>OZ005614.1:21440000-22640000 GCA_963930655.1 Myrica gale | reverse complement strand
ATTATTTTGGCGATGGCATTTTTGTGAGGGTAGAATCATCATTTTAGAGGCCACAAAATCAAGTTACTTTCAATTTGACAGCAAATTTTTAACAGTGCAAACTATATGAATTCAATAATTGGTGGCTGCAATGGGACAAAAATAATAGTTTGGGGTGCAAAGTGTCAAGGCCCCTATAGTTTGAGGGCGCAAAAGTTTATTTATCTCAAAGATAATCTTCTCTTTAACTAGTTTTCTTTCTCATTTGTTTTATTGATTTTACATTTCATTCAAAATTATTCAATCTTTACAGGTGAGGCGGCAAAATGGGAAAAGATAACGTATGCCGGCATTGCTGCATGCACCATGTTGGCATTTTACAACCTATCAAAGGGTCATCCCCACTTCGAAGAGCCTCTTGTAATCTCTCTGTTATACTCATCTCACTGCACTGATTGTCTGTGTTATCTTTGAGATGTGGCAGATGCCTGAGCAATTTTTACTTATATATTGCCTAACACATGTATCCAATCTATAGTATGAAGGCTCTGCTAGTTTCTCTCTGTTCTGATAGTTATTTGATAATTTTCTCCTTGCATATTACACTGTAAATCCTTTCCACTGTGATATTTTCTTATTTCTTAATTTTGTGTTTGTATATGCAGCCATACCCATATTTGCACATTCGCAACAAAGAGTTTCCGTGGGGTAGGTTTTCTAACATCAGTATTAATTGTGTCTATTGTTTTCTGTAACAAACAGAATTAGCGAAGAAGAAACCCCATCATCTTATTCTACTGCCAATGTTATGATATGCTTAAGTTTCCCTATGTTTGATGTCATGATTAATCCTTATTAGTTGCCTCTTTGTTTCAACTAATGTCTTGTTGTTTGGAGCTGTTTGATTTGACTGCTTCATTCGAACAAACATCTTATTGCCATCTTCACATGGCTTGATTGATACTTCATGAACGGCATTGAGTGAAGAACAGCCTTGTCAAGTAGATTGGATGGTGCAGGAACGGCATTGTGTTCATCCAAATGGAGCCGATGACATCATACGGGGTGACCTGTCAGTTACTAGTTCAAGTTGGTTGTGATACTTGGGACTAGGTGCATCCTGAAAATTTTCTGTTTCAATGTTAACTAAGTGCCAAGCAACCCTCATCTGTAATGAGTGACTAGCTACAGTTAGGTTTGAGAAATTTGTCATAAGTAGTTTAGGTTCGAGCAATTTGTCATAAGTAGGTGCAGGATTAGTTTAGATTGTCTGTTTGGCACTAGTGCATCAAACATATTGTTTAATGACATGCAACATTGTTTTCTGGCATGGAATAATAGGCTCTCTTTTACTTCTTTTTTTTTTCCTTAAAAATTTTGAGTTTAGATTTTATTTTGTTGTCTATGTTATTGAATTGGGTTAGGTTTTGGTTTTTAGGTTGCCATCAACTTGGTAAGAAGTCATTGGAATCATCATCTATCCATTTTTGGACATAGGTTACGGTTAGCTCTTGTTTGGCTAGAACTGATTATGTCTTTTATCCTCCCAATTACTGAGAATGTAGCCAAGTTGGAATCTGCTTGAATTTTCTTGTTCTCCTGGCCAGATCTCCATTTGTAGTTGGACTGTTTGAATTAAATATATGGCATCCATGCTTTGCATTATTTTCATTGTCATCTTCCAGCAACCCTTTAATTGTTGCATATGTTTGCTTTTGTTAGATCTGGCAGCCTTCTTCATTTGATTTGACTTAGGACTCTGTGCCTTTGTGGACTTTTTGTGTCCATAGTCACCTTTGCTGCAAATACCTTCTTGGCGACCTTAATTTTCGAGTGAATTACCCAAAAAGACCTTTATTTTCAAGTGAGGTGTTGAAAATAGCTTGTGCTGGGACAGTGTAAGATTTGTTGCTGAAACCTTTTGATTTGTGACAGATAGTCTTCTGTATTCTCTTTCCTTTCTTATAGCAAAACAAGGGGTTGGCAGTGGGTTTGGCCAGTCAAGGAAGCATGAGCATTGATTTCTTTTTCTATCCACATACTCTTTGTGATATTCATCATCAAAATCAATTCGTTGTATTATGATTCCTGTTATTCTGCACCGGTTAGAAATTCTATCTGATGTCTTTCTTTTGTGTGACCCAGGTCCAAATGGGCTTTTTGAGACGAAGCACGACCATCATTAAGACATTCGTGGTCCAATGGAGGAACTTTCTTCAGCACATTCCTCTCTTTCAGTCAGAGTTTATTGGGCTACCTCCGGATGTTGATGATAACTCGTTCTTTTTGCATTCTGAATTTGGTTTAATACTTGCGAGTGGCAAGTTGCTTGGCACTTGTTTTTATTGGGTTTTATGCCAGACTCTAAGCAGCTAATAAAATTGCTGATCATGTGGGTGGTTCACATTCGAGCTCATTGTTTTGATCATTGCAATTAATTTGACTATCAATTAGTATGAAGTCGGAGCTGAATTGTCAAAAAGGTTTTGGCATTTGAAGTATAAAGGCAAAATTCTAGAGTTTCATAGAACTTTTGCCATGGTGGTGGTGGTGCTCTTGGACAACCTTTAGATAGGATTCTGAATTTCTGATGGCATATTGGTCTTGAACTAATCTGAAATAGACTAACTCCTCTAACCTTCCCGGAAGCTCGATGTCTGGACTCTATACAGTGGGATTGCACGATCATCCCATGTACCGATCAATGAACTTAGCATGGACCGTCCCAAGAAACTTGAACAAAACAGCATCTCCAATCGTCCCGAGATGGGAATTGTCTCCAATCATCATGGATCTGTTATGAATAACTAGCATGATAAGTTTCTCTAATTACAAATATCAATGTTTGATACTTTAGTGTAAATATTAGTCTCCTGGGAATTACCGAGTCTTTTGCAATGCAAGCTGCTTTTGAAACCATTTCGTCGAGACTCGAAGGCATGTTTCCTAGGTGCTACACCCACATCGTCACCTAAACTTTGCTCCATGGTCAATTTGAACGTCGTGACAGCAAGCGGGAGGAGAAGTAATTCCTGACCAAGAGAGAAGAATTATATACGAACGAAACAGATTTTAGCTCAAATTTCGTGCTCGAAGTGCTCTATCCACTTCGTACCCTTCCTAAGGTTCGCACGTCATATTCGAGCTAACACGAGGGTTAGATTGGACTCGTCCTAGTCAACTTAATAGGTTCGAGGCATTGCCGTTGTCCCTTGCTGGTGCCAATTGCATTCACGTCGTACGCTCAATCGTCCTGCCAACCAAAGGCAGCTGATTTACACAGACGTTTGGGTGTGATTGGCATTCCATCTACAGTTGAAGCTTTTTGCCGGACGGAAAAATACCGGAAAAGTAAGGTCGCTTTTGTTTCGAAGTCAAAGGATTCTAAAGTCCACTCAACTTGCAAATAAATGGGAATTAAGCGAACACTAACTCATCCCATGAGGCATCCTGAACTACGTGATAAGTTGGAATCTGAAGAAAGTTGTATATAGAAAACTAAATTCTTCTTAACTCGTCCCACCAAACTTGGATGGTATTTCTTAGACACTGAGCACAACAAGCAACTGCATACAAGCTTGATGAGTCCAGGTAGAAGAAACGGGAACAGAGCCGTGAATGAACGTCTAAATATTGTGGCAACCAAATCAATAGAATGTCACTCGGCAGCTATATCATCGTTGTTATTCCCTTCAGCTCTGGTCTCTGGCAATGTTTCCAAATCAGTACGAGCTTCTTTCTCTTCTTGAGTGATGGAAGAATCGTAAGAATTAACTGGATCATTCTGGTTGACATTGCCGTTGCTATCGCTGTTTGAGGATGCCTCTTTCTCCTCCTGGAATCAACTGATTCTTTTTGGCCTGCATCTGTTTCTTCATTTGTCTCCTTCGGATTAGTTTCACTCTCGTTGTTAGCGCTGTTTGAGGATGCCTCTTTCTCTTCCTGGGGATCAACTGATTCTTTTTGTCCTGCATCTGTTTCTTCATTTGTGTCCTTCGGATTATTGTTGTCACTCGTGTTGTGGCCCGTATCAGCGTTGTTATCTGTCTTTGAGGTTTCATCTTTCTCTTGTTGGAATAAAGAATCAGAAGCAACAATTTGTTCTTTATCCCTATCGTCTGTACTGTTACCAGTGCTTGGCGACAGAACGATTTTTTCTGTTCCCTCAAAGCCAGGACTAGTGTTGGATTTTTCGGATTGAATTGCATCATTGTTTCCATCCAGCACTTCGGGAGCAGAGTTGTTTTCTGTTTCAGAAGTTTTATTGGACTCAGCAGGCACATCACCATTCCCCATTCTTGTGTAAGGTGTTGTTCCACTTGAATCTTGTTGCTCATTGCTGGCCGCTGAATCAGATTTATCAGTTTGTTGTAGCATAACATTTTGCATGGTCGAGTCATCTCCATTAGAAGTTGTTTTATCTGAACTAGGATGGGAACCATTCTCCTGCTCTGACTGGTTATCCTTATTACCACCATCTTCACTGATAGTTGCATTAGTTGAGTCACGCTTCTCAACATTTTCAATTTCTCTCATATTCGTTTCTGACACATCGGGATTGTTATCAACTACTTCAGTCGTATTTGTTGGATTCTCCTGATCCAAATAATTTTTTTCTCTGTTTTCGACCTGTTCCGTGTCCTTGGAATTTTCCCAACTGCCTTGCTCATTTCCAGCAGTTACATTTTGATTCTCATGTATGACCGCACTAGAAGCATCATCTCCCTTGTAATGTTCTTCCCTTGCCTTTTTATTCGTGTCACTTCCATCCTGAACCTGATCTTCAGATATACCCAGCATCACTATCTTATCGTCTTTCTTTTCTGTCTCTTTCTCTCTACTATATGTCTCATTGTTCCCTTCCCTCTCCTCATTATTACTGTCCCTTTGAATCTCCTCTGCACTTCGACTCTCTTCACTTTTGTTTTCTTTCATGTCTTCATTTTCCCTATCTTCATTCTGCTTCTCTTTGCTGTCTTCATTCTTCTTCTCTTACACTTTCCTGCTCTCTGCTCTTGTCAAACTCGTTTTCACCTTCTTTCTCTTTGCTCTCTTCAAAACCCTTATCTTCTCTTTCCTTATCATTGCTCTCTTCATTCTCCTTTTCTTCTCTCTGCTGCTCTGTGCTCTCCTCAAACTCTTTCGATTCTCTTTCTTTCTCATTGTTCTCTTCGTTGTCCTTCTCTCTGCTCTTCTCAGACTCCTGTTCATTTTCCTTCTCTCTGCTCTCTTCGAACTCCTTGTCTTTTTCTTTCTCTTCACGAATTTGTTCCTTGTTCTCTTCCTTCTCTTTTTCTCCATCCACAGAATTCCTTCTATTCTGTGTTTCCTCTTCGCTGTGATCCTTATGATGTACATCTATCTCATTATAAATCCCGCCTCTTCCTGCATTTTGCTCTATTTCCTCTTCACCATGATCCTTATGATGTACATCTATCTCATTCTCCACACCTCTTCCTGCATTATCGATTTCTTCAGACATGTTTTGTTCTTCGTCATTCTTGCTTTCTTCCTCGTTTTCCTCTTCCTTGTGCCCTGCATGCTTAATGCTAGACTCTTCCAGTTGAGGGAGAAAACCTTGGCCTTTTCTCCCCAGCTTTACAATTTCGTTCCCATTTTTGGTGCCTTTGCCAAATGACGCTTTTTTATCCTGAGAGTGTCTGACTTGGTAAAGCAGCCAAATGGCAACACCAAGCAAAAGGCATATCTGGAGAGCATGCTTCACCTTGAATCCCTTAGATCTTTGGTTTCTACGAGGAGACAACCTGAACATGATGAATTTCTATGTGTCTCGCTCAACAACCTGACCAAAAGCTGAAGTCATATGACTAAATTGACATTTATTCAAAAACTGAAATCCAACAAATCAAGCAAATTTGATCTATAAGATAAACAAATGAAGAACTTCATGAAATCTTATGACTTAAAAAGAGAACTACGCAATCATCCAAATCTAAACAACACAAATACGATAAACAATTTTATCCAAGTAGATCTACCCATAATTGACAGAAGGAAAACAAGCATCACTAATAGTTGAAATGATTTCAAAGCTGTAGAATATGTCAAACCACATTCGCGCTTGACAGGGAGAGAAAATAATGCTTCCATGCAAACCAGAATCCACTCTCAAACGAGCAATCCCGTATATCGCACCAATTGAACAGGACAAGGAAAAAAGAAGAGAGAAGAAAAGCCTTAATTTTCTCCCAATTACGTGAGGAAATCAACTTCCCAGTCCCGCCATATCAAGCTTCCGTTAAACCATAGATCACAAACGTGAACGAAAAAACCAACACTTCTCCACATCCCAAATCAAACACAAGACAGCGCAATAGATTGAAAAGCAGAACACAACTAGGAAAATGAAATGCAGAAGCAGAGGAAATACAAACACTTCAACAAATCCACGCAGATCTAAACACAACGCTAAAAGTGGAACACCAAAGATCCGATTCCACCAAATACCATGTAAGTCCGAATTCCACGACAGCAAAATGGACTGTCAAAGTTTGGGAGAGGGATACCTGGGAGAAATCGAGAACCAGTAGATCCTTTAATGAATTAAATGAAGTCAGCCTTTTTCTCCACAAGTCCGTTAAAATAGTTCTAACATTTAAAGATGGAAACAATTGCTATAATTAGCAATTTAGGGACTTCACCAAAAGTCTCTTTGCTACGGCCAGAATTATGTAGATAAACAATGGCCAGCGATCTGAGCAATGTGCTTCCTCTAGGTGTTCTTCTCCCTGAAAGCTTTCCCTGAGATTTGGATTTGAAAGCTGCGAAGAATGTCAGCGACTAGCCGACCAATTACTAGTGTGAAACCCACGACATGGGTGTATTTTCCCGTTATTTATGTCAGCAGTGGGGGGTAATTACACCAATGGCAGTGGCAGTCTGGCAGATTTGAAAACCGATGTCTCTTTACAACAACACGACACCGTCTAGATGGGTTTTTTGAAGTCCGTGAGACATTTTATTATAGCGACACGGTAAACCCGGCATCATTATCCTTCACTTATCAGACGTCAATGGCTCTTAACTTGCCACGTTTCACCCCTGGAGACACCTCCGGCCTCCGGGTATTCCGAGTCGGTGACTCCTCAGCCCTAATCCTAATTCAGCCCCCATCAGATTCTATATTTCTGCTAAAAAATCCCCCCTTTACCATACCACAAAGCAACGCAGGGAGGGACCCAAAGCCAAAATCACCACATGGCTTCGAAGCTACTGGCTTCCGCTGCCTCCACTGTCCGCAGAATCCTCACAGAAAAGAACGCCACTCATCACCTCTTCCGCCGGCTCTCTACCTCCTCCGCCGCGGTCGCCGCCGCAGATCCTTCTCCTTCTGCGGCTGACTCATACGACGACGCGGATGGAATTATGATGAAGGGCGTGAAGATATCCGGAAGGCCGCTGTACCTGGACATGCAAGCTACTTCGCCAGTGGACCCGCGTGTCCTGGACGCGATGCTTACCTTCAACCTCTCCCGCTACGGCAACCCCCATTCCCGGACCCACGTCTACGGCTGGGAATCGGAGAACGCCGTCGAGACCGCCCGCTCCCAAGTGGCCGCACTAATCGGTGCGTCCCCGAAGGAGATCGTGTTTACCTCCGGGGCCACCGAATCCAACAACATCTCTGTCAAGGGGGTCATGCACTTCTACAGGGAGAAGAAGCGCCACGTCATTACCACCCAGACAGAGCACAAGTGCGTCCTCGACTCGTGCCGTCACCTCCAGCAGGAGGGTTTCGATGTCACCTACTTGCCTGTGGGCACCGACGGGATCGTCGACTTGGAGATGCTCCGTTCTGCTATTCGCCCCGACACCGGGCTCGTCTCTGTCATGGCCGTCAACAACGAAATCGGAGTGATCCAGCCGCTCGAGGAAATCGGGAAAATCTGCAAGGAATTCAGCGTTCCCTTCCACACGGATGCGGCGCAGGCTTTGGGGAAAATTCCCATCGAGGTGGACAAGTGGAACGTTAGCTTGATGTCTCTGAGTGGGCATAAGATATATGGACCAAAAGGAGTTGGCGCTTTGTACATGAGAAGAAGGCCGAGGATTCGCGTGGAACCCCAGATGAACGGCGGTGGCCAAGAGAGAGGGATTCGGAGCGGGACTGTGCCCACCCCACTGGTGGTTGGTTTTGGCGCGGCGTGTGAGCTTGGGATGAAGGAAATGGAATATGATGATAAAAGAATCAGTCAACTACAGGTGCGCATGCTGAATGGGCTTAGGGAGAGACTGGATGGGGTGATCGTGAATGGGAGTGTGGAGAGGAGGTACGCTGGGAATTTGAATGTGTCGTTTGCGTATGTAGAAGGGGAGAGCTTGTTGATGGGGCTCAAGGAGGTTGCGGTGTCTAGTGGAAGCGCTTGCACCAGTGCGAGCTTGGAGCCGTCGTATGTGTTGAGGGCGTTGGGGGTGGACGAGGACATGGCCCACACGTCAATTAGGTTTGGGATTGGGAGGTTCACGACAGAAGCCGAGATTGATCGGGCAGTTCAGCTGACGGTGCAACAGGTGGAAAAGTTGAGGGAAATGAGCCCTCTTTATGAGATGGTGAAGGAGGGGATTAACATCAAGGATATTCAATGGGCACAGCATTGATATCGAATTAGACGAGCCGATTGAAAGCAAAGGACGGGCCAGGGTGGCGGCCTTCATGACAAACCGAGATGGATAAATGAAGTTCGAGCTGCTCAACCAGGCGGAGTGTGTTTTTCTTTTTTGTCCAGGTTTTCATCCTTTCGTTATTTATCCCTTATAGATGCCTTGAACCAACTCCTATAGTTAAAGTTCGGAATTATAGATTGTCTTTCGAGTATTTGCTTTGCTTTTTGTTCATGTAAACCATATGAGATGTTGGTCGCGAAATGGATAATGATGAAAATAACAGGGGATCCTTCTGCTGTAGCATTCATGGAGTACGTACTTTTGTTTTTTTCCCCCTGTTGTTGGCTTCCTCAGTTGTGCTGCCCAAGTAATTCTTCATTACATTATGATAGATATGGTCCAGGAGTGTTTTTGATTTATCAATAGTTGCCTCATCATTTATTTAGCATATCGTATTAGATAATTTGTGAAGTAATTTACATGTTAGGTTAAATGGAACTTCTAACTTATTTTGGATTACGCTCCATTGTAATTGGTATCTATGAGAGTGTGTACATGCAAGAGCACTCGGTTGTGTTCTTAAATGCATTCTGAAGGTTTGGTTGCCTTTGGCTAGAATAAATATCATAGATTTTATTTTTGGTCATTACTTTCCAGCTTTTTAGTTCATTGTTAGTCCTACGTTGACAGAGATTGACTATGCTGCTAGCTTTTTAAGGTGGCCAAATAACAGCAATTTGTGCAGGGTTCAAGTACATGAATTTTTTGATAAGTTGGTCTAGAAGGTTGGATTGTTGATTGTTTGGGTATATTGAGTGCTGAGTGATTTGTTACACGGTCTTTTTACCCCCTTCTAATGGGATGGTGATTCTAATTCAATTAAGCAGCCTTGTCATTGCCTAAATCATGTTTAAGAATTCCCCTTTGGGTAGCTGTCCTACTCTACACGGTGGGGAGAAAAAAGCATGCCGTCAGACTTACTCCCTCTCTCCCTCCCCCCCCCCCCTGCCTCCCCCTTTTTTTTCTTTTCTTGCTTTTAGAGAAAAGGTTATTCTGAACTGAAGTGTGTTGAGGATGCACTAGCTTTCTGATATGGCTGAGTAAAAAGTGTAGGTTATTTGGAGTGAGGTTTGTGTAGGACTTTTATTAGATCTACCTGGGTGGGTAGATAAAAGAACATGATGAATGCTGGGAGTGGTTTACTAATCCAATGTCAGCACTTGTGTCTTTATCAAGAGTTTGATATAAGTTGTTCAAGAGCCTAAGTAGGCATCTTATTTTTGTGGGGGTCCCGAGAAAAAAGCATGCCGTCAGACTTACTCCCTCTCTCCCTCCCCCCCCCCCCTGCCTCCCCCTTTTTCTTCTTTTCTTGCTTTTAGAGAAAAGGTTATTCTGAACTGAAGTGTGTTGAGGATGCACTAGCTTTCTGATATGGCTGAGTAAAAAGTGTAGGTTATTTGGAGTGAGGTTTGTGTAGGACTTTTATTAGATCTACCTGGGTGGGTAGATAAAAGAACATGATGAATGCTGGTAGTGGTTTACTAATCCAATGTCAGCACTTGTGTCTTTATCAAGAGTTTGATATAAGTTGTTCAAGAGCCTAAGTAGGCATCTTATTTTTGTGGGGGTCCCGAGATGGTGTTGGCAGTAGGGTAACCTTTAAGCATAATCGTTTTGCATTTAGGTTGTTGGGAAACTGCAGCTTGCAATCTGAGGTGTTTAGGATCTTGGTGAAATTAATGGGTCTATGTAATTAGGGGCCAGCTTGTGGGTGTAATAATGTAGATTGCTTCATGTTATGTACTATAGGTAGATCAAAAGAGTGAAGGCGGCTTGTGAATTTCTTGAAAATATTGGTAGTCTCTCGTATATTTCTTCACTGGTTTGAGTTTTCCAGCCAAAGTTCTACTTAGAAAGAAGATTAATTTTATTCATGTCTTCCTATTCCTGTCTATTGCACAAGCATTTGACCCTCTATGCATCACGAGCAAGAAAATATCCTTAATTCTATTTTTGGCTCATTAAGTGTAGAAAGAGAAGCGATGTATTGTTTTTTTACAGGGTTTTGAATTGTGACCGAGTTTGGATTGACAAGAACTTCTATCCCTTTGTGTATGAAATTGTTAACTACACTAGCTAGGCATGGAAGCTTTCCAAGTGTTCAATGTGTAAAATTCAACTTGGATACTCGGAAAATCCAATTACGACTTGTGAACAACTAAATTTTGCTAGGCTACCATTACTACTCTTATTGTTGTTGATTTCGAAGATGGTGTAATGCTTCCTCTTTTACCACTGTGTGCAGGGGACAACATCAGCTCGTATTCTCGACTCTCGTGCATCGGCTTAGACAACCCTAATTGCCTCCTCCTTATTCCTGCTTTATCAGTAGCCTGACTTCAGTCTTTGGGCCACTGTAATTCCTCACATCTCCGTCCAGGCAAGTACAAATAAATTCCAGACCAGCCTATAACTTTCGATAGAACTGAATACTGTCTATGAAACGTACTAGGTTTTCGGTTGTATCAACAAAACTTGCTCCCAAATTAAGAGATCAATGCCGTGGCATATTTCTTTCCAAAGTATACTCGTTATACCTCATCTGCTCAGGAAAGCCGTTTCTAGCGCTCGTGGAATACCAGGGCTTTTCTAGTGCTCTCTCTTCTCTTCTTTTTGTGCCATTGTTGACGTACATCTCTTCACTCTTTGGGTGGGGGATTCATGCTGTAAACGTGTTAAATCATGTGTAAATCTAGACAATGAGGATGATGTTAAATCACGTGCTATCCTCTTCCCACCTCAAGATACATTGTGGCTATACATGACTTGGCTCAGGCTGACCCAATGAGTTGTGATTGTGCTCTTGGACAGTCTGTTATCCCACATAATGTCTCTTGTACATGATGGGTCTCATCATTCTTCTGTACTTGATGGGAAGTATACCGGTATATTCTCCCTGCCGCTACTGATTGCTTTGGCTGTACTGCTTCCTCATGTTCCAATTCTTTTATGCTTGCAGAAAATATCAGTAAGGTCGAGCCAAGATTGATATAATTGATAGAATCTGAGCTCTTGCTGATATAAGGTTGTGTTTGATAAACAAAATTTTAGGGTGGTTAAAATTTTAGGTATTGAAATTGATGAAAAATTGAAGAGCGAAAAAAGTTAGTGAAAAAGTTATGGGAGGTGAAAAAATGAAAGTGAAAATTTATGAAAAAGTGAGGAGAGTGTTTTGTAATGATGATAAAATTTTAGGTGATCAAAATTTTATTACGCAAATATAGTTGCTCACTTTCATATTACGCAAACATAGTTGCTCACTTTCAGTTTCAATGCGCTTTTGAGCATCACATGCGTATCCTTAGAAAAGAGTGAACCTTTCCTTGTCTAAAGTGCATCATCTTTTATCCGAAAACTCTAATATTTCTTCTTCTTTTCTTGGTTATTGCGTTCTAGCAAAACTCGAATGTATGATAAAATATTTGTTCTGTGAGGACAGACCATTCCACGAAATGTTCTTCAAGAGTTCCACGTTGACAGAGCATATCCTGCATAGCTCCTTTAAATAATTCGCTCCTGAAGTCTCTTTTAGTGATTGTGTTCGCGGAAACTAAAAAAGATTTTAATACTTATGTACTTGAACCGAAACCCACCATTTTTTTTTGGCTAAGCATCCGAAACCCACCATTAATAGCATTACAAAGTGTCTTATGCGTGGGAATAGACTACTAGGCGCCCATCTCAAAGTGATCATAGAAGGTTCAAAAACTCTGTATGCCTATTATCTCAAGATAAGAATGAAGAGTCGTGTTATACATGGAAAACCACTGAATGTGGCTCCCAAGTTTGATGCGTTAGCTTTTTTAAAACTTGAGTGGAAAAGGAGCAGCCCAGATTTGGATTACACCATGTAGGTTGGGTAACGCTCTGCTAAAATTAGTTGAAGATCAGTTTATTTTGTATCCATTTCGGGGTATGAGGGAAAATAAACAAATGCCAGTGATCCATGATTTTGTACTAGAGTGTTTTTTTCCTTGATGGTGGGGTTGGGACTTGGAGGTGTAGGAGTTCAATCTTAAGCCCAAAGTTGCCCCATTTACACTGAACAGTACGTAAGTTATTTGCAGAGTTCAAGAAAGACTTTTTAACTGTAAGCGCTTAGATTGCATGAAAGAACCCACTGAACAAACAAATGAGAGCAATCAACTGGCGCAGTGATGCACAGCCCCCGGATGGACCCTCCTATCTCTCCTAATTGCTCCTTGTGCAATACCAAAGGAGCCTGATCCCAGCCCAAGACCCTTTTGTTTTGTTTCCCATCATGCTTGGTTTCTGCTTATCTGTTCTGAAATGTAATCTAAAGCAGAGGGCCGACGAAAATGCCCTGACCTTGACAATGTCATACAGTCATACGCTCATTTGGTTACACAACGCCTGTGATCCCTCATGCCCCATGTACATCAATCGCATCGGGGAAATTGATTAGGTCCCCTTGCTTGCCTCAAGCGACCAGTGCCTTTCTACCTCACCCTTGCAGCGTTAAGGGGGGAAAAGAGGAAAGAGCTAAGACCTTTTCTCTCTATGACCTCCTATTCTCTCTTTTCTCTATTGCTTTTCTCTGTTTTTCAGTTTTTTTTTAGTTTTATAGTTTTGATGGGAGAAGATGAGGTCCTCTCCTCCTTTTTTGTTCAGTCGACGAAAGCAACGCCTCTAGATCTTGTCACTGTCCCCCTCCTTACACCAGTTTTGCCTTCGGTTTAAGACCATTGCACATGATTCTAGGATGGCTGTTTCTTGGAGTGTTGAAGCTAACCGCCCAGCAGGCTGCCCTTTCTTGCTGAATGGGTTTCCATCAAGAGTTTTTTTCTTTTTTAATATTATTGTTTGTGGTGGCGGTGGCTCTCGAAGGTGTTTGTAGGTCCCCCTCCCCCTTCCGTTTGTACTATACAGGGTTTCTTACTTTCAATTTTCTTGAATTTTTGAGATCATGGTTGCTATGAAAGGCATAGTGGCAAGTGGTTTGTGTCGTCCTTGACCAAACTGTAATATTCAGATCTTTGATCATTTATAAAAACATAAAAAAAAACACTAAAAATCTTCAATTGTTTGATAAAAAATGGATAGTCAAGCACCCCTACTAATTGTTACCTCTTAGATACTAGGCCACCACTACTCACAAACAGAACTGTCCTTTGGCTCCTTTCCAATTTCTTTTTTGTTTCCTTGTTGGATGTTTTGGCGGGGGAGAGAGGGAGGAAGGGGGAGATTCTAAAGAACAAATATCTGATAACAGGTGCATCATCATGGCACTATAATATAAGCACATGTCGAAATAGTTCCAATACTTGTACGAATATGAAAACCTCATCTTCCCCGTCATCGTCAAAAATTCTAAATGTACCATGTCATTCTGTATAAATTATTTTTTCAGAAGTTTGAGAGATCTGTTAAGATGTGTAATTAACCATTTCTTTCCATAGAGTTGGAAATTCATTTCTCTTATAAGAGAAGTAGCGTGGTCGGAGCCAGGAGTTTTGTATAGGGGGGCAGGAAAGAAAATATTGCCTGAGTTCACTGCTTGTGATTTTGTCAGCAAACCCCTCTAAGCTGAAACAAATACAAAGAAGATAGCAAGTGGTGGTAATATCCCATCACAAAATAGAAGTCAAATCATGAGGCTTTGCTCTGCTTTCAGAGTCGATAAATTCATTGCTCAACTAATAGCAAAATCTATACTTCAATCAGAGGTTGTACCTGCAGCTACTAAAAGGAAGTGATGTTAACCTATCCACCAACGGAAGCCGAGCAAACTGCATAATGTAAAGATCATTAATGTACACAAGATAACTATGCTTTTCCGACAAATGAGATTTAAAAAAGGATATGGTGCCAGCATACTTGTGTGTAGAATATTGTTCCCAATGGAGCAGGCAATTGAGTCAAATCTTTGAATATTGGAAATTCGACCTGCGCTATGACCATCTTTATGTTAAAAAAAAAAAAAATCAAAGGCCAATTACCTCGAGCTCAATGAGGTTGTTGAGACTTGAGAGAGATAATATATTGTGAGTTTTTAACGTTATTCTTTGACAAGAAGGCTCATAAACAAGTTAAAAGGCAACATGTTAATTAGGAATTACCTCTAACCCCTCCCCTGAGTACTGTGCAGATGTTGTGGAGTTTGTCAGTTCGTGAAGGGCTTAATAGCCAGCTCATTCACAAGGCTAAATACATTCTGGTAGGGATGCCAATAACATACAGAGTAGGATCATCTATCATAACCAAGTTAGCTCTTGAAAAGCATCCATATGAACATGACAAAAAAACATCCAAAACAGCTCTTCGACTTCCGTCCAGCACCATTAGAACTGTTCCGGTACCCAATATGCCTGTAAAAACCTTCTCGGTAGATTAGAATTTCTCGGAAATGATATAGTTAAAAGACAACAAGATACATACTGAAAATCTTAAGCATCAACAAATGAAGATTCCAGTGAAAAATGTTAGAGCGCAAAGAAAACAAAAAGAAGTAAAAACACATGCCATTACCGCGGAGACCGACATCGTCTACACTGCCTTCAAGAAAGGTGACATCGAAGCCCTGGTTGGAGAGATGATTAGCAGCGCCAAGGCCAGCCCAGCCAGAACCAAAGACTACTACCTTCTTCCTGTTCTTTTCCTTGTTGTCTTGGCCTCCATTTGCATGACTCTGAGAAGCATTAGCTCTGCAACGGAACCCACTTCCACATCTGTTCCCAGCGAAGCAAGGAGCGAGTGTGACCCTCCAAGTAGCCAACATCTCGTGTTTCCGAGTGTTCAGGAGCTTGCAATCCAAGGGCTTGAGGGGGGGGGGGCACGAATTAATATCAGGGGGAATGATACATATAAATATTTTTTTTTAGAACTGAGGGGGGGGGGGCTGCCCCCTCTCTCCGCCCCTGAGCGTGGTTGGCAGCATTCAGTGTTGGACTTTTCTTGTTGCTTAGATTCCCATATCAATGTGTATCGTTCTCATGCTACTCATAAACCTCTGAGCATCGAAACCCCCACTTTAAAAGCACTCTATGCATGATTCCAGTGATATGTCTTGTTATATTGAATTGGGGTCTGATGAATGACATATATTGTCTAACCTACTAATATCTACTACCTGTTCCAGCTTCTATGCGCTGAAAATAAGAAAGCTTTCTATTGTTGTGTATAGAGTTGGTTTAATTTACACAATTCAATATTTTTGCGAATAAATGTAGTGCTCTATGGTAGACTCTTCTCTTATTAGGGGAGTGTAGCAGTATCGCCAGAAAGATATTGTTGTTCTAGTCCAAGGACTGATTGCTAACTTCTTGGTATATTGCAGATGTGGGAGGTTTCCGCTAGAGGTTATAACCGACATTCCTGTTGAAGAGAGATTTGAACATTGTCTTGTCATGTAATGCCACATTCGATCATGCAATTATTTGGATAGTAAGAGAAGCAGAAAAGGCTCTAGAAGTAAGTAGGAAGTGCCCATAATTTCTATAGCTCTTTATTTGTTATTTTTCTTTATCATTCATTCCAAGTACTGTTATTTCCTTTTAATAGGTACTTACTAAAACAATTGCTATTGTTATTTCAAAATGCTTTCAATCATGAAATTTTGATAAGCATCAAAAGAACAGAAAGCAGTATTAAAGTATGCAATAATAGGCAATGGGATGCGTTTGACAGTTTACTCAAAACATCTTTTTCCTAATTATCTAGGTCAATGAAAGGTTCTGACATTCTCTTTGGAATGGAATCACATGGAATAATCTCTTCTGCTTGCTATTAACACCAACATAACCATAAAATGCTTAGTCTATGTAAAATGAGGAACCACTCAGTTCAGAAGTTCATACGGAGGGAATTTTATTGCTATTCCATGTGAATGGATGCATACGGGTATCAGATGTTTTTAGTCCAGGATTTGGCTTCCTTTAAATCGAGAAAATGACAACCCCTCTCTGTCCCAAAAGGAAAAAAGAAATGAAAAGGAAACAAAAAAAAAACCGTGAGAATCTTGCCCAGCCCTGCCCACCCTACCCTCTGAGCAAATAGAAATAGGAATGACAATGCCTGACTCGTTGCTGTTAATGTACGTTGGGTATGGCATTGTGTAAGTTGTCCATGTCCAAGGAATGGGGCAAGTTTTTTTTTTTTTTTAGAGACCAAGGAATGGGGCAAGTTGCTCACCAAGAAAACAAGAAAAAAAAAGGTGGGAATGGGGCAAGGCGAACGCAGTTTAGCCCACACCCGACTCTAGCAGGATATATAACGCGGGGAGCTTCCCTGCCAGGCTGCCAGTTATGGCTTCCCTCTGCAGAGTAGTTTCCAAACCCTTCTGGGGGTATTCACACGCTTTCAGCCGGCCCGTCTAGCTAGAGGTTCAATTAGGGACTCCTATAGAGGAAATCGCTTATGCACAGTTCTCCCACTGACACTGTGACTCTTGCGCCAAAAAATATGAAAGAATTTTTAGTTTTTGCTCATATTATAGGTTTTTCGTATGGAATTTTTAGAAGTTCCAACCAACCATTTTCCTAGCTAGATGCATACTGCAGACAGAAGTTGAACTAGCCGACCGACCTAGTCAGAAAGGATAATAGAAGGTAGACACCTACATGTAGGACTGGTTCTGTAGCATGGAACTTGTGTAGTTCCCAACAGAGTTTTCAGAAACACTGCCAGTCTCTCTCGACTCTTATACGTCACAAAGTGGTACTCTTACGTTGGTTACTGGTTTTCGCAAACCCCATATCGTTTTTGTCATTCTGTGATTCTGGTTTGTGTTGTATTGTCTTCGGATGCGCCAATTGCACGTAGTTTGGGATTTTTTTTACGTAGTTTGGGATTGATTTAAATGCAAAATTGGTCGTACGACGCATAGGACTCTTGTTTAGTCATGTCTACAAGAAAGATAGATGATATAAGTAGGCAGAAATAACAAAGAAAAGATTTGGCAGATGGGAAAATTGATCATGACATATCCCATCAACGTTCTTATCCTTGAGAGTTTTCCGACAGGTCAGATGATCTCCAATGTCTTCTTCTATCTTCTCATTTCCTGTTACGTGGAAATAGAATGTTCCACAGCAGCCCTAAGGTTTTCCCGGGCTAAAAGTGGAAGCTCATTTTTCCCTTGCTGTTAACCCAACTCGGTTTTTTCTTTTCAGGTTTCTGATTTAGAGTCTCTTCGGCCACAAAAAAATTTTAAGATTTTTTTGAATACAAAATATTCACAATCAAACATTATTTTTAACCCTACATAAAAATAATTACAACACGCATACCAATAAAGTTAACATCACATAAAAATTCTCAAAATACAAAAAAATCCTCAAAATACTATACAACCGAACAACCCCTTAGGTCATGTTTTTCGGATGGGGATCACCTCACCGAATGACAGTGCAATCAGTAGAGAGAGATATAGAAGTGTGGGTCACACTGTGGGACCCGTACCTCTCTGTCACTTTCTCTTCTAATTGCTCCTCTTGCAATACCTTAGGTACTCTAGAGAGCTTAATCTATATTTTTCAACTAACATTTTATAAGAATTTTAGGAATGTTGTGAATTTTTTTTAAAATTAATTCTTCTTTTGAGTTCATGTTTGTAAACTAACTTTTATAAGGATTTTGGGAATGTTGTGAAAATTATTCTCAATTTTGGTTTCTAATTAATTCCTCTTTTGGGACATGTTTACAAGGTAAAATTTTGTACCAGTTTTGTAAATGCAGTGAAAATTTAGATAGATTAAAATTTTATTAAATTTTAAGAAAAAATAGTGAAAAATAGATTTTTATGAAAATTGATGAAAATTTGAAAATAATGATAATTTAAGATAAATTTTTATATTTATTATAATAGAAAGAATTAATTTAATAAAAAATCGTTGATTTTTACAATGAGGACACGTATTGCTTTACAAGATACTTCACGTGTCGCTGGTTTCTTTGTATGAACTGTAGCTTTCTTATACATCAGGAAAGAAGGGCACAAAAAAATTGTTTTTTTGTTTGGAAAAATTAGAGTTAGGAGCCAGCCTAGACTTGTTTACTTTCTCGAGAAAAATACACATTTTAACTTTCTTTACGTTACGTTGGGGAAAGGTCTACGGGGATACGAGACGGTGGTGTGTGGTAAACCCAGACACTGCTTTAATCAGAATATCTTTCATCCTCAATCGTCCCAAAGAAATCAGCCTCGTCCCTCTCTCCCCCTGGATTCGAACTGTGACTCCTTGAGAATGCGCCCGTGTTCTGAATCGTTGTTATTCAGACCATTTGGAGTTTTTTATACACTTGGTAGTAGTATTGACTTGGGGGGCTGTAAAGGCTGCTGCTCCAACCAACTCATACTTTCCTTAACGAGTGGCTCACTGGCATTAGGGCAGACATTACAAGAGGCTGAAACTGGAGCGAAGTGTTGTACTTAGAGCTCGCCTCAACCAGTGCGCAAATGTGGTACGTCCAACATTTGATTCATCAGCCAAACCTTACAGGCTAACAGCATAGAAACGCCACAAAAAGAAACGAAAATTGGAACAAGGCAAAGCTTACAACATGGTGAAGTGAATCTGTACCGGGCAAAAGGCAACGCTGTCAGTTAACGAGTCGAAGAGCGGCGCGTGCTCAGAGGCGGATTGCATCCCCAAAAAATAATTTTTTTCATTTACTTTTTTTTAATTCATAACTTGGCCTGGGTCAATAGGAGCCCCACACCCATTGGCCCAGGCCAACCCCCTATCCCACCTTCGTATGTGCGAGATGATCAAAGACTAGGCAAATAGACATTGTCATTTGTCCGACTAATTGTTAAACCCTTAAATTTATGTGTCCCAACAACACTAAGGTTAATATTTTTAGTCTTTAATTTTTTATATTCTAACTTTAATACAATTTTTTCTTTATAAAGGGGAAAAAAATTTATCATTTTTACCTTTAAAATTAGAACCCCTTAAATTTTAATCCTGAATCCGCTACTGCGCGTGCGAGCCATCGTCACGGAAAAACGTTCTACCACTCAACATTTCTTTATAAAGGGGAAAAAAATTTATCATTTTTACCTTTAAAATTCGAATCCCTTAAATTTTAATCCTGAATCCGCTACTGCGCGTGCGAGCCATCGTCACGGAAAAACGTTCTACCACTCAACAAGTGTTCATGACGTAGTTCCAACTTCCATTTGATTCTTTATTCGTCGTGATCTTTGAGATGATCGTTTGCTTTTCCGTGTTCAATTTCAAGTTAGTTTTGCATACTATTATGCAAACAAGTTCTGGATTCTGCCTTGATCTCCTATAGTGAAATTATCAATATACTGAAGGATTGATTATTCTTTTTGGCTGGCAGAGTGACAAGCACCTTTCGTACTTGCTTACTACTTCAGTAAAGCATTCACAGTTCGGTATATTTGAAGATATCTAGGTAAGTGTGTAGTTACAGACTTGCAGATGGTTTTCACCTTTTTTTCAAAAAAAATAAAAATAAAAAACAAAAAACTAAGTTTGCTTGCTTTCAGCATCCAAAACTCAAATAACCCCAATACGAGGCTTTTATTATAGATTCTCTATCTTCAACGCAACCGGTGATCTAATTCCCACTTGGGCAGGAACTGGCATTGCAAGGGAAAGGGATCGAGAAAGCAAAGAGAGAGAACACACATATTGTACTAAGTATCATTCATTTACTTACAGGGCTCAAAAATAGGTATTGATCTTCTTCACCTAAAAATAAGTCGCATGCAATTGGTTATGGGTTGAAGATGAGATTCCCACATTTGCATTTCCAACTCATGGGCTTGTAATTGGTGGTGTCATCTCCTCTTGCATATGCAACATTTGAAACTCTAGAAAAGTTGATGTTGCTGTTCCTGTTATGTACTTGCGGATTCGTAGGGACCTGAATAGCCTCACAGTGCCCACATGAGCCGCACCTGCTCTCGCACCTTGGAGGCCTTGATCCTATCCGAGCTCTCAAAATTTCATCATCTTCTAGTACTGTCTAATTAGAGAAGCAAAAATAGTATATTAGTTATTTTGGTTTATCTCCCTCAAGAGTAATTTCTTCAGAAGGAGAGAGAGAGTCTCAAGTTCTCACCTGGGAAAACTGTCCAGAAATTGCTCGACCTGCATAAACAAAAACAAAGATGTTACTTTATAAGGTTGCCAAGTATGGTTTATCTTCTTCAGATTCAACTCGATTCATTTACCTTCAGCCATGAGTCTCAGTTGGGTAGAGCTCAAAATAATAAAGAGAACCGAAGTAGCAAAATAGCAAAGTGCACGGTTGCAAATGACCTTGTAGCTACTACACCCCATTGAGAGAGGGAGAGAGAATTCTATATGTACAGTTGTACTGAAGGTGCAAGGTGGAGTTGAAGACTTGAGAGGAAGAAAGGCGTGAGAGAGAGTAAATAGGTTGCGGACGTAAGGGAAAATTGAATATCATCGAAGTATATATGCTGGAACCGAGACAAAGTAACTGGATGATAAACCTCTACCAATCTCTCTCACGAAAGATTTCTGAGGTGATGGAACGCTGAAAGACAAATGAGAGAATGCAGAATACCGAAGCAAAAGAGAAAAGAACTCATCCCGAAAAGGGAAGCACCTCGACCTCGTTTGATGAGCCCCACTGCGAACATCCAAGATATATCATATATGTATGTTACAGTAAACAGAACGGACAGGACCCACGACAGGAAGGAGATGAGATTAAGGACAGGAAACAACCAAAACAGCAATAAAAAACCACAGACACCACGGTATATGAGGTGACAAGTTTTCACTAACGGGACATTCATACACAGCTGTGGATTTTAGGTTTCGCTTTCTTCCATTTCAGCGTTTTTTGCTCCTTTATTTTTTCGACGTCCTTTCGGGATTTCTTGTAGCTTTTGGTCCGAGCTGTCCATTCTAATTACTCCATACCCTCTACCCCATCTCTCCTTCTCTCCTCCTGTAAATGTGTGGGAGAAGAAAAAAACAAATGTACATGGCATCAGTTCTCGATCGTTACGTATGACAGCCTATTAACTACGACACATCATAACGAGAGCTCATCTGTGGTAGAGTAATTGGAATCTGGCATGTCCAAGTAAGTACTCTATTGTAATTTACTCCTCCAAAACCAAGGAGCCTCTTGGTTTTGGAGGAGTATTATGCAGACTCGCCAACTCAGGGATCTCGCGGCAGCGGGTTTCTGCTGGTGCATCTAATCTGGTCAGCACCTGAACATCTGGAGTGACCCGTGGGTTCCAGATGTGCAGGGCTATAGTCCAAAGCTGAAAATAGGGACTTTGGTGGATCGTCGTATCAACAAGGTAAGTGATCTTATTGACCCTCACTCCCACGTTTGGAAAGCTACCCTGATTAGAGACTAGGGCTATTCACTGGTACCGGCGGTGGGCCGGTTAATCGCCACATGTACCGGTACCGGTCACTGCACCCTGCTTAGTAGCGGGGGCGGTGCCGGTGGCCATTTTCACCAAAAACCGGTGAAAATAGCGGTGGCGGTTCAACGCCAGAACCGTTTTTTTAAAAAAAAAAATTTACAGACGCAAACGGCTTCGTTTTGGATTAATGAGATGGTTTTAGGGTTCCTTCCCCCCCCTTCGCGAATCATTCCTCAGTCCTCACTCACTCAGTCACTCCTCAGTCCTCAGCCAGCGCCCACGACCTTCCTCCCCTCCGTTCGCATTTGCCCACTGCCTAGTGCCCCTCCACCCTCCTCCTCGCCGTCTGCCACCGTGGTAAGTCTCTCTTTCCCTCTTAGTCTCTCTATCTGCCTCTCTCTCTCTCTCAGATTTCCTTGTTAAATCTGTAGCAAATGGAGACTTGCGGATGTGCTGGATTTGCTGGATTTTGGTGGAGACTTGCGCATTTGCTGCACTTGTTAAATCTAGTGCTCTATTTGTTGGGTTTTGGTGAAGATTCTCTTGCGATTTGTTGGATTTGTTGGATTTCTTGCAATTTGCGATTTGTTGGGTTTGTCAGTGTTGGTGTCGATAACCGGCAAAATCGGCACCATTAAGTGCTGGTTTCCTCCCTTCAAGGTGGCGGGGGCGGTGTCCATTTTTGGACAACCGCCCATGGCGGTGGAGGGCATAACCGCGACCGCCACCGCTTATGCACAACCCTATTAGAGACCTCTTTGAGAAAAATTCTTCAAATTTCTCTACCTGCAAGACCCACTAAAGATGTTCCCCGCTGGCTCCTCTCTTCCAAAGGGGTGTACTCGGTAAAGGAAGTATATTTGTTTGATCAGCAGCACCGTTTTGCGAATTTAGGGGAGTTACTGCCAAATGAATGGAAGTAAATTTGGCGTTTAAAGGAACAATATAGACTTAAACTCCTTCTCAGGAAAGTTTCCGCTAATGCCCTTCCTATGCGCAGCTGTTTAGGAAGTAGATCAACAAGCACAACAGTCTCTCCTTTATGTTGTCCCTTATGCCAATGTCATGAAGAAACAGCTGCTCGCTTATTTTTGGGATGCTCGTGAGCCAAATTCTGTGGAAAACTGGTCCTTGGCCTATGGTGACCGAAGGGCTAGCTCATTCCCACATTCAAGTTTGGATTTAGTTCTTGCTTAACAAACAAAATCTCCCTTCTAATGTTCGTGATGAATGGTCTTCTTTGATGTTGGCAGTGACCATTACATTTGACACTATTTGGCATATGCGTAATAGACTCGTCCATGAGGACAAGGCAATGAATCTCCTGGAGTTGATTAGTTACATACACAGGCGCTACTATACACATTTGGCAGCTTGGAATTTACTGGAGGAACCTACTGTTATCAATTGGCAACCACTTGGTGAAGGTGTTGTTAAGATTAATTTTGATATCGCCGTTAAAGAGGAGAAAGGATTGCCTCCAAAGGAAATCTCATCCAAAGACCCAAAGGGAGGGTCGGGATTGCCTTTGGAGGCAATCCAATGGTCGGGATTACCCAACCAAGGGAGGGGTGTAGGTCCTGGCTCCCTTAGTTCGACGTTTTCTCTCTACCTCTCAGTCTATCTCAGCTCTCTCACACCGCATTGCTCTCTCTCTCACGCCACACTGCTCTCTCACACTTCATGGCTCACACTGTCGCACAACTTTTTCTCTCTCTCTAGTCTCTCGAGCTCATCTATCTCTCTCTACAGTCTCTCACGCTCTCTGCGAGTTTGCCCTCTGGTCTTGGACTCTTGGTGGACAATCCCTCACGCATTGCTCTCTCTCTCACCTCACGGCTGTGACTCCGTGAGCCCGTTACGTCGTCAAAGGTCAAAGGTCAACTGCCTCCCCGCCGAAACAAGGCCAACAGAGACTCTCTGCCTCTCCATTACACTGCCTCTCTTCCTCTAATCCTCTCTCTCTCTCTCTCTCTCTCTCTCGATTTTGAACAACTTTGCCTCTTTTTTTAGTTTATTTTTTCAATTTCATTTTCATTACAATTAGTTTTTTAGCTGTTATTAACTTCTTCATTTCATTATCTGTTAAGTAATTATTATTTTTTTAGTGCAGGTTACATCTTACAAGATTGTGATTTGTGAAGTTTGTCATGTGTGGTCAGACTGGTCAGTGGTCAGTGCATTGCATTAAGGTAAAAATTTATCTACTTATTTAGTTAATTATTTATTGTAGTTCATTAGTTAATTTATAATTTTAGAGTAAAGATTAGGTTGTGAAATTTTAGAGGATGAGTTTGATTGGATCGTTTGGAGGATTTGATTTTGTTTGAAGTTGTGAATCTGTTTGCAATTGGAGGATGGACAGTGGGTAGTGAGCTTGAATGATAATTGATTGGATATTTGGTTTTGAAATTGTGAATCTCTTGAGTCTTTATCGTTATAAGAGGGGGTGCAAGAGTACTAAAGGGAGTTTAGCGGTATGGGCTTCAGGACTCTTTGTTTAATTTGGAGTCATGAAGCCTCTTGAGTCTTAGGTTCCCTTGAATCCTGTAGAGATTAACTTACGCTTATGTGGATTGAGGGCCTAAAATGTGTCTGTGGCTTTAGATGAGACTGCAGATGTATAGTAACTAATAAGCCTAGAATTAGAAGTCCGAAAAATTAAAATTTTGGGTCCAAAACGGGTCTAAAATCAGCCCATATATAGCTGTCGGAATTCCCGAAATTTCAGTACCAGGATTGCCGGAATTTTAGTAGTTGCCGAATCGGAATTGGATACCAATATAGGTCGCCTGTTATTACCGATACCGGTAACCATCCCTACTATAGCTAGCAGCTATACGAGATAACTAGCAACTTCCTTGAGGTGTTGGTGTAAGATACTCAAAAAAGCCCAATTAATGGAGAAATTTTTATTGACTCGTTTGTTTCCGGCAAACTATGAAGTAGGTCTTAAATCAAGTCTAAGGCCAATTGTATAGTAACTAATAAGCCTAGAATTAGAAGTCCGAAAAATTAAAATTTTGGGTCCAAAACGGGTCTAAAATCAGCCCATATATAGCTGTTGGAATTCCCGAAATTTCAATACCGGGATTGCCAGAATTTTAGTAGTTGCTGAATCGGAATTGTATACCAATATAGGTCGTCTGTTATTACCGATACCGGTAACCATCTCTACTATAGCTAGCAGCTATACGAGATAACTAGCAACTTCCTTGAGGTGTTGGTGTAAGATACTCAAAAAAGCCCAATTAATGGAGAAATTTTTATTGACTCGTTTGTTTCCGGCAAACTATGAAGTAGGTCTTAATTGACCTTTATAATACATTATAAGAAAAAGAAAACATAATTGACAAGCTCTCAAAATCCTGTCAATAAAAAATTTAATATGATATATATATATATAAGTTCAGCAATTTTATTTTTTAAATTAGACTTTGGGTATGACGTCCCATTATATAGTAGTTTTGGGAGTTTAATGTATATGGTGTCAAGTGCTTTTAGAAATCGAATAATCCCATGCATATCCCCAAATTTAGTTGGGGCTTAGAAAAACTGGCCCAGGCAGCTTTTACATATGGCCCAAACAGGTTTCAACCTATTAGTTTGAATTACGGTCCAGCCTTGTTCTAGCCCACCCCTAGCCCGGGCCGCTGATTGAAGCACGGGAAGGAAGAGAGATAACTCGATTGGCAGAGGGGGAAGCTTCCAGATACCTCTAGAAATTAGCAGCTAAGTTCGAAGCAACTGAGCAAGGTCAAAGGTCATGCACAGTAGAATTTGCGCATGTCTATGGCTTTTGGGCGCCATCAATTCTAAGAATATGTTTTCAAAGTAGTTAATTATCCTCGATAATGAGAGGTGGAGACTTGAGTTGCTTGCGATGTGAATTAATGAAAACCACGTGTCATTTAGCTGTTTCTTCTCTGAAATTTTCGCAGAAACGAAGAGAATGTTAATGGCCAGCAAGGTGTCAAATTTCTCGGATCTGATCCAACGGGTCGCGGCGTCTTGCTTGTTGCATCCACTCGCTGCCGGCCGTCACGTTTCCTGTGAAAATCAAGTCGGAGAGGATGAAGAAGAGTACTACTCCAAGGAGCGCGAAGGCGAGGAAGAAGGAGGTCATCTCTGGTACGAATAGCGAATGTCACGCCGGTCCAGTTCCTGGTGCTCCAGTAAACCTCGGTGGCATTGTGAACGAGCTGGAACCCGCCGAAGTCTGGTGGCTTCAGCCGAAGAGAATACAAGCCCAGGGAGGGGTACGAGAAGCTAGCCAGGAGGTTAGGAACCGTTACGTTTTCGGATTGTTTCACGGCTAACCGACCCAACCCGGCTAGTACGAACGATGAAGTATCAAGGTTTCTGGCTGGGTATTCCCTCCGAAGGAGAGGTTATCAAAGGCATGGTCCAGATTAAAAAAGAAACAAATCAACTGTTAATATATGTCCAAATCATTTAATGACAAAAAAATTAAAAATGACTTCTATTCATTAAATGAGGTGTACTTATATTAACCGTTGATTTATTTCCTTTTTAATCTGGACCATGCCTTTGGAGGTCTTTAGAAATTCCTCCTTCGGAGAGAATCCGTTCCCGTTCGCGATTGGCGACCCAGACGTAGGTCGGGGTTGGGACCGACGAGTACCAGACGCCCAAGTACCAGTTGGATTCGCCGTTGGTGTTGAAGAAGCTTAGCCTGAACGTTCCGTTTTCGCTTAGAATCGTGGAGCTTCCTTTGACGAGAATGGTGCAAGCTGTTTATTTGATATAAATATTCTATTTTACGGGAGATAATGGCATAAACAGAACCAAAGAGAGGGTGCCACCCTTCCAATCTCCGAGAAAGCAACTTCTCAGAGTTGACAAAATTTAGTGATATTATACGCGGAAATGTTATACTGCCATTATTTCTTAAACTCGAGTAAACGACCTATTCACAGAACTGATTTAGTACAATTTTTTACTCAGCAAAATTCAGAAGTAAATCTCACTACTTCGCGAAAGGTACTCACGGGTGGTGCACCTTCAGAGGAAAATCTCCATGATCATGGATGGTGCACCTTCATCAGTGCTTTGTAAAACAGGTCAATAAATTGATCAATAAAAGGGACGGCGGTGGAAGCTTGACAACGACATGTACTTGGTGGAGCGGTGCGAGGTTAACAAGCAGAGGTCGGTTCTGTGGAGGATGTTTAGACCGTGGCTTGTGGCAGTGATGCGAAGCATAGGAGGAGGGTAAAAGCCCATGTTTGGATCTGTAGCGGGATTTTTTTGGCGCTGCACATATTTTATTTGTCAATTTTTTAATGATGTGACAAAAAAAATGACACGTGTCGCTACTTAACTGGTTCTGACGTGTTCTCCGTCAATCAAGCAGGCAAATTCCGTCAGCTCATGTGACGGAGGACTAATTTGGGAGACGTATCAAACCCCAGGGGTCTCCGTAGGAGAAATTTTTTCACAGGGACTAATCTGAAAATTGACTATACCTTAGGGACTCCTGGAGTAATTTACCCTAATTATATATTACTTACGACAGACATTTTAGTTGGAAGTTATAAGTACTACTATATATATAATTAATACTCTATATATATTACTACAAGAAATGTTGGTTTCAACCACAGCGTCTTCAGTAACCCAAACCATCAAAATTCGTCACATTAGCTTTGCTGTCACTAAACAAAGTCTTTGAAGCGTGGTCGTCTTTGCCGCATGGCGAGAGCTCTGATTCAATGACAGAAGCTCTCCGTCAGCACTGGGCCAGCAACGTCGACCGCCAATTGCGTTGGAAAGATACCCAACTCCGTCGCTAAAGCATTTGGTTAATCGGACAGGCTGGTCAAGGTTGACCCTTCACCAACGAAGCCCATGGCATCAAGATTGTCGTCGTCGCTGTTGTTTCTTATTATGATGAGGTCGTTCAAGAGATGTGGTGGGCATTGTCGTCTACATTTCCAAATATGCAGTATTTTTTTTGTCTTGTGTTCATTCTCTGTCATACAAATATATAAATTTATTTGAATCTCTCATTTCCATTCAATATCCAAATGAGGCGAAGACATCCATAATGAGCAAAACTCTATTTTCACGAGACGGAACTCTGTCCTCAAAGCTGCAAGGATTACAAAATTTTGCAATACAACTATCTAAGGATTACAAAATTGTGTTCTTTTCTCTCTCTCAACTCTGGAACTCTGCCTTCACACTATACAACTCTGCCCAAGGATGGAATTCGTCAGCACTAACTTCTTGAAGATTACTTCATTGTGCACTGGTTGTATTCATGACATAGGATTTTTCAGCTAGCATTGACACTAAAAGAGAGTATTTGTGCTCATGAACTGTTTGTCTAAGACAGTACAACACATTAAAAAGTACTAAGATATATACACAGAAAAAATGGATTAAAAAGTACCTTAAGAGCCTTCAAGAATTTTGAAGTGCCACTCTGTGCAATAGTTTTGAGATAGTATAATGAGCTCTTCTTTGGTCATTCTAATGCCAGTGTCTCTACAAATTCAAGAAATTGCACCTCAAACAACTCCTCTATATCATTCGAGAAAAGATTCAACTAGAACTTAACAACTCAATTATAAGAAAAAGATTCAACAATAATTTAGCTCTACCATATTTTATAATCATAGTCCCATTGTATGGATCAAGTTTGATACGTATCCTACCGCTTGTATTTCTTGTAGTGCCTGCAGCTTCTTTTTTTACACGCCTGCAGGAGAGACTCAATAAACAGGATTTGGATTCCCTACTAATAGAGAATTACCTAATGGATCCAAATAGGCCATTGGATAAATGACAACACATTAATGAATTCAATCCAATGGTCTATATTAATGTGTTGTCATTTTTTTTTCATTTTGCAAGAACAGAAAAATATAGAGAGAAGCGTACACGCCGGCAATGAAAGAACTCTCCAGAAAAACTACATCGACCTATCTGCCTATAAATAGAGTGTCAGGTGCTTGAGTGCGTGTAAAAAAAAGGCTAAATTACCCCGTTAGTCCCTGAGGTATAGTCAATTCCCAGATTGGTCCCTGTGGAAAAATTTCTCCTACGGGGACCCTTGAGGTTTGATACGTCTCCCAAATCAGTCCTCCGTCACATGAGATGACGGAATCTGCCTACGTGGCTGACGACAAACACGTTAGAACCACTTAAGTGGCGACACGTGTCATTTTTTTGCCACCTCATTCGACACAAACTAAAACGTTGGGTCCCATAGCCAACAAGGCTTTTTGACGTGGATAAAAGCACCGGGTTTCACCTGCCTCACCAAGCTCTCAGACCGCGACACCCATTCCATTGCCGTCGGTCGTCCTCCTTCTCCTCCTCTCGGTCACTATCATCATCGGCTTCTTCCTTTGGTTTCTTATGCTTCTTCTAGGTTGATATACTAATTAAAGGGGTACCGAATGCCAGTGATTTTCCTGGAGGGGCTGCGAATTTCACGGCCGTGAGCATGATTCCTGGGTGCTCGGCCGTGAGCATGATTCAGAATCGTCACACAAAAAAATGAAAAACTTACGAGCCTTCCCATCCCATTTTTCCTTTTGAAACCTTACATGTCATAACCCAACTAAAAAAATTGGGTGTTAATCTAGAGTCACTCCATCAGTTGAACACACACTAAAACTCCGAAAAAATAAAGTGCAAACTGTAACACCCCAAACAAAATGCAGAAAATGATAGCAATTAGCAAAGATTCCTACTTCGAGCTTTAGACTTAGGAAAGTTTTTTGTTTGTATGCAGAGAAAAAGCAGTGAGTATCCAGATAAAGAGAAAGCAAAGAGTGTAAAAAAAAATAAAAACAGAAACGCAAGGTGAAAAGAAACTGCAAAAATTGAAACAGAAACAAAAACACAGGCTCAAGCTTAATCACCTTGCTTACCCATACCCATACCCATACCCATTTTGGCTTATGCCCAATGCTGAGAAGAAACTGCTAAAAACTGAATAAGAAAACTAAATTCGAGATTACCCAAAAATTCTTCCTCGAGAAAGTAGTTGATAAGTGAAGGAATTCCACTGGTAGATATGAGGTGACTTCGGCAAGAGATGCGGGACCCGGCGAGGAGAGCAGCAGCTACAAAGAGAATAAAATGGAGAAGAATAAAGAGGGATTCGGGAAGACGAAGAAACTGAAGAACGAAAAATAGCCGGCTGAGCCTTGTCGAGAGAAGTCGAGTAGGAAAGAAACAAACGGCGGCTTCGTAACGTGCAAGGATAGAGCCGAGACGGAGTTAACGCAGGAGGTTCAGACGGATGGATGAGAGCATTTTTTAGAGGTACAGGGACAACGTGTTACCGTGAGTCTCCAAGAGGACTGCTAAGAGGTTCACGCATTGTTTGCGCATCGGTGACTTGTCGGAGGGATCGGCGGAGTGAATGGAAGACATAAACGTCGGGAATTGTGTCGGTTCAAGGTTTCGGGCGATGGATTATAGTTCGGAGGCGGCGATAGAATGGGTGTCGGCGTGTCGCGGTCTGAGAGCTTGGTGAGGCAGGTGAAACCCGGTGCTTTTATCCACGTCAAAAAGTCATGTTGGCTATGAGACCCAACGTTTCAGTTTGTGTCGAATGTGGTGGCAAAAAAATGACATGTGTCGCCACATAAGTAGTTCTGACGTATTCACCTTCAGCTACGTAGGCAAATTCCGTCATCTCATATAACAGAGGACTGATTTGGGAGACGTATCAAACCCCAGGGGTCCCCATAGGAGAAATTGTTCCACAGGGACCAATCTGGGAATAGGTGTGTGTCAATAAAATAAATCAAATTGTTGTATGGGATGTTAGAATCTAAGGGTAATGTAGGGATCCTACTGTTATTAACTTATGTAAAATCATATTTTAATAGAAGAATGCTAACTTTTACTCAAAAGTAACATGAACATTTTCAAAGTCTGGAATATCTTAAAGTTATGCATCTTCATCCCTTGTATTTAACCAATAACAAGTGGATCTAAAGATAGCACCACTTGTCACACTATTTGAAAATATACTTTCAACTGACGTGTCGTTTTGTCATCAAAATCCAGTGTCTCAGGTGTGTAACTAGAAAATAAAAAGGTAAGAAAAATCCTGATAAATTCAAAATCCAGTGCCTCATGTGTGTAACTGAAAAATAAAAAGGTACGAAAAATCCTGATAAATTCAGAATTTATAATTGTAGATATCATTTGCTGTAGACAAATTGGGCTATGAACCAGTTACACCACTTGAATGCATTTCAGGTTTGCCACAACCGATATCAGCAAAGAGAATTTGCTTTTTCTTTTTTCTTGGCATTTGCTTTTTCAGTCTTTCTCATCCCACTTGCTGGAGTTATCAAATAATTGCAAAGAGACAGGTGCTGGTTCAAACCACCTAGCACGATCCTCAACTTTCACAGCATCACTTTTTCTCCCAATAACTACTACACTAGCTTCATTTGTTGCAACCCTCCTGTCTCCATGGAGATAATTTAATGAAACATCATAATCAACTTCGATATCAAACAAGTCAGGAGCAGTAGCTTCTTGTATAAACTGTATATCATCATTACAGACTTTATTCTCATTACTTGAATTTATTTGCCTAAAATAGAGAAAACAAAAGAAAATGCAAGTTATATGAACAAAATAAAACATAGCCTCACCCATAGTATTATATCTTACAAAACCGGAACTCAAATGGGAATACATGTTTAAAAACTAAAAGTTACACAGTTTAAAACCCAAAGTTACACAAAAGGATGTCCTACGTTGCTTTAATTTCCAACCATCATTTTCTTGACAACCAAATAGGCACTATAATTTCAGACTAACGCTAATACGCTGCACAATAACCACTAAAAAAATTGACAAAAAAAGAAGAAGAGGAAAACTCAAAAAATATTGTGAAACTTGACATTCAATCTTACTCACGTATTTGTTGTCGAGAGTGGATATGTGGAACTGTGAAAGGCTGCCGACACCATCTGTTGAGACAACTCTCCCCCAAATTGCACTGCTACTATTTAGGAGATTTTGCCCAAACATTAAGTTTGAGTTTACAAAAGATATTTTGTCTCCTGCCGCGCTCTGTTTCCACTTTCCAGCTTCAAAGGCACAAATCGCGCTCTGTTTCCAGCTTCGAATGCACAAAATTTCAAGGGAGTTGTGTCGCCCGCTTTGATCTAGTTTTCAAATTTATTTTTACTCTTACCGGCGCCCAGGTTTGGTCACTGGAAGTCTATAAGTCCCTTACTTCAGCAACCACGTGATTTTCGCATCACTATAGAAGTCTATATCTTCGACGATGATTTTTTTGTCGGCAATAATTCTTATGACAACAACTTTCGTCATTAATAATTGTTAAGAGTATTACCCACCACATAAAGTTGGTTGCCAAAAAATCTATTACTAAAGCACTTTTAGCCACCATCTGCTTTGTTTGGTCGATATAAATTACCTTTTCGTGATCAGATTTTGTTGATAGTTAAGCATCTCGTGGCTGAAGGTCAATTTTCTTGTAGTGTATCACGTCCCCGTAGCCCGTTTATAAACTTAAATGTGGAGTAGTTGAACTTGTTCAGACACGTCAAATAGGAGGAGGCTGTGGCACGCACATATCACAATAATGGAATTATGTGAGGATACATTAATCTGCTCAAGCATAAATATATCATATATGGGTTGATAAGCTGTCTTTTTTATGAATATAATTATGACTAGCAAATTAAAAAACCACATTAATTAGTACTCGCAATCTTTTATAACAAATAATGACCGCATATTTCTAGCTTATCTATATGCATGCATGTGGTTGTCCAAAGTTTACTCTTCGGCGTGCATAGACGGAAGATAGATATACTCCAATAATTGAGTAGATCGGGCAATACAACGTACGTACTACAAGCAGCATATGTATCTCGGTACAGGTACTGCTTGTGTTATATTTTTGGATAAGTACTGCATGAAGCTTCCCGGCCTGAGCTCCTTAATCATGACCCCACATGAATTGTTTGCTTTCCCTTTCATGTTGGTGTACGATCCTGTTCTAGTTTGGAGCATTGATGAAGGGAAAAGGAACCCAACTTCCTTTTTCCAAATGCACGTATAAAATGACCGACACTTATATTGGGGATAATTCAGGGGTGGACCTTACGCAAGTCATAAAAATTGAGACATTTTAGTTTAAAAATAAATTATTAAATCTTAAATTAAACCATGAATTTGCTTCTTGCTTTTCTACATACAAAATTATTAATTACACTTTTGTATTTTAGTTTAGTTAATAAATCATTTTCATACATGCATAAAATTGTTAAACTATCTAATTTATCTTGTGACAGAGACAAATATATACTTTGAGAAGCTGCAAAAAGAACAATCCACTAATTAATCGATTGGTGTGTCACTCTACAATTAGTTAAAAGAATGACTATGAGAATTTACTTTTTTGAAAACTTGAATTAATTAGCAATAATTGATATTACTAGTTTATAGTTAGGATTTTTAGAATGATCCTATATATTTAGCTTTGGATAACTTATATTCTCAAAGCTTTAGGCATTTTTTTCTCTAACTTTAATTTTATGAAAGTACTGCTTCCTATTTTTTAGGTATAATATAAGTTTTATTTTTTCTTAACTTTAATTTTATAAAACTACTTCATATTTTCTAGGCTATAATAGGGGTCTTCCTAATTAGGGGCTTAGGCTATTGCCTCACCTACCTGCAGATAATCTTTGAAACCCATAATTGTGTGCCTTTAACTACAATACCACCATTCATCTTGTACCAAACTTTATCAAACTTCAGGATTTCTGCATTTAAATGACGTCGGTGAAGTATTCCGTGATAGGATTTACAAGTAGAAGAAGATTTCGTTCATGCGTTTCAGGCATGCAAGTCATGCCCTAGTTGGACCCTTCAGTTAAGTATTATATTAGAGTTAGTCCCACATTGCTAAAACAATGTGGGCTATTGCAATCAAAGGCTTATAAATAAAGCCTCTCTGTAATCTCATCCTTATACCAGTGAGTACACACATCTGCCCATTTGGGCCTTCCCACAGTGGATGTAGGTCTATGGACCGAACCACTTAAATCTTGTGTCTCACTTCTCCTCTCTCTCTCTCTTAGTCTAAATTTTTATTCTCTTTATTTAAGTCTTAACATGGTATCAGAGCCATTTCGATCCTGTGGCCCATTTTGGCTCAGGCTGGTCAGCACTCTTGTTGGCTTAGCTTGGCCTAGTTTAGGCCTAGTCCAGTCCGGCCTATTTTAGTTCTTCTCTTGGGCCTTCCGGCGCCCCGTCCGGCATTCCTCCGGCGACCTTCCGGCGTCTTCTCTCGGGCATTCCGGCGCCCCGTCCAGCATTCCTCCGACGACCTTCCGGCGTCTTCCCCATTCCGGCGACCCTCTCCGGCCATCTTCAGGCGATTGTCGGCCTCTCCGGTCAGATTCCGGCCAACTTCCGGCGACTGTCTGTCCTTCTCCGGCCATCCTCCGGCGCCATTTTTTCTTATGGAGAATTTCTTTTTCTAGTCCAAACTCAACGTGTATCCACCTTGCGTTTGCGGGGGAGTATTAGAGTTAGTCCCACATTGCTAAAGCAATGTGGGCTATTGCAATCAAAGGCTTATAAATAAAGCATCTCTGTAATTTCATCCTTACACCAGTGAGTACACACATCTGCCCATTTGGGCATTCCCACAGTGGATGTAGGTCTATCACTACAACAGATTAGACTTTTAGCGACGAATTTTTCAGCGACGAATACAATTTCGTCGCTGAAAGTAGAGTTTCAGCGACGGAATATGAGGTTCGTCGCTGATTTGGAGAACAGAACTCCTTCAGCGACGAACCAGGAAAAATCGTTGCTGAAACCTCCGTTCGAACGAATTAAATCCGTTCGAACTAGTAGAAAAGAAATTATATTAATAAATAATTACACGCAGATTAGTTCGAACCAAATAATGACGTTCGAACAAGATATATTTTCTGTCACAAACTATTTTCGTCGCAAAACTAAAACGGACCGCTCGAACTGATTGGTCAGTTCGAACAAACTATTTTCGTCGCCGAATCATAATCTGTTCGAACAAAGTGTTCGGTTCGACCTAGCATTACTTGTTCGAACGAGATAGGAATATGTTCGAACCTGAGACTGGTGTCCATCTGTGATTAGTTAATATAAAGACGCGCCAATTTTCATATACGTGTTCGAACAGACGATCAGTTCGAACGAATGTGAATCGATATAGTCTTTTATTGATGACTGAGGCGTTGCAGGCGACGTCTTTTCTTTGCCTGCAACGCCTGATCTCGTTCGAACTAATGTAACGAGTTCGAACCAGAATACGAAACGTGTCCCTTTATTATTTGTTATTGATTGAGGCGTTGCAGGCGACCTCTTTTTTTTTCTGCAACGCCTGTACGTGTTCGAACTACGTTGCATAGTTCGAACGATAATGCAGGATTCCGCCACATGGCAATTGTGTTCCTTTGATTTGTGCCATCTGTGCGTAGTTGGTTCGAACAACATTGTCGTTCGAACAAAGTAGAAACGTGGCCCTTTTTTACTCGTCATTGATTTTGGCGTTGCAGGCAACGTCTTTTCGTTTCCTGCAACGCCTGACGTAGTTCGAACTAGTGTAAAACGTGGTTCGAACTACAATGCAGGATTCCGCCACATGGCAATTGTGGACCTTTGATTTGTGCCATCTGTGCGATGTTCGTTCGAACGGATAGGTGAGTTCGAACGAGTTTCCAATCGTCGTCCACCTCGCGAACCGTTCTGGTTTGTTTTAAAAGCTAACTGTTCGAACCAAGAGGCGATACTCTTCATAAACTCTTCATAAAAACGGCAATTTCGTAGCAAACATTTCATTCGATCGGTAGAGGCTTCCATTTTCTCCACTCCATTTTCTCATCTTCCTTCCTCAGGTACGTAGGATTTTATTTCATGGTTCGTTATTTTACATAGTGTTCGGTCTTGAACTTCTACTTTGAGCATGCATTTTGCTTCCTTTCATACCGATAGGATAGCATTTCATTCCGCTAGTATCATTTTCCTTGTATCTATGTTATCAACCGTGAGAATTTTAAGTGAATTTTTGTTTAAGTGAATTTTTGCACTTCGACTATGAATTTTTGCACTTCTACTATGAATGTTATTTCTCGTAGCTTTCCTTTCACACAATCTTCATATGAATTTTAAGTGAATTTTTGTTTAATAAAAAAATTAAGTTTAACAAATCAGAATTGGACGAGATTCATTACTAGATTCTTTAGTATATGACGAGCCATTTGAAATTGCGTTATTTATTTGTTTGGAGCAGAGTTTTTTTCATTATATAAGTGCATGGATGATCATGTTAAACGTTTATTAGACTTAATCTTTTTTGTATTGACAATTGGACTTAATTGACAGAAGGCGAATAAAAAATAAAAAACTTGAAGAAAAAAAATCTACCTTAGGCGATGTATTTAATAGGTATGTTGTATATGTACATTAATAATAACTGAAGAATCTGGTGTTTGGCTGCTTAAATATTTAGTCTAATAAATTAATTATAAAATATTGGTATGTATTTACATCAAATTATATTGTTTTTATCAATATAAATATAAAAAATGTATTTTTCAATTGGATGAAAACTTTCTTAATTAAGTAGTATTACATGAAATTTTGTAGAACTTCGGTTAATTAACATAATTTTTTTCCTGTTTTCCTCATTTTGGTCCTAAAAAATTATTTGTGTAATTGACTCCACTAGTGTCTAATTCTGATTTGGTCCATGATCATGATTATGTTTTCCTCATCTTGATTACGTGCATGGCATGATATTTCATTGTTTGTTCTTGTTATAAGTTCCTTATGGTTGTTATTTACATGTATTTTGTTTTATTAATTGTCTCCTATGATTAATAACATATTGTAAGATAGTTTTAGATTCTCTATTATTTTATTTAGAAACTTGGTAATTTTTCTATGATTATTTACGTAATCAATTTATTATTTATATACGAACTAATTTTAGTTTAAATTATTTTATAGCTTTCAAAATGGCACCAAGAAGACGTGTACCATCATCTTCACAAACGGCTCAATCTAGAGAGACGTTATCTGTAGCTCAACATCAATCATTGATTTACAAGAGACCGGTTGTTATAGAGCGAGCTGTTCTTCAGAACCTCATGAGCTGTAACTCATTGTTACAAATGTTGTAGTGTATGGACCGAACCACTTAAATCTTGTGTCTCACTTCTCCTCTCTCTCTCTCTCTTAGTCTAAAATTTTTATTCTCTTTTATTTTAGTCTTAACATATTACATAGTTTGTCAAACTTCAGGATTTCTTCATTTAAATGACGTTTTTTTGTCATGTTATATGAAGTTTATTCTTGAGAACCTCATGAGCTGTAACTCATTGTTACAACGTCTTACAAGGCATGCAGAACAATTAGAAACTGACATCACGGATAAGAATTAGGAATGAAATCGATCGAGGGCGAACCAATTAAGAATGTCAATATCATACGCATCCTTTTATATGCATGCAGTTAATGTCATTAGTTGACGCGCCTATTACTCTATTAGATAGTCGTAAATCAGGGTTGTTGGTTAGTCAAATCCAACCACCCTAATTACCAGCAAGGAATGAAGTTCCTGAGAAATCTGTCTGGCCTCCAACTGGAATACTGAAATGATTGATACTGAAGTCGTACTGCATGCATGCTTAGAAGGATGATCAAGATCATTGCATCCGTAGTGCATTATTAGCGGTTCAGCTAAAGAACAGATGAGGATTTGTCCTCGGTTTACTTGGCATCTACTCGATTGACACAGAAAATTGAGCATATATATATATATATATATATATAGGCAGATTAATATTCACTGTTTTTTCTATCGGTAAATCTTGCGTCTGCCTTCACCTATCCATGCAATAGCATGCCAAGCACACAAGATACGCGACATAAGGTTGGAAGAATATTTATTATAATTTCAATCAAATTTATTTGCTTGCTTGCTTCCTTCTTTCGGCCTACTGCTAAAAAGATTGATTCAGGCCTGATATCATGGGGGGCCTGTAACAGTTAACGAATTAATCTTGCAAGAGCTAGCTTAGGTGAAATGTCTACAAGTCGATAGCGCGAAATTATTGCATATTGATTTGGATTGTCGACAATCTTGGCAGGTGTTAATGTATTGAAAAGGCCCATTTAATGGGACTTGAATCCTCTTCACCAGTACTAGTGGTTTCCCTTCTGCTTGTTTTTATTCTTCTTCGTCATGGACGTTCCTTAATGGGACGTGGAAACTAAATGAAAGATTTGTATAATTTGCTCTGAGTTATCTCCTTCCTTCTTTGTTGTCATTTTCAAGTTGCCGAGGTAGCTAGTCGTAAAAGCTTGACACGCAGTAATTGGCTTGCCATTGCCTGGGTAGCACTGGATTTTTCGTTTTTCTCCTCCAAATGTACGAATGTAATATGGGCGCAAGTGCAAATTATTTATCGTCTTTATCAATGAATATGTACTGTAAAGACTCTAAACAAAAAAGAAAGCTTTTCTAGAATTTCTGAACTATATATGTGGTTCTCGGAGTTACAAGAATTTTATGCATTAAAGACATTTGGTGTATGAGACTGAATTTCTCTGTTCCACACATTCTTGTACCTCGGAATGCCACACGTACGATCAGGATTTGTTTTTGTTCTTCTTTTCATGTACACGTACATGCAGAATTCTGAAGTCGCCTTTGCAATTAACTTCTTCGGGCCAGTAATCGAAAATCTATAGGATTTTAGAGCAAATTCCTGTTTTTGTCTTCGTTTTAAATTTTAACTTCTTGTTCATACATTATCGTTGAAATACCATTGACTCTTGAAGACGGCAATTTTGGGGTCTACACCCATATAAGATAGACTTGGAACAGAAGTAGTCTACTTCCTCCCTATTCTAAGTTTAGGGTTTAACTTAAGTTTCTCTTTGTATTTTTTTCTATAAATAGAGTCTTATGTTATCACTACAAAAAAAAACCGCCTATAGCGGCGGTCACTGTAGCGGCGGTCAGAAAAACCGCCGCTACAAGGTGGTTTTAGCGGCGTTTACAGAAAACCGCGGCTAAAAATAGTTAAACGGGGTCTGTCGCGGCGGTCGTCTATAGCAGCGGTCAGTGACCGCCGCTATAGGGGCGTCTACAGCGGCGGTTAACGTGACCGCCGCTATAGAAAGAGGGTCTACAGCGGCGGTCACGTTGACCGCCGCTGAATCTCGTACCTGTAGCAGCGGTTTTAATACAAACCGCTGCTACAGGTATACCTATAGCGGCGGTCTTTGTAGTGACCGCCGCAATAGGTATAAATTTAAAAAAATGAAAAAAATAGAAAAATAAAATTTTATGTGTTATTTAAGGTTAAAAATTGTTTTATTGACTATTTATTCCTTTTTATACATAATTTTATTTTGTCACATGTTTTAAAAAAAATTTAAGAGACCTACTTAATAAAATATGAAATTAGAGAGAGTGTTATGAATATTGAAGTTGTTATATAGAATTGGGGCACTTTTCGCACACGTGTCGGTTTTTTCGTCATAACTTTGGCTACAAGTATCCGATTCGCGCCCATGACCCCAATTCGGAAAGCTCTTTTCAGCGCGCACGTCGTGGGCACCGAGCTCTGCTTCGGTGCGCCTCGTTTCGAGCCCTAAATCCGCTGTTTTCCCTCTCAAAAACCTATTTTTAGTTATGATTTTCTTTCCTTTACCGTTTAAGAATTATTTTTGAACCCGATTTGGGTCAGGTTAGGTCCTATTTTTTTTAAATACGGTCCAGACCTCATTTATTAAGATAAATACAATTTTTTTATATTTTTAATACATGTCCCCTTCAGCAACAAATCCTGTTATATTTTTATATAAAGTACTTAGGTTAATTAGCACATATAAATTATATAATAAACACATACTTTTAAATTTTCTAAATACTAATATAATTTACAACTACTTTTTATTTATTAAATACACATATTTATTACTCAAAATTTGGAAAAACTACATATTTATTAAGAAAAACAAATTTTTATATTCAAACGGTACCGTTTCTTCGAAACGTAAATTTCCCGCCCCCCGTCTTTTTTCCAAAACGAAAATGTCTTTCTCCCCCAAACTCATTTCACGTCTTTTTCCCTTCCCCCTTCTTCATTTCCAGTTCCTTTTCTTCCAAACCGATTCTGACCCAGAGGATGAGTGGATGAAGAAGCTTCCGGACAAGTTGAAGCCCCTCTACGGATTAGGCCGCAGGGTCAGTGCAAAGTTTGAGAACAGGATTTCAACGCTCCTACTTCTTTGATTTTAGGGTTCCGATTTCTCTGTTTAAGGCTCCCGAAATTTTCACTTAGGTACGGGTTTCTCTCTCGCTTTCAACTAGCACTGTTCAAGACAAACAAAAAGGAGAGCTTATTTGCTGAGCGGGTACTCTGTTATACGTCTGCTCTTCAGTTTCCTTTGCTTTGGTTATGATAGATCGTTGGTGGAATCTTGTGTGCATTTTCTGCTGGTAGCTCCAGTTCAAATGATATCTAACATGTTGCTAATATTGGGAAGTTAGGCCGACAGGAGAGTCAAATAACAGGACAACAGATACAGTAGATGATGATAGAGTGGAGCTAGAGAAGAGTAACATCCTTCTGATGGGGCCAACAGGCTCAGGTAATTTAGCGTAGCCCTTACATTTTAGCACGTTGAAGTTTGGAACATTTTATGTTTTCCCTTATGTCCAAGACTGGTATTTTTCAGAGGTCTGACCATATAAAGTTGTAAAACACTTTTTTGTTGCTGTTGCTAGTTTTGCTTATTCTCCCTAAATGCTTTCAAGGACAGGGAAGACTTTACTTGCCAAAACTTTGGCCCGGCTCGTGAATGTTCCCTTTGTTATAGCAGATGCAACTACACTGAAGTGATTCCTTGCATGTCTACTAGTATCTTGGTTCGTGTCAGACTTGCAGAATCAATTGCTCATTGTCTTTTGGCAAATGTTATTGGCTTTCATGATCTGCAAATGCAATTGTTTTTAGCTACATTGATATGATTTTTACTCCTCAGGTCAAGTTGCATTTAACAGATAGGGCCTTGAGATTAATAGCTAGGAAAGCGATAACTAAGAACACGAGGGCCCGGGGTTTACTGTCATTATTGGAGAACATACTGATGGATTCCATGTATGAACCAGGTAACAATTCCTCCCTTTACATCAAGGTGCGGCACTTGTAAAGGGTCTGGTAGAATCATTCAGGTCTGATGGAAATTTTGGAGAATAGCTCTGTTGAGCTGATTTAAAATTAAATATATGTTATTTGTTTTCTATTCATCTGGTGCAGGAATGCTGTATGTCATGCAGAGGATCAGGTGTGGTTGAAGGCATCAAGGAGGTTAGTTTTTTAGGGACGATCTTATTATTGTTGGTGACTTGGATTGGATTGGATTTTGCTATTTTGTTACTTAATTGAAAACATCAACACACACCAACATATATGTGTGTTTCCTTGCAGTTTATTTCCATTGTTTTCCCGTATGATGGTTCCATTCTTTACTTGTTCCAGTGTTTTCAATTAAGATTTTTTTCTTTATTTTTTTAGTAAATAGACAAAATAATTTGTTTTTGGAGTTTGAAATGAGATTTTTTCTGAGGCTTAGTCCATGAAGCGGAGGTCGCAACCGCCGCTAAAAAACCGCTGCTATAGCCTATAGCAGCAGTTTGTTGACCTATAGCGGCGGTTTTCGACCGCCGCTATAGGTCGGTTTTTTTGTAGTGTATAAGAGAAAAGTGGGACATGAGACTTGAGTCTTGGGCAAAGAGAGAGAAAAAGAGAGAGAGTGTGGTGTGGCTATTGTATTCGGCGCCCGGTAGAGTGATTTTCTTAAGCGTTCGTAATAAAATTGCTCTATGGTGGACGTAGGCCAGATTGAGGCTCAACCACGTAAATTCTTAGTGTTCCTTTCTTTAGTTTTCGTGCTGTTTTTTTCCAGCAAGTGAAATCAAAACCTGGTTCGAGGAGTCGAATTGGTTTTTCGGGGGGAAGCAGAGAAGGTCCGAAAATTAAAAGTGGTCCGATTGGAGATTGGAGGGCATTAACCTGCAGAAGAGATCGATACGAAGCCGAAGATCAAAACCGCGCCGCTGTAGGATATCGGACCCGCCGTCACGCCCGCAGGAAGTTGAAGCATGCCGTCTACTCACCACACGCACCGAAGAGAGGTACATCACGTGAGTCTCACTTGCCGCAAGCGCACGCCCCCAGTTAGCTGACTTTTGTCCTGCCTCGTCAGCATCCACTTTAGCAGATGGTCCCAGGGTATCACGTTAGCTTTGTCACGTCAGCATTGACACGTCATTAGGGTATCCCAGCCAGCACCATGTCATCGTGTCACGTCAGCATGAAATATTCCGTGGAATTAGAATATTCAAGAATATTCCGATTTTTTGTTCCAGTGTGGTTTTTCGGCCGGTTCAAGGGCTTTAAGGCTGGTTTTCGAGCAGGTCAAATCGATTCCTAAGGTTTTAGGTCATCCCATATCCATTGGTATAGTCATAATTGTGAAATTCGGCCTCGAGCAGTGTGAATTGAGATGGCGGATAGTATGGTTACTGGTATAATGATGTTGTTTGCTACAAATTACATGAGCTGGAAGCCACAAATAGAGGATATCCTTTATGCAAAGGATATGTACGGTCCATTGGAGAACGAAGGCAAGAAACCAGAGAGGATTCACGAGGCAAATGTGACGACTTCGTGTAGCACGCGGAGGTGCTTGGTACCAGCTGATGGAGATGCAAGAGCAGGGGAAATATTGTTCTACATGGGTCTGGCGGTACAACCAAAGGAAGCGGGAACCCTAGGCAGGGGTGCAGGACACTCGGATGAGAGTGTGATTGGTCGTCTGGTGACAAGGACGAGGTTAGAGCGCCAGTAGAAGAATGATGCAAGGGGTGGTTTGCAACAGACATCAAAGTTACAGGAAGGTTTTACTGATGAGAGTCTGGGATACACTCAACCGAAAGATGTCAGGAACAGATTCTTCCCTTATGGGTATGGAGAGGGAGAATTGTTGGTGTCCACACCCATATAAGATAGATTTGGAATAGAAGTAGACTTCTAAAGGAAGTCTATTTCCTCCCTATTCCAAGTTTAGAGCTTTCTCTTAAGTTTCTCTTTGTATTTTCCCTATAAATAGAGACCTATGTTATAGAAGAAAAGTGGGACTTGAGACTTGAGTCTTGGGCAGAGAGAGAGAGAGAGAAATAGAGAGTGTGTGATGTGGCTATTATATTGGGCCGGTAGAGTGCTTTCTTAAGCGTTCTTAATAAAATTGCTCTGGAGTAGACGTAGACCGAATTGAGGCCGAAGCATATAAATTATTGATGTTTCATTCTTTAATTTTCATGCCACTTTTCCCAACAGGTAATTGGTAACGTGTTAGACTTGCTCCTGCAAGTTTTGGCAGATGAGAAATCATGGATTAAAGTTTTACCTTTCTGTCTCGATCGAGAGAAAATTTTAAGCATTTCTTGTCTAGACACGAGTAGATAAAAAAAAGTTTCTCGATTGATTGAAAGAACATTGCTGCACTAGAGGTGAAGAGTCTACTCAATTGATGCTATAAGCTCAATCTGAAATGAATTCTACCGTAAGCTTTGTAATTGTCGGTGATGTTTAAATGTGACGATACGTGGTGGAACCATCTCGAGTGTCACCTTTCCAACGTACACATCAGATTGGGCCCGGAAATTACCAAACAGAGACATCTAGCCCAGTCATACCTTCCCCATCCAATGAGATTCTTCAATTTCAATTTTGTACAGAAAAATGTCATATGTTTGTCGTTTAGCTTTCGCAAAGACAAAGGCCTCGTTTGGTCGGACCCATATCCAAATGTCCTTAATGTGATGTAGGGCTACTCTATTCCAGGAAGAGATCAGGATCCTCCACCTTTGATTGGCCTTGTAATTGCCACGATTGTCACTGCGTGTCTCACTCATCCCAGGTGGCTTGTGAACAACATGTTTTTTTATCTATCAGGATCCTCAACCTTTGATTGGCCTTGTAATTGCCACAATAGTCACTGCATGTCTCACTCATCCCAAGTAGCTTGTGAACATGTTTTTTTTTCATTATTTATTTCTCATGTAGCATGCCCCTCTTAAAGTTCAATCCTACCTTATCCTTGCTTCTTGTAGATATCTATCCCCTAAATCGTCACATCCTAAAAACCAATTATATTTTTGTTGACAAGAAAACTATAATGATTAATATTACTTTTTATAAAGCCTAATGTTTTGTATATTAATTAAGCTTCAGGTCGTCCGAATCATTGATAGTAGATATTTACCACAACTAATTAGTGGTAAGATTTTCTTTAGTAATTTTATGAAGTGCATGAGTGGTATCCTAGCCTCAGGCAACAAATGTTTTTGATATTTGATACGAGAGAAACAGTACGTCTCCACTTGGGCCTTTTGATAAGCTTTGCACACGTGTGAGCCTTAGTAGCAAGTCGTATCAAATAGTTGCTGTTCTCACGTACGCACAACTGTATTTTATTTTATTAATTAGCTTGAAATGATGGCGTAATCAGATCAACCTCAACCCAGACTGTGAAACGAGGCCCACACCGTGTGGGTCTCTGGCTGGACGTTTCTGCCAATTTGACAAATCGAATCCATCCACTTCTCCCATGGCCGTTGTCCACGGGTATAGCGGATTAGCACGAATTGAATGAATGGCCTTAACTCCAGGGCCAGTTGACTGCGAATTCTTCTGTTTGAGGATGTTTCTCTGGAGGATCAGTTACCTTGCTGGAAGATTGCAAACATTATTCCACTGCTGCGTGCTGAATTTGGCCTCCATCCCGAGTGGTCTCTCTGCTGGATCTCTCGTAAGCTCAACAATCAGGCGCACTTGCTGGCGCAGTGGGCTGCCAGATCTCTTGTCTCGGGCTCGTTTAACTCTAGTTGTATTCCTTTGCATATTTTGCTGTGTGATTCGAACACTAATCTCCCTTAGTTGGAGTTTTTAATAAAGTGCATTATTCAGGAAAAAAAAACACTACGAATTCGGCAAGCTATGGAGCAGGGATGGCGGCCTAGGTAGCTCTTCGAGCTGTTAGGTGAAAAGTAAAAACTAAAATATATGGCACCTAGCTTACTATTCTCGTAGATTAATTTCCTAGGGATAATTGAATAAGTTAGGCGATTTGGCCACCACAGAATAGTGGTTAGGCGGAAGTTTTTAGTTTTCCAATGCTTGAAGTAGATACGTATACGGTATAGTATACTGAAGATTGAGATGGAAAAAATCACGAGGCAGACGTTAAAAGAAACTAAGTTGGTAGGGCCTAATGAAGGCTTGCCATGAGCTGTATGGAAAGCTACGCTGGAATAGCGCTTTCCATCTGAATGCAGCAGTCTAATCATTTACTGTAATTATCTTTCCTTCCTATCACTACTATATATAGTAGCCCCCAGCTTATCTTCTAAATCATATCCAAAGCAGTTCCCTTGTTCTTTTTAGGAGAATCATGGCCACCTATCCCTCCTTAAGACATGCTATTGCTTCTCTTTCGCTCTGTATGCTTGCGTTTGGTCTCTCTGTTACGGGGCGACCGGCTACTTTTCTTGAAGACTTCCAAACCACTTGGGCTGATTCCCATATCAAACATCTCGATGGAGGGAGCGCCATACAACTCATTCTCGACCGAACTTCTGGTTGTGCTTCGTAATACGTATCTCATGTACGTAGTATTCCAAAAAGTTTATTTGGATAACCATTACCTGACCAAAATATTATTGCGTTTCAGGCTGTGGGTTTGCTTCCAAGAGGCAGTACTTGTTCGGGCGTGTCAGCATGAAGATTAAACTTGTACCTGGAGACTCTGCCGGAACTGTCACTGCCTTCTATGTATGTCATATATAACATAATCTGAAAATTTTTCTTCCTTTGAACTCAGCGCTTGGTATTCATCTGTTGCTTGGAATTGCATGCGTGGTAGATGAATTCAAACACGGATACTATTCGGGACGAGCTGGACTTCGAGTTCCTAGGAAATCGGACTGGGCAACCATACACTGTCCAGACAAATATCTATGCTCACGGGAAGGGAGATAGGGAGCAAAGAATCAACCTGTGGTTTGATCCGTCTGCTGACTACCATACTTACACAATACTGTGGAACCACTATCATATTGTGTAAGTGAACAGTTTCATATATAAGCGTGACTGTCACAGCATATACTTGTCGTGGAGTTTTTAATGATATTGTTGATATTCGCAGCTTCTACGTTGATGATGTGCCCATTAGGGTCCACAAGCACAATGAAGCGAAAAACGTCCCATTCCCGAAGTTCCAGCCCATGGGAATCTATTCCACGCTGTGGGAAGCGGACGACTGGGCTACAAGAGGCGGACTCGAGAAGATTGACTGGAGCAAAGCACCCTTCTATGCTTACTACAAGGAGTTTGACATTGAGGGATGCCCCATGCCAGGACCAGCCGTCTGTGCCTCGAATCCCAGAAACTGGTGGGAGGGAACAGCTTACCAAGAACTTAACCCACTCGAAGCCAGAAAGTATAAATGGGTTCGTATAAATCACATGATCTACGATTACTGTACTGATAAATCGAGGTACCCGGTGACCCCAATCGAGTGTCTTGCCGGCGTCTAAGCTGAAAAACAACCAAACCGTACGTGCCAACGACAACGGGTTCCTACATATTTCGTCTGTGCTCATATACTTACGTACAAGTCCTTGTGTGACAAAACCCATGCATATTCAAGGGTATACATAAAGGGGATATATTAATTCTTGTACGTTGTATGTACAAGTCGATGAAGCCTCGTTAGCTCTGGGCCAGAGAGGGCAAAAGTCAATTCCTACTGGTGGCCTATAGGTAATAGGCGTGTCTGTATTTGGCAGTCATTTTATGGGCCACTGAAGCTTCTGCATAATTGTGAAAAGGATATTCTCTAAACTCTCTCTATATATATTAATGTTTTCAAACCCCAAGCAACCATGGACAAAAATGATTGTGTGAGTGAAGGGAGTATGTGATTACACGGTTGAGATTAGATTGTGTGAAATTTAATAATTGAAATAATATCATGTCAATTAATGAAACCGATCCGTGAACTTGACCCGATAAACCGATTCGATTTCATTAATTGACGTGACATTGTTTCAGCCATTAAATTTTACACAATCTAATCTCAGTCGTGTAATCACACACTCTCCACTCACACAATAACCAGTGCCAACAACCATGTACTTATAACTTTTACAAAGGTCGGTCTAAAGTTCTTTGTGGTCCCATTGTGTAGGATTCATAAAGGCCAAGAAATAAGAGAGAAATGAAAAGAAAAACACAAAAAAAAATAAGAGAAGGCGACAATCGCAAATAATGCTGGATTAATAGTATCCTCAGTCGAGGACGTTATAGACAACAGGCCGAAAAAGTTCAATTTTGTGAGGGCGTTACATACATATAGCAGAAGCATATTGTTTAAGGTTTAAGCTGCTAAGCTAAGCGGATCAATAATTATGCAATATCTGATTTTTATTGTCCGTCCTTGAAAATATACCTCAAGTGGGCTCTCTCTCTCTCTATATATATAGAGAGAGAGAGAAGGAAGGAAAGAGAGAGGGTCCCTGCATGTCAACCATGGTCAGGGTCGGAGTGGTTGTGCACGAGTGAGGATTGGCATGCATTGTAATGTTCTTGTCAAGCGGATACATATACCCTTCTAATTAATACTGCCATATCCATCCACAAATAGACATAATAATAATAATAATAATAATAATAATAATAATAATAATAATAAAAGAATCCAACTGTTCTCCCTCTGAAAGAAAATCAAGCTATAAACTTATCAACAAAAAAATTAATATAAATTTTTTTTAACTAAAAAAAAATTACACTATACGTACCCTCTGCCATCTTATTTGTAATTTACCCGCTCAACTACTATTCTTGGTTATTCGCCTCTTAAACTCTATCTCCCTTTCTTTTCTTTTCTTTTTGTAATGTAGCCCTAAACTAATGATTTGGATTCAAATTTGGTTCTCCCTAGAATGTTCAGATGTTCTAATTTGTATGGCGAAGTGCAAATGATCGAAATTGTTGTTTGTAGTAGTAAAGTTTATACACTTTTTTTCTTTTTGGTACATTGTGGCACACGAGTAATAGACGATGTTGACGCCATAGCAAAGAAAGATCAAAATTGCTCACATTAATGAAAACTTTCATGCCTAACAATCATAAATGCTATATGGGTAGGGCCATCCAATTAACGTGGTCTGAAATATAGGGACCACAATCTAACCGGGTTGATTAGGAAAGGCATCAAAATGAGGACCTTGGCACATTCAGGAGTAAAGTTCATAGGATGTGGCTCCTATTAGTTCTACGCTGCCAATTCAGTGGAGAAGAAAACGTTTGCGGGTCTACCCTGTCTATGGCAGTACTGTGAATAAAGCTAGCTGTTACAGACTTACATGCAGCCAAGATAATGATCACTGGAACTAGAACTCCCTACAATTATAAACGATAGGTTCCAATAAGTCACGCCTCTTAGGCATGAGGTACCATTCTGCTGAAGCAATATAGTCAAGGGCAATGGTTGATGGATAGGATTAGGACAAATGCATAATTGGATCAAAAGGTATATATGGTTGCCCACCAAACAAAAGCTAGCTATATTTCCATGTTGGATAGCTGGTCATGGTTCATGAAACAATAGTGTTAGAAGGAAAAACTGCGGTTACTTGGAGGAGACCATAATCTAACATTATGAGCTGGACATTGGCAACGAATAAATGAAGTAAATAAAATATTTCTGAAGCTCAGTGCTGTGAGACGCGGGCATTAAGTGCGAGTTTCTGGTCTTGGTCATCTCCATCCCCAAACTTTGGGGATTTGACAATTGATGACATCAACTCTAATTTACTTCTGCGCGTTGTTGATGTTTTACAGCAACTGGCTCTGAACAACATGGGCAATTTCCAAAAAGAACGTTGAATGACCTATAATGAAGTATGCACAGAAATCGACAAAACAAAAAAACAAAAGCGTTTGCACAGAAACTATTATGAATCCAGCAATAATGAGAACAATATAGAGGACCGTACAAAAATCAGCAACCAAATCCCCATTCATGCGTGAACCAAATATAAAACCTCAAGGATAATGAAAAACCAACTTACTGCCTTGTTGTGATGATGGAATGCAACCAGTCCTCAAGACAAACGCTATGGAAGGCCTTAGGGCAAATTGTATTATCACATCTATATTCAGTGCCACTTCCACTCTTAGCTCCTAGCTCATCATCTACATAAATATTCCAAGGTAATGTTCATTTTCAAGTTTTTTCTAAGATTCAAATCCATTCACAAAACTATCACCAAACATCTTAAGAATTCAAACACAAACACTAATACATTTAACACAATCTCCAACAACTTTTTACTTTTTTATTTAACACAAATTTTCTCTCTCTATACTTTTTCACCTAATTCCAATATTTTTTTATGAAACAATTACATCAAATCATCTCTCTCTATCCTTTAAACAAACACCTATAAAACACTATTTTACATAAATATTCACAATTCTACTAGAATCCTACAGTTTTTTACAACACGAACATGCCCTCAAGACTGAATAATGTATGAAGAGCACAAGTTGGTAAACACATGCGCAAATGCACATTGTAATACCAACTGGAAGATACTGAATAACAAATTCCACATTCAACTTGCTGGTTGCTCTGTACATCGATGGGCCTTGGCAGTTGAATCTCAAGGAGACATGCAAGATTGTCTTCTCTCCTATGCAGAAGCTCAGAGAATACAGAGTGTATGTAACTTTTTTTTTTTTGTCTCAGCACAGTGTATCACTGAGTACTGCTATAGCTAATCATGAAGCAATCTTTTCAGAGAGGAAATGCTTCACCATTACAAGCATAACCAACCTATGGTGCACCTATATTGATATGGCAATGGGAAATTGAACGAGAAGGCTGCTTGGGATCAACAACCCAAAGAAATTTATCAATGTCATCCACAAAAGTATACCAAAATTCCTGACACTTGTCCAGATGCTGCATACAAAACATTATAGTTGCATCCTTTAGTAAGAGTACGAACTTGTGAGCAGATCTAATGACACGGACTTATCATGTCCAAGGGTATTAGCTACTAGCAAATGATAGAAAAACTCATGACTAATTGAGAAAGCTTGCTACACAGATACCTCTCGAAATTGCCACACCAGATCTTGAGTTTATTGTCCGTTGTGAGTAAAAAATATGGCACATCCTAAGGAAGGAATGTCAAAGATAATGAAACCCTATAATGCAAAACCTCAACAATAAAAAAAAGTTGAAGAGGACCAACTGCTGATACTGACGGTGGACTTTTGGGATAGGTTTCATCCAACTGAATTTCCAGAAAATACAGACTGGCCTTCTCATCTCTGCCAAACACATTTAGCAAAAGGCTTAAATCACCGCATGCCTAAGTAGTATAAAGCACAAAAAAAGCAGAGGAAATCATGACATGCAACAAAATAAACATTCACAACCATCGATAGAAATGATAGCCGCCTTCCTATCCGTCCCCAGAGGAACTTTTAGGAAAAATCAAATCTAAAATATACTAAAGATTATATCCTTACAAGTGTTAAATGTTCACATGGGTTAAGTGAAAAATCTTATGAAATTTAGTATAGATCTCCCATCGGCTCTCTAAAAGCTCTCAGTGTAGTTAAGTTTGTACATTAATAAGCTGAATAGAAAGGTAAGAAGAGAAAAGAAGAAGATATTAGTGACATGCTACCAGCATATATTTGAAGGTCACAAATGAAGTAACATAGGTTTGTGGAAAGGAAGGTTTTTCAGGAAGGAGAAAAGCACGGTTTTGAACTCCGGAAATTGACCTTATAAATGGTATCAAGCGCTTGCCAAAAATCAAAGCATGCTAAATCTACTTAAAACTCACCTAATTTCTGGTCCATTGCATACACATTTTACTTTTTCATGGTCTCTCAAGATAAGTTATAACATCTTCCAAGTACTACACTCTAAGGAAGTCGTGTCACGTTTTATAGCTTTAAGATCGCAAGGAAATCATGACTTGTAGTGATTTCTTTTATATCTTTATAACAGGTGAAATATCATTTTTGAATCTCTAATGCTGTTACTTATTCAGTGTCATAGCACCACGTGTCCTTGGCAAATGAAAAAAACCTCTAAACATATGAGACTACAAATTAAAAATTGAAGTAACAAGTACTCCTAATAGCTGTAGTGTACGCAAACTACATAGGGAGTGCAGGCAAACGTAAGCATGTGAATGTAGAAGAAAATGCAAAAGCAAAGAACAATCCTTCCACTAGGAAAAATAACTCTATTTTAATGGTTTTTGCAAGAAATAGCATCTTACAAGATGCGAAAGCTGAGAAATGTCAGATCTCCACCCAATCTCACCAAATGCTCGCATCCAACCTCTTCTACCTGTACATAAGATAATCAACTCAATGAGTAAAGAAAGGTTGAGATCCTCTCCAATTTCCTTCTAGAATTGAATAGTCCAATTCAGAGAGAAACGCACGCACAAAGAGCATATAAACCCCACAGTAGGGAATGTTTCCTGTGTGAAACCTCGAAGTATGCGCTTTTCAGCATCTAATGCTTTTCCTAGAACATGAACGGATATTCTGTCATACATAACCAAGGCTTCACTTTCCATTAGATAGGCAAAAATTGATGTCCAGTATACCTCGATCATAAAGCAATATAGACCCGCCATGATGACGGTGTGTCTCTCTCTTCGAATTAAAACATCCTATTCGGATTAGGAATTATGGATGAACTGAATCCACCCATTATAATTTCAATGAAGCGCTCAAGGTTCAGATCAACTATATGGAGAATACAAGTCTACAGTTGACCACCGTCAACATTAATTTTATTGTTATGGTGCCAGGATTAAGACCCTTCCCATTTGTTGTATGGTATCAGAATATATGGTAATCTTTCCCCAAAAAGACAAATAGAATTCAAAACTAAATGACCATAACCATGCCAACAAAGTAATTAGAATTCAGTATTCAAAAGAATGTGCATGTTGTGTTACAAACCTTCTGAGTTCTCCATATAAAAAAGAAGATAAAAGTTCTGCTAACTCTAGGCTAAGGACAAAGCAAGGATGTTTATAAAGGGGGACCAATAAGATTTCAACAGAAAATATTAAAAAACTGTATTTTTTGGACAATTTATATAGGGCTAATTCTTCAAACTCTCCTACAGTAGAATGCTTTGTATATAACCCTGAAGATATATGATGTAATATTAGTCATAAGTAAAAAGATGTATTCGAAGGTCCAATTCAATTAACAACAGCACCAGTTTCAAAGAACGACACTACCTGATTTCACGATCGCCACAGATTGGCTCCATCCACAGACCCACATGTAATGTGGTCAAGCATCTACATCTTTTGGGACAGGGGGCCTCATATTGAAAAGTCAAGAAAGAGCATACAATTCTAATAGCTTTACTCCTTCTTGTCTATTTCAAAACCTTGGGGGCAGTTGGGAAGAGGGGGATAGAGGCATAGGTGCCATGGCCCCCCAGTCCTCTACAGCTTCATCTCTGCTCTAGGCTTTGTTGGGTTTAAAGCGGAATAAAACCACAAGAAATGAGCTAGGAAGGAAAAGGACTACTGATGCAATTGGGAGTTTTCTAGGGTCATATATATAGTTTTTCAGTTTCAAAAACATCCCAAGTGTTTCTTCATATGAAGAATTCATAGATAAACACGTTATGTTCACAAAAACTTCAGAGATAGAATTTAACCAAAACAACACAACGTTGCATAGTAAAATCCACAAAACAAAAAAGACCATGATGTCTTATGAAAAAGGAGATTAGAAAGAAACAATAACAATCAGGTTGCTTCTTTTCCTTTTTCCAAAGTATAATTAGTCTTTCAACTATTTCCTTGAAAATATAAAGCTCGATACCTTGATTAGATCATTAGAATACTTTCTTAACTAACCATGGCAACATGGTGCCAATAGACACGGGAAGATAATGAGCATAATTTCAACATGCTGGACTAGAACCTACTACACGTGTGCCAAAATGATACTTACAGTACTGAATTGCAAATTAAACCTGAATGCACAAGAAAGGCCGTAGTAATCTGCTATGGTGGTCAAGTTACCTCATTGTACACTGAGCAGTAAAATGTAGATGACTTGGCCAGTTCTCCCCTTCCAATCTGTTCTGTATTTTCCTGTGGGTAAAAGGAAACAAACACACATCCATAAGTAAGGTGTGTCCTGTGTGCGTGACAATACCATGCCCCACTTTTTCTCTTCTATTAGCGCTATCAGAACTCCCTGTCTGTCAATATATCACGAAAAATACAGGATACAGCCATCAATTCTACATCTTCAAGTCCATCAGCTCTCCTCCTTTTGATTGAAACCCAAACATCAAGAAACCTTATGTCTAAGGGCTAAGAAAAGAATTATTCGAAATCTCACTTGTGTAAGTTCTAGTTTTCTTACTTTTTGAACTTTCATGGATAGTTTTTCTGAGTTGGTGGAAACAAAAGTATGCGAGAGGTAAAAGCAGTAGATACGATAGAAATGACTGCGAAATAAAAGAAGTGGAACCCGCGATGCCGTAAGTAATAGTGAGGACCAGGCTCACCCGAATTGCAGAGAGCAATAGGTGAGAGAGTGAGAGAGAGGTGTGGGTCCCGGGCGAACAGGGGAGAATTCGGTCACCCCAATTGCAAGGAGCCCGGTCCGAGAAAATAGATGGGATGGGTGGCAATGATTGCAGTGCAGATATTGGCAATGGTTGCAGCAATCACGATGGATCCATAAAATGATTGCAGCCTTCCAGGGACGATGTTGATGATTCTACTAATTAACAATAGCCAAGTAGTGTGAGCAATAGTAGAGAAAGTGAGAGAGGCCATCATTTGGATGGAGGAAGAATGGAGACAGTGGACTGCAACAATTCAATGATGGTACTGCTAGTGGTGTGTCCTTGGCGGTTATGGTGCTTGTAACATCAGAAACGATGGCAATGGCCCTGGTTGTGATACGCTGGTTCAGAGGCACTCTCAGTGTGAGTGGTGATAATTTCAGCAATCTTTTGCAGAGGTAATGTCGATGGCTGAAACGAATTTCAGCTTAAGACCTTCGCAAAGTGGTTCTTGGCATTTAGAAAGAACATGTTCCGGTATTTACCTCTCAAAATTCAAACAATGGGACGAATCCTTTTAAAAACTTAACCAAACAGTTGGTGCGCTTGGTTTCTTTCTTAAAAATAAACAATTATCACACACCAATGACCAAACAATAGACAGACATGATCTACCAACCAATAAACACCACACAACTGAACAGGCTCCCGATCGGTATACAAACTACAAAGTATTCCAAAAGCCTAGAGCTGGATGTCGTAGCGCAGAGAAGAAGGAAGGAGAAAATCTACATATTTATTTGGCAAGAAAAACTCCAAAGCTAACAGCCGTTCTCGATTAGTTGGAGTGAGTATCACTGCCGTAGCAACTAGCAAGAACTACCGTAATGTATATGTCACCATCGCCGTCCTATTCCCTTCACCGTCACCATCGCCTTCAGTATTCGGTTTTACCATTTTGACCAAGTGAACAAATTTTGAAAGAACGATAAGACACTGTCCTATAATATATTATCTGTATTTATGATGGACAGACCATAAATTTGATGGTGCTCGGTATCATCTGTCTTAGGGATCCATCGTTTGGTCAAAGTTGCTGCCGTGGGTTCGTTAGGAGTTAGCAGATATGAGAGCATGAACTATGTCAATGGAGCTCTTATGGCGTACACGAACGAATGGGCATCCTCCCCTATACTTGTTCATCCTGCATGCACGGTTGAAATACAAATTTAGTTGGTGTTGGTTTATAGGACTACATCTTACGGCGACCAAATTGGCTCTTATGGCGCACATGGTACATCCGACTAACTACTTGTGCACCTAATCTATGCACTTGATCCGAAGAAGTCTAGTAATTTACAAATATTTAAGCTATTAGTTTTCCTTCTGAAAATTGGTTTTAAAACTGATCTTATAGGATTACGAGAATAAATTCTAAAGAAAAAAAAAACAAAGAAAGAAAGTAGCAGCTGTAGCAACTGACTGGTCTTCAGTGGCTGAGTTGACACTCTTGCAGCCCCCACGACATGACAAGCGAACGAGACAGGAAAAGAAAACATGCAGAGTACCCCCAACATCCAATCGGTCCTGTGAATCGGACAACCATGGAAGCGTCTTAAGCAACAAAACAGCAGCAAGCTCTCCTGCTATCATGGAACAGAGAGGCATACCAAACCTTATCTAAAGCATATATATATATGGATGTCTCACGCGTGGTTCAAAAGAAACAAAATACTTCACTCCTGTCGAGCAGCTGAAATCATGAACGGTTTGGTTTGTATGGTACAGTTTTATGCATGATATTCTATTTCCCTTTGCTTCTGCGGGAATCTTGTATGTAAAGCAAAGTTCATTTTGTCCAGATTTGTTTATTTTCTCTTGTTAAAAAGATCACAAGGAGCATTTTTGGTTGAAACTTCGAACGCAAGAAGGGATAATAAGCCTAGTGGTTCCCCTGCGACTGGGCCTATTGCAAATGTGCTGAATTGAACTGAGATCACTTGCAGCCAAAAATCAGGTGCCCATTTGAAGGGCAAGCAATTGTCAGGTGCCCATGCTGCGATCTCGAATGTAAGAAAGCTTGAAACCAAGGAAGAGATTCAGATTTCAAAAGGAGGAGAATTACACGAGTGAACTTTTCCATTGATTTAGGTGTTAGCAAGGAGCAAGCTAAAGTAACATCAAATGAAGATTGTGTTGCTGTACTGCTGCGATCACAGCAGTGTTGCTATTGATGGTGACAAGAGTTTTCGATTCGTGTTGCTGTATGCGGTGGCGCAGCTGGCACATGATTACTTTATCATTAAGCTGTTAATTAACTAACTTAAGAAAAAACAAGCATATCATTGGCCTGCAAGTTCCAGGTTAACAAGCCAAGAGAGAGACAACTCAGGCACGAACATGCCAGAGGACTAAAAAAGAATGATTCTTTTTACCATTTCTTGTATCTTGAGTACATGTTCACAGCCAACATCCAAATAGAACAATATAGATCATATATTCCTTTCACGGAGTTGGAGAAGTACTAATCTCTCTCTCTTCCTCCCTCCCTTCCTCTTTCTCTCTTCCCTACCTGTTATGCAGAGGATTAGCTCCTGTTGGCACACCCCTCTTGTCTTCCAAAGTGAAATTGCAAGAGATGTTGCAAGAAGAATTGAACTCGGAGAAATTTGAAATCCCTTGAGCAACAGCAAGAAATCCATGATTTGCGAAAATCAGCAGAACTACTAGTACAACAGCAAGCACTCCCATGATCAAGGCTGGGGCTCTTGAAGCATGCACTCACTAATTAGCACACATTTTAGGAGCAGTTTATAGTAGCCCTTATCAAACAGCACCTTGCGGGATTGATGCGTCAAAGGTAGGCTTCTATGAACAAAAACTAGCACATCGGACATACATATAAAATTGCTTCCAGCAAAAGAGAAACTTGGATGAAGAAGTGTAAAAACCAGTGCAAACTTTTCAAGGAATGAGTATCAGAAAGAACCTGTGGAAACTTTGGAGATTGATCAGCTTCGGCATCTATTGTTTTGTCAACAAATTTCTTTGCGGAACAATAATATGCTCTAAATTTGAGAATCCATTAACCATGTATGTCAAGGCAGAAGAGATTATATACCTATATGATCGTGTTAGACTAATAATATAAGCCTCACACCCTCACATGGGCCTCTAGCTCTCTTGGAAGTTGCAGACGGCCCAGAAAAACACTTGAAAGTTGTTTTGGGATTATGTGCATATAATAAATTATTAAGAAATTGAGAGCTTTAACTATAGGGCCCACCAGAACTCTCTATTGTGCGAGCATCTGTGTTTGAATGGTCTATCATCCCTCAAGCACAGCGCCCTGCTTGCTTTCAGGTTTGTTGAAAAGTTATACAGAACCGACTCTTATATACTGATTATGAAAATAAGCTTTACACCCAAAATATACTAAAGATGGATGAATGGTTATTTAAAAATTAATCAACACTTTCTTTCTTTACACACAAAAATAGTTTAACTAATTTTCAGTCAGTCAATAAGTAAAAATCTGTAAACTAAACACAACTAGCAGATTTTACAGCACATTCTTTACTGCAATATGCACTGGACAGCAAGCATATAAAACACCATGTTATATGAATTTTACAGCAACTCTAAAATTAATGTTTTATCAATTTTATAGCATTATAAATCCAAGAACACTGCAGATTTTCCAACAATGTTAAAATCATTACTGTAGCTATTTTCTAGCAACACAAAGTCCAAGACAATATGAATTTACGACAGCTATAAAAACAGGGCAATGAGAAGTTTACAACAATTATAACTACTCAAAATTCCAGCAATCTAAATGCTATTAGTGAATCCAATATCAAGCAACTTAGATCTAATAATGAGATCAAATATCAGCAACCTATATGCTAATAGTAAAATCAAATTTCCAGCAATTTAGATCTGCAAAATATCAAACAAGATAATGGTTAGCACATTTAAAGATCACATGAATAACGAAGATAAAGATGACACCACGATTTTGTTTACGAAGTGAAAATCTCTTGAGGATAACTTCCTCCAAGAGATAAAAACACTCCGGGTGTGCGAAGGTCACACCAATCGATCCACTAAGAACTCTTGAACTTTACAAAATAGTGATCATAAGCAAACTCCCGTTACTTTCCAGATCCCTCAATCTTCAATAAAGTCACCCAAGAAACCTTCGAGCTGGTGCCCAGCACGCAATTCCTTGACCAGCAACTCCGGTAAGTTCTTGTGGATGTCAATGAACTCGTGGACCCCTTTCAACTGAAAAATTTCAGCAGCGATAAATCTTACGAAACTTCTCAAGATTCTTCAATTTTGACGATGGGATCTTATCAGCAACCGCATAGGAAAGAACAACTCTTCAATCAACAATTTTTCACACTTATAACCTTCCACCAGAGGGAAGTAATCAAACTCTCACACTCAGGAATGAACATATCGATTTACGAGCAAGGAGAAATAAACAGGGGATTTTCGTTAGAGATGAATTTTTCTAGAGCAGAATATTCAATGTAAGTGTCAAATGACGCAAGGCCTTAGGGAGAGGGCTGTATTCGGTCTTAGTAAGGGTATAATGGTAAACAAAGTCATTTTAAGCTTTGGGCGTATTTCTAGATGTTTAACTCAAAGTTTGTAGAAATCTCGCCTTAACCCTAGGTTAACCAAACCATCTGAAAAACGTCCCAATAGTTCTGCAACAACTTCCAAAGTTTCCAGACGCAACCAGCAATCTTTCAACAGCTTCTATCGCCTTCTTTTTAGCTCCACATCCTCATAACCCAATCAAGTTGCTATGTACATTTTAAACTGAAAATTACATTAATAAAAAGACTGTTTTGCCCATAGAAAAATAATGCTAACTTACATAAACATTTTCAGATTAAATACTTAGAAAAAAATACGGATTAAACAAACACATTCAATGAAAAGTTCGATAATTATCAGAATTTAGATCACTGAAATTTGTGTATAACTTTCTTGCACGCAAAATAGATTAAGAAAGAACTCAAATATTCAAGATTCTCCTTCACACACAATGGCCTCCTTCTAATCCTGAGTCTAGAAGATAGTAGAGGAAATGCATAGGGTGAAGAAAAGGATGAAAAATAAAAGTTTAATTACATGGAAAAACTCTTATGTAGAATTTTTATCTTGTTAATGGAAGTTTTATTTGAAGAAGTAAATCAGGATAAGGAAATGTACTTTATAACTAATAACATTGCAGAGATAATTATATGTCTGGTTTTAAGTTCGAATTCTATTGATATTAGATTTATCCATCGGTAAACCAAGTCGTTCCAAAAAAATATATATAGCAGTTTTAGGCATGATTGGAGGAAAGTAAAGTAAAGGGCGTCAATATAATTGTAACACACTTGTATTCATGAACTCTTTCCTGTTGATTGGACTTGCAAGTACGGTATTCTGTCCTGAATATAAAAAGTATTGCATTTTTTTAACCTAGGCTGTGTTTGCAAAACACAACATTTCCAACATTTTATCTCTCTCCTAATAAAATACTCCAATATAATCTCTCTCTCTCCCATAAAAAAATATAAAAAATTACAAAAACTATAAAAAATTACCTCTCTCTTCACCTTTTCACTAAACCCAATACCAACACATATTCCCATACCCAACATTTTACAACACAAACACAACCCTAAATATAAGAGACAAATTATTACACTATATATATATATTAAGATATTTGTTTGTTTTGTTAACTCTTGATGAATATATTGATCAAATTAAATGAATAAAAGGTCATTCTAGCAAATTCATACATTTCTCTGGACGACGAAACAGTTCCTCTGCTTGTACCCTCCATATGATTGGAGTAGCTAGAATATGCTAGGATTACTCCCACATCCGCTATGAAATGACTATGTGGTTAATTTATAATTGAGTAAAAATCTTTATCTCTTGTACTAAATTTTGGAGTTTAGATTTCAAGTCTTCCTATATTTCTTATCTGAAATCCAAGAAACAATTGCGGACTCACTTTGTTCCTGCCAAACATAACTGGTATTAGGCTGAAAGTAATTACATACTTTGTTTAGTAATATTATAATGTTTGGCTTTAATCCATTTAAGAACAAAACCGAATTGGATAATAACAATTCCCATGATTTACTGCTCTTGAGCCTTAATTTGGGCTTATTTGCCATCATGGCCACCTAAATAGGATTAGAGAGAGTGGCCTCTGCTTTCCCCTCTTAGTTGATGTCTACCTTCCTCCTACAGAAGTCTCCCCCTTCCTTTCTACACATTCCCACTCCAAGATTTTGATGTTGCGATCGAAAGTAGTTCCGGTAAATACTTTGCTCCACTATCTTGGATTCTATTTGCTCACTCAAAGACACTAGAGGACTTGGTATAAGAAGGAAGAATGAGTTGAGCGAGCTCCTAGTTCTAAAATTAAGACGACAATTTCTTTCACCATCCGACTCTTTTTGGGTTCGAGTTTTCTCGCAAAGATATTTTAAGAGTGAAGGCGGATCGTTCTGAATAGTGTCCGCTATCATCGTGTGAAATTTAGGGGATGTTCACTTTTAAAACAAAAATTGTAAATTTTTTTAGATTTTGACATAATTGTGAATATTTATGTATATTAGAGTTTTATAGGTTTTTATATAAAAGGTTGGTGAATTTTTTTAAAGATATTTATTTTCTGTTGAAGTTTGTAAAAAGGTGTAACATAGATGATTTGATGTAATTGTTTAATAAAAAATTATTGAAGTTTGATAATAAGGTATAGAGAAAGAAGATTTATTATAATTTTTTTAAAGATATGGAAGCTTGCGTGAAAATTTGTTAGATTGTGTAAAAAGTATTAATATTAGTGTATAAATTTTTAAATATTCATTTTATAAATTTTATTGAACACATTTATATATTTTAAAATAAGTTTGTAATGTAACATGCCTTACAACGGTGAATATGTAAGGACATTGCATGCCGGATTTAGGTTATGTTTGGTTTAGATTTTAAAATAATTTTTTGTGTTTGTGTTTTTTTGAAAATATTGTAGATTCTCTTGGGATTGATGAAAAATGTATTGAACGTAGTTAAAATTTGTAAAAAGATATTAGAATTAATGAAAAAGTATTGAAATAGATAAAAAAAAAGTAATTGTGATGAGTTTTTGAAAACGCCGTGTTTAACGTATCTTGGGATTCCCTTCGTTTTTTTTGTTTGTTCCCCTATACTTCTAGCTAGGATTCTAAATTATTTGAATAGATTAATCTAGTTTTAAATCTCTGTTCTATATGGGCCTTAACAACTATTCACTCGTATTAGTTTTTCTCCTATGTATAAAATCTACTCGACTACTTGAAAAAAAATATAAAAAATTAAATCCCATCTCCAATATTTGTACACTGTTTTGGGTTAGGCGTCCAGAACTTTCTTACTGACTCTCTTTGCCGAGGAGAAAAAAAAAAAGCCATCGTTGTCTGACAATAACCCTCCACCCTCCCCATATTCCAATCATAGAATTTTGTCAATGACCAGAGGCAGAAGGATATGAAACGACGGGGCCCATTAAGGATACCCAGATGGGATATTGTGGGCCCATTTGCAATCTATCCAACTATGTGGGCCCTACATCAATCACAAAGTCTTCATCTAAGGTTGACAAACTAGAAACTCCATGACTATACTGGTTGTACTCTGGCATAAGGTTATATGGTTTGTGTAAATCTAGTGGGGCCAGTTGTTTTAGCAGGCTGCATGAGTGTAGGCTCCAATCAATCTAGACAAGGTTAATTAATATTGGGCCGTCCATAAGTTATCTTTTAGGCTTAGAAATGACCGTCCCCCACCCCAATGCCATTACCTGGGCTATCGCGGGCTTGGGCTCCATCTACTTGCTTCTGAACAGGCCCACATAGTAATGACTGACAAAGACTGCCCACATTAAGCGGTCAAACACAAAGATAGTAACCTATTCTAATTTCTGAATTATCTTGTTTTTTTTTTCAGTCGGCTATTTATTTATATTCGATGAATTTTTGGCTCCACGAATTTGGAGTTATTACCATAATTTGATGCGAGTAAGTTGAAGAAATTTTAAGTTTGCATTAATATCAGCTGAAACTAATTAAGGGCATGTTTGTTTGGCTAAAAAATTTAGAATTTGAATACAATTTTCAAAAATTTATACTCTTAACATTATTTTTACACGCATACCAATACAATTCAACATTATCTTTTTTACACACATCAATATAATTCAACAACTTTTACATGCATGCCAATAAAGCTTAAATATCACCTAAATATTCACACTACTATTAGAATTCAACAAATTTTCTCAAAACAAACATGCCGCAAGAATATTTTAGGACATCCTCATGCGGTTAGTGTCACCCATCTTTACAGCCCTTCCCCTGATGGTCTATAACCTGAGTTATTGGCAATTGACACACCCGCCTCATTTCTTGGTATGTGATTTTACATTTATGCCTTCAATAAGGCGGCTACGTAAAAGGACGAGTTGGCTAAATGTAAAATTGTATACCAAAAATTCAGGTGAGGGTGCAATGCTGCCGAACTTCTAAAGTTTGGGGATAAAAATGTCTCAAAATTTGGGGTGCAATGTACTAAATCCCTACAAAGTTTAGAGTGAAAAATTGTATTTATTCATTCTATTTTTTCCTTTGTTGAGAAATAGCTATGTTGGGTGGTGAGTTTTAATTTTAATTTTTTTAATAATTAATAATTTTTTTAAAGTATATTCTCTAACAAAAATATGAAGTTATGGGACCATATTATGTGCTCGCCCAAGGTGGTTTTTCTCTTTTATATATACACATAGCTAGTCTTGAGCTAGGACCCATGACTCTTGTAGGGTTATTGAAACCCAACATGCTTCCAGTGGGAATTTTGTCTTGGCCATCAATTTGTTGCGGTTTTATGGTAGTAGTTGCATGAAGACCTCAAGACTATTAGGTTGTGTTTGCACCCAAAAATTTTACAAAATTTTTCACCCTCTCACAATAAAATATTACAATATAATTTATCTCTCTCCCATCAAATCATAGTTTTTCACTACAAAAAATATAAAAAATTATCTCTCTTCACTTTTTCACTAAACCCGATACCAAAAATTTTAACAACCCAAAAATTTTACAATACAAACTAATTCCATGTCCCTAAAGTAGGGCTTCAAATCTTATGCATCCTAGGTAATGTTCGTTTTCAGACTTTTTTCAGGATTCTAACTATATTCACAAATCTATCACTGAATATGTTTAGAATTCAAACACAAACATCAATACATTTTACACAATCTCCAACAATTTTTTAATTTTTTATTCAACATAAATTTTATCTCTCTTTACTTTTTTACATACTCTAATACTTTTTTATTAAACAATTACATCAAATCATTTATCTCTCCACTTTACACAAACACCAATAAAATACTATTCAACATAAAAATTTACAATTTCTCCTACATTTTTACTCAACACGAACATAACCCTAGTATAGACTACTGCGGCCAAGCTTCAAACATCAATTAAAAACCAAATTGACATTCTAGCCGTTCGTTCTGACTTTTTTGTGCGGTCCATTTTTTTTTGGGTTGCTTTTGCCTCAATTATTTAGAGCCTTTGGTAGCATAGCACCCTTAGGTCGGCGTCCCTGTTTGAAATAGACTCGTTGCTTTTTTCATGCATAAATGAAGCCGGACTTTCATTAAAGCAAGAGTCTACTCAATCCTACGACTAACTGCCTGGCTAGCTAGGTTTGACAACTTTTCACCCAAATTCATTTTGAAAGCACCAACTAGATTTCACTGGCCACTGTTTATAATATAAAACAAATGAACTGTACTGTCCTAATCTTTGACAGATTAATCTAATCACATCCAAGTGACTAGTTTTAAATAAGCCAATTTGAAGATGTAATTACTTTTAAAGTCTTTATCGATAACCTTACGGCATATTATTATTTATCTCTGTATTTTGAATTATCAATTTCTTTACCTTTCGTTTCTAAATTATCAACCGTTTAAATTTTACACTCGTTGTTTCATTAATTTAGAGAGCAATTGATATTTTCTATTCAGTGAATGACAAATTTACTAGGATTAAGTATCTATTTCGTCCCTAAGTTTTGACTTTAACAAATCATCATTTGGTTTTCAAATTAATCATAGATGTCCCTAACTTTATAATTTTTGTCAAATAAGTCTTTTTAAAATTTTATTTTCAAAATTAATAGTTCATACGTTAACTCCAATCATAAATTTGACATGCGTTACCCAAAACCAAAATCACGTGCCTTCTAATTTTTTAAGTCATTTTTTCTATTTTTTGTTTTTTAAAATAATTAAAATAATTTAATTTTTAAAACAAAAAAAATTAGATAAAAAACTTTTAAAAAATTATAACTCATCTCATTTTAGTTTTAGGTGACACGTGAAGTTATGATTTGAATTGACGTGTGAATCGTTAATAGAAGTTAAACAAAAAGGACTTGCTTGATAAAAATTGTAAACTCAATGAACTTTATGATCAATTTAAAAACCAATTGATGATTTGTTAAAAAATGGTCAAAAGTTAGTAACTACATGGGTACATAACCCAAAAAATATAATTGTAAAAACATATAAGAGAAAAAACATCATTTCACTGAACCATAATATCAATTTCACTCCAAATTAACAGAGTGTAGGGTGCAAAGTGTAAACGGTTGGTAGTTGATGAATGAAATATAACAATACTACAAAAAGGCATTTAGCGGCGATTGGAAACCCCGCTAAAGGCCAAAAAACCGATGCTAAAATTTAGCAACGGTTTTTTGACCGTCGCAATATGTGCATGGGAGAGGTTTTTGCGACAGCTTGTGAAAAAGAAAAGCTATAGCTGCGGTCACAAACGTCGCTAAAGACCCTAATTGGTTGATATGTCTATTGCAACATTTTTTGTCAAACGGTGGCATAGATCTATAGCGGTGTTGCGAATGTTGACATAGGTTTATAGCAGCGTTTTTTGGAAGTCAAACTTTTTGTGGTGTTTTTCAAAAAAGTCGCTAAATGTTTGATTTTTAGCAGTGATTTTTTGAAAAAACGTTGATGTAGAAAACTTATACCAACATTTTTTTACACATCGCCACTAAAAGTCATTTTAGCGACGTTTGTAGATAAACGTCGTTTTAGCGACATTTGTAGGTAAACGCGCTAAAAGGAGGTCTTTAACGGCAATTTTAGTGATCGCCGCTATAGCTGATTTTTTTGTAGTGTAAAATTGATAGTTAGATGTGCAAAGTATTTAAATTCCATAAATAAATGTACGAAAAATTGTGTTTAACTCAATTTATAATTACTACTTGTTGAAAACCTCACTCCTAGATATATTAAAAGAATATACCCTCCAATTTGATACGCATTTGTGTTAGCTAATGGCCTCGAAATCCAAGAAAGACAAACATGATATAGACTTATATATACTAAACGATGAACAATCATCATCCTCTGTGTGGTCTAAAAAGAAAGGCTTAATTGCACTAGGGGCCCCTGTGGTATGCGAATGTTGCAAATAGGCCCCCGAGGTAATGATTTCAACAATTAGGCCCCTAAGGTTGAGTTTTAAGAAAAAATAAACCCCTCCGTCAATTTTTCGTCAGATCCGTTAATGCATATCGCTGATGTGGCTTTAAAATCAACGTCATAACGAATCATTAAACAACACCTGTCCACGTCGATTTATTTTCAAACAAAACAAAAAATCGTTGCCTCAGGGGCCTTCTTCTCCATTACACGATCGAATCTCCATTTCCCCAAATCGGAAAGCTTGAGGAGCTCGAATATCTCTGGCTGGACTCAAACAAGCTGTACGAAACGGAAGGTTGAGAAATCCACTTGGTTTCTTCTCTGCTGCTCCTTTCTCCATGCGCGCGTCTGCATCACCCATTGACTCCATGGCTATGTTTTACATTGTTCTTCTTCAAGAAAGTGGAGTTTCTCCATTATCACAACCATTACAAATATCTTTAAGTCAAGATACAAGATTCCACGACATTGTAGTCGATCCATCTTCGGAATCCAAAGAGGCAGAACATAACGGAATCGACACTAACAAATGTATGACGCACTACGTTACTGCCAGAAGCTTGGGAGCCATGATCGAAGGTGTTCTTCCTCCAGAACCTGAAGAGAGCACATTCAAAACTTCAATCGAGGAATCGATATTTGATCTTGGAAGTAAAAAATCTAAGAATTTTCCAGTTATCAATTAAATCGAATACCATTGATTATGAGCCGTCGCTCTGGACGAAGGAACGCTCCTATGAGAGTCGGGTCGGGTCGGCAGTGCTGCTTCTATATTGAAAGAGATGAATTCAGGTAAAGTCTTGAGAGATAATATAATCATTTTAGATTCAGAACCTAGAGTGGGGCGAAAAGATGCACGTGTTTCGAAGGAAAGCTCCAAAGTCGAAAACGATTTATTTCCTGGAAGCTCCCCATGCACATATGGGTTACTGAATCCTCCTCCGAGAGTTTCAAGCATGGAGTGATCTATCACCATTGAAAATGCTATCTTTCGATATTTCCATGTTAAAGAACAACGAGCAGTTGGCAGACCCATTAAGCTCCATGAATATCATATAGGGTGAGTACAGAGGAGGCATACAACTCATTACAATCTCAAGAGACATACAGTCTGTTATATCATAGACAATCGTCGAAAAGATTACAGACCAACGGACTTTAAAAGACCACAATCAACCTGGTCAAAACGCTTAGACAACTAAGTCCGCAGACCCAACCAATATCTATCAATGCCATTGAAGGCGGCTTCAGTTGCTTCATCTAATGGTGCCTAGAGAAAAAAACTCATCGAATGGTGCCAAATGATTTTTTCCCCTTATTTTCTTTCATGTTTTTAGGTCGGCATTGAACGTTTGAAAGGCCGCTTCTCACCGTTGCCACCATCAAGAGCCGACCATCTGTTTTTCCTACCAGAAAACCCTCATTGCCTTCGTCTCTTCCTCCACGTGCTTTGTTCCGCCAACCTCTCTTTGGACGAGTTTGAACAGCAGGAAAGCCGAAAATCATCATCATCAGCCATCAGGAGAGCTAGCGTTTAAGGGTTTTGATTGTCTATAATTTTACAAAAATCAAGCAAAGAAAGGAGCAGCAGACGCGCGCATGGAGAAAGGAGCCCAACTATAGAGAAACTGGAGAAGAAGACTCTGAGGCAACGACCTCGCAAGCGATTTTTTTGTTTTTGTTTGAAAATAAATTGACGTGGACAGTTGTCGCTTAATGAGTAGATTTTAAAGTCACGTCAACGGTAGACGTTAACGGATCTGACGATAAATTGACGGAGGAACTTATTTTTTTCTTAAAACTCAACTTTAGGGGCCTAATTGTTGAAATCGTTACCTCGGGGGCCTATTTATAACCTTCGCATACCACAGGGGTCCCTAAAGCAATTAAGCCAAAAAGAAATACTATATGATCGACAATCAAACTGGAATTAATCATATCCAAATAGGTATGGAACTCGACAGGCCGACAAAGTAGCCAACATAAACGGTTCTTTTGTTTCTTTGTTTTGTTTAAGCATGATTACGTGTGCACGCACGTAAAGCGAGTCTATAATCATCAGAAAGGGATATTAAACATTAATGTAAATCATTATGCTAAAGCAACTTCGCTACTTCTTCTGAACTTTTTTTTTTTTAATGGAAGTTGGTCAATTGTCACCCGAATTTGCTCGTGAAGAGGCGAGAAAGAGGGACGAAGATGATATGCAATTTCTAGGTCATTGCATGAGGTGCGATTCTTTAAATCTTAGCCATTCACTCCAAAATGAAAGATCACGTCATCTATCTATGTAAAAAATATAAAATAATCCTTAAAAGTTTGAAAATGGATCCTGACGGACGGCTAAAAAAGTTTGAGGAACGAAATTCAAGTGTATTAATGTTATTTCATCTTCTTTTTTTTGTTTTTTTTTTCTTGGCTGTTATTTCATCTTCTGATCTTCTTCTCTTCCCCTTTTCAAACCCTTAGTATCTTTCTATTCTTTTCGGCTCTTCCCTAGTCTTGCAAGAGATATAATAGCTTTTTTTTTTAAAAAAAAAACCTCTAGTTTTACCTTGCCAATTAAGAATTTTTTTTTTCTTTTTCTGTAGTTTTTTAAAATTTCTCCCAATCTTTCAGAGTTGAATTTTTCTTTTATTATATTTTTCCTCTTGCAGGATGTTAGTATTACGTGAATTTTCAGAATGAAAAGGCGTCTTTCTCAGCCCTTCAAGGATTTTTCTTTTCAAAACCGGTTAGAGATTTAGAGGAAAGAACAGATTTTTTTTTCTCTTGCAATCTGTTAAGCCTACTTTTTTTTTTCCCATCTTTTCTTTGTTGGGTGTAGCGGTGAAGAGGTGGGGGAGTGGTGTAAAAGGAAAAAGAGGTGTTGGAGTTGATAGCAGATCTTAGTTGTGCCGATGCCTATCAAATGTGTGAATATTCGTAATTTTTATTAATGAAAACTCAATACAAACATCAGTATATATACAATTGATTTAGCTCAAATGAGTTATTATAACAGAAAAGACAATTAACTCTTATCTACTATTATAAAATTACAACAGAAGCCACGTGTATTGGCTTGAACGAGCTGCTCTGTTATTCTCCTATATGCAGCAGTTAGATTTGTAGCATCTCGATATTCTTCACACTCCCCCTTAAGATGGACAACATTGTAAATGTTTAAAATGTCCATCTTGCTAATCAAATTGGTGAATTGATAATAGCCCAAAGCTTTTGTAAAAACATTAGCAAGCTGCATATCAGTTTTAACATGTACAGTCATAATGATCCCAGCTTGCACCTTTTCTCTCACAATATGACAATCGATTTTTATGTGTTTCATTCTCTCATGAAACACTAGATTTGCTGCTATATGTAATTTTGCCTGGTTATCACAAAATAAGAGGGCAGATTTATTATGAGAAATGTGCAAATCTTTAAGTAACCAAAGAAACCACACAACTTCACAAACAGTAGAAGTCATTGATCTATATTCTGCCTCAGCCGATAACTTAGATATTGTTGTTTGCTTATTTGACTTCCATGATATCAGTGAATCACCAAGAAATATGCAAAAACCAGTCACTGATTTCCTACTATCTACACAACCTGCCCAATCCAAATCTGAAAAATCCTTCAGATGTATCTCTGATGCAGCAGACAAGAAGACGCCTTGTCCTGGTGTTCCTTTGATATATTGCAACACCCGAATGACTGCTTTCAGATGTGTGTCTCGTGGCTTGTCCATGAACTGACTTAACACTTGAACTAAATATGCAATATCAGGATGTGTTATTATCAAATAGATTAGTCTTCCAATCAACCTTCTATAAACAGAAGGATTTGTTATTACCACACCTTCAGTCATGCTAAGTTTTAGATTTTGCTCTATAGGAAATTTTGAAACTTTGCTACCCAACATACCACTATCTCCTAAAATTTCCAAAGCATACTTTAGTTGACAAAGTGTAATTCCTTTTGCTGATCGAGCAATCTCAATACCCAAACAATATTTGAGAACACCAAGATCCTTCAACTTGAATTTGCTGTCTAAAAATACCTTTAAGTCATTAACAACTTTCAAGTCATTAGAAGCTATAAGGATGTCGTCTACATACACCAAGAGAGCCATGAAGGACTGTCCATTAATCCTCGTAAACAAAGAATAATCAGAAGTAGATTGAATGAAACCATGAGTTGTCAAGGTATGAGAAAACTTGCTAAACCACTGCTTTGAGACTTGTTTAAGGCCATACAAGGACTTTAGAGGCTTACAAACACGCTAATCCTCTCCCTGTTTAGCAAAACCCAGAGGTAAACACATATAGACCTCTTCATGTAAGTCACCATGAAGGAAAGCGTTATTAACATCAAGTTGGGACAGATGCCAGCCATGAACAGCAGCTAAAGCAAGAATGGTACGCACAATACCTTTAAGTTATTTTGTGGTCGTTCTTTTCCTCTAGGATTAAATTGACGAAGAGCTCTAGCGAATTTGCGTCTGAAGAGAGCTATGGAGTCAACAGAAGGAAAATAAGTTATTCCTCTTTGTCGTTCCTCTTGCAAAATCAAGGAGAAAACCTTATTTACAGGAGGCAGAGGAATGGATGGCAAGATCTGAGCTCTAACTTGAGCAAAAGAATCATTAAATCCCATAAAAAATGCATAAACTAAGATTGTTGACCTTCAACAACAATACGCAAAGCACCACATTGACATCCACAAGAACAGCTCGGAAGAGGTTTATAATTATGTAGTTCATCCTAAACGTCTTTCAGTATAGTGAAATAAACACTAACTGAATCAGATCCTCGAGCTAGGGAGTAAATTTGTTTCTGCAACTGAAAAATTAGTAGTCCGTTCCCTTGAGAAAACCGATCACGAATGTAATTCCATACATCCTTAACACCAGTGATGTAGATGACACTTGCTTCAATCTCTTTAGCTACTGCATTGATTATCCAAGAAAGCACCATGGTATTGCATCTACACCACACACCATACAAAGGATCCGTCGACGATGGATGAGGAAGTGATCCATCGATGAAATTGAGCTTATTTTTGGCTTCTAATGCCATTAGCATCGAACGATTCCACGTATGATAGTTTTCACCATAAACGAGAAGTAACTGTGTAACAAGCATAGAACCAGGACTTTCTCCATAGTGAAGAAAGTGAGGATTAGAAGGATGATCTTCTTTGGAGACTGCAGGATTCGAAGGAGTGACAATAGGAATAACTGGAGGTTCCGGAATCGACATTACAACAATAAATTACAATGGAAAAATGAGTGAAAAAGTGTTGTTTGGCAAGAAAATTGGAAAAGGGAACTCTGTGTTAAGAGAGCTTTGATACCATATCAAATGTGTGAATATTCATAATTTCTATTAATGAAAATTGAATACGTACATCAGTATATATACAATTGATTTAGCTCAAATGAGCCATTATAACAGAAAAGAAAATTAACTCTTATCTACTGTTATAAAATTACAACAGAAGCCACATGTATTGGCTTGAATGAGCCTTCCTTCTGCTCTGTTATTTTGCTATATGCAGCAGTTAGATTTCCAGCATCTCGACGGTCTTCACAGTGCCGAGCATTATGCAACGATTTATCATATTCATTCTATTAGATTATTATAATTTTTTCTATTCTTTATGGCCAAATTTCATAAAAAAAATTTGTTGGCTTGTTCTCATATGCTCCTGAGTTACTCTATTTGGTGGAATGTCGTGGAATGAGAACCTTTGCTCATGATATCAATTCAAAAGGACTTAACTATACATAATCTGCATCCTTGTTCTTTTGGGTCTGGTCTGGTTTCCACAAGGAATAGTAGGATCTTAAAATTCTATCTTTAATTTGGAGAAACTCGATTGTTTACAAGGAGAAACTGGATTCTTTTGAGACAATTACATATAATCTCCTTAAAAAGAAAGATAAAAGTGAAAATAAGAACATATATGAGATCATGAGAGGGAGACAGAAGGAGAAGAGTACGAAGAGAGAGAGAGTAGGCTTTAATTATATTCCTCAAACATCGTTAAGGTCCTTTTTCATACACTATCTTTACCGTTCATTTTATAAGAAGGGACATGATTTGAAGAATTGTATCCCCTACGATGTCCTAGACAATTCATATGATCTTGAATTGGAGAAAGAGTATGGAAACCGCACTTTCTAAGGTTCATAAAGAAATAATATGTTGTTCCCAATTGGAATTCAAGGGGTTGAAGGTTTCATATCATGACGATGGTGATGGAATGATCATCATGTGGAAAAGAGTTTTCCAGGAAAGTTTTTTCTAAGAAAGTCCCTCTCATCATTTCATTGGTCCACACCATGATGAGTGATGCTGTGATGTGTGGACTATAATATATAGAAGTTCCTCCTCGTCGTCATTCATGGATTGTCCACACTAATCATGATAGCGTGCCTCCAACGTTTACATGCCACTTTCTTTGGTCCCCCTCCGATTAATCTGGACCGTTTTTTGGCTATTTCGGCAGCTACTCAACCATAGATTTTTCATTTCCGCCATTATTTATGTGATAGAATATCTAACTCTGGTAGGATGGAGATTAGGAATTTGTAAACCAAAAGCAAAGGGAGGCGAGGGCTTCGGGTCCCACGAAATAGGATGGTCTGACTTTGATGAAAGATCCCATAATGTAGATTTTGCGAGGAAAAAACCTATAAAGAAGGGAGACTGGGAGAGGGGCCATTGGGACATCACGTGGGGTGTGACCCACCAGTCCCCTCAAAGAGAGGGCATCGCACGAGCATATCATAATCCCTCTCTATCTCAAAGTTCTATACTTTCTCCAACTGAATCATCCATTCCTTTCTTTCTCCGCACGTCTCTGACCACCCATCTCTCTCTCTCTCTCTCTCTCTCTATACACAACTGAATCGGAGACATACTCGTGAGCTAACCTCCTCCCCACACAGCCTCTACCCTTTTACTTAATCATAACCAAAAACCGATTTATCGCTGTCCGATATTTCTTCCTTTTCACGACGTCACTAAAAAATGCATGAATCGGGCGTGATTACTCTAGTAATATCATATAATTGAACTTATTTTCTAAGTTATATACGTGAATAAATTTTCCAAACACAAAGAAAGGAAATTGGGGTGATCCATGCACATAAAGATTCATGCAAAATCATCCAAGATACTGTCCTTCTCTCCTTGATTTCAGGTCAGTAATTTGATCCTCTAGATAAGCTTTGTGCGGTTTATATGGAAAATGATCCTTAAGTCCCGGAAGCAGAACAAGGATATCCCAACATACACTTGAACAACGGAGGTTTTGTCGCAAGAAGTTGCGCCTCATGTTCGCTATATATATATGTCCAACGTCAATCAAACTCACAAAGTGCGTTTAAGGAAAAGCTACGAAAAAAACCAACAACAAAAATAACATTAATCCCTCCATAGGTATAATGTTTAACGATTTACATACATATATATATTTATATAACTTAAAAAAAGAAATTAAAGGTAATTGATCAGTAATTAACTACTATTTTTCTACAGCTTAATTACAACTAAAGTTTTAACTCCAAGCCCTTGACCAAAAAAATATAGGGGTTGTGGTGATCTATTTTGTCTCTAATCCTAACACCCGCGGGTCCCTACAAGCGGCTGAAGGATTGGTGAAGGGATTGTAGAAGTGAGGCTTAGGAGTCATTGAAAAGGGGCTCTTGGAAGCGTTTTCGCCGACACCGCCAATCCTTTCACATGATGGGCACATGGTGAGGGTGGCTGCCGGCATGTACAAGGGTTGGGCTAGTTTCAGTGCCTTCAGTTCTTGTAGCTCTTTCTGTAGCCTCCTATTTTCATCTGTCAACGTTTCGCAACACTTCTTCAGGAACTCACAGTCCACCTCAGTTTGCTTGAGCTTTGTCCTGAAGAGAAAACAATTTAACTCATTTATTGCTCATAGAGCCTTCGTTAATATAATATCCGTTTTTGGATAAAATGAGATTTCTCATCCAGAAACTGCCCGCTACTGCAGTCTGTGGGCTGAAAAGGTCGTAGTAGGATTTATTGTAGAGAGAAGAGTTTCTCATGGGCCTTTTTGGAAGTTCTCGATTATGGTATCTTTTGTTTTATCATATTTAAATTCTCTGTCGTGCTTTTGTAAGGGTGAAGGATGATACATACCTGGCCCTCCTGTTCTGGAACCACACTTCAACCTGTCGAGGCCGTAGATTTAACTGCCGGGCTAAAGCCTGCTTTTGCTTCTGTTAATCCAATAATAATATAAGTCCCAACACCAAGAGGCAAGAACAAAGGGTACAATAACCATCCATATAAACAAGAGATAGAAAAGACTAATTACAGGATTGAGAGTGCTATGTTGTTTGAAGCTTTCCTCCAAAAGAGCAGACTGTTCCTTGGTGAGCCTAAGCTTCTTTCTTGCATTAAGACCATCTTCGTCTTCATCACTGATTCTTGAAGAGACTCTCTCCGCCTCAACCTCTTCACTGCTAAGGTCTCTCTCCCTCTTGACCCTACCACTAGAGAAGGACGAAACAGCGCTGTGAGGCGAAGTTTGTCGATACAACTCAGCTGATTCTTCAAAACCTCTGTTTACATCGATCTTTTTGGGGATTTGGGAAGTCTCACCGGAAAGACCCAACGTCAAAGACGGCTCAAAATTCGTGTTCCTGAAATTCGAACACGATTTCTTTGGGGCCTTCGATGGAGTTTCATGTGCTGCTGCGATACCTAACCCAAGAACGAGGCCTGTGTTACAAACATCATCAAAATCCATTTGGGTGCTAAGTAGCCCCCGGAGAAAACCTCTGTTGTGAGAAACGGGGAGGAGATAATATTGTTGATAGTTATGGGAGCAAAAGGGGTATAAGAAGGCGAAAGAGAATGAATGAGACTTTTGTGGGGGCGTTGGGTGGGTGGGTGGGTGGCTATGATTATTAATCAAAGGAAAGAATGAGTATAGAGACGAATCTCGGCACTCGGAAAATAATGAAAGTCCCCCTATCTCTCTTACATAGGTTGACCATTTGAACCCACTACTGTTAGAACCACTATAATAACAAATTTTCTTGAAAGAAAAATACTCACAGAAAGCTCTCTCATATATCCTAAAATCCTACAACTCAAATGGCAGTATGAAACACATCAAGAGGATGATTCGCCCGCCCCTTCGCCACCCATTAGCGTACCAAATTTTACTGTTACTCCGACTTTCTTTTCCTATGCTTCCTTGAGTATAACGCTTCACTTCACATGTATCAATTATTAGCCCACTTTTGCTCTGTTTTACTTGCTTCCAAGCAGCCTTGATTGTGATCTCTCTCTCTCCCCCCCGTTTTTTTTTTTTCTTTTTTTCTTTTTCCTTCTTTCTTTTCACCATCTCTTGAAACTGCATATAATAGCTCAGGGTTTTGGCACTCATTCAAAGATTACTTTAAGAAATAGCCAACAAATAAATCGATGGGGAAGATATAAAAGCCATAATTGGATACTAATAAGCGCTTATTTTTAATAACAAACCACATCAACTATCTCCCACTCGATGCCGGGCTAATTCAACTTGCTAGAGACGGGTACCGTGTCACCGTGCTTACCAATATTGCACTCTTTTATTAATGAGAACGGGTGGGCCGTTTTTTCTTTGCCTATTATGGATGCGGGATGAGAGATTTAGGGTGGGTTTGTTTTGTAAAATTTTAGGTATTGGATTTAGTGAAAAAGTGAAGAGAGATAATTTTTTATATTTTGTAGTGAAAAGTAATGATTTGATGGGGGAGAGAGATTATATTGTAATATTTTATTGTGTTAAAATTTTATAACACAAACTCAGCCTTAGAAAGAGATGTGCACTATCTCGAGCTCTGAGATTGGTGAGATTTGCTTCCTAAGGCGTGGTACTGTGCGAAAAGCAAAAAAAAAAAACAAATGAGAGATAAAGAACAGGAAAGTAGGTAGATAACACCATTGGATTTTCAAAGAGTTATAATGGTGCCAGAATATGATTCATCAATAAGAATTCGGATCTTTGCTTAACTAGAAAGTTGATGTGGAGTGTTTGGGGCCTACTACTCTGCACACGAACAAAGAGGCACTTCCAATAATGCGTTTGTCGGCGATGCTGATCAGAAGTTAGGTCGCCCATAAATTAACATGATAAACCTAAAATAATGGTAAGGCAGATAAACACCAATAACACGATCTCTCTTGGGTCATTTGCCTTGGATTAAACTGTTGAGCGTTTGTGGGTGAACATATATTTAATATGGAAGGAATTGTTTTATACCTGATACAGCATTCTTGGTGCCCCAGAGTACCACTATTAGAAACTAGGTGTGCTACGCTTGTTCCCACAGGATATAGTGGTCGAAGCTTTGAGGATTTCCCTTTTAGGCGTTCGGTTTTGAAAATTGGACCCAGCTGTTTGCAGTACTTTTCGACTCCAGAGAATACTCATTTATCCCATTAATTGAACAGTCGTGGAATAACATGTGTCTTTGAGATTCAATGTATAAGACCATTTTATATCGAATTGTGCATGTCAAAAGGGAGGAACAGGAGATGTTCTTGTTGAGATTAAAAAGATCAATTCCCTTTTATTTTTCAAATCTTAATAATTTGCTGACAATAATTTGAAAGACAAAGAACAAAGATAATATTTCATATTTCAGAGGACGAATTTCTGAAAATATACTGCCCCATTTTTCCTTATTTTTAAAGATCCACTAAATAATCAGTGCTTTTCCTCTCAACTAATACCTAATAACATCAACAATATTGTTGTATTTCTTTAATTTCCGATTCATGAGACATAATATTTCTTAATTTCTTCTTTCTATAATCCAAGTTTTCTTGACAAACATGAAAAGGAAAGACAAGAACACATTGCATGCACTATTGCAGATTTCCAGGGATTCTGTCTTTATGCTCCTAATCTTCTACAACGCAGAAAAAAAAAAAAAGCCTCTAGACAAAATCTAAGAATTCTTATTATTTCAGTACATATAACACAACTAGACATGTTAAATTGAGATGAGTCTATATAGATGACTAAGATTAAATCTCAACACATCTAATAATACATAAAATCCAATTGCATCATTGATGATGCTGCGTTTCATGTACATGATTCACAAGACATGTTATAATATTAATAGAACATGGGAGACAATCAACAGAATTCTAAAAGAATTATCCAAATTAAAGTTGTTGTCTGCCAGTTGCTGCTTATCTAAAAGCAAGGCAAGTAAGTAGATGGCTAACATATCTCTTTGGACCCAAGTGTATCGATGTTGACTTCAACACGTACGTACAGTTGAAGAATATATCTCAAAGAATATGGGTATATCATCACCAACTATCACTTTAGGGGATGATTGGAGCATAATCCAGAATTTCATTAAAAAAAATCTTCTTTTTTTGATTAAACAATCAAGTAAACTCCAAATCAACCAAGTTAGTAGTGGTTCTCATGTCATGGCCATAGCTATAGCCTTATCTCTGTGATCACATTTCCTCGGATTTAAAAAATTAAAAAAGGGTACGTATGTGTCGGGTAAAGAGGAGTGACACGTGGATGGCTAAGAGAGGGGAGAGCAATTTGTAAGTGTTGCTAGACAGTACGGCCCCCACAAATGGTTTGGTATGATGGGCATTCGATTCCGTGGGGATCTGACGATTGTGGAGCGCAGAAGTTGGGCAATGATATTAGTAGAGGAGGAGAATATATATGGGATAAGGTTTTTTTTTTTGTGTGATGTTTCTTCTTTGCCTTTAAGGGTCGGCCGACCAACGTTGCTTTTAGATATATATATTGTGTCTTAGTTACAAAACTCCATTAATGCGGGTGCCTTTTATGTGTGGGATTTTTCTTAGTCCCTCTATTATATGCTAACCGTCACAATCAAGGAAACCAAAGCCTTACTCGATGTCTCTACAATTGTTGTTCAGTGCCCGGTGACAAAGTCCCACACTCCTCTATAACTGGAGTGTTTTATACAACATATCATAGTTCGGATCATGGTGTTTTCCCTATATATATAATTATGGTGTTTTAATGGCTACTTCTGTCTATGTTTGCTTCACTGGCACGTATAAAAGATTGCCTTCACTTTACTCTGGTCAACTATTCGAAAAGGAAAAAAAAGAGTAATTATTGGTTTTGAAGGCTACTAATTATTGTTATAACTTATAACGCCTAGACACGTATTACTGATAATATTTTGCTTTTCAAAGGGAGAAAAAAGATCAGAATTTTATAATTATTTGTCTTATATATTGCGGACACCCTACAATTCCTAAAGAAATAAATAAAATACGCATTAAATATTATAAGTTACACATTAATTGTCCAAAACTTCACATTAGAGCTAACTTATATTATGTCTATCTATTTTCGATATTGTTTGATGTAATTAGGATAAAAAATTATAAAAAATCTGAATTGCGATCAGAATTGAAAAATTCTCCTCCTCACATGGCGCTTTTGGCTGTACGGAAGGGCAATGGTTTTTGTGTTGGGTAGGGATATGTACCGAGTATATAATTCACTTAAAATCTTCATCCAGACAAAAAAAAAAGTACTGAAAAGCGAAATGCAAATGGCCCTTAGTTGAAAGAATAATCCATAAAGTTCATACAACACGTACGATCCTAGTCAGAGTTTAGACAATAATCAGGCATGATTTTTTCCATGACAGGATAGCATGCATCAATAACGCACCGACTTTTGCATAAAGCAAAAGCTTTAAATTAGCTTTGCCCCACTTGAACTATCTTTTCCAAGGCCTGTTCGGTGAAGCTTTCTTAGAGAACCATCACGCTTGCGTTTAAAAGTGGAGAAAGAACAGCCCCATGTCACCCCCACTATGGGTGACTGCCCTCCCATCACAGTGTGTGTGAGAGAGAGAGATCAGATCAGACTAAGAGGTCCTACATGGGACACTTGGGTGGGGTTGTAACGCAGCTCAGATTGACTTGTTGGTTGCCGGTTGGGGGTAAGGAGCAAACAGAGCTTCGGCTATGCCGGCTATGTTGTGGCACAAAGTTAAGGCAGGGACCCATGGCGCATCAACATACATGGAAGTAGTTCCTGCTTCAACAGGATGGACTCTCATTGGCACATATTGGTTGTTTGTGGAGGAGTAACATACTTGTACTGTTACGCACTTCCGAGGGCCGGTCATGGTCATGGGTTTGCATTACCCAGCCTTCTAGATGAAATTCTCCCATGAATACGAATACAAGTTGAATTTATTCTCCCTGAAAGTACTTATCTATGCTATAGAATCCTTCAGCATAGTAGGGTCCAGCTATCGGGACTGACATTCGAGCCAAATCTTCCTTTTTTATAACGCAATATAAACCTGTCTTCCCTAATTTATTTCGATGAGGACTTGAAGAGACGGATTTTGTTTCAGTTTTCTACGCGAGGGATCCAAATAAAAACAAGTATAAATTCCTAAATAGACGTTAGGAAAGGTAGAGCTAGGGATATTAATGTGGGAACCTGTACACGTTTATAATGAGGTAACCCAAAAGTTAGGTGCGATCCTCCGAGAGAAATGACTTGAGAAAAAGTTGAAGAAGTCGCAACAAATTGCGATGGTGGTCATAATGGAAGAGAATATACATGTGCCGAGTATAGAGCAGATAATGCGCAATTCGAAAATCTCTCCCTATTCTGTTCCCTTTACGCATTGTGCATGTGGTGTTTGCAAATATAATATAGTGGTTCACAGCCTTTCTGGAAAAAGGGAAATTGATGACACGCTTTTTTTTCGGCAGGAAATTTATGACACTTCATTAGGTGTACGTACGACTTTCTTGAAACTACTTATGTGGATGAATGGATATGGGAGCTACGTACTAATTATTTCCAAATCTATATAAATGATATATATCATACAATTTCATGAAACTTCTCTTTTTGTGTTTCTTTTTCGATCTTGTGAATTTTCTTCTCAGCATAATAATAATAATAATATTCTAAATAATATTAACTAGAGTTTATAAACTCTGCCTCTAATAATATTCTAAACGATCCTAATCAAACTTTTAATATAGTTTAGAACTTAAACTTATAATAAGGGAAGATATAAAAGATGTACTTCGGCCTCCATATTGCACGCAGATATGATCATCTTGAGGGATCATTAAGATCAGCTAAATGAATTACGTACACTCCTCTGACTAAAGAGAGTTTGTATGTGTTTGCCGTGGCTGGTGCTAGATCTCCCTGCCTTCTCACAAGTATATAATTCATGTGGTCGATCGGGGACCATGCATACAGTTGACTTAAGTGACATATAATTGCAAAGTGCATGAGATCAGAAGCTTCCAATGACGATAGTGGTCGACCATCATAATTATTTGCTGGCTTAGATTCTACCTAGCTAGCTAGCTAGCTAGCTACTCCCAATTAAGATTAGCGAGCTACTTAATCTCTAGACGAAATTGTTCGATCCATGTAGGTGAGAAAATATAGATCGTACTGAAAGATGTTGAGCCGAATCGCTCGTACGTAGCCATATTAGTTAGAAAAGGATAGCTGGCTACCAATCCATCATCGATCTTTGTTATTGTTGAAGTTCTTGTCCTCAAGATCACTAGCGCGCAGCTAGGGTTGCTAGAATATCTACTGCATGCTCTACGTACCCATATTTTACGCGGCAATAGTAGTTAACCCTTATTTCTGGAGTTGTTGGCCGTAATTAAGTTGCTTATACACTTAATTAGGTGGTTTTGCAGCTAGAATGGTACAAAACCTTAGGGTGTAATTTTTTCAAGTTTATTTTTAGGTGGCTATAATATTAATTAGGTTGTTTGTAATTAATGATACAAAACTTGGGGGTTAGGTTTTGCGGCAAGACGTATCCCATTACAACACATTAAGGGCTCAAAAAGAAGAAGAAGAAGAAAGAAGTAGCTTGGCTTTCTTCATAGCTTACCATTAATTAATCATTTATATCGTGATCCAAGTGTGATTTGTCCTCTACCGTCAATATTCCAACTCAGCTCATCAATTGCTGTGATTAGTACAAAATGCAACACTTTGATTTGTATGTAGGAGTCCGATATTTACTTTTTGAAGGAAACTTTTTCATTTTGTCTCTAAACTCTTGGGTCAATTCACTTTGAGGTTTGAATTACTAAGTTCGGCACATTGAACTCTCGAAACTATCAAAATTAATCAAAGTGCGTCTTCAAATAAGATCTAATCATCAAAAACATCCCACATGATCAATTTATAACATATATGACATAATTATGACAATCAGATCTTATATGAGAGCGTATATCAATAAATTTTAATAGTTTAAGAGTTCAAGGGCATAAAATAATTTTTTCTCTCCTTTTTTTTAAGAAACCATAAACAACAGCTTGTAAAGTACTAGCACTAGGGATAATTGATGCAAGAAAAAACATGCACGTAAGGTTCATAATAAAGTAGAGTAGGCTCTCTGATACCTATCTATTGTTGAAGTCACACCAAATATAATAATTTTGCTTCCATAAAAAAATGAGAGTCACGTACGCCCACAAAAGAAGAACAAATAAAATTCAACTTCTCCATTTTTAAAAAAAAAATTCCAAAACGGATTTAGAAAAATAGATGAAGATAATATACATACTAAATGTCAAATAGCTAAAAACACAACATCATCACTTAGTAACTTAGCATTATATCATAAGATATAAGAACGGTTTAACGTTGCTATCCATATATAATGCCCCCGACCAGATCAACGTCAAGTAGATATATATTTAGTGCGTGCTTTTGGTTTGAGGATCTTGCTTTCATTTTTGCCGCACCCTTCTACACGCAGTTTTTCGAGCTGATTCAACGACCATCATGACCCTTCCACAAGGCGGTGGGCGGCACGCAAGAGCCCAACAAAAACAAAAACATGAATGTCCTCACGAGTTTGGCCCCACGTGCAACCTCATGCCCTGCGTATAATACGGTTAGCTTATCCATTTGGTTTTGTGTAGTTTGGACTTTTCCAAAAATCGGATTTGAAGTCTTTTAATCATAATCTTATATGGTGTCCCATTATATGGATCCATTTTGGTTTTTAGTGTCTGCGGTCAGCAGCTGCTTAATATTGTTTTCATCTCAGCGTACGTTTGACAAAATATTGATCCATATTATAAGTAGCTAACAAGTAATTAAGTTTTTATTTTTATTTTTTTAAATAGTGTTCCAAGTTTTGTATGCAGGAGAGGATCTTCCAACTCATGTATTTCCATTGGTTTAAAGATTACTGTTGTTATGTCCTAATTATATCTCTTACCTAATATACAAAGATTGTGATACCTCCCCTCGATAGAGCTGTGCATAGCTAGCCAGTAATGCTTTTGTTTTTGGGTGAGGGAGGACTATATAGAGAACTGGCCTCTGATATTGGCTCAAACGGATCTCGCCTAATTTAGTCAAATTGGAGAGCTTAATGTCACGACAAACTCTAAATAAGTTTTGCAACCCTCATCGCAAACGTCATTTAAGTCACGAGTTTTGTTGATGGAAGAGTTAAATTAGGGTCGGTCAGTTGATCGATAGTATCCATGGCCAATTCATCCACACTCAGAAAGGTTGCCCAGTAATATTCTAGGCTCAAATGTTATTGTTTCTTCAGGAAGAGAAACCAGGCTAACCTGTGAAGAAGGTATTGAAATGGAGTTTAACATACCATGATATATGTTATTGTTTTGTTATATATATATATAATGTTTTATTTATTTATTTCTTCGCTGGTAGAATCCATTCTAGAATGTCATGTGAACACTTGCAAATAAGATAATTGGTAATCTTATAGGAAATATGATATATGTTTCTATGTATGGGCACCAAAGAATATCCGACCTATATCAACTTAGACCTTTATACGTAGCAAGGGCCTAATCAGAATGAAAATCAAGATAAAGAATAAAGAAGAAAGCGATCGAATATTTGAGCATCATATAATTTCTTATGATAATATTTTTGACGATCAAATAAATTATTCCCGAACCAACATCGTAGGACCAGGTTTTGTTTCGTTTTTGTCAAACCTCCATTATCTCCATCAGCATATATGAGGGGGAATATCCGAATATGTGGTCAAACCGCAATCATGCCCCCACAACTTTCCTGGTCGAAGATATATATCATCAGGTGGGAAAGGAACAATGCTATTCTACCTTCCGATAGATTAGTAGTACCCATTCGTTCGTGGGAACAAGTGTACGAACGTTCCTTCACGCATATATATATATATATATATATATATATATTCTCCAAAATCTTTGTGAGGTGGATATCCTTCTTCAAGTTGCCGCTTCTACGGCGTACATTATCCCTCAATCATTACAAAGGTGTCCACCCGTCTCTCTCGCTCTTTCTCGCTGCTACCACACATTCTTTTTTTCTCTTGTTTTCTTCTGTACTCGGTTGAATCATGGTTGGAAAGGCCCAGAACCAAGCAAAATGACATATAAGAGCCCACGAAAACCCATATCCATGGCTCAACCAGTCAACCTTGTCAATGTATGCCAAAGAAAAAACTTAAAACACATCATCAATCCTATTGAATTATACACATCTGAGAAATAAAATAATATTATGAAATTATAATCTAAGTTATGCCTAAAAACAGATGAGATTTAGTTATGCCCATATAAAGTGTAGTAGTAGTTGATGATATATCAAAATCAAGTCTCGTTCAATCTTTTGGGCCCGAGCTGATTGAGCTCAATAGACATCATAGTCTTAACGAAAAAGCGAGTAAAAGGCTCATTGCACGGGACACATAAAAAGGAACTGCTCACATTTGCAAACCAACAATAACCACGAATCGTCCAATATCCAAAAAGTCATCCCACGACCTAGTGAGTGTGAGGGACACGAATCGATCATGGGAAGTGAAAAAAATGTGGTTAAGGAAAAGAAAGATATAAAAGAAGGAAGAAGAGTCACGAAAAGAGGTATGCAAATACACGGTTTACAAAATAAGCTTAGAGATTGTGAACAAAAGGGCTAACTTAAGCATCAAAGATCTTATTTCTTTCGAGAGGAAAATATGTCTTTTGATTGTGTGTGCAACTGTTTGAAGAGGTTGCGAAAAATCAACTGAGGTGGTGTTTGTTTGTGGAAATTTTAAGGTTGTGGAAATGTTGGGTATTGAGGTTTGTAAAAAAGTAGAGATATTTTATAAGAATTGGTGAAAAAGTGAAGAGAAAGAAGATTTAAATAAATATTATAAAAAATAAAAAAATTATTTGATGAAAAAAGAAATATTAGTTAATAATTTTTTTAATATTAACCCTAATTATTCGGATGCCCATTATTCGGTCAACAAACGCCCCTACCTGTAGTATTGAGATAAAGGGCAAATTATAAACATGAAACTCTTTTTTTTTAATTTAAAATTATAATCTGAGTTATTTCTATAGGGAAAGTGGCTGGGTACATAATTAAAGTGAATAAAGCCCATTAGAGAAGACAAAGTGGGCTCGAGGACCACAACCCGACCCTATGCTGCGAGGGGAATTTTGACCCAAGAGTTAGCCAAAGCCATCTCACTTGCCAAACTAGCCCAGCAGTCTTAGGCTGACGTTATCTACTGAGCATCAGGTGGCTCCAAGACCACCAGATATTAAGGCTGTCCAATGACTGGTCTGATCCGGTCTGACCAACTAAACCGGATATTTTGTAAAGTGAGCATACCGGACCAGTCATTCTAATAGAACCGGTCTCCGATTTCACCGGTCTGATTTGATCGATTTTGGCCATTAAATTTTGGGTCTTTTTTGTTTGGGCCTCTTAACATTTTTACTTTTTTAGGCCTTGTTTGAATTTTACTTTTGGATATTTTGAAACCATTTTTTGGATTTCTTTACATCAATTTTTTGGCCTATTTTTACATGAAATATTTCACTCACCAAACACCCAAGTGATCTGCTATTATTATGATGACTTCCTTGTCCCTTAACTATGTTTACCGCCTCTTAGAGTTCAGACAATCAGATATATGCATAGTAAACATCACCTTAACATATCAGCGATCTCGGCTCCCTTAAGAGTTCAAATGTGAACAACCCGATTTAGACCCAACTAAGTGGAAAATACCTAGAGGGGGCTGAATAGGTATATTAAAAAAATATCAAATAACTATTTCTTTTTTAATACACAACCTTAACATATCAGCGATCTCGGCTCCCTTAAGATATGAAATTTTTTGTTACGAAACTTCTTAACAAAAAATTTCATATCTTCATCATCTAAAGAATCATCATCTGATGAGGAATCATCTTCCTCTTTAACGGTTTTAAGAGCAATGGACTTATCATTTCTAGGCGAAGAAAAAGTCAGCTCGTAGGTTTGTAAAGAACCAACTAGCTCATCAATCTTAATGTCATCTAACACCTTACTTTCCTCTATAGCTGTGATTTTAGATCTAAACCTTTCGGGAAGAGATCTTAAGACTTTTCGCACTACCTTAGATTCTAAAATTTCCTCTCCAAGGCTAAAACTCTCATTAACTATGGCTGTAAGTTTTCCATAAAACTCGTCGAAACTTTCATCATCTCCCATCCGAATCTCTTCGAACTTAGAGACATTCAATTGTAATTTAGAATCCCTCACAGCCTTAGTACCTTCACGTGTAAGGGCTAAGATATCCCAAGCTTCCTTAGAAGACTCACACTTAGATATTCTCATGAATTCATCCGGAGACACACTCATAAAAATAGCATTAAGTCCTTTACTATTCCAGCTAGAAGTTTCTCTTTCTACACTCGTCCATGTACTAGGTTCTTTAATAGAAACAACCCCATCTATAGAACCTTCTGGCCTAGTCCGACCTTTGTCCATGGCTGTCCATACTCTCTCATCTATAGATTTTAAAAATGCCCTCATTCTAACTTTCCAATATGCGTAATTAGAACCATCAAAGAATGAGGGTACATAAAGAGACATCCCTCTTTCTATTTTGAACCAGGTTGGGTCAAGGAACGAATTTAGCCTCTGATACCAATTGAACAACCCGATTTAAACCCAACTAAGCGGAAAATACCTAGAGGGAGGGTGAATAGGTATATTAAAAAAATATCAAATAACTATTTCTTTTTTAATACACAACCTATTCTCAGAAATTTAAGCACAAACACACTGTTAACAATATTCAAATATCTAATTACCAATCAGATATGAACATATGACAAATAAACAATAAAACTCAAATATGAAAAACAGGGGAATCCGAAGAAACCGTAAATGACTCCGAAGAAACTGCAACTGATAGAAACAAGATTTTTCAGATTAACTTCATACAACCGAACCAAAATCAATTGATTATTTAAACCTTAAATCAGAACATCACTAAGGCACAAACAAAAGCACTGATTTACAATATGACAAGATACTACAATAACCGGCAATACACTAAGATGTAAATCAACACAACACCGAACATACAATCTGGAAAACAAAGTAAATTGAACTGACTGAAAGAAACTCTGAAGAGACTTGCAGAACCAGAAATTTCTAGATTCACAACATCAATTGAAACCCAATCAATTGAACAACTTACCAATAACCAAGATATTAATCAATCACTTACCAACCACAGATCAGTGAACAGAGGTTGTCAATTCTCAAGAATATAAACTCACAACACAAAGAACAAACTTGGTTAGTAATCAAATCAAAGCAAGAACTATGAAAGAGATGTGACACCGAAAATGGTGACGAAGAGAAACTCCCTAAGGAACGTCCTTAAGGAGAAAAACTCTCCGGGCCCGTAGGCCGTTCGAATCCACTAGCTTCCAAAGATTACAAGGTGATCTATTGAAGACTAACCTAGCCTAACAACAACCCTTGAATCAAACTCAGTTTACCAAACCGAATCACCACTTGAACATAGAACCTCTATGTTCAACACGGAAGCCACGATCAATGAACGACAATAGATCTCACCGCACAAACCTTGTGCAATCTAGGGCCAAGGCTGAAACCTTCAGCCTCATTGATTCAGAACCTTTGAATCTCCAGCTTCACAAAGTCGAAATGGGGGAACTCCGGTGATCGTCTCTAAATCTTTATCTTCAACTCAATCAACAAAGAAAGCTCTTCACGAAATCAGCACTCCATCATCAAGAAGGAGACGAATCAGATCACTACCCACGAGCTCTCTCAATCTTGGAGCTAACAGAATCTTGAAAGCCAAATCTCTGAATATTGCGTAAAGACCTCTGCTCACCGTTTCAGATCTCGTTTGTATATACGTAAGAGGCCAAAAAACATTCTGCTCCTTTCTAACTTCTTCTAGAATAAGAGGAAATGACAAGAAAGCCCTTAATGAAGACTCTAGACACTCATACGTCCAGCTCTTCACTTTTTTCTTCTAGAAACATCATAAAAGATAAAAGAGCCCCTAATTCAATGAGTCACGTAAGTCATGCCAATATTGCCGTAACAAAATGAAAGATAAACACTATATTAGGGAGTCCAAATGAAAGATAAATACCTTTTTCTGGAGATATTTTTTCGGCGTTCGTATCATAAGAAGGCCTGACCAAACCTAGTCAATATAGGATCATATTAGGCCACAAAATATTGAAAGGTCAATAGCACTAGCCCTAAATCTGTCTACTTAAGACTTTTTCTACTCTATTTTTTTTCCCAATTGCTGGAAAGGATCAGATATATCCATAGAGAAAAAGGAGACAGAATATAACTGATATCAACTTACAGCACAATTTGGATATTTCCATCAACAAAAAATGTAACGGGTATGTGGATTTTGCTGAAAAATATTTACAAATCATAAATACAGAAATCCATTTGTTATCTTAAAAACAAGAGCATCTACGTGTATCATGCATGCTATATGCATAGTAACTGGAAAGAAGTTGGTCTGCGAGCCTGTCTCGAACTAATAGCATCGTGGATGTCCTTAATTTGGTGTGCACGAATAGAGCCAACTCTTGAAACATGAATCATGAAGCTCCGTAGCCATAACAAGAGTGCTTTTGTGTTCACAGGCGATTTACAATTACAAATAACGTTTACGGGCCCTCATAAAGCCACTGACAAAAGGTTAAAGGCTAGGGTACTCGAATTAAGGAGGAAATCATGTTTTTAATTTCTATAAACCACATGATGATATATAACCCAAAGGTAGTTTTCCTTCCTAAAATCTTCTCACGCATGCTGAGCCTTTTTTTTTTACAATTCCTAGCTAAGTAGGACGGGAAAATCTTCCCCAGAAAGGTTTCTGTACGTAGTACCACTAGGTGAGCGATTAATTACTATATATAAGAATATATAATTATATACTCGATGCATATGAGGTATTGTCACTTCAAATCTACATTTTATTTTTCGCAGGTCCGAAAACTTACAAATTTTGATGGAAACGTCGGAAATCGTCTCTCTACCGGTGGTGGACCCAAGGGGGGTCAAGCTGGGGCGGCCCGCTCCGGTCTGTTTATTTATTTATTTATTTTAATATGGATATCTTATCATTTGTTTTCCCTAAACGGTAGGTATCTAAACATTTCAATACAGTTTTTGTATAATCTTTGCATTTTTAACTGAGAAAATGAGGAAAATATGTATTGTTATATTTTTGATTTCTCATGTTTTTTATTATGAAAGATGGAAAATTTTTAGACCAACCAAATAATTGTACTCGAAATAAGATGCGAAGTAGATTTCTTTTTGGGCAAAAAATGAATATTTTTTTACAAACACAATTCTCATGTCCTTAGCAAAGAAATGCGTTATGACTTATGAGAAAGTTGAGTCACTTCTAAATTTTCTTGAAAATTGATTCGATTTTTTATTTCTAAACATATTTACTTATAGACGCTGATTGTGTTGTGTATATTAAGTAGATTTCATCCTAAATGTTATGTTCATCAATTAATGACTACCCGTGTCAAAATTATAAAGACACTTTGTGAACTTAAGCTATAAAATTTTACTAAATCAAGTCTATGTTGAATTAGATTTTGGGATTATTCATTCACACGTAGTCAATTGTGATTTTTTAATGAAGGTTATTGTGTCTTAATTTTGATTAGTCATGAATTGGTTGATGAATTTTCTTTTTTATTTTGTTTTGTTTAGATAATAGTTAAGTTTTTGATAAAAAAAAACTCAGCCAGTATAGAGTTGTCTAATACTTTTAAAGTAGAAATTTTTTTAACTCTAAGACACTTTTGCATTACATATGATTTTTTTTGTCATTTCACCTTAGGAAGTTTCCCTTAACATGAGTCCTGGTTCCGACAATGCTCTCTACATGCAGTCTGATGCAATGGCATAAGATACTCTGTTATTTTGTGAGGAAAATAGAGAGAAAATTAGTAAGTGAAAAAAACTAAGGAAATATACAAATATCACACTGAGTTTTAACGTCTTTTGTGAAAACTCATCAGGTTTTAAAAAGTTTCAAATTGCTCACTAGGTTTATTATTTATGTATGAAAACTCACTGAACTCAATGTCATTAACCCCGTTTAACGAAAAATCCATTACGTCCAATCACAATATGACACATGTCACTAAATAATTCAACGGACCTCCCCCATCACGCAATCCATGCCGACGGGTGGAGGAGGTCCACCCATGGCCGCCCAGAGGCACTAGGTTCCCCCTCCACCGTGAAAATGATCGGGGTGTTTTTTTTTAATTAATAATGTTTTTTTGTTAATTTTAGATTTTATTTATAATTTTTATTTATTTAGTGACACGTGTCATATTATGATTGGACGTGATGGATTTTCCATTAAACGGGGCTAACATCATTGAGTTCAGTGAGTTTTTATACAAAAATAATAAACTTAGTGAGAAATTTGAAATTTTTTAAAATTCGGTGAGTTTTCACAAAAGGCGTTAAAACCTAGTGTGATATTTGTATATTTCCCAAAAAACTATATATGTTCCGCAATGGGCGGAACGTCACCTCCCTTAGCCACCATAAGCAGTAGTATTTGTGTCCACCAACCTGTTCGTAAGCACTGGTCTTTTGGGTGATCAGTGAAGCAAAGCTTTGCGTTGTTTCAACGAATTTTTCTTTTGAAGATCCAAGAAATAATTGGAGGTGTAGCCTTTCAAGTGTAGTTGATCTCAAGATTAGCCTTTTCCAACGTATGATCATTCATTTGGAGAAAATTAGGCCGAAATTGTTGGGAATATTGTGCTGGAACAAGTTCATCCAAACAAGTGGCAGTCCTGGCAAGCCAGTCCCTATATATATATATATATATATGCATGTGGGTATGTATTTCCAAGAGAAAAACGAATTGTCAGCAACGAAGACAAAAATTGGCTACCATGTCGATCGCGAATGCCATACTTTTATTTTGTGTTTTGTGTCTAGCCCTGGCTCTTGTTTCGCACGCCGACGACAGATCAGTCTTCCTTTCCCTCCACGCCCAGGCGCGCAGGGCGGTAGGGGTTGGTGCATTGCAGTGGAGCTCAACCCTAGAAGAATACGCGACGGACTACTCTCAACGTCAAGCGTCAAACGGTTGTCAGCTGGTTCATTCCCACGGGCCTTACGGAGAGAACATATACTGGGGCTACGGTGCGGGTTACGAGGACCCGGAGGCTGCAATGAAGCTTTGGGTTGATGACGAGATCGCCTATTACGATTACAACAGCAATGTCTGCTTGGGCGGGAAAGATTGCCTGCATTATACCCAAGTGGTGTGGAAGAATACGAAGCAGGTAGGTTGTGGTACGGCCACTTGCTCTAATGGAGAAGGAGTCTTCATCACCTGTAACTATAATCCCCCAGGGAATATCGAGGGACAAAGGCCATATTGATTTGCTAATATTATTCCCAAACGAATATTATTGGACAAAGGGCGCCACACACCCACATTGAATAATTTTGTCTGTCTTTCTCAAAATCATAAATTGTTGTGTTATGAATTATATATATACCTTTTTTTTTGTTTCTTATTTTACGGTGAATTGAGAAATTGATTATAAAGATAAGATAGTTAGATACCCTCAAAAGTCAAGATCAATGGGGGTTAATTAAACATTGTTTACTCGAAATATCATAAAATAACTTCAATTCTCCTATTAAGTGCATGGATTTCATTGGCCTATTTGTTGGAAAACATATAATATCAACGTAAGGGACTATTGCCTCAATCAGAACTAAACATATATTATATATAGCAACTCCGACCTACACCATGATAAGAGGTACGTAGTTGCCACGATGGAACGTACCCACTGTTTTTGGTCTCAAAAACTTGTTAAGACGCATCCCCTTTGAAGGAGCACATGGCTTGGATGCACGTCGGCTCGTGGGTTTTCCTAAATTATGGCTTGGATTAACCAATGAAATAAACCATAGAAAGACCCAATTCCTTTTAAAAAAAAGAGAGAAGAAACTAGGAGATGTTCGGTTTGAGTAAAAATGTAAGAGTTTGGAGAAGTTGTGAATATTTATGTTTAATAGTATTTTATTGGTTTTGTGTAAAGTGGAGAGAGAAATAATTTGATGTAATTGTTTAATAAAAAAAATATTAGAATTATGTGAAAAAGTATAGAGAGATAATTTATGTTGAATAAAAAATTAAAAAATTGTTGTAGATTATGTAAAATGTATTGGTGTTTGTGTTTGAATTCTAAATATGTTCGGTGATAGTTTTGTGAATGTATTTGAATCTTGAAAAAATTTAGAAAACGAACATAACCCTAGTTTACTGAAATTTTCGGTTGGCACCTTTAAAGGAGCCATTTCACCAAACCCCAGCAGACGACGTCGTTTCGTGTTGTCGTTGACATAATCCGTGGGATTTGCTATTTCACTCCCGAGTAAAGCCTTTTCTCTTCAGTTTTATGTATTAGTAAAACCACTTTTTCTGCCGGAAATTAGTGAATTTAAAAAGCATACTTCCACGGCAAACGGAGAGAAAGGGAGGGAGAGTGAGTAAATGAGTGTGGGAAGCCTAGGAAAAAGAGCATCAGTGGGGAAAAAAAAGTGCGTGAAAAAGCAAGAACAACGTGGTGGAGTAAGAGTGACAGAGCGACAGTAGCCAAAGCACTGAAACGAAGGGGGGAGAGCGAAAGGAATTGAAAAACACACAAGAAAAAAGAGAAAAGACAGTTTTAGGGTTGCGGAGGCGGAGATGGCGAGTCCGCAACCGGAACGCCTCGCGATGACTCCGAGTTCTGCTAGGCCTTTGTCGATAGCACCTGGTTCTAGGGTTTTGAAATCCCCTCTCAGCGACGAAACGATCTGGAGGCGCCTTAAAGAGGCCGGCTTCGATGAGGAATCAATTAAAAGGAGGGACAAAGCTGCGCTCATAGCCTATATAGCAAAGCTTGAAGCTGAGGTTTGTTAATTTGCCAAATCTTTTTTTTTTTTAGATTTCATTCTTTCTTGGGATTAATTTTATTTTAGTGGTTCATTTTTTCTATTCAAGCAATTTCATGCAGAGTAGTATTTTTTTTCACTCGCTACTTATTTTGGCATTTTAATTTACTTTATCTGGCGCTTAGGTGGGCTTGGAGAATTTGTTTGGTTGTTTAGCTTTTCCTTGGATGTTTTTATAACGTGGAAGTGTGTGAAGCCTTAAAATCCAAAATTTGAGTTCCCTATTTAGCACTTCCGAATGAATGAACTTCTTTCCATGCATACTCTTATGACTTGTTGAGTTGAATGTTTCTTTTTTCTTTTTTTCTTTTTTTAGTTGAATTTATCATTTCCTTGGAATCCATGTTATTAGGTTTAAGGTGAAGGGATAGCATCTGTGGAAAAACTGGAAGGAGCTGACGTGATGAACCATAGTGTTAAGAAAGGAATTTGGAGTGAAATTCACTATCTTGATTGTGCTTCACTTCTTTAACTACGTGTGGCCAAACTGCAACTCCTTTCTCTTATAATTATGGGTGTGATCATTCCTAAAAAGAAATGCTGCAAGTGTACGATTTCCATCTTCAATAATAATGAGCAAAAGGGAAAGTAATTATCAATGACTTCAGCACGTCATATTAGGGTTTTTTTATTAATTCCTGTTGACAGTGGTTGTCATGTAGGCTAGAGTGTTCAATTATTTACGCTTGCTATTATTTGACATAATCTCTAGCAGCGTGTGTTTACCTTTGCTGAACTTTATGTATTCTGAGTTAAATTCCTATTCCGAGGTAAGAGTGCTTGATGATGGTATCTTAACCATATAACATGAGTGAGTAATGGAGATAGTGTCACTTTTTGTTTCTGTTTTATTCTTTAATATATATATATATATATATTTCTAGGTGAGTGCACTTTTTTGATCTAGGGAATCTGAATTTCGATCTGTTGCCTCTGGATGGATTTGGTGATCTAAGTTTCTGGACATGTGCATATTTTAAATGCTAAAGATATGTGATGCTGCCTTCTATTGAAAGATTTTGTATTGTACATGAGGAGAGTTATTTAGGCCATATTGTTGCCTGAAGAATTTGGTACCTTGTTGTTTTGGAGATTATGCCATCAGAAAATCAAAATCTTAGATTAACCTAACTCAAACAATTAATTTGTGTGACGACTTAAAAATCTGATCTTCAGTGATCCTATGATCTTTGAAATTGCTGCTCTAGTTGTTTCTGTTAATAGTTTTCTCTTGGCAAGTTTATCCTGTTTGCTATTATTATTACGATCGTCCATGCTTGCATGTTATTTGGGTTGAGTTGTCTGAATATTTGTGCCACAAATGCTTATTGTCCAATTACTTGTCCTGTGGGATTGTTTGTTAGTTTTTGTTTTGATGAATTGGATTGTTTGTTAGTTAGCAAATTGTTTATGATATCATCTACAGTACATCTGTTTGCAAACTCACATGCCAGGAAAGTACAGTCTTACTGGATTTGTGAACTATATGTTTCTTCCATATGTAGGCCCTATCATCACACTATTTACCTCATTTACGCCTTTCCCTTGAGGTGCATGCCAGCTATATTTGTTTCTTATAATATCTGACAAGTAACATCATCTAGATCTTTGACCACCAACACCACATGGGCCTTCTCATCTTGGAAAGGAGAGAGTTGGATTCGAAGTACGAGCAGCTCAAAACTTCTGAGGAAACAGCTGATATAATGCGTCGGCGTGATCATGCTGTGCGCCTGTCTGCTTTAGCCGAGTCAAGGAAACGAGAAGAATGTTTAAAGAAGGCTGTTGGAGTCAAGGACGAGTGTATAGCAAGCGTAAGCTTATCAATTGTGGTCATCGCCTAAATTAAAGAAAATTTTCTGTTCCCATGTGGCTCCCATAATCCTTATATTTTTTTTCTCGGGTTTTCTCTGATGAATTTCTTTAGCTGGAGAAGGCCTTGCATGAGATGCGCGCAGAATCTGCTGAAATAAAGGTTGCAGCTGGGAGTAAATTAGCTGAAGCACGTATTATGGTAGAGGATGCTCAGAGAAAATTCACTGAGTCTGAGGGAAAACTGCATGCGGCTGAATCTTTACAAGCAGAAGCAAGCCGGTGTAACCGTGCGGCAGATAGAAAGCTGCAGGAAGTTGAAGCACGTGAAGATGATCTCAGGAGGCGCATCATATCATTCAAGTCTGAGTAAGTGTTCTGCTCATGTCATATTTTGTTCAAATCAATTTTGTGAACTGCATGTACTCAATTAGTTACGGCTAGTTACAACATGAAAATGATCCTACGAGCAATGCCCGAGGATAACCTCGCCGTGAGATCCCTGATCTCTTTTATTTTCTTCTGCTCCATAAAGTCATAGTAAAAGTTGCAAAAGATTGAAAAGCAGACCTCATGATGCTGTTTAACTTCAAATTTTCGCAGGTCAGTTTATTAAGAAGTCTTGTATATGCTGTAGAGTTTCATGTTATCACTTAATTGTCTAATTTATGTGCCCCGTCCTTCAGTACAGCATTTTCACTGATCATATCTTTTGAACTGCTTTAGTACCACCACTCTACCAGAGGTCCATACATTTGATCAACAGCAGACAGAAAAAAGGGGGGGAAACCGTTGTCTTGAATTTGCTGAACAATCTTGAGTGAAAACAAAAAGAGAAATATAATGTTACTATTTTAATCTTTTAAAATTGTGTTACTTAGCCTTCTCCCTCAATCTTGCCTGTCTATGTGACAATTTCGTTGGCTGAAATAGGATTTTTAGATATTTCTTTCTTGCTTTATTTTCATTCCTCAGTTGTAGATAAAATGACAGAGAGAAGAACAAATTTGTGATCAGTATCTTCTCTTTATTTTTCGATGGAACCAAGCTTTGTGTTTTAAGTATATTGCCTTAGTCTACATGCTATTCCACTACATATTTTATGAGAGAATTTCATGCTAGACCACGAAGTTGCTCCTCTTGTGGACTTGCTCTTTGTCTCAAAAAACTGATGAAACAGAGCAGACGTTGTCAATTTTGCATTAACAAAGAAGAATTTGGTGTAATCTTCCATTGTTTGCAACATTCTCACAGTGGTTGTAAATTTGTTCAGGACCTGCTCCTGTGATATATAAATATGCGAGAAGAAACTTGGTTGGGTCTTTATAATCTCTTTGTTGTCTTTATCTTTTAGTTGTGATGAAAAAGAGAAGGAGAACAGTCTTGAGAGGCAATCCTTAAGTGAAAGGCAGAAATCTTTGCAGCTTGGACAAGAAAGGTTACTTGATGCACAGGCTTTGCTAAACCAGAGGGAGGATTTCATTTTTAGTAGATCTGAGGAACTAAATCAATTCGCAAAAGAGATAGAGGAGTCGAAGGCTGATATTGAGAAGGAGCGTAGAGATCTAAATGATGAGAGATGCAACCTGGAGCTGACTAAGGTTTCCCTATCAACAAGAGAGCAGGTTCATATTTCCATTCCTAATTTTATTTGGATGTAGCTGTTTCATCCTCTGGTGAAAGAACCTTTGTTTATGTAGTTTCTCTTCTGAGTTTATGTAGGATGTCATTAGAAGGGAAGCTTTGCTGAACAAGGAACAGCAAGACCTACTTGTTTTACAGGAAAAAATTGCAAGCAAGGAATCTGTGAGTTGTTTTGTCTTATCTGGAATTTTTGTTCTAAATTTATAAAGCAAGAGATTGTGTTAGCTATATCTTAGGTTTTATCACCATTCTTCAAATTGTTTCAGCCAACACTTACTGACTTTTGCTACAGTGGAAGCTGAACTCGTTTGCAATTATTATTATGTTTTTTTTTTCTTATTTTGTCTATTGGATGCAGAATGATATCCGAAATGTCATTGCCAATCAAGAAATTGCTTTGACAAAAAGGAAGTCTGAATTTGAAGCTGAGCTGGAGATGAAGCAAAAATTGTTTGAAGAGGAAATTGAGGCTAAGAGACGTGCTTGGGAGTTGAAGGAGATGGATCTTAGGCAACGGGAAGACCTACTATTGGAAAGGGAACATGACATCGAGGTTCAGTCTAGGGCGCTGGCAGTTAGGGAGAAAGAACTGACAGAGATGTTAAATCTACTCACTGAGAAAGAAAAATGCATAAGTGCTGCCAAAGAGGAGTTTGAGCTGAACAAAGCTCTCTTACTAAAAGAAAAAGAAGATATTGACAAAACAAAAGCTGAGCTTCAAAAGTCACTGGATTCATTGGATGACAAAATGAAGGTACTCGGTGGTGCACAGGGGAAGTTAGAGGCTATGAGGACTGAAACAAGTGAGTTATCAGTTCTAGAGATGAATCTTAAAGAAGAAATAGATGTTGTTAGGGCTCAAAAAATGGAGCTTATCGCTGATTCTGATAAGCTGAAAATAGAAAAGGCTAAGTTTGAAACTGAATGGGAGCTAATTGATGAGAAAAGGGAAGAGCTACGAAAAGAAGCAGAACGTGTTGCTGAGGAGAGATTGGCCTTTACAAAGTTTATCAAGGATGAGCGTGACAGTCTTAGACTGGAAAAAATTGCACTGCGAGATCAGTGTAAGCATGACATTGAGGAACTTAGTTGTGAGCGAGAAGAATTCATGAATAAAATGGTGCATGATCGTACTGAGTGGTTCAGCAAGATGCAGCAAGAACGTGCGGATTTCTTACTGGATATTGAGATGCGTAAGAGGGAACTGGAGAATTGTTTTGAGAAACGGCGTGAAGAACTAGAGAGTAATTTGAGGGAGAGGGAGAAAGCCTTTGAGCAAGAAAAGAAAGATGAACTTTGGTATTTAAGCTCTCTCAAGGAAAAAACAGAGAAAGAGTTGGAACAAGTTGCGTTAGAAATGAAGAGGCTTGGAACTGAGAGAAAGGAGATTAATTTGGAACGTGAGCAAAGGAATAGGGAATGGGCGGAGCTAAATAATTGCATCGAGGAACTTAAGGTGCAAAGAGAGAAATTAAAAGAGCAAAGAGAGTTATTGCATGCAGATAGAGAAGAGATTCTATCCCAGATCGAGGAACTTAAGAAGTTGCAGGATGTGAATGCTGCCTCAGATAGTGTTGCTTATACTGAGTTGCTAAAATCAGACACTCTACGAAGCCATCTGAAACTTTCTGCAAAAAGAAGTATGAAACAGCCAACGGTAACTCAAAATGCTGGGGACTCGATTATAGAGATAGATGTTAACAACATCGGTAATGGCCTTAATTCTCCTTCTATGTGTGATATGGATGGTACTTCTAGTCTAAACTCTGCTCGTTTCTCCTGGATTAAACGCTGCACGGAATTAATATTCAAACATTCACCTGATAAGAGTCCAATGAAGTATGCAGAAAGGTCATCATCATCTGACCATGAAAATGCAAGCAACAGGCTGAAGTATACAGGAGAGAAATCAATCAAATTGTTCAGCGAGAGACAGCAGGTGAGATACGCTTTTGGTGAACCGAAAGAGATAGTTGAAGTGCCCCTTGTAGGTGAGGATGTAAAAGAAACACATGATATTGAATCTGAAACCGGGGAATATGCCAGTGAAAAGTGTGCCCCTTCAGTATCCGAACAAGGACTTCAGGCTGGAAGGAAAAGAAGAGTTGAGCACTCTATAAGAAATGATGATGTTAATTCACAACCAGAGCAAAGGCACAGCATTAAAAAAAGGAGGCAAAGAGAAGATGCCACTTCAGCTCAATGGCCCGCAACAGAGAGGTAGAACTTAATTTTTTTTTTTTCATTTGGTATAGCTTAGTGCTTTTATTGCGTTTTGTGGAAATTTCTGAGTGAAGTAGTTGAAATGCACTCCTGGGTCTTAGATACTGTAAAGTGGTGATTTGCTTATTTCTGGAAATGTATTTGGTTGCAGTGTATTTTCCACTGAACAAAATGTCCCAGACGATCAGCGTGCATTGTTATCATCCTCTCAAACTAAAGAAGGCGCTGAAGAGGCTGGTGTGTTTGTTATTGATAAAATTATACATATGTCCGAAGTTTCTCATGAGAAAACTGGCATTGATAACTTTTCAAATCAAGACAATTTAGAGTGTCTATTGGATCCCGTTGTGGAATTGGAGCGAGATGTTCATCCTGATGAAAGAATAAATGGTCATGCAAAGTCATCACATGAACAGAATGGGGTCTTTCCTTGTGGCCCCACGGCACCACAACAAGAAGTGCACAATGTTGGAGAGGATACTGAGCATTATCAGGTGACTGCTATTCTCTCAAATCTTGCGCGTTTTGAAACTCTTTTGCATGTAAACTTACCTGAAAAAAGAAATTTGCATGTGTGAATATAAAGTTATGGTTTTTGTTCATATCATTGCTATCAGGTTGGGCAGAATATTTTGTTTCATGTTCAGTATTTTCTTTTTCACTTGATATCGTAAGTAGGAATTTTTCCTCCTTGAGAGACTTATTTAGCAATTTAAGGGCCTTTTATTCCATGAATACCAGGTTATGATTTGTATGTGCTGCTCTTATCTTCATGCTTGTCTCTGGATCTTTCTGCTGATATATCATTCGCTTTTCTTCACTGGTGGCTTCTGCAACTTGGAGAGTTTTCTGTGAAAACTTGTTAGGGCTTCAACTCGGGGCTTCTCAATTAATGTCAAAATAAGCCCATCTTTGATATGTTTATTTTATACTGCTCCCTTCTATTCTTTTCATATGGATGTCTTTGCCTTGCAGTCTCAGTCAAGAGTGATATCAAAGAAGAGTGAACGGGAAGTTGAAGATCATGGTGCCCCAAATCATGATCAAAAGGTTGATGATTAAATTGAATTGTGGACAAGGTCAATAGAGTAGTAAAATATTTCTGGGTTTTCATTGAATGCAAATATTGTTTAGTCATTGCAATGTACACTATCTGTCTTCTCTCCCATTTTTCAAGTAGTTTTGGCTGGTGACATCTCTTATAGTGGGCTAAATATGTAAAGGATTCAGCTCACTGTGATCTTTTGAGAAATTTGTAAATGCTTTGTGCATCCTTTGTTGGCTTGTACGCGTGTAGTTTTCCTCTAGGGCTGGTGGTGGTTGTCAATGTTGTATAAAAGGATCAACATACTGTGGTATTCTAGTTTTAGTGAGATGGGCTCCAGTTAGGGCCTTTGGGTTGTCTGCCTTGCTCTATGGTGAAATGTTTAGTGTGATTCTTGTTGAGAGAAATTTTTAGTGAACTGTTGAAACTGGGAGCGATTCTAAACTCTCATTCAGTTCCGCTTTTTGCCATTTAAGCCATTTTTCCCTTCTAAAGAAGCGTCGATAGGGAAGGTGAACTTGGCTTGACTCGTGGAATTGGCAAGTAGATACGATGGTTGTGCATTTTCGGTGATATAGCATAACAGTAAAATGAAGAATCATCCGGAGAATTTCACAATTGAGAACACCGGAGGGAAGATAGTAATTTTTCTTACATTTTCTCGCTTGCCAAACAATCCACCAATTCTGTTTCCGTATTTACCCCAACTCCCATACGAGTACATTACTCTCGTATCCTTCATTGATGTGGCATTCTGTTCGAAGAAGGATAAGATCCACGAGGACTATGTACACTCATCCCCCACTCCCAGTGCACATATTCTCGTTTCCACTTAATTTATCTACTAACTAAAAATAACCACATAGCTTAAAACTTATTTTAGCCTTATGATTTTTTGCCCTGTATTAATCACGAACTTTCAGTAACGTGTAAATGGGTATAGGAGTACCGAATTGGAGAATTTGTTGTGTGGGTGAGCTGCTGCTACCAGAACGGAGAGAGAACACTCAAAATTTCAGTTTTTGAGAGCTGCTCAGTTCTGATCAAAGCCCCCGATAGGCAAGCATCTGTGGTCTGATTGAGCTGAAATTTCGCAGGCGAGTTCATGACTCAAGGGTCTAGAGTCTGAACGGTGGAGATCAGATTTGGAACACTCTGCTATTGTGTTTTGAGCACGTGAACACTAATTCTATTTTTAGAAAGATCTCTTCATAATTTTGGGTGGATAATGGTTCGACTCTCTCGTAAAGTGTGATTTGTAGTTAATTTATTTCATTATTTTTAAATTATACGATGATGCTAATAGCCCAACAAAATTGACGCATATTCCTCATTCTTTTTTGTCAGGTTATTTGACACCAAAGTCAGCCTTAAAGAGTTTAATTAACTTAAACCACTGATTGAATGCCTTTTCTTATTCAGGACTTTCAGGTAATCAAATGGGACTAATGGGCACCCAGTAAAAGTTGATTGCACGTTCTTTTTCCCCTAATTTATCAATTAGTAAAAAGTAACCATCATAATTTATTTTTAATTAAAGTATCCAGTCAGATATCCTTCTTACCTAAAGCTGTCACTATATAAATTATATTAAAAAAATTCATTACCCTTTATAGTCTTTAAAAAAAGAAGAAAAAAAATCTGATCGTGTTGAACCAAAGTTTCTGATAATTTTAATGTTTTTATGTTTGGTAGGCGGCGGAATCTTGTCCAGGTCAAGTAGTCTGAAGCCAATGGAGAGAATTAGTCAGCATCCCACTGCGAGTCTGCGAAAGTTTTTTTTTTTAATAAACAGGAGAAAAGTTCAAACGGCCTCCTTCAGTCCCTTGCCGGCCCACTGTTAGAGAGAGAGAGAGATGGAGAGAAGCGCCGCCTTGGCTGGGCTTCAGCCAAATTACCTTCTTTGTCCCTCCCGCCGCATTTCTCCACCTTCTCTCCCTTCCTTGCCCTTCGCCGATAGACCGCTTTCCTCTCCTTTCTCTCTCAAGGTAACCTCCATTTCCTTTCTTCTTTCATTTTCGCAGTTAATTCCCGGTTATTGACCGTGATCCTCGCTGCCTAAAACTCTCTTCTGCGTCTTCACTTTTGAACTGACATTTGGTTCATTATGAAAATGGCTTTGTGCGCAGCTCCAAAAGCAGTTTTCGCATGCTTCTCTCAGTGCTCTTCACGCAGGTTCTCCCTTTCGGCGTGATGCCGTTTTATCCGAGACTTACAGGTTTGCTTACGAGTAGCATAGCTATTGTCATTACATAAAATGAAGGACTTGAATTGTTCTGTGCTCCAATTATTTCCTCTCTTTTTTGGCGTGTTTGGTAATTTATGTAAAAACAAGAATATGTGGTGGGCTCCTTAAATTTGGCCACTAATTTTTGAAGCGTCGTTTTACTTTTTTGGGTTTTGGCCTATTCGTCTAACATAATTAAAATGGAGGCCGTCTTGTCAATCGATGATGATCTAGTGTGCTGTGGGATTGGTCTCGTTGCTATGAACACACACACACGAACAAATGATTCATCTTGAAAACCATGAGCATGAGCTAGTTTTAGGCTGAGTGCATCGCCTCGTTTTCTATATGAGGAAGAATATACTGGCTGAACATGTATACTGCTTCCTCGGTGGAGTTGTTTTTGGTATTGACATGCCTTTGTTAACAATGGCAGTGAAACATCCGAATTAGCTGACATAGACTGGGACAACCTTGGATTTTCCTTTCTCCCTACTGATTATATGTATATCATGAAATGTGTTTGCGACGGGAACTTCTCTAAGGGTGAAATACAACGTTTTGGGAACATTGAAATGAGCCCCTCAGCTGGAATCTTGAATTATGGGCAGGTTAGTTTTTAAATCATACTTTATGTTATCTCTGATCATATTGAACAAGTTCTGAATTTTAGGAATTAATTACGAATTTAAAATGTCTACTGGAATTTTGGACGTTGTGTTAGTTTTGCTGAACTTGCTGGAAGTTCTTACAAGTTGGGTGATGGCTTAAAATCTAATTTTGCTTCTGATAATAGTGGTGTTTGGTGTGATGAAGATTGGCTTTTTCCAGGGAATGTTTGAGGAAAATTGGTATACAATATATGTTCCTTCTATTACCGATATTTACGAATTTTTCTGGAAAATTTAGAGTATTATTCATTTAGCTTTCCTTGTCCTTCAATTGTGTCTAAATTGCTCATCCCATTGAAGGGAATTTTAGGAAGATTTTTATGTTTCTTTGTTCCACTAAAATGCTTGCCCTTTGCAAGCTTTATCTATTTTGGAATGGAGAAGTATTGGAATTTTGCTCGACAATAGAATGAAATAATTACAACTACAGAGCATAAGTACATGGCCTTGTTCACTTTTATACTTATTCTTCAAGTGCCTCCAAAAGCGCACCCTCTAAAGGCAACTCTAACCCAGTCCTTGCTATTTCTCTGCACTCAACCAACGTCAACAAGAAATAGGTTAACAAAAACCAAATGTAAAGCTATATAAAGACTATTCAAAACACAGAGAAGAAAGTGCCTCCCTACACTCACTAGGAGGAGATGTGTTGCTAATGGATTGACTCTAATACTAGGGAGGGAGTCCCACATGAGCTCTAAGAATGTTCAGCAAAATTAAAAGGAGGCCAAAGTTTATTTTCTGGTAAGCTAACTAAAACACAATTATTGTTGTTGTGAAAGGGATGGCAAGAAGTTAGTTCTCGTGTGGAGGTTGCTGGATGTAGTGCTTGGCTTCACCGGGGGTCAGGGAGAGAGAGGAGTGGTTGGGTGGATACATATCTGATTTTTGAAACCCTGGGAAGGTGGATACATATCTGATTTTTGAAGGCACTCCATATTTCTTCAAATGTGAGGTTTTGTGGAAATCTGGATGCACGTGGGCGCTAAGATTACCTTGAACTATCTGCAACAAAACAAGGGAGTAAGTGAAAATCTTTCTAAGATCATGAAATATGATGCGAACCAAATGTCAGCTTGGATTCTTAATCATCAAATATTTTGGTTTCCTTGCCAAATACTTGGTCGTGGATATCTAAGTTCCTGCTTGATGAGATTGGTTTTAGAATTTAAAGTGAAACTTGGACAGAAAGAATAGACGGAAGAAGGGATTAGAGGAGTTGGATGAAGATTTGGTAAAGGGGTTGGCTTGGGTGGTCAAGACCTGGGGCCTAGGGGTGTGCTCCCCCTGAGGTCTTAGGTTCTAATCCTCTAATGTGCAAACAATTCCTTTGGGTCACTCCCACCACAAAGTTGGACATACCTAGCATGTGTGGCATGGGAGGGCTGCATGGCCCGGGGTTTGCCGTGGTGTTGAACCCAACTCATGCGTATACTGTGTCAGGTCCGTTTGAGCTCCGTGCACATGAATGAGTGTCCGGATTTCCCTCGTTATGAAAAAAAAGAAGATTAGGTAATTCCATCTTGTACCGAAATACATCTAGTTTGAATTCTACCCTAGATTTATGTGTGCATATTTATGGATGCTCTATAACAGTTTGTCCTTAGGATCCTACTTATTTTTCTTTTATGTTGAATTTCATGTTCTTTTGTTTCAATTGCTTCAGTTGTGATGACTTTTTCTCTACATTTCTCGTCCTTGCATCTCTAGGGTTTATTTGAAGGTTTGAAAGCCTACAGGAAAAAGGATGGTAATATCCTACTGTTTCGTCCTGAGGAAAATGCATTTCGGATGAGGTTGGGTGCAGAGCGGATGTGCATGCCATCCCCTACAGTTGAACAGTTTGTGGACGCTGTAAAGGCTACTGTTATAGCAAACAAACGATGGGTAACACAACCTTTATCTTACGGGATAATTTGTTTGTTAGTGTTTTGGATTACTTGTTCAGGGTCTTTAATGTCTCATTTCAGGTGCCACCTCCAGGTAAAGGTTCCTTATACATCAGACCATTGCTAATGGGGAGTGGAGCTGTTCTTGGACTAGCACCTGCTCCAGAGTATACCTTTGTCATTTATGTGTCACCTGTTGGAAATTATTTTAAGGTTTGTAATGTGCGCTTGCATTTCAATGCTACATTGTTGCCACTTAGAATATGATGTCTTAACTGTTGTTTTTGAGTCGCTTTTCCATTATCTGTTTTTGGGATGCATAATGCTGTTAAGATTTAACTTATATCTTACATTTATGGAAAGTCTCTTTTTTTGTCCATGATATATTGGCTCAGTCCTTCATTTGCTATTTGCAAGTTGATGTCGAAATGTAGATGGCGTTATCAGAAATTAATTGATATTTTAAGGGAAATTCACTTTTTAGTCCTTAGGTTTTGGGCACTTTTTCATTTTAGTCATTCACTTTCAAATTTCAAATTTTTAGTCCTTGAGTTTTCTTTGTTTGACGAAATGGTCCTTCTGTCAGTCTGTCGTTCATATGCTAACGGAGCTCTCTAACACGTTAGCAAATTTGTACCGGTCGAGCGCTCACGTCCAAAACATATACCTGGTCGACCGCTTCAAACTTGCTGACGTGTCAAAGAGGTCCGTTAAGCATATGGACGACAGACTGACGGAAGGACCATTTCGTCAAACAAAGAAAACTCAAGGATTAAAAATTTGAAATTTGAAAGTGAAGGACTAAAATGAAAAGTGCCCAAAACCTAAGGACTAAAAAGTGGATTTCCCATTTTTTAATTATGCCAAACAGTAACTCCTTCCCTCATAAAAAAACAGTTGAGGTTGATTTCACGGATTCAATCCCATATGTATCAGTTGCCTTCACCTATAAACAAGTTTTATATTTTTTTTTAGGGGAGAACATCATAGTACGCCCTATATCTATGGGCAAAAATCAATCAGTCCCTCTCAAGTTCTAATTTTTTTTTATTACGCCCCTCGTGTTTCAAAAACAATCAATCTTCTCGTTGCTTTAGATTTGGCTGTTAATCCACACGAAAAGTGACCGAAATGCCCTTCCAAGACAATGTCTAAATATATATATATATATATTTAAATAAAATAATAAATGATATATAAATAACAAGTAATATTTTTTAAATAAAACTAGAGAAATTCAATTTCATTTTTTTAGAATTTTTATTTATTTATTGTTTTTAATTTTGTCTTTGAGGGGAATTTCGGTCAATTCACACCACTTTCCGTCTGATTTAATTGCCAAATCTAACGGAGGGCGATAATAAAACAAATTGAAACTTGAGGGGGCTGATTAATTTTTGCCCATAGATATGGGGGTAGACTATGATGTTGCCCCAAATTTTAATTTGAATCTTGGCAGGCAGTAATAATGTCAAATGTTCTGCAAGCTTTTTTCTTTTCTCAGTTTTTGTTAAATGAACAATGGAGTTGAAGAAGCTTCTCATTTGAATTTGAAATAGAAATAATGGATTGCACTTTCTGGAAATCGGGTTCCATGCAGTTATCACTTTAAGTTCTTGTTCTTTTTCAAGAGAAACAGTATTTTTGTTTGATAAGGTGCTTTACTTGCTTGTGCATGATTTTCTTTCTTTCTTGGTTGTGTCAATCACATTGTATCTGTTTCTTTGTGGTTAGAGATCTTGTCCACTGGTTAGCATCTTTTCCGCATTCTGTTTTCTGCTCATGGTTTTGGTGCATTCCTGTCTCAAAGTTAACCTATGTTCTGAATGTCTGATGCCAGGAAGGTGTGGCTCCAATACATCTGATCATTGAGCATGAGTTGCATCGTGCCACTCCTGGTGGTACTGGAGGTGTAAAGACCATTGGAAACTATGCTGCAGTAAGTTGACCTTGCAATTGCGTCTTTAATTCTTCATATGTTTGTCTCAGTGCTGAGACAAATTTTTAATTTTCTGTCTCTATAAAGGTTATGTGGTTCTATGATTTTATGTTTTCACTTTCTTGTATGCATCACTGTCTTCTCTAATTTTGCAATTCACTGAGGTTGACGAAGTCTTTCTGAACTACACCTTCCTCGTTTATAAGAACAAGATATGTGGGCAAGGTCTGTGGATTTACAAAATGGCTACGTGCTTGTAGCATAGCAATTGAAATAACATAAGTCATAATACCAGGATCTGAAAGCAGTATTTGTAAATTTAGCTATTATATTGCTTTAAAGGGGACAGTTTGTTTGGTTTAAAGGTATAAGTTGAAGAGAGTTTTGGCCAATGGAAATAGTAGGTGTTTTTTTTCTCTCTAGGAAAATAGTAGGTGTTGTAGGTGTGGTGAATGGAATCAGCGAGTGTACAAACCATGTTTCAACTTTTTGAGTGCATAAATTACACTAGCAGCCAAGGATCTTTTGGGGTAAGCCTCTGGAAGTTTATTAGAAAGGGATGAGACTCTTTCAAAGAGCACACTCAGGTTGTGGTGGGAAATGGACAAAATGTTGGTTTCTGGCATGATGTGTGGTGTGGGGATAGGCCTTTGAGTAGCTCATTCCTTTTGGTTTTTTCACTTTCCACGGACCCGAATGCGGTGGTGGCGGATTGTATGGAGGGTGGCACAAGACATTGTATGGAATGTTCGGTTTACAAGAAGTGCAAATGATTGGGAATTGGAGGAGTTTGCGACGTTTTTCTTTCTCCACTCTTTACGAGAGGGAGATTTGAAGGGGGGAGGAGGACAAGTTGATTTGGGCGGGGCACAAAGGATGGTGTCTTCTCTGTTAAATCTTTTTATGTTCATCTTGCTGGTGGTAATGCAATGTCTTTTCCTTGGCGTGGAGTGTGAAGCACCAAAGCCTCTACGAGAGTCTCTTCGTTTGGGAGGCAACACATAGTAGGATTTTGACAACATATAATTTGAAGAGGGGTGTTTATGTGGTAGATTGGTGTTTTTTGTGTAAGGGTGACGTGGAATCTGTCAACCACGTGTTATTGCATTGTCCAGTGGCGAGAGGTCTCTGGCAGCACGTCTTTTGTATGCTGAATCTTCATTGGGTTATGCCAGAAAGGGTGGCCGATGTCCTACTTTGTTGGAATAGGAAGCTCGGGGATCCTCTTGCTAAGGCTATTTGGAAGATGATCCCCTCATGCATTTGGTGGTGTCTTTGGAGAGAGCGTAATGGTAGATGTTTTGAGGATTCGGCTGTGTCATTGGAGAAGTTGCAGGGGACAATGTTGTTTCTCTTTTTTCCTGGGCTAATGCTATGTTAGGGGGCCCTTTCTTAGATTTTCAAGACTTTATAGTTTTTGTTTATTTGTTTTAAGTACAACCTTTGTACTGCCCTTTTTTCTTCTGCGTTTTAGTCAAATTGCTACTTATAAAAAAAAATGTTTTGTGAAACTCAGCCATTTAATTTATAACTGAATTACCCTTTTATCCCTTCAAATATGTTCATAGGTTCTGAAGGCGCAATCTGTGGCAAAAGCCAGAGGCTATTCTGATGTGCTATACCTTGATTGTGTCCACAAAAGATATTTGGAGGAGGTTTCCTCTTGCAACATTTTTGTTGTGAAGGTATAGGTATTAATGACTCAGCTGGTCTTTAATTCAATTATTGTTTTATTTTTTTTTCAATTGATGGGGAATTAGGAGAATTCTTAAAATCTGATTTGGAGAATTATGAACCTATCTCATCTGTTCTTCTTTGTATTGGTATGCACCCTATTGTGTAGACAAGCAACTGCAAGGATTCAAAAAATTCTTTCTAAACATCTGAATACAAAGAAGAGCCAATCAAAGAGGCAGTCACAACTAATGTATACACTCTTTTTTTCCTTAGCCCAATGCGACTAATGTGTTCTCATTTTGTTCTTTTAGGGTAATGTTATCTCCACTCCTGCAATAAAAGGGACGATTCTACCTGGTATTACTCGAAAGAGTATAATTGATGTTGCTCGTAGCCAAGGGTTTCAGGTACTTAGTAGCTGGTCTGCGCCCTTGATGAGCACGTGATATTAGAGACATGACATAAGCACATTTCAGGTGTTATTGAGCATGTCAACAGACATTATTAACTGGATCTTTCAAAATAAGCAGCTTATTTGTTACTATGTGATTTCGTAAGACCAGGGGTGAGAATTCTTGGTCTGGTCCACAGTGTTTGGCATACTACTTGTGGGAACGGATTCCCTCCTAAGGAAGGATTTCCGAAGGTGTCTTAAGGGATGAACTCTGTTTCATCTAACAAATCTAATGGTCTTAATTAACCCACGCCATTTAATGAGTTGAGATTAATTGAGGACACTTTTGCAAGCCATATTATTCATTAAATGACGCGGGCTAATTAAGACCATTAGATTTGTTAGATGAAACAGAGCTCATCCCTTAGGACACCTTCGAAAATCTCTCCTTAGGAGGAAATCCGCACCCACAACTTGTTTGAGGTAGACGAAGACTTTGTTTTAATCTCTGTTCAGATTGGACAGCTATAGTTATTCCGTTCTTTATGAGCTAGGAAGGCATGTCCATCTGGATACAGTGTCCAATATTTTATCGTGTCCCAGAATTCTTCATTTTCTTCTACAAGTTGTTCATTATTGTTTTTTCCCCACCCCTTTTTTTCCAGGTCTCAGTGCTGAGTACAAGCCATTTGTCTAATTTTTCGTAGAGAGGATGACCTCCAATGCACGAATAAATTTTCCTTGCCTATGCATACTAGTGGAACAATTTTATGCACCCATGACTTGGACCTCTAGAAATCACTGGTTGCTAGTTCTCACTGTTGGTTTCGTAACTTAAACTGACTTCTACAAATCACAGAAACTGTGCATCCTGGGTGTGTTGTAATTTTGGTTTGATTATATGTATTTTTTTTCTACCAGGCAATGGTATTTATACAAAATAACTTTGCAGGTTGAGGAACGCCTTGTGACTGTAGATGAATTGCTCGATGCTGATGAAGTTTTTTGCACGGGAACAGCTGTGGTTGTATCACCTGTGGGCAGCATCACCTATATGGGCAACAGGTACTGATATATATATGAAGACTGACTAAACTATCTCATAAATCACAGGCCTGATCCCCTATGGATCAGGATTTTATAGGAAATGCTACACGTAGTTTATGACATAGTTGTTGATCAAGAGTGACCTGTCCTGTTTAATTGCTTAAGCGGGAGCATCCATTACATTCATAGACAGTGAATTTCGTGGCATTAAAGTGAATCAAACGGCACTTGTCGCTTTCTTTTGGCAGGATGTCTTACAGAGACGGCGGTATTGGTGTTGTGTCCCAACAACTCTACTCTGTGCTCACCAGATTGCAGATGGGACTTACAGAAGACAAGATGGATTGGACTGTTGAGATAAGGTAGGCATTTTCTAATGAGCATATCTCGCTTGTAACCCCTCTATAGAGGGCACATATTATCTATTTTGCTTTCGAATCCAGATGTTTTAGATAGTTTTCCACCGTGGAGTACTTTGCTAAGCATTTTTGTGTTCCTTTCTAAGTAAGGCCTCAAAATGTTTGTTCAGTCTATTCTCTTATGTGCTCTTTTTTTTTTTTGTTCTTTTTCTATTCTGCCTCGACGCAGATGAAACAAATGAGGAAGAAGAGAGACGATATTACGGAATAAATTGGACCCTATATCTGCTTCTCAAGGGAGCATTTTTTTAGGCATAAATGCACCTACAGTTCTTATAGTATAAGTTACAAATTAGTTCATGAGGTAAAGAAAGTTGCAAATTAATCTGTGTGATAAGGGTTTCCGTTTAAAAATGCATCCCTTTGTCCATTTTCGTCTCTTTTACCAATGACAGACGCTAGTGAACTATGAGGTCTACTTGGGCATGTAGTTGTGTTTAGTGCTGATGAGCATTTGCCGTTATTGAAAGAGAGAGAGATGGATGGAGGGATGCGTTTTTAACGAAAACATTACCAATTAACACATGGATTAATTTGCAACTTTCTTTACCTCATAGATTAATTTATAACTTTTCTTTTACCATAAGACTGGGTGCATTTTTTTTTAAGCCTCTGGATTATTTTTGTCACGAAAAGAATATCCCATAATACATCTTGGACTGCTGCAATGCGCGAGTGAAACTATTTCCTTACGTGTTTTACTCGTGGGTTTAAGAGGATGTTCGTTTTCTAAAAAATTGTAAGATTTATAGTATTTTGATAAAATTGTGAATATTTATGTAGAGTAGAGTTTTATAGGTTTTTGTGTAAAGGTTGGTGAAAAGTTTTAAAAATATTTAATTTTTATTGGAGTTTGTAAAAAGGTGTAGAGATGATTTGATATAATTGTTCAATAAAAATATATTAGAGCTTTGTTAAAAAGTATAGAGATAAAAGATTTGTTATATTTTTTAAAAAAATGTGTTGGAATTTGTGTGAAAATTTGTTGGGGATTGTGTAAAAAATATTGGTGTTTGTGTATGGATTTTTGAGATTCTGAACGTTTCGTTTTGCAAATTTGTTGAATACATTTGTATTTTAGAATATTTTTACAAATAAACATGTTGTGGGTTTTTGTGACATTTTAGAGAAACGGGCCGTTACATTTGTATAGGGCCGGTTCGGTTGTTCCGAGCGACTTGTAATTGTGCCGTATCTTTAGAGAATCTCCGTTTGAAAACTACCCAACGCGAGAGTTCCCGGCCCATTGGTTTACGAATTTCAGGATAAACTTTCTTCTTAAAAAACTGTACTACGAATTTGCACTCTTAGCTTGGTTGGATTTTAGGTGCAAAATTCCTCTTGAAAGATCAACCCCCGCATTTCAAAGGGAAAGGTATTATTTTCCGTTTCCGTTTCCGTTTCCGTTTATGGTTTTTTGTTTTTGTTTTTTGTTTTTTGTGGGTCGGACTTCGGAGTGGAAAGTTTCTTTAATCATTAAGGACTAAAAATGGCCTCCAGTTGTGAGGGGCCAACCATGTTAGTTCAATTCTTTGCCCGCTTGCCACGGGTCTTCAAATGCCATTAAAAGGGGTAAACGGCAGGACTTAATACTCATCTAGAAACTGCAGTGCCGTTCTCATTTGTTGTTTAGGGAACGAAGTGCCATTTTATCATTTGGGAAAAATACATTTTTTATCAACAAATTACCATAGGTTTTACATTTTGCACCCTAAACTACCAATTTTGATACATTGCACCTTCTAACTACCAATTTTTGACACTTTGCACCCTATGTCAAATTTGTAGACTAAAATGGAGATAATACCTTTGACCCATTTTTCATATATTAAAGATATTGTTGTCAATTTATTAATTTACTAAGGGTATTATTGTCAAATGGAGGGTGCAAAGTGTTTAATAATAATAGTTGGAGGGTGTAATGTATCAAATTGTGTAGTTTAGGGTGTAAAGTGTCTAACATTAGTAGTTTGAGGGTGCAATGTCTTAAAGATTGTAATTTTGGGTGCAATGGGTCACTATCACGATAGTTTGTTGAATTTTCCTCATCATTTTAATCTTCAAAATCAAACCTATCTCCATCTGCCTTGTCTCTGTTCTTTGACCTTTGCCCCCTACTTTACCAATTCGGCTTTTAACTAAAAAAAAAAAAGTAGCAAGAAAAGAGAAAACCGCGTTGCTGACTTAACTTTAGTGGGGGAGGGAAAAGTTAGAACTGGTACTAAAGGCTAAATCCTCAGTTGCTTTCATCTTAAAAAGGATTTGTATTGGTCAAATTGGGATGCTTTTCCTTCTTCGGTCACGTGAGCATCAGAGTACCGTCACGCTTGCATGACATGTTTAGAAGAGTACAGAACTTTAAGACTCGGTTTTTTCACAAATTAATCTGTGTTTGAGCGTAATATCATCGAGGGCCATTAACGAAGATCGTTACATACCTGTAAAGCAAAGTAAGGACACGTTCGGTTAAAAAAATCTTAGATCTTCATAATTCTCCAACCAAACACCATTTTTAACACCATATAAAAATAACTACAATACGCATATTAATAAAGTTAATATCACATAAAAAATTTTAAAACACACAAAAATTCTCACAAAATTCTTTAACCGAACATCTCCTAAAATAGCAGGCAACATTGAGCATTAATGCAGTTACAGAAGAAGAGGAGAAGAAGAGTCCGAAATTTTTCTAGATGTTCCGAAATTTTCAACAAGAGTATTCTTCTGATTTCCCAATGAAGCCGCCCCTCTTCACACCCCACAGTTTCAAGTATGTAAAGTTTAATCAGAGAAAGGTCTTATCTTGCAATTGAATTGACAGATAGATAACTTAGATGAGGTATCCTGTCTCACCCTCCCCCAATTTACTTTTTGACCACATCTTATCAATTTTGGACCACATCTAGCCAACTTAAACTTTTGAGCACCTCGTCTCTATAGAGGCCAAAGTCCAACACACCTATGTTGTATCGCGAGCAAATCATGTCAAGAAACAGTTCGATTAGTATAGCAGTTCACCTTAAAAGTAGTAACATATAATTATAAATTATGGGCACTTATCATTTGTCATTTAGAATTAAGATGGTTTATATTTTTTATTGTCTAATTCAAAAAGAGATAGAAATAATAGATAAATTCTACACTGAGATTCATGTATTATTTTTATCTTTTTTTTTTTAAATTATATGATACATTTTAAGTAAAAATTATAAAAGATTATAATCCATTTGAAATTAAATTTTCTATAATTTCTTACCATTTGTACATTTTGTAAGATGGTGACGAGTCTTCTATCAATTGCCAATCAATCAATGCGTCAAAAAATGAAAACCCACATGGAATTGAACATTTTCTCAACATCTGTAACATCATGAAGGTTTTAAGGAAGAACACTTCTTTCTTCTACTTTGGAAGCAAATTCCATCATTGGTTCGTTCATTATTGTAATGTGTACTTTTATTGCCCGGATTACAACGTTTCATTTAATAGAAAGTGTATAGTATTTTATTGCCGGAATACTTTCTTCGAGTCGTTAAATGTTTTTGATCACATATTTATTGCACCTCGTTTGCTTTGAAAAAGAGTTCCTTGAGAAAAAAGTTGCCTTGAGCTGTATCGGCCTTAGAACACACCTCCCCCAAAGACTCTTTCAAAAGTATGTAGCTATGCCCCAGTTTCCTCACATAGGGCTGTACAACCCCGGTGTAGGTGCCGGTTTTGGCCAAAACCGGCACCTACACCGGGTAGGCCGGTTTTGAAAAAATTGCCACCTACACCTACACCGTTAAGGGCAAAAACCGGCCGGTGTAGGTGGCGGTTTTAGCGGTGGCGGTTTCCGGTAATCCTATATTCATATTGAGCTAATTTTTTAACATATTACGCACATAAAAAATATAAACTCTACACTAATACAATCCAATCCAAACTAATATAATCCAATCCAATCCAAAATCAATAATACAATTTAAACTAATACAATCCAATCCAAAATGAATAATCTAATCCAAACTAATACAATCCAATCCATTTATACAATCCAATCCATTGCTACGAGACAATAAAAAAATGCACTCTGCAGTACTACGAGTAAGAACACTGCCTGACCTCGACCATTTATACTTAAAAACACACACACACACACACACATTCTGGAAACTTTATGGGTCATTGTCTCTGTTTCAAAGCCAGATTCATGTCTGCCTTCTAGGACTAGAAAGGGTGCTACACTAGCTGCAAGTGACTCAAAGCGGAATCAGATTGCTCAACAAGGTACTCCTGTAAACAACATCAACCCCCCTGTTGATTAGGTTTCTCATACTTTTCATATAAGATGTAATGTTCAACTGTTTTGTTTTGGTTTGTTCCTTGTCTGATGCTGCAGTTAATGTTCAGAGGAAGAATGGATCGAAGGCCTTGGATAATCTTAGAAGTGCACAAAATATACCAAAAGCTGGTCCTGCTAACAAACTTTTAACTACTGGAATATCTGTTAGACAATCTAGAAGGAATGTGGTGAGAACTTGAAGCTGTTAGAAGCAGCAGCATTTGTGTTCATTGTATTAGAAACTTGTAGGACTAGGCTAATAATTTCTTGAACCCTATCGGCAGATTTTTATTTACTAGCGATCATATATTCATTATTGTGTTAATGAAATAACAATAGGTCACTTCAACATCAGAAAAATAGCCATCAACCAATTTACAACATCCTCTGGTTAGTAATGGCCTTGAGAATGTGAAAACACATGAAAATATGAAATCAAGAATGTGAAGGTCTCAGGCCTGAGTACTGGATGTTCTGTTCCATCTACTGTCAACCTTGCTTCACATGATAGACGAATTGAAAAAAGGACATCTGTCATGAAAATGAATAGTGGGCAGAAGATGGAAGTGTAGGTGCCATGTGAGGATTATAACAGAGATGAAGTGATGAAAAATCAACAACAGGTTCATAGCATATGAAAATGGTTCCAATTAAGTGAGTCTTGAAGAAAACATAGAGACCATACTCAAAAGGAGGCTCACAACCAGAAAAGCTTTACTTAATCAAAATGTACCAACACCACCCAATTTGAAGATCATAAGAAAACTCATACTTACCTCACTCTGGAGTGCAGAAGCAGTTGTTCCCCGGCCATCAGGTTCTACTGAAAGAAGGACATCCAAAAGGGCCAATACTGATGTAGGAAAGTCCTTAAATGATTCAGCAACAGAACGCTTGTAAGGATGTTGAGGTTTGAAGATGGTTGCATGAGGCAATTTTGACTTCTTCCAGTACTCTTCAGAAGGTGAACCGCAAAGTTTGAAGATCTTATGTAGTTGCTCAACCTATAAATCGCAAATAATATCATCATGATGCCCAGAGAAACAAGAGACATGAGCAGTTCCATAGGTGAAGCTTTCAGACATCCATGCCATGGGAGCACAAGACAAAGCATTGGACCCCCAACAAATAATAAGTAGCATGTAGTAGTCAGTATATAACATGGGACGATAGGAGCTTTTCTGTCTTACATTCCCATTGATGAGTACTGGAACCTATTATTTGGTACATAACATGGGACGATAGGAGCATTGTCACATATTATTTGGTATCATCAAGGTATTTTGCATGTCCTAGGAACCTAAAAACTATATGATGATTTTAAGCAGTACAGAGGAAGATTTCTTACACACTCATGGTATACGCAAATAATGCCAATCATAAATGCTGATCAATCTGGGTAATTCACCACTTTTCATCTTGAGTACGGAAGAAAAAAACACTTTTTAACTTCAATGAAAGAAGATGTCAAAGTGGACATTAAATTCTGGTTTATGAGCATTGCTGCCTGGTTGAACTCCTAACCAACTAAGGTCACTTGTCTTGACACAAGATAGAAATCTGATGCATCTAATCCAGTGCAAAGAACTCCCATATTTCTTACATATCCAAGACAAAGCTGGAAAAAGTACCTCTGTTCTTCCCGGCAAATAATTCTGCAAGAATGCAACCAGTACTCCACAAATCCACAGCAATTCCATAGTTCGTAGAGCCAAGCAAAAGTTCAGGGGGTCGATACCATAAAGTTACCACCCGAATCGTCAGAGGCTGCTTCTGATGCGGGTGGAAAAAGGTTGCTAACCCAAAATCACCAATTTTAAGATTGCCACTATTGTCAATCAGAAGATTTGACCCTTTGATGTCTCGATGCAAAACACTAGCGAAAGCGAGAAAGAGAGACGAAGACCTTCACCTCCTGTTCTTGCCGCTGCTGTGCTTCTTCCGACGAAGGAGACTTTTTGGTAGGGAACCGTTCCAAAGTGAAGTCAATTTCAAGATCAAAGAGACGAATCACGACGTGAAACGAAATCGATTAGGCGAGGAAGAATGAGAGAGCGAGAGAGTTTGGGGTGAACTTGGTGACGCACTGACGCGGGGGGGGGGATTTGCTGGAAGATGAAAAAAAAGGGGGAAACCCGGTTCCCGGTCCCCCGGGTTCCCGGTGCCGGGGAACCCGGGAACCGGGAATACCCCCGGGTTTCCCCCAAAATGAGGCACCGGCACCTACACCGGTTTCCCGGTCCTCCGGGTTCCCGGTGCCGGTGCCGGTGCCGGGGCCGGTGCCACCGGAATTTTCCGGTGGCACTGAACAGCCCTATCCTCACATATATGGAACGAGAGAGAGAGAGAGGAGTGGCCTACCGCGAAGACCATTTCCTTCTTTCCTTGTTTGAAAAGTGTGTACTTCGCTTTATCTCGCTTACTTTGTCGTAGTTCATAAGTAGATAAATGTGCAAGGAAAGACATACACAGTGAACAATCTAGAATGACAAATTTGAACACAATGAAAATTCAACCACCATTATATTAATGCCACCTTTGACTTTTAGACCTTTCAGCTAAGAATTAAGTCAGAGTCTGAATTATCTTTTGGCGGCGTTCATACCCAGTCAAGTTGTCTTTTCCAACCACACATGCCTGCTCCATATTTGCAGGCTCACCAGAAAAAACCAATGAAGAAGAAAAGGCTGTATTCGAGATTTCGTGAAATCTCAACTAGCAGACAAAGAAGGTCCAATTTCTGATGCAATTGATGTGACACTGGGCGACCTCGTTTTTTGACTGCTAATGGTAAACTTGTACATTGCATCTTCGTGTCCTTAATTATATAATAATTGGGTCCCAATGGCATGTGTTACTAATGTAATTGGTTGCACCCCTAATCTTTTCGACTTAAAGGAGCAATCGATAATTTAGAGTGGACCTTGGTTATCTTATTATATATATATATATATATTTTTTCAAAAGGCCATCTATTATTGTTGCTTCAATTTGAAACTTTGGCCATAGTTTTAATTATATTTGAATTTCAGATTTAGTGGTACGTTCAGATCACAATCTGCATTACTTTCCGGTAGTATCATGGAAACTTCTTGTTGGTGGCAATTTGGTCACCTACTATAACGAAGAAGTCCCTCATTATTCCACATCTGTGTTATTCATAATAATCTTCAGAAGATAGATTTTCGCTATAATTGTGTTGTTCTGTTGTTTTCCTAAAATATATAATACTAGGCAGCATTGAAGGGAACTCTGAAGAAGTACCCTAGATCATAACAAATCATTGAGGAGGCCGTTAAGATATGTGGCTTAATACATATCTTATGTACCTGCGTGGGTTAACTGCATTTGCAAGCTTCAATTACAGGGTCAATGTCATTTTGGGTTTAAAGTATCAAGTTTGTCGTATTAAGCCATTTGATCATTGAAATTTATCAATCTACCCTTCAAGTGAGATCTGACTGTCAAAATCATATCACATGTCCTATCAAACCTCCAAAGTGACCTTGCACCTATAGTTTAAAAAGTGCAAAATGACTAAATTCATTAGTTGGCTCCCTCAAATAAGATTTGACCGATAAAATCATTATACATAGCCATTTACGCGTGACACAATTTTAACAGTTAATTTTATTTGAGGGTGCATAATAATAAATTTTTACAATTGGAGGGTTTGATACGACCAACTTGATAATTCAAACATGAAGTAGCTTTTCCTAGTCTTATGTCCTTAAATCCTTGGCAGCTTGGTTTTCAAAATTAATGCAGTACGACCGCAAAAGGATCCACAAATTTTATTATATATCATATTAATAATGGCAAAGAGTTCAGGGTTATCATAATACATTCGAGACAAGATATTACCACGTAAACGAATATTGAAGTGAAATAGACACACTTAGAAAAAAAAAAGAAATAGACACAGTCATACCTGGTATCAAAAAGTTGGCAGACAAGACCAATTCTATACTATTATAACATATTTCGTACTTTCTTTCATAGAAAAAACACAACCTACCTCTGCTTGCTGGTTTTATTTATAAGAGCCGTTTCTTTATAGGACACTCATGATATCATGATATTCTCTAACGTGTGTAATCCCATTAGCCTATTACTTGTCTAGATATATAACCGAGGAACCATTCCAGAAGCTGATGTCTGATCTGTTTAGCCATCTGGTCGGGTCCACTTTGTTGCACTATCCTGATCATCATTACAATAGAGATATAGCAGACATTGGAGAGGGGAAGAGAGAGAAATTAAAGAGATAGAGTCAAGGAGGATGGCGGACATACGTTGTAGATTCTGGGTTAAGAAAGACAAATAAGAAAAACCCTGGTCTCCTACACTGGCATTTCTAATTTTTTCTTTAATTTATTCATAAAGGCTCTAAGAAAAACCCTGGTCTCCTACACTGGCATTTCTAATATTTTCTTTAATTTATTCATAAAGGCTCATCTTTTCTCATTTCCCATCTTGAAATCCTATGACCCTTCCATGTCTGTCCTTCTCCAGCCATTATAGTCTCCCCTTCTCTCTCTCTCTCTCTCTCTCTCTCTCTATTATATATATTACATTATCATTATCACTATCATCAAGTTACATTAATAAAGGAAATTGGAGCTTACTTGAAAGCACCTCGCAACAACACGGAGAAAACATGGGAAGAGCTCCTTGCTGTGACAAAGCCAACGTTAAGAAAGGTCCATGGTCGCCTGAGGAAGATGCCAAACTCAAGGCTTACATCGAGCAGCATGGAACAGGCGGAAACTGGATAGCCTTGCCCCAGAAGATAGGTACCGTATTGATCCAATTATTGAACCTTCTTTTCAATTCCCACTTCTCTCTGCGACTTAAAATCCAGACATAGTTCTTATGATTCGCGTGTTCTTGTCTTCTTCAGGCCTTAAGAGATGCGGTAAGAGCTGTCGCCTTCGATGGTTGAATTATCTCCGTCCAAACATTAAGCACGGAGGGTTTTCAGAGGAAGAAGATAACATTATCTGTAGCCTCTACCTAAGTATTGGAAGTAGGTAATTGTCCTTATTCTGACAATATGTTATAACGTCCCTTCTCTGTATATCATCCTTGTGCCCAATTGTCATTCATGGACTCAGAATAAGTGAAGATTGTTCTTGGTGTTTATAGGTGGTCCATCATAGCAGGACAATTACCTGGACGAACTGATAATGACATCAAGAACTACTGGAACACAAGGCTGAAGAAGAAGCTCCTAGGCAAGCAGCGCAAAGAGCAGCAGGCTCAGGCTCGGCGAACAAACAGTCTAAAGCAAGAGATGAAAAGAGAGAGCTGCGAGACCTTTATGGTTCCTGGGGCCATGAACCAGAGCCCATACTGGGCTGCAGAGCTCCCTGTAGCAGTGCCAGTAGTGAGTTCAAGCCAAGACCCTCCTCTCGAAGATCAAGCGACTCTAAGGAGTTTGCTAATCGAACTAGGGGGAAACTTTTCGGACAATTATGAACCAAACATGGCCGCCATCGCTAATTTTCACTATCCCACTGCCATTATTTCTTCACCTGAGGATCAACTATATATGAACTCGACGAGTCTGCTTACTTCTTCGGCAGGGATGGATTCCATTACCAGTACTTGTACTCAATTCACTAGCATGCTTCAAGGGATTGAAAACTTCCCAAGCGAGCTTTGTGATTTGGGCTATGACAACACACAACAAGTAAATGGTTTGGATGCGTTTTATGGAATGAATATGGTTAATGCTAGTACAGCTGGTACTACTAGTTCTGGCGAAAGCGTCAGTTGGGGAGATATAAGCCCGTTAGTGTATCCGCCTTTGGTTTCTGACTATGAAGGTTGCCAACAAAGCTTGCCACAAGATCCTGATTTCGAGAATTTGAGGTACTTTGCACCGACGCAATAGCAGCAATGTACATGGGTGGTGTAAATTTGTACTGGTAGAGATTTGCTGCCAGGATTTCAGAGAACACAAATGAATTCAGTCAGAGATTTGTTCGCTCTGCACCTGCACTTTCATACTGACTGTTCTTTCTCATATATGATTGGTTTTAAATATTAATTCTCCTCTCGTTGGTTCTCATTTGCGGTGATTTTTGGACGGAATTGCTCATGCGTCTTGCTGCTGATCATGAGAAACCTTAGGACCATGAAACTTAACTGTACAGGTGTTCCGCTGCACTTGGGTCAAATTCTCCTGGCACTTTTGGGGGCCGGCGGTCATATTAAATTGTTATTTTAGTCTACTGGATCATTAGACTTCGATCAACTTTATAGTCTGTCTTAATTATAACTTTAAAGGCACTCTCTTTTCATCTTTTGTTTTTTGTTTTTCGCTTTTTGTTCTTGAAAATATATTTATATATCCATTTTCTCTTGTTCCAACACATGGGTCGAATTGTATCTTTCACCAAGTTCCCCTGAATCCTCCATGAAAAAGGTAGTAAAGTTGGAAAGGTGCTCTGACGTTTTGGCCGTGACTTGCTCGGCTCTAGCAAGTAGGGCATCAAAACGTGGCTTCTTTCATTTATTGGTTTCTTCATGTCTGCAGTAGCAATCAGAGCGGTGAAAGCACATCTTAGCTGTCGATATCATGTAATTCCAACTAGAACTTCCTATATTATGCATGGGTCTGTCTGGTGGATCAATTGAAGAAGTGTTTGTACTTAATCGGCCGACGGATTTGTCGACTCATGTGGATTGTGCAGATACAGTCCCATCCCAATTCAATTCAACGAAGCAATCAATCATTTCATCTTGTTAATGCAGAAGCATGTCTCACTGGCAATGGAATCTAAAATGGCATCTCAATCATAGAATAGCATCACATTCAACAACATCACCATTCACGTTCCACTTGTGGTTCCTTCTTTCTTCACTTTTATGAAGCTCTTCCGACATTATTAGATAGGAAGTTCAGCAAAGATAGATTTATTATTATTATTTTTCGAAAATGTAAAAATCCTCTCTCGGGGAGAGGATGACAATGGTTATTGGTTACATAAAAAACCAACCTCTCAAAAAAAAATAAAAGGGAATTTATCATTTTAGTTATTGAGTTTTACACGCTTTTACGTTTTAGTCATTGAATTTCGTTTTTTCAAATATTAGTCCTTGAATTTACATTTTTTTACAAAATGGTCCTTCTGTCAGTCTGTCGTTCATATGTTTAACCGCACATCAAGCAGTCGACCGAGTATATGTGTAAAAAGTGAACGATCGACCGCTTCAAATCGCTGACGTGTCAGACAGCTCCGTTAAGCATATGGACGGCAGACTGACGGAAGAATCATTTTGTAAAAAAATGTAAACCCAAGGACTAATATTTGAAAAAACGAAACCTAAGGACTAAAACGTAAAAGCGTGTAAAACTCAAGGATTAAAATGCTAAATTCCCAAAAATAAAATAAAAGTCCCAAAACAACAAAAGAAAATAATACTGCAAACTAAAAACAAATCAACAGATTTAAATTCTAATATTAGTAAAATTCAGCTTATCAAGACACAAAATATCTCTAAAACGATAAGGCAAAATATCGAGACCCACACATATGACATATGTTCATCACCAACTGACTGTATAACCTGATAAACCTCACTGCCGTCAAAGTTGACATTCCTTCCTAAAGCTTCTTCTTTAATAAAGTTGCTCATGGAAGATAGACAAACTGTCCAAATGAAGTCAATTCTAGATATTCTAGCTACTCAAGTAATAAGACTATTTCCCTTCACTACGGATGATTAATGGCTAATAGAATTGGGACTCACTTCGATTATTGTTATTAGGAAAAATTTCATTTTGCACCCCTCAACTATGGATTGAAATACCACTTTGAGGTCCGATCTACCATATAACTCGTAACATTGAGTCCTCAAACTACCAAAACTCATCAATGTGCGTATTCTAAGTAGATCCTATACTGATACGAGTAATGAATGATATAGCACAATTTTGACGGTTAGATCTTATTTAAGGGCACACATCAATGAGTTTTGATAAACAATCATTTTGCTTTAGTAGTTAAGTTATTCCATCGTCTTCATAGAATACTAATTAGGTGCAAAGGGCTACCCCTTGAGTTTTGAGCCAGTTTGCCTACTATAGAGTCTAAAGTCACAAAACCATTTTTATAAACTCTAGATCTAATTCATTTGCTCCCAAAACCTACCGTCTTGGAAAATCTTCCCTTCCTCTCCCCTGCCAACTACTCAAACATTCTCCTAAAGAACACTGTTTAGGAGGACCCTCCCGATTTTTTCACCATTGCTTAAGCCTCAAATTAAAGCATGTTGATGGCCAACAACAAGTTATAGATTATAGTTTTGAGAATATGGCCATTTTTTCTAATGCTCATAGCTATTTTCCTAGATAGCAAGTTATGTGTGTGATATTGGTTACTGAACTCTTACCCAATTAACAAATATTTTTGGTAAGGGCGCATTCGTCATATATGTGTTATTCCTCAAGAGGAGTACTACTCCATTAGAAATGGAAGATAAAATTCAAGTTACCTTCAATCATTGATGAAATAGTCTTAGCACTCATACAACTCTTTCACAATGAACTTACCCCATATGGGACCAATCTCCTTACCCGAAATAGATTTGTAGATAGTCCTCTAAAACATTGATAAAGTCCCACAAAGTAAATATTTCATATGGTACTGCTTGATACTTATAATTATATAGTTGAACATCCACATACTCACTACAACAAAAATATTTTGTCACTAAAAGTATTAGTGACAGAATTTTTTCGTTACGAGCTCCGTCAGCGAAAGAGCGTCACGAAATGTATTTCGTGACAAAACTCGAATTTTATCACGAAAAGTTTTTAGTGACGGAAGATTAGTCATCGCAATCTAAGATCACACAATTGGCCACATACCTCGATAAAACTCAATTGATCAGGATTGTTAAATTTTTGGGTAAGTTTATCTCAAAGGCAAGCAGGATCTAAAAATAACATGTTCTGCATCAAAATATCGACTCGTTGGTGTTGGATATGTTATTTATCAAGGCAAGTGCGAAACTTGACGTTGGTCAACCCAATGACACATAATTAGTGGTTTCTCAAAATGCTTAGGAGATTGATCTAGTGCTCTTTGTTAATTGTTTGCCCAGTACATTCTATTGGGTTTTCAATTGGTGAATATTCCACAGATTTAATCTCAGTGATCGATATATATATATATATTACGTACTTACCAAAAAAAATGCTTAGGAGATCAAACATATATATACTTGTCGTGATTGATGAAGCTTGCATCTAATGACTTATCGAACAAGTCTCTTATCACAATGCTTGTTTGTTTGTTTTTGGCTTGTTTTGTTTTTTGTTCAAAACCTAGGACAGATACAGTCAAACAAATAAAAATAGCCTTCTGTCTTACGCGCGTGATTGACATGAAGCTACACTTTTTTAACAGCGCAAGAGATTAAATCATTAACCATTTTAGGGCGCTGTAATATTCAATTTCCATCACAATGTGGTTTCCACGGGCATTTGTGATTTCTCAATTAATCCTTGTTTTGTTCATGATCTACGTGGATAAATTAGCATGCGCCCTCGGACAGATTACCGGAAATGCTATACCTATGAAATTTAATTATCATATCAATTACCTGCTCCACGACCTTACTTGAAGTCAACCTATAGTACACCGACCCAATTATCATAATTTTTGTGACAACTAAGCAGAGTATGAAATTCATAATCATACGATAAATCCTTGTTATATATATATATGTGTATTATGTTGTTATTTGATCTTACACGAGATGTCGAACAGCGGTGATCATCAGTGGTCACTTTTCTGCTCAATACCCTACAGATTAGCTAATTTATATTTGCAGCTTTGGAATTTGGTTGCTTTCGTGAGATTGCAGAAAGAACAGTCGAAACTGGTCCATACATCAAACAAGAGTTCGTGGCATGTGATTAAACCAAGCACAAATTAATATTTTTGAACCCAAGTATCATGTCCGTACGTCTTTCATAATATTATGGTCGATCATCATGCAAAATGGTCACAGGGGAACTCTATGAACTGAGCGTTTTTCCTCAAATCAAGGTATATATTAGGGATAAATACACTTTGTCCTCTTGTCTTTGGAGTCATTTACACTTTGTACCGCAATGTTTTATTTTTGATACATTGGACCCATTATCTTCCACATTTTTCCAATCTGAACCCTGTACCCGATTTGGCTGTCTAAATTAACGAATTTCGTCAACACGTGAACCAGTCGACTGCTACAAAGGTAACGTGAGAGGCATGACGAGCCGGTTGACCGCTTCATGTAGCTGTCGACAGGTGCATGTGTTGACGAAATCCGTCAATTTAGAAGTCAAATTGGGTACGGGATCCATATTGCAAAAATGTGGAAGATAATGAGTCAAATAAAACATCGGGATGCAAAGTGTAAATGACCCCAAAAGCAAGGGAGGCAAAGTGTATTTATCCCTATATATTAATAACTTTAGCTTCCAAGGCTTTGAAACGAAGAGTTAATGTGAAATGAATTTTCTTTTTGGATAAATGGTTATTAGTAGTTTCATTAATCACAAATTCGAGATATACAATAATCCCATGACAAGCAGAAGGTTTTAACTAAAACCCTTAAAGTACTAATCATTTTACAAGCTAAATGATACAAAAATAGTTGGCATAGTTAACCAAGACACATATAACCTAAACGGTGTACTCTAAGGAGGTCTTCTCATGGGCAGCCTCTTGTTAGTGTTTCCCCTTATTGTTTTCATCTTCTCTAGCTTCTCATCTAGATATTTCTTGAGTTCGACGCATGGCAAGTTGTCTGGCGTATGTGGAGATGAGAGATCAAAATCATAGTTATGTCCATCATCATCTACATGATCGTCATAGTCATATAAAATGAATTTTCGTTAACAGTTTGTATATATGTATAATATAAGGCAAAGGCATGCCGCATGCGGGGCTACCAAAGATGTCAATAGAAAACGCGAACGAAGCGTGTCAATTTTATTTAGGACATCATTGTGTGTGAGGGAGAGAGCATATTTTCTATGGTCTCAAGACAAAAGGTAAAGGATAGAAGCACCAAGCGCAACAAATGGAACAGCTGCATGGTCTTTGTTCTCTTTATCAAAACTCAAACTCCAAGAAGCAAAAGAACGGAATCAGGAGAAATAAGTTAATCTGCTAGCGTCCAAACAATATTATCGTCCTCTTAGGGGTTGCCAAACCTATAAAGCATTTTTCCCTTGGCTTCTAAGTAGAAGAATTAAACTTGCAGTTACCATGTCTTTGGTTTTTTTAAGATGTTTTGGCTTGAAGACGGCCACCTTTGTGCTGCATTCTCGATGCAGACTGATACCTGACTTTTCTTGGGACCAATTGTCTACCCAGTCACCAGTACAAAAGCGAACCTTTCATTTTCCTGATTGTTTCTATGAAAACTTCAGATGGGAACTCACGACATTTTCTGATACGCTTCTCGTCACCATTGATTTTATGCTGAGGAAAGTACAACTGTAACATGACATCATGAGATTTCTTTTCGAACAATTACGTATCCCGTTCACTGTACGTCGTTTCCGAAGTGTTTAACACGTACGCTAGCTAGCAGTTTAGAATTATATGCCTGGCACAGCAGTCTGGAAATTATTTTGTAGAATTTTAGGTCGTGTTGGAACAATAGGCTCCATTAGTTTCGATGTCAAGTCGGGAGGTGGTATACGTACTTGCTTGAAAGAAACAAGAAAGACCGGAGGTGGTCCTTAATTTCTTAATTTCTTTAATCAGTCATGACGGTTCTCCACCTTTTGCGAGAGTAATTCATACCAACTCACTTGACATTAATCCACAGCCAAAAGGAAAAGAAACAGAAAGAGTATCTGAAGTGATGCTTGTGTTCCATCTTAATAAGAAAGAAGACATCAATTAGTGAAAAGAGTGCTTTCCTCTGACGCCAAAACTGTACCGACACAATCAATCCGAAATATATGGCCAGATGTATAGTTGTTACAGTTTTCGTTATCTTGACTTTCTTTCTAACTTTGTTTGGTCGGCCAACTTTATATATGTATAATATATTAGAGCCAATTGACATGGTTTCGGACTTCTAGTGGATTTAGTCAATCCATGTAGACACTTCAAAGCCATTGATCACATGGTTCTCTACCATAATTATGCTTATTTATGGAACATTAATAATATGAGTCTGATTATTGTGCTAAGCACTATTGTGCTGAACATACTGAACGAGGATTGAGATTAAAATCTTCAAAGTTCAAGCGCTAAGATCGCACCATATTAATTAAAATATTTTTAATATTTAAATTATGTGTTTTACCACAGCTCTAGATCTCCAGTTTTTAATCTCAGCCGTTGCGTAACATGCTCAGCACAATAGTGCTTAGCATAGTAACCGAACCCAATATTAATGCTTCCTCTCCTACATTATATATAGTGTTCCACTGTTTAATTTCATATTAGACGTTCCTATGACGCATGTGGGAATAAATAATATTTATTGATGCTTTCCAAAAATTAAACAGCATTTTCTAAATTAACACAGCTTATAATTCTCTTCTAGCTAGTCAGGGACTTCTCGACTTCTAATTATTCCATTTTAAGCTAAGAGAGAAGTATAAAATTAAAGCTGTTTGCATACATAACTGGAGTGAAGTAATGAGATCATGTGGTTAGTTGAAAACTCATGAAGTACCCTGGCCTAATGAGCACCAAAAAGCCTGAGAGTAAACTAATCTTGCAAATATCATCTAAAAAATATATAGTTAATTTGATGGTATTTCTCTCTCTCTCTCTGATCATGTCATGGACCAACACAACTAGTATACTAAAAAAATAAAGAACAGTAATGTGAACCTCATGATAAACAATCCCCACAAACAGCAAGAAAACAAATTCAACAAAAGCAGATCGCAATCAAATATAAAGTCGTTATTTAAAGAAACAATTTTGACTCAGGACGCGCTCATGAATTTGAGATGCATCGAGGTGATTTATTGCATGTATCACATCAAGGATGGGAACGCAACAATGAATTTCAAAGTCTACGACAGGTTTCGTGCTTCTAGAATCATGCCTAATTAAAAGACTTTGCCATATATTACGTAATGACTAATGGTCCTAAGAAAGCAGATCAAGAAGAAGCTTCAGAGAAGCTGCACATGCATGAAGGCTTTCAAAGGTGCAAGATCAAGGAACGTCTTACCTCATCAATTAATACTTCTTAATTTAATGAAGGATTTGTGTAAGCTGTGACGCATCAATAAGAAGAGAAAAGCAGTATGAACTTAAAACAATAATGGCCTACAGACCATATATGGGCGGCTATACATGTACAATGCATAATGTTAAAGAGTCGATCCGATTTTGAATATGAAAGGGCAGCCTCTACTTCTCCTTGACGGTTCGGTTGTTCAGCATTCTAGGCAATAGTATCAAATTCCATCTTCTCCAATAACGCAGAATCCAAAGCATTATGGGATCTTGCGGAAAGGTCGCCTCTAGGTCATCATACGATCGATCATTAAGGAAAATTTCAATAAAATAAATTGCGCCTTGATCTATTCGCTGGAATTACTCGCCCTCTAATGTTTGACTTATGAGGATCTTATGGGTGCTTAAAATGAGTCAGAAGATCATTCCTTTGCATACTCAAATGCTAATGAAATGCAGAATTAATATTGTAGGTGTGAATATGTGCAGGCGAACACCTAGCTAGCTAGGGGATGTATTTTATGCATTAATTTGGCTCTAATTAATATGAGAAGATATGATTCGACTTCAATAAGTAGGAACACCTAGAGGAGGGTTCAAAGATTAATGGATGAAAAAATCCAAACTTTTGCTGAAAATTTTCTTATAACTTTTGGCATGTATTAATTTGTTTCTTACGTACCTTTTCTATGTAGCAGCCTGAGATAGATGTTATATAATACAAATGGATGACACTAACATTAATTTCGAGGACAAAGGATAGTGGTGAAATCTTTTAAGCGCAAAAGCTAACGAAGAACTGATCAAAAGGATTAGGAATAATCCTCGGCGAGAAGCAGCATGACAGAAAAAGCCCCAAGCGTACAACCAAAAGTACTCCAAAAAAAAATTAATACCCATGAGTGGCACATTTCTGTCAATGCCACATGACGATACTAAGCACCAAATAAAACCTTGATTGAGGCCTCAGGCCAGTCATGCCCTGACAAAAACCCCCCGACGACCTCCATGCAACCTTTTTCTTTCTTTATTGAACAGTATGGAGATCTTTGTTTATTTAGTGATGGCGACACTCACTAACATGAGAATAATACTCTTTTATACCAATTTGTAGTGGTCTTCAAAGTTCTTGTTCTTATCAGTAAAAACAACAGGTTTTTCCTCGTTGAATATAGATAGATACCTTCTGGCCGGTATTCACTTTCCACGAAGAAGGGCGTCTCAACTTTCGTCCATCGACAGAGATGTGGATAAATCGATGTGAGTGATAGACAGAGATGTATCTTGGGGGAAGGGAAGGGGAGAGGGAACATGATGCCCCTGCCCAACATCAGTTAATTTATTTTTTTTCTATTACTAAAAGCAATTCCCATTTCAGCTGCAATATTTGGGTTCGATCCACCACATGCGTTATCGCAATTTTACTGATATTTGAGTTAGGGCCGGAGTAGATTCAAGTATTCAAAGTTTGTAACTGCACTCTCAATTCAGTCAATACTAGATAGGAAAATATCACCACTGTCCAGATCCAATAATTTATATCCTTTCACACCAAAGGGATAGCCAAGAAAGACACAACGTCTTCCTCTTGGGTCAAACTTCCTACGGCCATGGGAGAGGGTGGCAGCAAAGCAGAGGCACCCGAAGACTCGAAGGTGGCTATACTGAGGTGGAGTCTGGAAAAGCTGTTCAAATGGGGTCCTATTGTCCAGCAGAGGTGTAGGGGTGCGGTTGATTAGGTAAACCGCCGTGAGTATGCAATCTGACCAATAGAGAAGTGGTAAGTTGGCTTGAAATCTAAGGGACCTAGCGACATTAAGAAGATGCTGGTGTTTCCTCTCTACGATCCCATTTTGCTGTGGTGTTTCAACACAAGTGCGCTGATGTATAATTCCTTTAGAGTTGAAAAAATCAACCATGTGAAATTCAGCCCCATTATCACTGCGCAACACCTTAAGTTTGACACCGAATTGATTGTCCACCATGTTATAAAAAGATTCCAAACATTTTCTAACTTCGGATTTAGATTTGAGTAAATAAACCCATGTACATCTGGAAAAATCTTCAACAATAGTTAGGAAAAATCTGGATCCATCATGAGCCTCTATAGTAAAGGGTCCCCAAATGTCACAATGTATGATTTCAAAGATAGCAGTAGACTTGTGTGTGCTGAGATGGAAAGGAAGTTTGTGATGTTTGGATAAAGGGCAGATAGAACAAATAGTGTCATTGCTAGTGGAAGAAACTGTTACAGCAGGATCATTAATTAACTTTAATCTAGAATTTGAAAGATGCCCCAAACGGCAATGCCATAAGTTTGAGGTGTCTACATGTTGAGTAACAGTAGTAAAAGCACGAGTGGAAGTAGTAATGGAAGAAAGTCTGGTTTGCAAAGAAGTGGGAAGGACATCAGTTTGCTGTAAATGGTAGAGACCATGCTGCACATCACCCATCCCAATCGTGGTCCACGATGAAAGGTCCTGAATGAAACAACAATCAGCAAAGCAAACCAAACAACAAGTGAGTGTCTCGGCTAGTTTCTTGGCAGAAATTAAATTGAAAGAAAAGGAAGGAACACATATAACATTTGTGAGTAACAAGGTAGGAGATAGCTGAACAACCCCAATGTGGGTAACAGGGACTTCTACTCCATTCGGCAACTTCACAAAGTAGCTCACAGTAGAAGGAATGGAAGAGTAAAAAGAAGTGCAGCAGATCATATGATCTGTTGCACCTGTGTCGATGATCCAAGGTGCATTAGATGGTGTAGCAGATTTCTGGTGATAAACAGAAGAGCAAGTGAAAATACCAGACATAGTAGAAGCCTTGGGTGGGGTGGATAGGGAAGGAGAAATAGTCTGAACTTGATTCACGGAAGGAACACCACTGTTACCCTCTTGCTGTGGTAGAAGACTCAACAATTGGTGATACTGTTGCTTTGTAAAAGTTATAGCAGCATCAATATTTTGATCAGAGGGTACATCCGTGGAAACCATGTTGACTGTGACTGGTTTGAATTTCCCAAAGAGCTTGTGGCCAGGGGGGTAACCGTGCAATTTGTAGCACTTTGCAGCTACATGTCCAATCATATTGCAGTGAGAACATGTCGGTGGTGTGCCCTTTTCAGATTTAGAACATGTTTCCAAAGAGTGCCCTGTTATGCGGCAGTGAGGGCAGAATAATTTTGTGGGTTTAGATGCAGTAAATGGTTTGTTTCCAAAATTAAAACTAGGAAAACTTCGTCTAGTTGCCAGGGCCATAGAGTCAACCGATGGACCAGTGACCATCATCCTATGCTGCATCTCTTGCTGTTGAACCATGGAGAACACACGATTTACAGCAGGTATGGGTTCTAAGAGCATAACCTGATCTCTCACATTGGTGTATGCTTCATTAAGTCCCATCAAAAATTGGATCACATAATCCCTTTGCTGTCTGTCCAAAAGGATTTTTAGTTTGCCACAATCACAATCAGGTATGGGGTCATAGTTAGATAACTCATCCCATAAAACCTTTAGTTTGCCATAATAAGTACTGACCGAGTCCTGCTCCTGTAGTAAGCTTGCCAAAGCCTTTTTGAGTTGAAAAATGCGTGGACCATTTTGCTGAGAGTATCTATCTTTCAGCTCAGTCCACATTTCCCTTGCATTATCAACAAAAATTAGACTGGACTTCACAGAAGAACTAACAGAGTTGTAGATCCAAGAGACTACCAAATCGTTGCACCTTTCCCAAGCATCAAGTAATGGGTCATCAGATGCCGTTGGTTTCTGAAAATCGCCATTGACGAAGCCTATTTTGTTCTTGGTTCTTAGTGCCCTCATCATCGAGCGGGACCAGGAGACATAATTTTCACTGGATAGAAGATCAGTGACCAAAACAATGGCCGGATTATCACCATTATCAAGTCGATAAGGGTTGTTGAGATTATTGAAGTTCAGGAAAGGATTTTGATTGGATAGTGGTTGTGCTGTTTGTGGAGGGGGGTTGACATCGCCTACTTCTGCTGCCATAGTTGCTCAACCAAGCTCTGATACCATGTAAGAAAGTAAAATAAGCAGAGTAAATGAAGTAGGCGATAGACTGTGGAGAATACTCTTCGTATATTTCTCTATCTTTACAAAAAACCTTGAGGCCTTTATATACAAAAGCTGAGTAATAAAGAATGGGAAAAACGAATAAAGAACCGAAATCGTAACAAACTTATTCTAACAAACTGCTGCGTGAAAAGTAGCACGAAGCATCTCTCCAGCTCACTGATACAACCAGAGGAGAGAGAAGAAATAACAAACAATCTTTAAGGGATGAGATTCTTTCCAGTTGAGGTGGCAGACGTAGTGACTATGCCGAAGGTTCTAGCTGATGCATGAGTGTGACTCTGTGTATCGGTGCATTTTTCGTCTTTTAGTGTAGCAGCTGTAATGACATTTCTATCCCGTAATAAATAAGTTTTTAATTGGACCAGGTCCGTTCAAATCTAATGCAAAGATTGGATGTCAAGAATTTTTCTTATTACATAGATAAACAGGCTCTAAGAAGGGGAATCGTTCTCATTATAAGCTACCTCAATCCTTTATCTGTCAATTAGTAGATCTTAAAACAGGTTCAGCCCAACAGTAAATCGGCGACGTACCTTACTTCGATCTACAACGGGCAACTTACCCAAGTCCGTGGGTGGCTAATCACTTTCCCCGTTCCCAGTCAACCAAACTCCCAACACACTCCATTGCTAGAACTAATAGACCCAACTAATCTTTACCTGCAACGGATTACTTAATTAGGAGTTACCTGAAATAAGGGTCAAAGCTCTGTAGAGTGTAGTGGTAATTGTTAAATCTGAACAACAAGAAACCCATTGACACAGCGGCTGGTTATTGGGCTCATCTGAAAACAAAAAACTGGGCCTCTATAGAAAAGTTCTCCCTAAGGGTACTGGGTACGGTTTGTGGAATTATTAGTCCTGCATGAGTCATGACTGTGGTATTTGAATTGGGCCTACATTTTTAAGTAGGCCTAATATGGACGTCTTGTTTATCGAGTGCCCAAGGCCTTTAGAAATTGGGTTGAATAAAGAGCCCAAAGTTTGTAAGATAAATAAAGGGTCGAAAGATAGTGGGGTCCTGAATACGGAAATATCAGATGCTAAATTTTCACACCAGCAATTAAAAACTTATCAGCCCAAAAAAAAAACATGAATATAGATCAACGTGGGACATAGCTCTTTGCACTTACACAAGTATCTTTTAGTGATTTTCTCGTTTAACGTAAAGATAATAATAAAAGAAAAAACCTGTCTTTTGGATGTAATTTGGAACAGGAAAGAAAACATGTCTCTCTATCCCACCCTCTCTTAAATGCATGGCTAAGTGGGACTCGTGCTTATTCCCCCGCTAGAACGTGTATTGTTTTGGGCCCTGCCAAAACCTATAAACGCTTCCTTCATCACTTTGGGCGGTAGTTCTCTGAAATTTTAGAAAACCATTAGTCCCGTAAAATTCCCGTCATGTCTTAATGAACATTTCGCTCACCGCAATTGAGTGGAGTCATATTGGGTTTGCTAGCTATGTACGTAATTAGTTGGCAAGTTGTTCACCGAGGCATGGTCAGAGCAGCAGTACTAACACGCACTAGCCTCGTAGTTGCCAAAGCAGAGGCACATGGAGAGTGGCAAGAGAAGAAGTAATTTATGTGGAACGCATAGAATCCCCTAATACAGGCATAGACAAGTTGGGAAAATCAATAATAATTTCCAAAGAGAAAAAATTGTCATGGTAATCGCCCCATCTGTCTGCCGGAGTACATCGAGCTTGGCCTTTTGGTTTCAACAGTGTTGAGAGAAAAAAATTTAACCCCCCCCCCCCCCCGGACCACGCCAACTAGGCACTAGAATTTAATTGTGATAATTAATGACGTTTGATCGATCCACACTCTTTTTCAATTCTCAGAAGTGATTTATACGGCATTACAGCTTCTTTTCAATCCAGATCTTCTGTGTTAGGATCATTTGGGGAGACCATCGTACAGTAGGTGTGACCCACGCCGACCCGTTAAGCAGAACATCAGAGGCAAAATTTTCTTCAGTAGTGACATGCAGTGCCGCAGTCTCAGACATCTACTTTAGGCACCATACTTTTTGTCAGCTAAAGGGCAGGTCGGGGATCCTATCTCTGCATGACATAAACCTAACAATAGAAATGCAAGGTACCCAAAAATCACTTTGCCCACGGCAATAGAACGGGATACCTGGGATATCTCAGCCACTTTTGGAACCATGCAAGAAAGAAAAGCCAAACGTTGTAGAAAAGAACCAAAAGATCACTTGGCCTTATTGAAGTCTGTTGACTGTTGGAACCATTCAAACACCTCTGGTCTGATGTTCTTATGGGAATGAAGCTTCTTGGAAAGAGCTGCTCACCAACTTCTTGAGTATTAATAAACCCCATCTTTTGAACCCAATGGAGGCAATATTTTTGTTCTCCAGTGGAGGCTAATTGGCTGGTGACTACGATCTCAATAAAGTAGGTTCCACTAAGTTTAAAGAAAGTATGCAAGTACGGTTTACAAAAGGTAATGATTATTTAAAAAGAAGAAGATCACCTAATTAGGTACTGTCGATAACCTCACGATATATCAAGACTCGAGTCTTGCGTACGTTTATTGTGCCTTGAATGTGAATCTGGCTACCGGACACCTTAGAATGATACAAGATCCAATCTTACTTGTATAATCGACTAAAAAGACAACACCTTATATGAGAATCACTCGTCCAAGATTAATAAAAAATATCCACCTTCGTACAACAATATTGAAAATTAGAACTCTTGTAGTACCCCCCACTTCGCGAGCAAATTAACTGTGAAAGAACTAGAAGTTAATTAGAATACTCCCCTGATTTTTCAATTTTATAAGAGTTATATATTTGAGCTTCAATGCCAAAAACGAGGAAACCGAGAATAAAAATAAAAGAAAACAGGATCAAACAGTCTAAATCATTTTTCGATTTAGTATGGCCGGCCCTTAAAATGAAGACAAACCTCTTATTGCTCAATCGTTACATAGAAATTCTTACATGAAACCGATCTACATGTGGGGCCCCATGGGGCTCAATTCACTATATACCAACATTTTTGGGCAGCAGAAGTGGGAAGGGTGGCATTACTTTGAGAGGCAATGAGCCATGTTCACTTGGCCCTCTTTGTCCCCATGAGAGTGGACATCGCCAAAGGGAGGGCATACCAGGTTGTTCCTTCGATGAGCGAGGAGAAGAAACGCCTAATACGTACCCTACCGACCCATTCAATCGATCGAATCCAAGATATATATTGTGCAGGTGTTCTATGTTCCCTTGCATGTGCTAGGTCATGTGAAACCCACATGTAATTCATACCACGTAATCTAAATTGTCCTGTCCTGCCTTCAGAAAAAAATTGTCATGTCCTGCATGCCTTCGAGAGGAAGAACAGAAAAAACTACGCGTTTTTGTGAATAAATCTAGTGCTAGCTGTTTTATGAAGCTGCAGTGAAGTACTTGTATATTTATATATGCCTTCGATAATTGTCATCGATCGCCTTTCTTCTCATTGTCCCTGTAAGGTTTGTAAAGTATACATTGTGGAGGGTGATTACGAACTGATTATGATGTACTTATGGACCTAAGTGTTTGCCGACAAACAGCTTTATGTGGCATTTTTTTAAGTACCTGCATGAAAAGACAAGTAATTAATACATTGTTTGGGTGCTCACTAAATGACAACTTTACTAAAGAGAAATATTCAGTGCTCTTCTTGAGTTCTTTTCTAAGTTTTTTTGAAAAGAATTTGATGGTTCGAGAAATTCATTTTAAAAGTAGACCCTAAATACTTGATATCCTGAGACTTCAGCTCCTAAAAAAAATCTGAAGTGAAAGTAGACCAAATATATATTTCTCTTTACTCAACTTTCTCGGTTTTCTTGTCCATTTATTTTTTAGTCTAAAAAGGTCCGACTAGTCAAAGTTGACGCTCGATAAGCTGGTTAGCGAAGCGAACTAATTCCCTTTTCAATTGTTTTCTCTTGAACGGTGATATTTTCTTATTTCGAAGCGAGGAAAAAGAAGTCGGTTCTTTTTCACATGGTTCCCTGCAAAGCAACTATCATATTAAAGAAACGTTTCTTTCTTCTTCTTCTTTTCCTTCAGTGGGCATCGACTAAAAACATTTTATTTATGATCCTCTAAACCTATAATACTGTATATAATTGGCTGCCGCCCAAAGTATGATCAGATGGGCTGACGACGAATGAGGAGAATCACCACGTTGACGTGATTTAAGAGACATTAATGGAGACGTAGCTAGAAGAGCAAATATATATTGGAAGTCAGTTGGACACTTGCCTTTTTATATAGAGTCTGTGAACATGAATGTAAAGCAGTGGCTGAGTATTTCTAGGCCACATGAAGTAGTCAACAGAACATGGAGATCGACCAAAATTCCCATTTTGATATTTAATTTCACTTCAGTTTAAGTTTCTTAAAAACCTGATCCCCACCGGCTACTCGCAGCTACCAAACTGCCCCTCTCACATGGAAGGATTATGGCCGTAAGCCGCATATCATGGGACGATATAGAAAATCCTCGTGATAAATTAAAAAAATCAAATGCATAATATATTTCCACTTATTTAACATGTTTAGGCTATCACCATAAATTTTTGCATTTAAGAAACTTTTTTCCATTACATAAATTCCCACCTAATCCAACTATATTTTTTCATGCAATCTTCCGGGGAATATTCTGAATTAATGAAACCTCATATGAAACGGGTGCTCCCATAATTAAGTGTGCAAGCAATTAGCCACTGTATATGCACCCTGCTGACACGCAATATATACATATTTTAGCCATTATATTCACCTTACGAAATTGGGATATTTATGCATGATAACTCACTAAGTCCTTCTGCTTTGCCATCGGGATCACCTTTACTTGCAGGGGCCAGGGAGGCAAGCGAAGAGGCGACTGGCTTAATGTTAGGAATCCAATGAACAACTATTATAAAAAATTTCGCGGAAGCTAGGGAATATAATTAGTTAATATGGTTGCTAACAGGTTAGGATCATATATATCAATAATGCACACATGACTTAAGTTTAGGATAGTCAACCAACCTATATATCAAAATATATATGCTGTATTAACTAAGCAATATAATATAAGTTAGCCTTCATTAGGGCATTAATTAATCCATATGTTAAATATTTTCATATTTGGGCAAATATGTGAACTACTTGGATATATATGAGGTAAATATTCCTGCAAAAACTTTGGGGATCGGATACAATTGCAAATCGAATCAGCAGGTAGATCATGCTGTGTTTCCTGAAAAGTTGCTCGCATTCCAGACCCGACTCGTAATGGGCAATAGTATTCGAAAACCGCGTAACCTGTGTGGAAAGAAAAACTCCACAGAAAGTAAAAAGGCATTTGGACTTTTTGACATTTCTTGCAGGAAACTCTTCTCAGCTTGCGTAGTAGGTGACGACTTTGAATATCCCAAGGGACATAGCAAAGCGTCAACTTTAGTGCATACTCTTTCTTTTACTGGAGGAGAAAGCTGGTTAAGTGCGTAAGTCTATACGCTTATCTCAACCTAGAAATGGAATGTAGTTTTGAAACCCTAATTAACTCCACGGCAGATGACTTTTGCCTATCTTTCTTCAATCGGCCTCAGACTCACACAAACACCGCCTGTTTTTACATTCCCATTGTATTAAATAATTCACTACTCACATGTCTGAAAGATCATTTTATAGCCACCAGGAAAACAGTGTTAATGATAAGGTCGGTTGAGATACTAAACAATTAATGGAGGGTAACCGCCCAACGACGTACGTCAGCAGCACCAGTACACTGCGCGTCTTTGGCCGCTAAACTCGCCGGCGCCCTTGCATATATCATTGCGCAGAAAATATTTGTCCACACACATCATAGATCGAGAGAAATACTCGTAATATTTTGTAAGCAGAAGATACGTACTTGTTATTTAATTAAATAATAATCACATTTTCAGGGCAAGTAGGCCATAATCACATTCCCCTTACAGTTACAGTTGTGAAGATCGTGAGGACATCATGCATGGTGATGACAAAAACTTGTACAAACGAAGCTAGAGTCACTTCTCGTCCACAAGGACAGAGTGCATCTTCTACAATCTTTTCAAAAAGAAAAGAATGAGCAAAAATAAAAATTGGAACTCGACCAAAAGGATGCAAGGAAAAATTTTCGGACGGAGAATATACTCTTCACACCAGACTATCGCTCATCAGACTCGCGGTTAAGGTCGCGAGAGGATAGCCGGAAAACCCACTTGGGTGACCTTCTTTTCGAGTTCTTGGGAGAATGGTGATTATTTTGATTGCGGCCATTGACGGTAGAGTCTAGCACAAAAGTCTTCAGCCTTTGCATGGCGATGTTCAAAGTCTCTTCTGACATGTTAGCAAAGCAAACACGGAACCAACCCGGTTCTGTGCAGTGACAGGATGACCCTGGGGAGATGTTTAACCGGACATCGTAAACTATTTTCTTCCAAAGCTCCATTTCCGCTTCGAATGTGTTGGAATGTAAGAGGTGTCTCATGTCTACCCAGCAAAATAGAGCAGCATTGCTTTTAAGGCAGCCAATACCGGCTTTCTGAAGGCCTGCGACGAGCATTTTCTGTCGTTGTTTCAGCCTTTTATGGTTCTCGGAGATGTAGTTTTTGGTGAATTTCTTGTCAGAAAGCAATGCGGCAAGAAGGTATTGGGTCTGGGACGAAACCAGGCCAAAGCTGGACATCTTGGTTGCCGCCTCCACGACTATCTTGTCGTTGGAGTAGATTGCTCCAACTCGAAAACCAGGTAGACCCAAGTCCTTTGAAAGGCTATAGACAATGTGAACTCGGTTCCAGACTTCGGTATTGTCACATTTCCTGTCCTTCAGGACTTCCATGACGCTTACGAAGCCTGGCGTGCTAAAAACGGTCCCGGAATAAATTTCATCGCTTATAAGATGGATGCCTTTGGAGGTAATGAAGCTAATGAGGAGGTTGAGTTCACTGCGACTCATCGTGGTGCCCAAGGGATTCGATGGGTTCGTCACCAAGACACCTTTGACTTTTAGGTTACGTTTGTGCGCTTCTTGGTAAGCTTCTTCTAGAGCAGCTGCAGTAATCTGGAAGCCATTGGAGCTAGTGCAGTGTATCGGCACAATCTCAACCTCGGTTCGCCACTTGAGATCTCTATCAAATCTATAACCCAAGGAAGGCAAGCGAAATCAGGGAAATGGAATTATATGGTATAAAGAATGTGTAACTTGACAATATATTAAAAGAAGGAGCAAATATCCTATAAAAGTGGAAGTAAAGTGGAAGATATATACGTACCCAGGGTAGTAAGGCGCGGGAAGAAGAAAGGCGTCTCCGGCTTCAGCCAGGCAAAACATGAGTGTCTCATTAGCTGAAGTTGCGCCGGCAGTGAGAACTATGTGGCTGGTATCAAAGGTCACTTTGTTTCCTCTGATTTCTGCCATGAGTTCTACCAATGCCTAGTAGATAGTTTTAATTACCAGAGTTAGATACCAAGGCTATATTCATTTCCATGCATATTGAGAATAATCTGCTATATTATATATATACCTTCTTGAAGGCGGGGAGGCCATGATAATCCTGGAAGAGGGCAAGCTCTCTGAATATGGAGTTTCCATCTCTCTTGAACCCTGCTGCGTCCGGGTTCTTAGCCAGCCACGATTCGAGAAGATCAAAGCAGAGCTGCAAATTATTATATAAAACAACGTAAGCCACCACGCTCTTTAGACTAGAATGCAACTCATAAGGATCCCGAGAAAGTCCACGACAATATGAAATGAATAATTAATCAGAATGCAAAGGGATAGTTTTCCAACCTGATTCTCTGCCAGACCCATCTGAATGATCCCATTTGGATTCAGAACCTCATCGTACGGGTTTTTCTCGTATTCCTGCCACCCTAGGAAGTATGAGGAATCTTGGCCGTGAGTGTTGCACGTGGCCTTCGTAGACAAGAGCGTCATTTTTGGTTTCTCTGTGGTTAGGCGATGAAGAAGATAAAGGAACTAGCTTTTACAAAAATTGCAAAAGCTGATAACAAGGGAGAGACTAGAAAGTCGAAAGTATGGCTTTGGAATCTTGAAGAGGGGCTTGTTGGTGGGTTGGAGTAGTGGAGTAGTCTAAGGGTTGCTAGTGTATATATAGTAGTTCTACCAGCGAGGGAACGCCGCGTAGGATGATGGAAACACTATTGAGCAGGAGGGCGAGAGTACATGAATATAAATAGACAGATATAACGTACGCGCTTTCTCCACCGTCCGAAAACTATTTTTGTACTGGTAATTAACTTCTACCGTTCGTAAAGTACCATCATATCAAACCACCACCGTATCGATTTTGGAAAGTGTAGGTCACTGGCTATAAGAGCGCGTGGATATGGTTTTCGGTAAATTAGGACCCTATTGCACCGTTATATTAGTAATTGGTCCGATTATAAATATTTACTCTCTCTTTTTTTTTGTCAAACAATGAAATTGAAAATACAATTCTAAATTTGAGGCAAAATTAAAATTAAAATTTTTAATTCATTACGCCAAAAACTGAAAAAAAAAAACGTAGGTTTAGGGTTTATATTATTAATCCAAGATGAATACAGATAAGATTTGTGGGATATGGAGGTATACCAGTTTAGAGGAAAGAAAACAAATAAAATATGTGCTCTGTAAAGGAGAAAACTTGAGGGAAAGGTTTAGATAAGGGAGCATTAATTTCCTCATCTGTTTGCAGATCCATAACACAACACGCTTCAAAAGAGATCAGATAAAACTTGACACACGAACAAGAGGTATTTTTTTGTGTATGGGAAGAAGAGGGGGGGGGGGGGGGGAAGGGGGGGTTGCGGATCAGATCAGATGTGAACTGCCTTTAATGTGGAGATGATAAATGTATACTAGACATGCGATGTACGATTATTATTCACTAGTGAGGTAAAAAAGCACTGTTCTAATGTTTCTGAAAACCGAACCGACAGCAAGTCGTATAGGAGATGGCAAGAGTGACCCACAAGGTCCACGCGAAATTGGTCCCTCAAATGTGCCCCCATGGCCCAGATGCTCCCCGGCCGCGCTAGCCCCGTAGTATATGTCGGCCATATCCTTCACTTTTGATGATCTCCATTACTCCTTTTTTCGCCTTAATTTGTGTTTATGGTCTTTGCAAACAAAACAAATTGAGATCAATTAAAAAGCTCAGAATCTCCGGTGCGAACAAAACGATGTTCTTCTCTTTCCCTAGATATTACACCAAACCTATGCACTCTGCTGGAAAATATATATCGCAATTTTGCTCCAGATCTTCATCGATACGTACAATGAGATGATGGTGCGTTTGAAACCTAACGTTAGGAGAAAGAAACTTTGGAAATTGGAACCAGAAATATGAGGTGTAAACTCTCTCCTACGCAATGTTGATTCTTGCTTGCCTTTCTGACTGTACGTGCTGTCCCTAGCTATTTAAATAAATTTCTCCAAAGGATGTGGGTTCTCTAGTGCGTGTGGCCCATTCATGACTGCCGTTTATGAAGTTTTTATGATAATACCGCCGATTTGACTATAAAGATTGGGCCGTTATTTTGATTTATGTTTTATAAGGCAATAAGAAAGTAGCAAATTGAAACGATTGGCTGATTTTGACGAGTTGGTAGAATCGGTGAATTATTATACAAGCGACTACTGCAGCACTGCTAGCTAATTACCCAAAAAGAAAAACTACTGCTGGCTAACATCTTCTAATCCACCGTCCGCCCTCAGTTTTAGATGCCTGATTTCTTTTCGTATCATAATAAAATGTGGGGCTGTGGGGTAATAAGACTGCAAAAACATATGACCTTCAGTAGAAGCCACTAAGATGGTTCCTGTTTAGGTAATAAGAATGATTAGGAGTGACCTATCTATCGATGAATTATTTTTTTCCTAAATCTATTTTACGGTACAATTAGTAAGCTAGGTAGGTGAAGTGGTGATGATCATGGGTGCACTGAGCATCTGCTCCAGGGTCCCCTTTTTTCCTCACTTTCTGGCTTAATCGTTCGTTGCTTTTCACTGCATCTTTGAGAGATTTGAGAAAAGTAAGACACACAGCTCATGACCATACATCCAGTAGTACTGCTCAGCCGTGGCGTTTTGAGGTTGATGTGGCCCATGTGGGCTGAGAAGTAACCCTTAGGGTCACAACAAGGAGAAGTTGTTCGGAAAAAAAGGAAAAAACAATACAAGAAAGAAAGTAAGTGTAGTCGCTAATGAGAGAGCTGGGTCAGTGGCCATGCACATATGGAAACTACAGTGAAGCAACCTTATTAATGCGGCATATTTGTTTTATTTGCTATTGGTAATGAGGGACCACAGTTTCATGGTAGCTAGAATTGAAATGCCGATTAGGTTTCGTCTCTCATCCGTCTGTTTTCTTCCCTGCGTTATTTGTCCCTTACAAGATTACCACTTTATATTCTTTTTTTTTCCCCTTTTTTCCTGAGGCAAACTTGATTATCTTTTGAACATTTAGATGAGCATGCATACACAAATAAAGATTCGCAAAAATTACAAAAACAAAAGCTAAAAATCAAAAGCTGAAATTAGCTTTGGACCAAATGCTTGGTTTTTTCCGAGAATAACGTCAAAGGTTCAATGCTGTACAGGCGTATATATAAAAGTTTATACTTATGCTAGGTCTTCTATCATGATAGGTGTTAGGCTTGTCCAATAATATTATTTCGGTTAAACTTAATCCTATATTCTTCCCAGCTGATCTCATTTCATCAATATTTGAAAATATTCGATGATTTCAACGATTACGAGATATATCTAATTAACGAGGTGTTTAGGTAAATGTCTAGCTCCAATACTTTGTCCCCAATAATAGTGGGGGATTGATCGAGATTTTTTCATCATGATTTGCTGTGTTGTCTTATTTGAGGTATATTAAATTCATATCTGATGTTGATATTGTTTTCCCTTACTCCCATGCATGCTTTTCTAATTTATCCAAGTAGATCAGGTATATACGGCCACGATCGAGTATACCTTCATAGTTATTAGATAGGACTTGGTCGTTTCGACGAGAAAGGTATATATATGTCGAGATATGTTAAATTGATTGTGCCCCATGCGTTAATGCAGTGGGGACTAGACGTATGGTTTGATAATTAAGGACAACGGCAGCTTTCAGTACTACTTGCCGGAAGGAGCCCACCTCAAACATGACATTAATTTATCCGAAATCATAGTACACGGACAATTTGGCTAATTAATGTTCAGCACCATATTTTCCTAACCACGTAAGAAGTGCGGTTCCTCGTTGCCTGGATCGATCTGATTGATGCAACTTATGACACTTGGCCTTCGCAGGCACACACTAGACAAACAAAAACATGATGCGAAATCCAGTATAACTCATGTCATAATCGGCGTCCTCACCCCTCTGCTACTCGAGTGCGTAATTTTTACATGGACTTTTTTCCCTTGGAAAATCTCAAGCTTACCCATCTTGGGTAGCATGGTATAGTAAAGGTGACACTTGAGTCGATTGTGTGGTTCGGGTGCTTAAAATTTTGGGTTCGTAAATTCCCTCTAGGATCAAACAGGTAGTTTAAGTGGAAGGTCATGGGTGGTAGCTGCTAGGTTCCCGCATCTTCTCCAAATTAATTTGGTACCAATCCGTGTGTGTTCTGCATAGGATTTTCTTCGTTACCCAAAAAAATCTGAAACTCACGAGTCTTGGTTTCTCAATGAGACAACTTGGGTATATTGGAATCCGTTGAGATGAGCGATATTAATTTTAATCAAATTAGACATATTGTTAGTGTTTAAATGGATGCTTAGGACTAATACACTACCCCACTTGAGCCACATGGTTTGTAGTAGACGAAGGGCTATTACGGCATGTGAAACCCTCGTTTAAGCGCCCCCACCATCCCCCCTAAACATACACAGACTCGAGACCATTTGAGACCTAGTCCCCGGTGACAACTAACATGATGCTCACGTTAGTCCGTTCCTCACGCTCTTCCGGGAGACATTGCCATGGACCATTTGCTTCCTCTATTGAATAACGTAGGACCCTCTCTAGCCCCGATCAGCCCTCGGTCTCTGTCTCTGTCTCCCTCTCTTACACTCTCTCTCGGTGACATTGATGCCATTGGCGTTTGCAAAGCAACTGTATTCCAGAAGGTCAACGAAAACTACAAATACCAACTTAAACTAAATTGGTAGAGACAAAACACGTAAATTCCAGACAACTAGAGAGGATATATATCAAAGTCTTCTCCCCAAGTAATAAGAAAAATCCTGAAATCTCTTATTTTCGCCATTGACCTGAAAAAAATTAATGGTGTCAAGGGACTATTCCAAAATACAAAGTCGATGTTATGTGTACCTAGAGTTACAGATTTATAAGTACTTACATATATCCATGGATTTGATCATTCTTGTGAGTTGTGAAGGCAGAGGAATGTCGTAAGGTTGACTATTTAGGCATACGTAGACGAAATTCGTCGAAAGCTAGATGCAGGTTGTAGTTGCAAGTCATGTACTAGTTTTGCATGGAAATATGAGTCTGGGTTTGAAAAGCTCCCCAACTTCATTGTCTTAGTTATAGTACTACTTCCAAGCTGAGCTAGAAAGAATAAGAAAGGGAGGGGGAGGGGGCTCCGTTAATTTTTTGCATACAGTCGTACTGTCAACTTGATGTTTGTCTTTCTTTATATAATAGGACCAGCCATCACAAGTCAAATTCCGTTAGGTAGCAGAAAATCAAGTTGTTTGAAGTCAGGCTAAAATATACGAACTCAGGACCATTCATGCCATAGTGCCAGTCTTAGTCCTGCATTGTGCTATCAACCAGCTAAATTGTTTTGTCTTGTTATGTACAAGTGGGTGGTTTTAAATGACAATCAGGCATGGAGTGTGTACCGCGATCGGTCTCAGTCTTTTTATCTGCTTCCAATTATTTGCTGCAGCTATCCAAGTGCCAACCAAGATCATGTGCTGTTCGCCTCCTTGGAATTTCGATGGGGACTCGAGCAGCCCAGCTTCAGACTTACTTGAGTGTTGCTCGTGGGCTCGTGGTTCCGACTTGAGTGTGGTGTATGTGGTGCGTCTGTGGGTTGCGATTTCTACGACTCGGAGGCTAAAGGCTCTTCAGGATGAACAAACCGATTTTAGACCCAAATATGCGGAAAATATCTAGAGGGGGTTGAATAAGTATATTAAAAATTATCAAATAATTCTTTTTTAATACACACAACCTATTCTCAATTATATGCACTCAAACACAATGTTAACAATATTTAAATACCTAATTACCAATTAGATATGAATATATGATATATAAACAATAAAACTCAAATCTGAAAAACAGAGGAATCCGAAGAAACCGTGACTCCGAAGAAACTGCAACTGACAGAAACAATAAATTTTCAGATTTCACAAGCTCAAATAATATGCAATCAAGATCTCAACACCGGCAATAAGAATTAATACAGATCTGCACATAAACTCTTTATACCTTTGTCTACAATCTTCTTGGATCAGATTACTCAATCTCTTCAAGATTGATATTCTAAACACACTTATCACAAGAATGGTTAAATGAAAACAATTTAATCAAAGGTAAATCAATCACACACTTGACACAATATTTGGTGACGAAGAGAAACCCTTTTGAAGAACTTCTTCAAAAGAGAAAAACTCTCCGAGCCGAAGCCGGTTTTTAAATCCACTAATTTCAAACGAGATTACACAGTGATCAAAAGATTACACTAACCTAGCTAATATAAACACTGTTAATCTTACCTAAATTGCCTCAATTTGGATATCCTTATCATGGAACTCCATGACCGTTTGAAACCAAGATTCTCACCGGGTTGATCTATCCACACAACTCCCTGTGCAATCAACGCCCAATGCTGGAACCTCCAGCATTCGCACTTCCAGAACCTCTGGAAGCCCCAATCAATCGAAGAAATCAAGTATAGGTGATCGACGAAACACCATAGCCTTCAGATATGATTTGCTAACACATACACAGCAAACCCAAGCATAAGAATAATGAAGCAATAACGATCAGCACATATCATGGAGAAGGCGATCTTGAAAAGCAAAGCGAAGAATAGAGATTTTTGCTTCTAACGAGCAGCACATTCGCCCTATATCCCCATCTACGAAAACCCCTCTTTTCTTCTTTTTATTCACGTGTGAAGCCTCTAACAAATTCCAGCTCCTTCTCATTCTTCTAGAAACATGGGAAAAAGGCAAGAATACCCTTAAGGCAGCCACACGTTAACGTCAAGAGACCAGGTCAACAAGAACTTTCTAAGTCCCTTATAGAAGCAGCACAAATGTCAAATAAGCCCCTTAATGCAAATAGTCATGTGATGTCAATTTGCCGTAACACAGGACAAACCCTTAAGCTGTGTAGCCGTGTAGGCATGGAATGGCGCCTCTCTCGAACTTGTTATCTCCATTTCTCGCGGGACGATTCAAAAGAGACTATGAGACAAAAATATCCAAGGCTGCGCAATATAGGGAAATCATCAATGGTCACACAGACCTCTAGCCCACAAAGACCTCCAAATATCAAGTCACACAGACCTCCAGATACCACGAGGGGTATCAAATTGGTCATACAGACCACATAGATATATCACCAGCGCAAGGACAATTTTCACAGTATGCTCACAAAAACAAATTATAAATATTTCAATTGAGTTTCACAAAATCTCGACAATCTCATTTTACTCAAAATTTGTTCAGTTCCCCAAATAATACATCAAAACCATATAAAATACGATATACGTTTAAAAATCTCATTGAAAACCACTTACCTCAAACACTTAATCAATCCTTAAAGCTTCTCCAATAATTGCCAAACAATCTCTCAAAAACTTGTAGCACCACTTCAATCCGAATTTTGGTCTCTAATAAACATTATCTGCGACCATTTATTAACTTCAATCTCTTCAACTTTTAAAATTCAAACATATCTCTATCCATCACTTTTAAATTCAAATATAAGATCCTTATTCATATATTTCAAATTCAAATATAAGAATATTTTTTATCCATATCTTAATCTTTAAATTTAAACTCAATAACAAATCTCTATTCAAATATTTAAATTCGAATATAGATCACATATCCATTTTAGCACCATTAAATTCAAAAATACGATTCAACCTCTATCTAAAAATAAAAAATAGGATTAAGTCTTATCTCTTTGTTTAAAATTTAAATTACTTACACCTTTTTCGAGACGGAGTATGAGGTGAAATCACAAATGAATCTTAGCAAGAATTTTTAAGGAATCCCGTCTTTGAATTAACGCCATCTTTGCCAACTTGATCGTTGCCCTGACGCGCACGCAACTCTAAAGGCCGTGGGTGAAGAGTCAATAGGTACGTAGTCATGTTTATATTGGCCCACAACAAGTTCGAGGTGAGAATCGTCTCAACCGAAGACAACTAGTTTTGTGCCATTGCTTTTAACTAAAAGTCAAAACATATTGGCATTTGAATGCTAAAATGATGATCAATGGATGCTGGGTTCCTGACAAGGGAACACTATATTTGATGGGCCCAATCCTACTCCGAAATTATGGGCCCAGATCCACCGAGAGCTGGACCCTTTGTATTTTGACAACCGAAGCACACATTTCGCCTTGCTGCCTCTCAGGTGGCATATATTGGGCATTCAGTTTTGCCAGTTGCTTAGTTGCTTCTGTGGAGATGGGTCCTCGAGACTGATTTTGTCCTTCCCCTTGTTGTCGCTGCGGAGAGCCCACACATTCAGCTTCTAATAGAAGTCTCGCAACTATCAGTAAGCCCAATATAAAATCAGCTGCAGAGCACCACATTTATTGGTACTTCGCATGCCCATAACTTAAATATTTAAATATTTGATTGGCAAATGTCTTCAGGCAGAATGATAATATGTTCACAAGAGTAAATTGTGGGTCTGGAAAATGTCTACCCGACCTTTCCACAATCTTAAAACCCGAGAATTATTGTGGCGAGTTCAGTCCAGGCATACATGTTGCGGCACTGGAAAAGGCCACGGCGCTCTCTTGTTGCTGCGGAAAACCCATAAGCTCAGATCGCAATTAAAATGTTTGGACTAAAGGGCTTTTGCGTTATGAGAAAGCCCAAATATTAATTCAGTTGGGCCTAGGCCTCAGTCTTCTGGCCCCAATGGTAAAAACCCAAGGTTCGGCCCAGCTGGCAACACGCCCAAATACCCGTTTACAAGACCTATATGTCATTTGGGCTACACAAATTTTCGATCAACGAAGCTATTACGTGTGATTTAGTCCAAATCTAATAATTTTGATAAAATAATTCTGTTCCTACCAAATCCCGCACTTAACTGGCAACCGTTTTAGTTATATGCTCCGTTGTGGTTGGTTTACTACTTTTTCATATTTTTTTATAAGAGTAATGAAATACACCACACTCAAATCAGACTTTTAACAGACTTGTGTATACGTTTAATTCATCTATATTTTTTAAAAAAATATAATTGATAAATAAAATGCACAATCCAAATGATACCACATATGCATAGGGTCGAAAGTCTGATTTTGAGTATGGTGTATATCATTACTCTTTTTATAATCAAGTTTCTAGAAAAGTGGGAATGTATATAATGATCAAATAAGATATAAAAAATTAATAATACATTCCACCATAAAAAATATAAGAACTGAGACTTTTGCATTGGGCTTTAAATTAACAAATATATGGTCCCAACCATTAGGGTTGTTCACCGGTACCGGTAACCGCTCTCCGCTTAGTAGCGGGGGCGGTGCCGGTGGCCATTTTCACCAAAAACACCGCCCACCGCTGGGCGGTTCACCGCCAGAACCGTTTTAAATTTTTTTTTTCATTTATTTTATACAAAACGACGACGTTTCTCTTTAAAACGTCGTCGTTTTGAGGGGCCCCGAAACCCTAAAAGTTTCGAGGCCCCTCTCCCTTCCCATTTTCGAAGAAGCACTGAAGCAGACGGCAGCCCCCTCCCCCCGCGTTTCACCCTGGCCTCCAGCCGCCTGCCTCCCAGACCCGCTGCAAGACGCTTTAGCCTCCCCTCAGCCACCGTGGCTCCGCCGTCCTCTCGCTATTTGCCTCTCTCTTTTTCTTTCTCTCTGTTTCTCTCTCTCTATAGTTTTGTTGCGCTTTGGAATGTTTGCGATTTTTTTGGGTTTGTGGATTTGGTTGAGATTTGTGATGATTTGGTTGAGATTTGTGATGATTTGGGTTGAGATTTGTGATGATTTGGTTGTGATGGTTGCGATTTGGGTTGAGATTTTGTGAATTTGTTGTGATCTGATTTGTTTTTTGTGATTTTTGCGATCTGGGTGCAGGTGGCGGTAACCGCTACCGCCACCGTCGAAACCGCCACCGTTAGGGGCCGGTTTCGTCCCTTAACGGTGGCGGGGGCGGTGTCCATTTTTGGACAACCGTCCATAGCCGTGGTGGTGGCGGTGGAGGGCATAACCGCCACCGCCACCGCTTATGCACAGCCCTACCAACCATATATATAGAAGCCTGAAATTGCTACATTAATCGAAGGGATCATCTCCTTTGTAATGAAAAATAAACTGAAGAAAACCAACACAAACGTCAAACAAATTACACCACTGCTACCACTCTTTGTGGCCAACCACATCCAATCAGAAAGGGAAAATTCTCTTCATATGAATTCATCAACACAAGAGGGCTAACAAAAGTTTTGAGCATCCGAACATACAAATTTCAAGTTCTGCAGAACAACATGGACCCATCAAACCCTTCTATAGGTTTTCGAAGCATTAGAGTTTTGCCTTTAATTTGAAGGGGTAAATCCCAAAACAAGTGATCGAAAAGAGAAGAAAACACTGGTCGAATCTACTCCTTATAACAAGATAGCTGGCTGAGAAGGTAGAAGAGTTAAGTAATGATCAAAATGGAAATTCACAAGCATCTTGAGTGCACTAATATATATCTTCACCTTTCAAAACTGTGATGGTGTTGCCCCTCATCCCCATGCTACCCATTGGGAGAAAGTAAACACTCAACATAGACAGCTACGTGACACCCATTTGGCTGACTGCAAACAACAAAACTTTCACCCATCTCTCCTTCAGGAGTTGACCTTATTAGCTCCCTTCCATAAGAGTTCATGGCAAGAAGCTCATTACTTCTCGAGAAGCACCGCCGGGTTAGATCGTATCCACTGTCGAAACGCACAACTCGAAACTTTATTGCCCATGATTCGAGCACTCCATATTCCATCATTGCCAATAATTCTACACGGGTACGCCTGTAACAAGTAAAACAAAGACGCCCTCCTAGATTCTTCAGAGTATGAAAATATAATTCCTCGTTGAGTTCATCATCATACTCATCTGGCATCGGCACCTCGCGAAATTTCCCCTCTGCTAAATCAAAAGCAATGATCCTCGGCTCGATCAATTCGGCTTGTCAATGAAGAGCACCATTGGAAAGGATCCCAGCTGAATCGCAGTATTCTTCTGGATTAAAAAGGTTTGGAACCGTTTTCCAAGAGTCACTTTTCATGGAGAAAAGTTTGCCTTCAGCCCCACGAGAAGGACGCGGGAATGAGTAAGAGCCCACCAGAAGCTTGTAGTCATCAGTGGATGAATCATATCCAAAGCCATGTATATATCTGTGTTTACGATGAGTTGAAATTGCAGGGTCTGGCAATTTCCTGCAGTCTCCAGTTGACGGGTTCCAAATGTAGAAATCCTTATGACCATAGAGAGACACAAACCAGACCGTTGCAAGGTTTGATTTTCAGTTCGGTCATAGGTGTTGTTTCTGGGGGGGCAAAACGTGGGCTCGCCGAAGGTACATGTTAACATGTTATGCGAGTCCATCACTAACATCTGGTGTTTTTTATATTTCCCCAAGCGACATCTCCTTTCTGTCACTTAGAAAAAAAAATCCCCTTTCTGTCTTATTACTATTTAGGTTTCGTGACGGGAATTGATGCTTTGGTTATATCGCCCTACAACTAAACATTGAATGGCGTTTCCACAGACCAAGAGAGAAAACCACTGAACCGGCTATTCTTTTCTTTTTATGATTATCAGCAGTAAAGAATATTCTCTACGTTAACTGGCATATGTGATTTCTCACAGTAATTATTTAGGAAGCCAATTATAATTAGGGGAAATATGATATTTGGTCACTAATTTTACAGTACTTTTACGATTTAGTCACTAGGTTTCTTTTTTTTTTTACAAAATTGTCACTGAGAATATATAGTTGTGACGATTTGGTGTTTTTGTCGAACATCTTTTAATTTTTAACGGAATAGAATGTGGTCGACCACTACATGATGCGGTCAACCGCTACAATTTACCGTTGCCGCAACAGTAAACAAACCGGTCGACCGCTATTCCGGTTAAAAATTTAACGAAAGTTTGACGGAAAGATTAGATCGTCACAACTATATATTCTCAGTGATTATTTTGTAAAAAAATGAAACCTAGTGACTAAATCGTAAGTGCTGTAAACCTAGTAACCAAATATCATATTTCTCTTATAATTATTTTAAAAATAAAATCTTGACCTTTTGCCGAGACTCCTTCCACTATTTTTTTTTTTTTCTAGCCAAGTACAAAAGAGCTGGCTGGCTATTCGACATTGGGCTTCAAACCCATTACAATTCTTTTAAGACCCGAAGTACTCTAATTCTAATAGTGCTCAAAGTAAAACACCCAGAAGTATTTCCCCATATCCAATCTAAGGTAGGAGGGGGAAATTCCAGCAAGAACCAGAGTTTCTGGTTTCAAAAATCTAGTTCTGATTTCAACGTATACTATAATTGGAATTGAAAGTCATTTTTATCCATTTTTGAAATCAAAAATTTTTAGCGAATTTCGAGTTCTGATTTTTTTAAAAAAAATAAAAATAGAGCCCAAAATAATATATAATATATGAAATTTAATTGAATGCTTATTTTAGAATCTAGTATGAATGTTTACATTTATTGTTAATTTATGATGAATAATTGAAAAATCTTTTAATAATTCAGTCCAAAAAAACATTTTAAGTTCGTTAAGACTAAAAAAAATGTCCAAAAAAGCATACATGCCAAACCGGAATTTTCAAAATTGGTTGTTTCGATTTCATCCCTTCCATGGTAACCACCCCTAATCTAAAGAATACAAGATATACAACAACCTAGGTCACAATACAAATTCCAAACCACAACTCTTTTTGGGCCGTAAGTGCAACTCTTTTTGTTTCGTTTAGACAAAACTCAAATTATACAAAAAAAATATGCCAACCCACTAAATATCTTCCGCTGTGATAATAGAGGTTTAGGTTGCTAAGAAAAAAAAAGATCACAGAGTTTAGACGCAACACATTTTTGCACTTCTGTTGAAGCAGGAAAAAAGCAAAACAAATTATAAGAATAGTACAAAAGCCATGATGATTAAAATGGAAGAACACCAGCGGACTAGTAATTAACTTATTGCAGTTCTTCATAACTGAGAAGGTGTTGCCTATCTTCCCCAATGAAATTGATGAATCAGTTGGTTTACGGTCATCAAGTCCAGTATATGTGTCTCGATTCTTCACGTATCTTCTCTCTGCAAAACCACAAAGATAACCCCTGGCACCGGGTTAAAGAACCTCCGATGTTTAAATCAGTTTTTTTCTTATACATATTTCACCATTTGGTTACTTAGAAAAACTTACATTTTCTATCGTTTGCTTCTCATTTTATAATGTTTCTCCCACATTCCTCTCTTTCCTTTTGACGGGAATTCTTATGAGAATTTCGTCCTGTAAGATCGTGCTCTGTGACACTGTTGAGATCTCACATTGCTTAGGAGAACCTAATTAGAATACTTAATAAGAGGGTTTGGATAACTCTAACGGTAAAGCATATCTTTTGGTCTAGAGCTCAGGTCCTCATCAATTGGTGGCTCATGTGTCTTTCTTAGGTCGTGTGGTGGCTTGCATGAACCTATTTTCTTCAATCCTATAGATCCGGTACAGGTCTGGGTAGGCCCAAGTTCGGTAAAAGCCCCCTATAGAGGCCATGTGGGAGACGCAGACGACGAGGGCGTCGGTCTTCGAAGGATGGAGGATTGTAGACATCCCACATTGCATAGGAGAACCTAATTAGAATACTTAAAAAGAGGACTTGGATAACTCTAATTGTAAGGCATGTCTTTTAGTCTAGAGCCCAGGTCCTCATCAGACATTCTCCTCACGTCTTCGCAACGGTCCTTCGTTTCCACTATGGGAATAGAGAGATCGTGAAGTTATGACTTATCGTGGGTTGTTAGATAACCGCTCGTGACACGTATAACGGTTTCTCTTTCTGGATTGAATGCGACGTGTGCTTGATCATAATCATTGGGTCTCACAGAGGTTTGGGCCTGGATGTAATTCAGTATTGATAGCATCAGAAATCATGAGGCGAAAGTAAACTCTTAAGAAAGACAGTTGTGTTGGACCAATTTGACTCTTTACAGACCCCAAAAATGTTCTTAGAATATGTCCTTCACAATTACACCTCACTATAACTTTGTTGTAAGAGAATGGATTGCCACAAGCTCATCACTAGCGGGGTTAGATCATGCATAACTATAGAAAATCCTATTTTACTTCTCTCCTTGGATTGGATACTTTATCTGAAAAAAAAAAATATCTCGAAATAGAACTCCTAGTTGAACTCCCCTCATCTCTCCATGTCACATTTCCCCATCTAAACGGAAGATTCTTGGGCGAAGTGTATGTCTGAAAAAAGGGGCCCCATGAAGAAATTGAAGCAGGATAGCGGAGCCATGAAAGTCTTGCATTTCGGACCATGTAAAACAATATGGACTGGACAGAAATACACTTGCTCCAGTGGAAAAGACCATATGGCGCTTGATGAACTATTCCTTCTCCAACCCTGCATATCACAACAAATTAAATCTTGATATAGCTGAAGGCTCACTGAAAATTAATTTTGATATGGCTGTTAGAGTCACACAATGAGCTCTATGCGGCAGCAGTCTGTATAAATTACCGAGGTGAGGTGTTGAAAATTCGCCTCTGCAGGAGGTATGGATCGAATCCTCTAAAGGAAGAAGCAATCACTGCCAGACTGGCTTTTTCCCTGGCAGAAGACCTGAACGATGAAGATATCTTGGTAGTAGGAGATCCACTAATGTTGGTAGATTAAATCCTTAAAACAGACTGCATCCTTGACTGGTGCATTGAAGGAGAAGTTATCATCATCAGAAAGCTTCTTGTGGAGCATGTGAACTGGAAGCTTGCTTGGACTCCTCGAGGTGGTAACTGTATGGCTCACTCCCTAGCTAAATGGGGGTTAGATTCTGAAAAGTGTGGGGATATTCATCTACGCGATGTGCCGCTTGCTATTGTTAACTGTGATGACTCTGCTATTCTGGGCAGAGCAGTTTCTGAATGATAGTTCTCACGTTGTGTAGGGAAAAAAAAAAGGGTAGAAGCCGTTTGACTAGTCAGGGGCCAAAAGCAATGCAATTGACGAGAAAATCAGTCTAAAACCACAAGAAGAATTTGCCATCCTACTATCCAATCTAGGAATAAGTTATACACAGGAACATACGTCGCAATATAAACCACCGCATCGGATCGGAACGGGAAATTCTTTGCTAATGAATCCACCCTTACAACTGACTTTAACGAGTTTTGAGCAACTAAACATTAAATTTCAAATTATGGAAAATAATATGGAACAGTATTTAATTTAATTCAATGGGAGGTAAGTCAAAACTGACATAGAAGTTAACAAAAAAAAAACAGGAAAACTGGTCCAATCTCAACCTTACATGGTAGCAAAGGCCAATCAAAATGGAAATACACCAGCCTTTTTTATTTGAATCCAGTGATCACTGGGGAAGTGTTACCCGTCATTCCCATAGTAAGCATTAGGTGAAAGTAAACTTTCGACAAAGACAGCTGCTTCACGTCACATTGCTCACTGCAAAACTCAAAACTCAAAACGTTCATAGATCTCTCCTTCAGGACTAATCCTCATCAACTCCCTTCCCATCCCACATTGGTTATTGCAAAATCCAAAAGGATCAATGTTCTTAGAATGAAACTTTGTAAACTTCCTTACACAATAATAGTTTGCCACAAGCTCATTACTTCTCGAGAAGCACAGCGGTGTCAAAACATATGCACATGGGAAAAGCGCAACTCTAAACAGTGTGCCCATGATTCTAGCACCCCATATTTCATCATTGCCACTAATTTTATATGTATACGCCTATAACAAACAAAGCAGATACGTCCTCCTAGATTGTTCATAGAAACCAAATATAACTCCTTGTTGCTTTCAGCATCATATTGCCTGGGAATCGGCATCTCGAGGAATTTCTCCTCAGCTAAATCAAAATCACTGATCTTCGGCTCGAGGTTCCAATACTCGACTAGCCAATGAAGAGCACCATTAGAAAGGATCCCAGCTATTCGTCGACGCAGTCTGGATTTACAGGGTCTTGAATCCTTTTCCAGCAGTTTCTTTTTAAGGAGAAAACGAAGCCTTCAGGAATTGGAATCCGAAGTGGGTAAGCCACCAGAAGAAGCTTGTAGTCATCAGTGGATGAATCATATCCAAAGCCATGAAAACTTTTGTACTTACAATCGGTCGAAAATCCAGGGTATGGTAGTCTCCTGTGGTCTCCAGTTAAGGGGTTCCAAATGTAGAAATCCTTATCAACAAAGACTGACACACAAACTAGACCGTTTCATGAAGCTAAGATATTAACACGAAAACCTGGTTGTCTGGAAATTGGATGGAAAATTGAGTTCTCTCGCTGCAGAATGTGATGAACCCGATTGTAATGGATTTTTTGTGTTGGATATTCTAGTGGAAAAATAATGGGAACGATAGTCATGTATTCATGGGAAGTTGATAATGAAGCCAGTTTCGAGAATGGAGACCTCCACAGAGAAAATAAGAGCAAAATAGACTCAGGTTCTTCAATGCCCGCGTGAGAGCATCGGAAGGAGTCAGGGTCCTAATCTTAGGGTCCTAGTGAGGGCTGAGATGTTGTCAACACATTAATGAATAACATTGGAGGGTTGAGATGTTGTGAACACATTAATGAATAGAGAGAGATAAAACACATTTCAGCCCTCCAATGCTATTCATTAATGTGTTGACAACATCTCAGTCATCCGTTAGGACTTCTTTGGACCCTAACTCTTCCCGAGAGACATCTCCCCCCATTGTAACCTTCCCGAATCCTCTAATAGAATTTAGGCGACCCCTCTTAACAGAATTCGGTAATCCCGAGATTCTCAACTAATAGGCTGGGCTGAACCAAGACCCAAACCAAACTATAACAGAACCAAACAAAATGAATACATTGCAATAAAAATACAGCCCAAGAGCCCGAAGCCCAGCCTAGTCAAGCCTTCGGTCCATCTGTTAAGCTCCACCTCTTCTCGCATTTGTTCACTCCAAACCTAAGGCTATGTTTGTTTCATGTTTCAAAACGCTTTCAAAACATTTTTCTCACTTTTTCATCAATTTCAATACATATTCACCAATTCCAATAATTTTTTACAAATTCCAACAACTTTTAACACATTTTTCACCAATTTCAAAAGAATCTATACTACTTTAAAAAAAACACAAACACAAAAACATATCTCAAAACATAAACCAAACATAGCCTAAGCGTCTAGAAACCTACGAACCATCAGAACAACACACCTGTTCTATCTTCTTCCCATAAAACAAACCATCGAATGCCCTAGATTCACACAGATGCAAACTTCCCCAATCCTACCGCCATCACTACTCCTTCCCTCCTTCTTTCCTCGGGTCAGTACATGACACAGACCGTCCCCAAATGGTACATCAATGTCTAGGGTTCGAAGCCTCAAATTAGTTGACAAAAGAAGGTTGTGGTTTTGCTCAGACGCTTGCTTCAGGTGCGATTTAGCGAAATGGCGACCCGAAATTAGAGAGAACCATCGTTTATAAACGCATCTAAATCGGACCAAAGGTTTGACCCGCAATCGTAGAAGTATTTCAACTATCAAATCTTCGGGAAGATCCGTCTTCCGCATCATCCCCCTCTCCTGCCTTTCCTCTTGAAGCATCGCCTACTTCAATCTTCAATCTTTGGCTTTAGTATTTGAACATTTTGAGTATTTCAATTTACATCATCCTCTCTTGGTTTAGCGGCTTTCGCTCTTGCTCTATGCAAAGTCATTCGATTGTTGGTTAGAAGTTGATTTAACGAATTAAAACAAACAAATGATATTACAAAAAAAAAAAGGATATTGCCCCAATGTTGATGTACTTAGAAATGAAGCAGGTAGGCTTCGAAGAAGTTCACTTGCTTCTGAGTTGCGCCCCCCACAAGGGAAATAACCCTCGAGAGCATATTTGTTGTAACTATTTCAAAACCTTCGTTCTTAAAGAATTCATGTGATCTGAATGAACTAACCGATCTAATGATGCGATGACCACCCAAAATTTTATCACTAAAACATCACCACCTCTCTTATGGTTTTTTTGGTTTTTTTTTTTTGGTTTTATTATCAAAAGTCACTCCTGATACTTATTAACGAAACTGGAAGAGAAAATATACAAAATAATGAAAAACAGAAACAAAGACTAAGGAAGATTATGAGGAGCACATAGAGCCAACAAAGATCAGAAAACTGCTCAAAAAATAGGAAATGCATCCAAGAGCAATCTTGGAGGCAGTCCATTGAGTTAGGTGGTGCGCGGTAATGTTTGCACCGCGTTTAACGTGTTGAACCTTCAAAGAATTCATGGACTCCAAGCTGTGATGAATCTCGCTCACTATGTTAGTAGTTTTCCACTCTACAATTTTCAGAAAACACTTGATGGATTTGATGAATTGGGAAGCATGCATCACCTATATGTTAACTTTAGCAGAAAAAAAATAATTCTAATAAATTTAAACCAAGAAGCCCATAGAGTAAATATATCTCATTTAAAACTTAAAAACAATCGAACAAATCCCAATAAAATATACATTACCTTATTGAGAAACAAAAGGAAAAGTTAATCAAATCATATTTATCTTACCCATCACCCATTTCAACGGAAATCAGATTGAAAGGAACTAATTACGGAACTTAAGGGCAATACATCTCGCACTAGCGGCCTTTTCGAGCCAATACATTAGGCAAACAAGATTTGCCAAATTTTCGAGCCAATCTGGTGATTTTCCTTTGGGGTTTTGCAGTATTATTTAGTAGTTTGTTTGACTGTTGGTTTTCATTAATATTGTGAGTATGTTTTGAAACTGGAATTGAGTGTGTGAGATTTGAGTTTATATAGGTCACAAATTACATAGGGCTGCCTCAAAGATGGATCGAACGTGCAAGCCAATAAGAGTGATTAATTTGATCCTTAACCTAAGAATTATAAATTGGATGTTCAGTCCAGGCATGGATTATTATTTGTTGCTGCAGTTAAAATTCCCTATGGGGCTTCAACAATTGAACAATTGTTCTTAAAGGTTTCATGTGAACTAACGATGATGTGATGAATGTGACTGCGAGGTCTTCATTTTTTTTTTTTGCAGACAAAAAAAGACAACTCCAACAAATGTAAACCAAGGCCGTAGAGGTAGAGTAGAAAGTACAAAGAAGATCACAGTAACATGATAAAACTGATCCCATCCAAATCTTATTAAAAATAGATCAGATACACCAACATTTGAGTGCAATAACTATCATCTCTCACCATTAATCATGAGGTGAAAATAAACTCTCGACAAAGATATCTAAGTAAGAACCAATTGATTTTCTGCAGAGGAGAAAACTTTCAACAATCTCACCTGTGGGATTGGACCTTATCAACTCCCCACGACTATCTACTATTGCCACGAGCTGACCGCTTCTGGAAAAGCATAGCGGGGTTAAATCATCTCTGATCACACCGTTTTCTGAACGGTTAACTTTAAACATTATCTTCCATGATTCCTGCGCTCCTCCGTATTCCATCAGTCCCCACAGATCTATGTGGGTACGACTGAAACTTGTAAAACACAAACGTCCTCCAATATGTCCAAAAGAATCGAAATCTCCCACGTATTCACCAGAATCCATGGGCATCAGCACCTTCCGGAATTTCTCCTTTGCTAAATCAAACGCAATGATTTTTATTTCGTAATGGGGATCTATCAATTTAGTTTGCCAATGCAAGGCTCCATTGGAAAAGATCCCTGCTTTCTCGAAACATTGATACGGACAATCAAGGCCTTGAAAACTTTTCCAAGAGTTTCTTTTCAAAGAAAAAAGGTTGCATTTAACTCCGCTAGAATTGCAGCGAGGGGCCACAAGAAGCTTGTAGTCATCAGTGGATGAATCATACCCAAATCCGTACTTATAAATAATCTTACGTGAAACTCCAGGGTCTACCAACTTTCTGCGGTCTCTGGTAGATGGATTCCATATATAGAAATCCTTATGGGCATCCAGAGCCGTAAAAACCAAACCGTTGCAAGAACCCAAAACAAAAACACGACGACCTTGCTTCACCGGGAAAACGAGTTCTCTCACAGAGGAACCTCCCGCAAATGATTCATTGATTTCCAGCGATCCAAGTCCCAAAGGGCTTGATACGAGGAGTCTTTGAGTCGGCTCAGCAGTGCGTTTGAAGTGCGATTTGGCGAATTGTCTATCCAAAATCAGCGATAGCCACCGTTCAGATACGCACCTGAATCGTACCAAGGATTTGACCGGCAATCGAAGGAGTATTTCTACGAGGACGTCTTCGGGGAGGTTCTTCGTATACATCGCTCTTCTTCAATCTTCAGCTTAGCGAAACTCCGATCACCTCCTATAGATCGCTAAGAAGCAGGGGCTTCTTATAACTTAACTATGGCACTAAAATAGGAAGGACCCTTAATAATTAGGACTTCTTTGGAAATTGGTTGTGTTTTTCGTTTTGGTTTTAGTTTTGGGTTTAACTTTCAAATTTTAAATTTTAAGATACTTTGGGTTTAACTTTTAAATTTTAAATATTAAGATTTAAATATTTTTTTTGTTAATATTGCTCTGTTGAACGGTATGTTTGGTTGTTTAAAATTTGAAATTACTTATATTTTAATTAAATTAAATAATATTAATTTATCGTTAGTATGATATTCAAAAAATAACAAAAAATAAAAATATGATTTTAAAAAAATCAGAAAATATATAATTCAAAAAATAAGTAGAAAATAGTTTCATAAATATCAAAAACTATAAAAATAGAAAAAATATGAAACTAATAAAAAATATTCATAAAAATTAAAACAAAAATATAAAAATTCATGCAAACTTTATAAAATGAAATAAAATTTTAAGTGTGACCGCGGCTAGAAAGACCGCGGCTAAAGACCAAATTTTTAGCTGCTTACTCATCGCAGATTCAGAGAACACTCTACTACTTGGCAAGCTAAAGAAGCAGAACTCAAGCTAAGATGGATTCATCCTCCAGAACATGTAGTGAAAATCAACTTCGATGTTGCTTGCAGACAACAAAGTGTTGCGATTGCAGCAGTGGGGCGCAACTCCAATGGTAACATTTTGAAAGTATGGACTTGTACTCTACCAGATATGACCAGTTTTGGGGAGAAGCTCATGCTTTTCAACTTGCCTGATAGATGGCGCGCGAGTTTCACTGAGAGGAAGTTTTTTTTAAGGAGATGCGCTTTTTGTATGTAATACTATAAATCATCAACAATTTGCACTTGAAGATCCATTTGGAGATCTTATAGTGGATATACGTTCCTTAATTCACTTTCAGATTGGCTGGTCTCTTGCTTGGGTCCCTCGAAAGCAGAACAAGTTGGCTCATAAACTAGCCAAATGGGCTGTATTAACAGGTCAATTTGGAAAACTTGTGTTAATTGTTATTCCCCACAATGTACTTAACTGTGACAGGGTGTATAGGCCTCCCTAATTCTGAGCGCCATGTATTAACCTTGGCTTAGAAAAAAAATGAATGAAACATGCAATTGCATCTTCATATAAAGGCATCTCCTTGAATCTCTCCACATCTAAATCAAATGCAATGATTGTTAGATGGCCAAACAACATACGCAAGTCCACTTGGCCAACCTGACCAATGCAGTACCCCATTAGAAATGATGCCTCGTGAGTGGGGAAAAAATATTCATTATCAAAGGATTGAATCCTTTTCCAAGAACTTTTCAAAGAGAAAATTTCGACTTGATTTGGAGGAACATCAAGATAAGTGTCCAAAAGAAGTTTGTAGTCGTCAGAGGATGAGTCATATCCAAAGCCAAGAATGTTATAAGCATCACATGAAACTCCTGCGTGGTCTGGCAGTTTCTTGACATCTCCTGTTGATGGATTCCAAATATAGAAAACGTTGGGGACACATACATGCACACAAATCAGATCATCACACAACCCTACTATACAAACCAACTGATCCGGATGCTTGAATGGGAAAACGAGTTCTCTCATGGCTAAAAAATTTCTAAATGATTCATCAAGTTCTAGTGATTGGGCTACAAAAAAATTGACTTTTACAAACTATGAATCCACGATTATTAGAAGTCTAGGATGATCATTCATTCCTCAATAAATGATACACCCCAATACCATTGCCCCAACAAAAGATTCTAGAAAGGGAAACATGCCTACTGATAAATCTCGTGTAGTAAGAACAGAGTACCAATATACAAAGTAAAACAAGAAAGAAAAGTTGAGATAATTCTGTATATTGATTGATCAGATATTTGATATGTGTACAACCTCTACTTATAGAGGAGAGCCGTAACTGATTACATAACAGACGTAACTCAACTAACTTCCAGCTTAGCTTCATACATAACAAAATGGAATCATTGAGTAAAATTGACTCTAATATTCCCCCTCAAGATGAACAGAACAAATTGTGAATATTCATTTTGGAAAATAGAAATTTGAACTAATCAGAACCTAAAAACTTGATAAACAGATCAGCTAGCTGATGTCTGGAACGAATGGCAAAGTACGAACAAGGTCTCTTGAACCAGATGACAATCTAATTCTATATGTTTAGTACGCTTATGGAACACCGGATTAGCTGCTATATGGAGAACAGCTTCGTTATCACAAAAATGCAGAGCTGGTTGAGAGTGGGAGAGCTGTAAATCAGCAAGAAGATATGTCAACCAAGTGATTTCACAGCAGGTGGCAGCCATGGCCCGATATTCGACTTCTGCTGAGGATCATGAGAGTGTGGTCTGCTTCTTTGATTTCCATGAAACTAAAGATTATTCTAAGAAAATACAAAACCCTGTAACTTATCGTCTAGTATCGGCACACCCAGCCCAATCTGAATCAGTGAAGGCTTTGATATGAAGAGAATTATCAGTTAGAAAGAATAAACCTTGGCCAGGAGATCCTTTAATATACCGAAGGACTCAATGTGCGGCATCAAGGTGGAGCTAGTGAGGTTTGCCCATAAACTGACTTAGAACTTGCAGAATATAAGAAAGATCTGGTCGAGTAATTGTCAAATACAAAAAACGACCAATTAAACGATGATAAACAGTAGGATCAGCTAAGAGAGAATCGACATCTTTGACCAATTTCAAATTCTGCTCAAGTTGTTGAAGATGTCATTTCTTAGAAGCTGCAACAGCAAGTAATAGACGTACTGAGGTTAATTTTACAACTGGAGAAAACGTTTCGAAATAGTCGTAGCCTTCCTTCTGAGTGAAACCTTTTGCTACCATACGTGCTTTATGTCTCTCCTCAGAACCATCAGCATGAAACTTCATTTTATACACCCATTTACAATCAATTGGGACATGACCAGGAGGCAAAGTGCAGACTGTCCACGTATGATTCATTTCCAAAGCTACAATCTCCTTAGCCATGGCATCCCTCCACTCTACTGACTTAACAACCTCTTGAAAACAAGCAGGTTCAACATGGGTGCTCACAGACAATACATATGCTCGATGAGAATTGGATAAATTGTCATATGAAAGAGAGGAGTGTATAGAATAAGGAGTATCAGACAAATGAGGTGGAGAAGGTGTGGACATGTTTGATTCGGCTAAAGAATTAACAACTAGTTTACAATGATAATCTTTCAAATAACTACGAGGTTTTCTTAGCCTAGAAGATTTCTTTGTAGGAACAATAGAAGAAACATCATCTACTAGAATAGTAGATGAAATAGAATCTGTGGACTTGTATGATAGGCAGAAGCTGAGTTACATCAGCAGATGAAATTGTACTTGAATGATTTGTCAAGGCATGAGAAGGTGGGGAAGAAGTAGTAGAAAGTGGTTCAGTAGAGGAAAAATTAGAAGATGTAACAAGATCTGAAGTAGATAAATTAACTGGGGAAGAAGAATTGAAATCAACAATGACATTTGGCAAAACATTGGTATTAGAAGGGAAGAAAAATGTTTAAAAGGGAAGTAATTTTCATGAAAAATTACATGCTGTGAGACTAAAAATTTGTGAGTATGAAGGTTATAAAGTTATACCTTTAATACCATAGAGATATCCAAGAAAAAACACAAGGTTCAGCTCTTGGATCAAACTTGTGTCTTTGCCGAGTGAGAGTTGAGACATAGCAAAGACAACCAAATATTTTAGGTGCTGATATGTAGGTTTGATGGAAAATAAAAGCTCAAAAGGAGACTTATTATCAAGAATAGGGGAAGGTAATCTATTGATAAGATATGCTGCACAAAGAACACAATCTGACCAAAAAGACAAGGACATATTAGATTGAAAACCTGATAGCACGTGCAACATTAAGTAAATGTTGATGCTTGCGTTCGAAAACTCCATTTTGCTGCAGAGTTGCAACGCAAGAATGTTGATGGATTACCCCTTTGGATGAGAAAAAAACCAGAGAGATTGATTTCATTACCAAAATCGGTTTGAATGACTTTAATTTTGGAACTGAATTTTGTCTCTATCAACATAAAAAATGATCTGATATGAGCTTGAGTTCGAGCTTTATTTTGAAGCAAATATAGCCAAATACACCTAGTAAAATCATCCACAATTGTGAGGAAGAATCAAACTCCATTGTGATCAGGGACTGAAAAAGGGCCCCATAAATCACAATGAATCAATTCAAAGGATGAACTAGTTTTGCTGACAGAAACGGGAAAGGAAAGATTGTGTTGTTTAGCCATAGGGCAAATAGTACAATAATGGAATTTTGATGTATTGATATCAGTAATGCAAGGCTGCAACAAAGACATTCGAGAAGAGAAGGATGCCCTAATCTACAATGCCATAAAGCAACTGAATTATTGAAAGAAGCAACATTACAAGAAGCAGAAAAATCAGAAGAGAAATTTGAAAGCAATAAATATAAGCCGCTTGATTCTCTAGCCAAACCAATCGTTGTCCATGTAGATAGGGCCTGTATGAACATATATTTTCCAAGAAGAATAAGGCAACATGACAGCTGCTTGATTAAACAACTAGCATATATGAGACTAAAAGCAAAAGTTGGAACAACTAGTACATCAGTCAATGTAATAGATGAAGATAAATGTACTGTGCCAACATGAGTGACCATGGCCAATTGGTTATTAGGCATTTTAACTGAGGACGTTTGATATGAGGTGATATGAGTGAGCATATGTACTGAGCTAACTATATGGTTAGTAGCTCCGGTATCTAAAATCCATTTTGGTGAATGGTTAAAATTTTGGGGGTTATGTGAATGGGTGCTCGGATTTCCCTCGATATAAAAAATAAATAAAAAATTAGGTGTCGAATAAATAAAATTGAGAGTAGGTGAAAAAGTGAAGAAATAATATTTAAATGAATATTACAGTAAAAATGAATGATTTAATGAGGAGCAAATCATTATTTAAATTATTTTCTTTAACATCTTTTTTAATTGGAAGACCCAACACGTGCAATATTTAATTGAAATTGGGATAGAGTGCAGAGTCAGATCTCGAACTTAGGGCTTTGGCTCTGATACCATGTGAATCTACCACTCATCCCAAAAACTTAAGTTGATAGAAAGAGGAAGATTTTATTATTTGAATTATATTCTCTAACGTTATTTTTAATAGGAATTTGTCTGTCATCATACGCATAAAACACCTTTCGGTTCAGGTGCAATTTTAGGTAGGAGATTTTCCTCCATTGAACTTGTCAGTGCCATTTTTCTGTTGGAGGTTGCAATGTGCATGATGATTTTTTGGAATATGGCTACGGAAAGTGAATAACCATCTCGATTAATTTCTATGTAAATGACAAGACCGCCGGGATGTGGAAAAGGCACAGGGTCGCCAATTATCAAGGATGAATACTGCTTGTGCCATTTGGCTACTGATGATATGTTGAGAGCCGCAGTTGCTGCTAAATCTCCTCTTGGAATCAAGGCTAAAGAAGCCATGGACAAGGTAATGCAATACGCCATCTTACGGGCTTTTTTTTTTCTAAGTGCCATCTTACGGGCTTACTTGTCTGTGAGTGGTTCAGTCAATGGGGAGCAGCTTTGCTGCAGTTCGGGCTGTAAAAAAAACATTTACGATGTGAATTCATTCCTATAGAAAATTAATTACTTTCTGATATTGGAGACAAGTTGCTAAGCAATAGATGTCGAACAATTAAGACCACAATAAAAGTAACATAATATTCCGTTCGAACACGCTAAACCATACTTAAAAGTTCTATATATTTGAGAAAGACATTTATATACTAGCTAGTATACATTGTTCCAAAAAATGAAAAAAAGAAGAAGCTTAATTAATAAACAAATTATAGGCAACTGGGTACATCTACCCCCACAAAACCCTAGTCCAAGGTCAATCTCCTTAATTCGTATAAGATTCGAGAATTTAATAGCCTCAAGAAAGACAACCCAAACTAAAACTCATCGTATAAAAAAATGATGTAATTGACTGCATTGACAAGAAATTCAAACTAGATCCACAAGAACATTTTCGGAACAGTCCACTCTCAGCATACCATGATGTAGACAAGTACGAACATCAAACTATACATGCCAAACTTGAAGAGGTTTCGGGAAGAAAAAAAGAAAGGCGTGTGTTTTGGGGGAAAAAATGTCTGCACCGTCCCCTTTAATAGCTTTTTGGAGTGTTTTTTTTTTTGTTAAACAGCTAGTTTTATATATTGAAAAAACAGACAAACAAAAATTACAAGCTAGAAAAACACGAAAAATAACCCAAAAAGGATGTTACAAGCGACAACAGAGGGGCCAACAGTAAAGTGGCTATAAAAGAGGACACACGGTCCTCAGCGATGACGGACACGAAGTCCGAAGTGAGAGGACCCGAGGGCCCTAAGAAACACGGAAAAACCGTGAAAGAACTATCACTGAAGGATCGTCAACAGAGTTGGCGAGCCGGCGCCAATCGAGCGCTAAACATGCAATTCGATAAGTAATTGCAAACAGAAGACAAACACATAATTAAACCTAAGCAAGTCTAAAACAAGGAGGCTGGTCCAAATGGCCGAAAACCAAAAATAAAACAAACCTTAAATATAAGGGCAGATCCAAACGACAAGATCCGTGGAGACACTGATCGGTGGAAAGTCAGGGTCGCAGGAGCAGATAAGGGCGGAATTAAATGCACTGGTAAGATACTATCCGCTTGAACTTTGTCTGTAGTGCTCTCACCGTTCACGTGTCCAGGTGATAAAATAGGAGATGCGGATGAACGGTTGATCTGGAGATGCGGATGAACGGTTGATCTGGAGGCCACCAGATCTGGGCTCCCCCGTCGCGCCAGCCACCCCCGCGGCTCCCCTGCTCAGGGGTGGCGCGCGGCCGCCTCGCGCGACACGGGGAGCCCAGATCCCCCGTCGTTGGGGTGGCCCCTGCCGGCCACCCCCGCACGGCGCGAGCCGCGGGGGTGGCTGGCGGCCAACCCTCGCGGCGGCGAAGGGAGCTGGGCTCCCTTCGTCGCTCGGGGGTTCTCCCCCAGATCTGTTGTGTTTTTTTTTTAATTTCAAAAATGTCAGGTGTCGAGTTGTGATTGGTGCTGACGTGTCTAATTTTGACACGTCAGCATTTACCGTTAGTGTTTCAAACGGCACATAACGGAAGGACATATTTGCTCCTGAAAGTATACCTCAGGGGTATGAAAATGACTTTGTTTACCTCAGGGGCATATTTACTCTTTCCGAATACCCCAGGGGCATGGGGTGTATTTAAGTCTTTTTAAAATTACCCCTCCCCCTCCTCCCCTTCCCCTTTGCCCTATGCCAATATTCAAGAAAGTCTATCACTTGATCTATGCAAATTTTGAAAAAAAAAATATTCTCTCAAATAAAATAACCTTTAGACTCCTACAAATTTCAAATACACATTTTAGCCTTAAATATATAATAATAACCTATAATTGTTTATTTTGAAGAAGAGATCTAAAAAACACATTTAAATAGGATTAAAAAAATGTTTCATTATTACATTGGTCCCTATGATATTTCAAAATATCAAACGGGTCCCTATTGTATTTTTTGTCATATAAGTAGTCACAGTGGAATATTAATGTGTTAATATAGCACCTTATGTCGACTGATTCCTTCATTTGGACAGTAAATTCCTACCTAGAACACGTCCTAAACAATACCAGACATTTACGTGTCCATTTTTAATAATAAAAAATTCATTGAATGTCACCTCATATATGCCAACACACCAGACCAAAAATTTCATATAGATCAAATATGTCATGCAAATGTGGTACCAAGTAATTTTTACCGTTAGGAATGAATACGTGAATGTTTGATATTGTTTAAGATGTATCCCCACTAGCCATGTAGGAGTTTGTTGTTCAAATGTAGACGTTCGAAATGGTTGTATTAGCATATTAATATTCTACCGGGACTATTTAGGACAAAAAATAGGGTTAATGTCCTTTTTAGTCCCTAGGTTTTGGGGCGGTGTTCTTTTTAATCCCTAGGTTTTATTTTTGTTCAAAACAGTCCCTAGGTTATTTACGTTTGTCTTTTTAGTCCTTCCGTCCAATTCCGTCACTCCCGAGCCCAGTCAGCTAACGGCGGGACACGTCACACCCAATAGAATATTGCCACGTGTACTAATTTTTTTTTTTAAAAAAAATTTCCACATGTTTAAAAAAAAAAACCAAGGGAGATACCCCCGTGGCCACCACCGAACGGGGAGCCCAGAGTTAGGCTCCCCGTCGACGGGGGTGGCCGGGGGCACTCACCCCGGCGACGGGGAGCCCAGATCTGGGCTCCCCGTCTGGCCACCGACGAGCGGGAGCCCAGATCTGGGCTCCCCGTCGACGGTGGTGGCCGGGGGCTCCCCGTCAGGCCACCCTCGTTCGCGCGAGGGGTGGCCTCCCTGGCCACCACCGAGCGACGGGGAGCCCAGATCTGGGCTCCTCGTCGACGGTGGTGGCCGGGGGCTCCCTGTCTGGCCACCCCCGTTCGCGCGAGGGAGCCCATATCTGGGCTCCCTCTTCGAAGGGTGGCCTCCCTGGCCACCACCGAGCGACGGGGAGCCCAGATCCCTTCGCCGGTGACGGGGAGGTGGCCACGGGAACATCCTTTGGTTTTTTTTTTTAAACATGTGGAAATTTTTTTTTAAAAAAAAAAATTAGTACACGTGGCAATATTCTATTGGATGTGACGTGTCCCGCCGTTAGCTGACTGGGCTCGGGAGTGACGGAATTGGACGGAAGGACTAAAAAGACAAACGTAAATAACCTAGGGACTGTTTTGAACAAAAATAAAACCTAGGGATTAAAAAGAACACCGCCCCAAAACCTAGGGACTAAAAAGGACATTAACCCCAAAAAATACCCTAAGAACCAATTTAGAATTTGGAAATACCACAAGACCGATATATTAAATTAGCCTAAAAGAAATTCAAAATTCAACTCAAATCTTCAAAAAATAATAATTTTTAGATTGTAAAAAGTTTGAAAGTTGAAAGATACATTTTTAAAAAAAAAAATAATATAAAGGGTTAAATATATTTTTTGCCCAATTTTGAAGTTCTGATATTTTGCACTCTATACTATCAATTTCGTTACATTTCTCCACTCAAATACCAACTGTTTACACTTTACAATTTGAAAAGAAATTGTTATTTTGGTTAAGTGAAATGCAGATTATGCATTCATAATTTTTTTATAATTATATTTTGTATGAGAGAAATTCGTTATAAAATGTCAGAACCCAATAGTTAGGAGACGAAAAGTGTATGTTTCCCTATTATAAATTTTTTTTCTCTTCCCTTTGAATTTGGGCAAAAATTCCAGCTAAAATTGAAATTTCGGGTTCGGTTGTTTCTATTCGAATACATACCGGAACATGAATGTGTTTTCCTATTTTCGGAACCGGATTAGAAGAAATTTTTGGTACTGGGTTTTTTTTTAATACCGATTTAAAAAAGAAAATGAGCTGGGCCAAAACTTGCGTTTTGACCCAAGGTCATTTGGGACCTTATTCGGCCTTCTCCCCCGTTCTCCCGAATCGCCCGAGTCTCCAGTCCCACTCTCTCTCCCCCCCCCCTCTCCACTCGCCGACTTGCCGTTGCCCCTGATCTCTCTCTCTGTCACCGTCCAGGTTCAGCCGTTCAGGCTTTCAGCCACCTTGAGCCGCCGCCAACGAGTCAACGACGGCTCCTCTCTCTCTCTCTAATCCCCATCCCCGATCTCTCTCTCTCTCTCACCGTCCATGTTCCAGCCACCCTAAGGTATGGTTATTTTGCTCTTAATGTAGAACATTATATAATGAGAACAAATTATGAATTAGGCTTCAGGTTTTTTTTATTAATGATTTCGGGATTTAGGGATTTGATCTGGATAATTTGGTCGAGCTTATACCTGCAAATTTATGAGTGTTGTGTTTGTTTGGAACTAGAGAATGTGTTCTCCATTAATTTGATGCAATTTTATTATTCTAGGTACATTGGGATTTTGTTTTAGAAACGAATTTTGGATAGGCTGGGTGATCGGATCTTTTATGCCATTGCAGGGCCTCTTTGCGGGGTTGGATAATTTTCATCATTATTATCAACATCATCGTCTACTTTTATCCAGCTCAGTTAAGCTAGAGCTCATCATTTGCCGTCCCAATCTGCCCATCTACTACATTTGGTCTCGCTTTGATTGTAAGAACACGAACAAAGTACGAGCATAAGGGAGAGATATGCAGAAGAGTGGGAGTCTTTCCAGGCATAGTAGTAATATTTCGCCTTCGTCTTTGAGAGCGATCTCTCCTCAACAGTCTCTGAGGCGCTTGGGGTTGTGTTCCCAAATCGGTACAGGTGCCCAACAATCCTCCCCTGTTGTCTTCCCTGAGAAACGTAACAAGTCCAAGGCTTCTTCACGCCGCAGCAGTGGGGTCAGTGCTGGTCCCCATACCCCAGCACCTCCTGCTGATGACTCGGACAAACCCAAGACCTTTGAACACAGGATAGACATAATAGGACCAGCAGCTGCAGGAGGGGATGAGAAGTCTGATCTGTTGGGATGTGTGGTATTCTCCGGAAAGCTGGTTTGGGATAAGAGGAAGACGTACAATGAGAATGCTATTCATATACAGCAAACCTCTACTCCTAATATTAGCAACCAAGATGCTGTTGATGCTAAACTCACCAGCAGAGCTTTAGTTTGGGGCTCCCGCATGCTAACTCTTGATGATGTCGTTTCCGTAAGTTATTTCTTCCATGCCAGTAGATCCTAATACAAACGATATTATGAATGGTTCTACTCTCTTTCAGCTTTGGCATGCACGACTCAATAGTTTTCTTCAATGACTTGGACAGGTCTCGTACATAGTCGGTCTCAGGCATTTTACTGTGCACTCGTACCCATTAAAAAAAGGTTCATGTGGACTCTCTTGTTTAATCAAACCTCGCAGAAGTCGCAAGGATTTTCGCTTCTTGGCTTCTGTGGTGGAAGAAGCAGTTCAGTGGGTTGCTGGGTTTGCAGATCAGCAGTGTTATGTCAATTGTTTGCCTCATCCTTTGGTATCTTCAAAGAAGCAGGCTTCTTCAGAATTACTTCCACTTGATGCTTCTCCTGAATTACTCTTCAAATGCAAGAATCCTCCGAAAATGCTTGTGATATTAAACCCAAGATCTGGACGTGGTCGTTCTAGTAAAGTTTTCCATAGCATTGTGGAACCAATATTTAAGGTACGTCAAAAAAAAGTAATTTTACCTCTACTCCCATGTGCAAATGCTGATTGTTTCTGCTGATTATTTAGGTGGTTGATTACCTTTTTAGTGCAAACTATGTACATAAAAGAGCAAGAAAAGGAAAAGAAATAAATAACTAAAGTGAGAAAGAAGTGCCTGCATGTCTCCATGCTAGCAAAGCCTTAATTGTCTGATAGTGGACTGTAGTATATGACCTGTTGTCTTTGCTCCAGCTGCTATTTTGATTATTTAGATTCCCCCTTCTCCAATGTTCTTACTCAAACGAGGACAATCGATCCCATGATTTCCTGCTTATAGTTTTAGTTTCAATTGTGACTCATCCCACCCAACAAACAAGCTGATTGGAATGAGTTTCTACGTTAGTGGATTGAGTTATAAAATATATGACAAGATTCTCTAGTTATTGTGTAGATGGCAAAGAGTACACTGGACCTCTTTGAGGGTATGGGATTGGTTTGTTGAAAAGTTTGTAAAGTGGGAAACAAATATTTCAATCCTGTTTCATATGGGATGGATGTCAATTGAAGGAAAAACTTCCAAACTCTGCAATTACCTTCAGGGTTGCATGGCTCCTTGCCTCTACATGATTAGATGGAAACAGGAGGCTGTCTCACCTGGAGGTAATTGATGTAGTTGTGGAATAACCAAGTCAGTCCTTTGGAATTGGACAGAAGGATACAGTTCCTTTTTTAGCTTCAGTTGGTACAATATGATTAGTTTTTTTTTTCCATTTTTCAATGCTTTTGCTTCAAGAACTCCAGATCAGTACTTCCTAGCTAGAATCTTTTGTAAACTTATACCTTTTTTCTTTTAATGTTTTTCGCACCGGTGATTTTCAAATGATAATCCCTTTTTGAGAAAGCATTGCCTCAAAGAATCACAACCCTGCACTGCCCTGCTCCACTCTAACTTGGTGTTTAGGGGGATCCTAAACGGGAGAGGGGTATCTTCAGGGATATTGATGATGCCCAGAGTTGGGTTCCATTTGGGGCTGTTGACATCTGTCTTGCCTATTATATTTTAATGAATGAAATTGCCCTCATCTCTAAATAGTATAGAACTTGAAGGAGAAACTGAATTTATTTTAGGACACAAAATCTTTGAATTGGAACTTTAACTTGAAAATAACCATTTTGTTTAAATCTGAAGGTGTCTACCCGTATCAAATTTCTCGCAGTACCCTGGGGAAGGTTAGGAGCTTGTTTGGGAAAAGTTTTAGCTGTTAGGAACAGGAATAGAGTAGGTCTGCCTAACCCTTTTGCCACTCCTTTGTATTTTATTTAAAGCCACTATCTGACGTTCTAATTTCTCCTAAACATTTCACTGCAAAATTGTTGAGACACTGCAGTATTACATAATGCTCCATCTGCACATGTTATCGTGCATAGATTCTGGAGAAAATGCTGGGTAGCACTACACAAGTTAGATGCATAAATCGAAGTGTTTTTTTCTTTTGCGACTTAGAGAAAGAGAGAGGAAGGAGGAAGTAGATTGGGTTGAATATAGGGATCATTGTCATTGTCATCCATCTCCACCTATACATCACAATTGTCATTTCAGAGGGAGAGCACCAAAAATAAGACCAACTTATCAAAGACCACTCAGCACAAGGCCTCACAGGCGTTATCTATCCTAGCATGATGCACATTGTTATCTCATGTCTCATCACAGTTGTGCTTGACAATCACGCCTCATGACTGATTGAGTCATGCAAGCATGGCTGAACATAGACCTTGTGAACGACTAATAACCTGCAAATATTAGGCTTAGCTTCCCTTAGGGGAACAAGTACAACATTTATCAGTTGATCTTGTCGACAATGTCCTCGAGGCCCCTTCGTCATGGACACATTGGAGCCCTAAAACCCTACCTGTCTTGGCACACTCCGAAGCCTAGAGGTAGCTTACTTTGAGCCTCATCGACCTCACTAATGGGGCTGGTGAAGGAATGAAACCCATGCTTCCCTTAAAGAGCATTCTCGACCAAGACCCAAATGCAAGAGAAAACCTCGGTAACCTTTTCTTTTTTGGACCAAAACATTGGTATACTTGAGCAAACATAAAGCCTTATTACCTCTTGTAAACTTAGTTTTGTTCAGGAAACTGCTCTAAGCCTCTCATTATGTCACTATAATTGAACCATGGTTTTTGTCTCTTTGAATCCGGGCCCAACATGTTGTTCTGAGATGTTATAATTATGAAAATGCCACTTGTAACACCAGGGGCTCCAACTGTCATGCTAGCTTCTACCCAAGGAGTGAGGTCATCACATTTCCTTGAAATTTTTCACGCTAGCCAACCCCTTTAAGGTGGGATATTGTGACAATAGTCATCATCAGTATTAGTCCCTCCTTTACTCTGTATTTTTGGTTCCTTAATGTTTTCTCACTTCTTTTCCATTCAAATTTAAAAGCTATGGAACTTGACCTTTATGGTTAAAAGAGGTGGTTGCTTTAACTCTATATAGTAGGAAAAAGTTTATGGAATATTTTGTCTGTATCCCTATTGATGTGGAAATCCAAACTGTGACAGCTTGCAGGGTTTAAATTGGAGGTTGTAAAAACAACACATGCTGGCCATGCTAGAGAACTTGCATCCAGTGTTGACATCAGCACTTGCCCTGATGGTACTATTTCTTTGGAAATCAAATAGTGGAATCTGTTTTATTTACTTTCGGTATTACATTTTGGTTATGTTCATCATCTTTACAGTTTTTCCCATTTGTACATGTACCTTTTTCTTTTCCAGGAATTATATGTGTGGGAGGTGATGGAATTATCAATGAGGTAAGACATGGATCATTCATTTATTTCTGTTGTGTTCTCTACAAATCTACCATTTTCATGTAGTACTATTTACTGCTCATTCCATGGCTTCTAGTTTCCTGTAACTTTCCATTAAGGTTCATACCTTGGATCAATTGATAACCTTTAACCAAGCATTCTTCAATGGGTCGTAAATTTTTGTCCTTAACTGTGTAAAAATATAATAATATTTGTGAGCTTAACAAAGTCAATCAGTTCTTTCTTGTTTGGATTAGTGTCTTCGGTATAGTTCTTTGTACTGTTTTCGCTATTTCTAATGAGATTGGCTTATTCGTCAAAAAAAAAGTCAATCAGTGATATGGAGAGGTAAGTTGATAAATTTATGTTTTAAAATAGGTCTCTAGGTTCTTATATAAAAAAAAGGTCTGTTGGTTGTTTGGCTCAGATGTCATTGTGGTTGTGACCGTTTATGTTTGTTTTTTCTCCAAGAGGCAATTGGTGTTGAACTCTGGGCATTCTAGTTCAAGTGAGGGTTTAAAAATCTCATTCAATCTGTGCGCACTTTGGGTATGTACTTGTATTGCTAGTGTATCTTTCGAAGACATGTCATTGTATGGATGGCTAGCCTGGACAGATAGGATCATCTTGCTTGACCACATTTAATTTGAAATACAAGAACATTGCTCTCAAATATCGAGAAGTAGCTGAGAAATATAAATAAGAAGATTATTTGGCTGCAGAAAATAGGAAAATGTGGTTCCCCATATAACTGAATAAAAATATTCTCTATGCAATTTCTTTTTATTGAAAACAAAACCTTTACTTAGCATAGTAGATAGGTTGATAAAATAGTTGATAATCAATGATTTTGCTTGTCAACTCACGTCATGTCATGAAAAAGTCTGATTTGAAACAAAAGAGAGAGCTGGCAAAAAAGAAGAGGCCAAACTAAGAAAATTCTTGGTTCTTGATAAAACTGGGAATGATAAAGAAATTCCAACTTAGTTCAGGTTCTTAAAATCTAAGCCATGAGATATTTATATATGCTAGATCCTCGGATATGGACTCTTATTCTGATCCTTGAGGTCTTATTTTGCGTTTAATGTTGGGTCTTTTTTCTGTGGTCCTCAGTGGTACACAACCTGTTTTGTTTGTAGAACTTTCTAAAAGTTCTTCCAGTTTCTGATTTAGGATTTCTTAGCTAATAGTTCAAGGAGAAAGAAGCCTCTCCGGTGAATATAGTGTGCATATCATTCATTACTTAAAATATTTCAATGTTGATAGTTTTGAACCAGCTTCTAAGTTGTTACTGGTTTTGATTCCATCCTTTGCTTATGTACCTTTTTCTTCTTAATATGTTTCAAAATGGTGTGATTGCTGCTTGAAGCAAACTAGACCTGAAACCATTGAATTACACCTATAAGAAACCTTGATGGACTCTCACCAACCATCATATTATAGTCAGAGGATCTTATAATAGTGGCATCAAGGGCTTTCTCAGGGCTCCTTATGCTACTCCACCAATGTTGCTTGAACTGTCTTGCACACTGAGGAACCTGATCAATGGCCAAAGGAGTATAAATGTTCACATATTCTCTATTATCATTACAAGAACTCGTAAGATGGACATCCAAAGTTTGCTTCTATCTACACGTGCAACTTGCTGGTTGATCTTGTTTACAGGTTATATGGTTCCAAAAGTCAATCAAGTGAAGAAACCTGCGGCTTGGTCTGATAAGGTTTCAAGTTTTTATTAGAAAACTAAATTTTTATTAAGAACTAGCAGGCACTGCCTGCAACAAACTAATTGGAAAATCAAGCTCTGAAAGTCAGGTACGTCACGGGCTTAACATTTGGGCCTACAATCATCTTTATTGAGGGGGTATTGAGTTTTTTATACTGGAGTCTGGAGGGGACTATGCTTTTCAAAACTGATGTGAAAGTAACCTTCCCATTGCAGGGGATATAGAGAGTCAAGTTTCAGGTAGTTTGGGTATATTTGATTTAGTTTTAAGCTGATCTGTAGTTGGTTGCACCCTTGCTTGTAGGACAGTTGTTATTGGCCAGTTTAGGATCTTACAGTTCTAGGTATGCATTGATGAAATCGATGTATGGGCTTCTTTCTTGTAGCCCTGTCATGTCTTTTCCATGGAGGCAGATTTGGAGGTCCCTTGTACCTATGAGAGTTTCATTTTTTGTGTGGGATGCGGTGCATGAGAGAATTTTGACCACAGATAAGGAGGCGAGGTCTTTGCCTACTCGATTGGTGCTATCTTTGTAGGTGCAATGGGGAATCGGTGGATCGTATCCTTCTTCATTGCCCTGTCTCAAGGGATTTATGATCTCATGTGCTAAGCATTTTGAACTATTGTTGGCCTGGGTTATGCCCTCTAAGGTGATTGAGGTGATGTATTGTTGGAAGCGAAAGTTCAACAACCCTCTTGCCTCGAGGGTGTGGAAATGATTCATTTGTGTATTTAGTAGGTTATTTGGAGGGAGAGGAACGAGAAGTGTTTTGAGAACTCTTCTATGTCTTCTGAGGGGTTGAGGGGTTTGTTGTTGAATTCCCTTTTTCTTTGGGCCTCTGCTGTTTTGGGCTCTCCTTTTTCCGACTTTGCTGATTTTCTTAGCTTTGTAGCTTGTTTGGAGTAGGTTTTCAGTATAACTCTTTGTACAGTTATCCCTTTTTGTTTCTTCAATAAAGTTCTTCTTACTTATCAAAAAAAAAAGGTATGCATTGATGAAACATTGGAGAAGGATACCTAGACTACCAATATCATAGACTTTTGAACTCTTCCTTATGCTCAAGACATTTAGTACTTTTCTTCTTTGTTTGTAGTTGAAAATTTTTGGCTTGATATTTCCGTGTAACTTTTACCATTGTCTCTTTGTACTAGGGTAGGATGTTATTTCTGTCTGAATTATCAAAATGAATAGTATTTTTTGTGGAAGTGAAAGTGGCATCTGTTTCTCCCAATTTAGCAAGGTTAAATATTCAGATTGGGAGGAAATTTGTAATGATTTGCGAAGATTGCTAGTCATTTATACTTTCACAGTATTAGGCACGCTGTCTGTACTCTCTATCAACTTACACGTCCTTGGTTGTTATGCAGGTTCTAAATGGTCTACTCACTAGGGACAACCAGAAGGAGGGAATTTCTTTACCGATTGGGATTATTCCTGCTGGTTCTGATAATTCATTAATTTGGACTGTTCTTGGAGTCAGAGATCCTGTTTCTGCTGCAATGGCTATTGTGAAGGTAATGTGGTGCATTAAAATAGACCTAGCATCATCTATGTACAACTTGTTTCTTATGATACTATGTGCTCTACGAAGTGATGCTTTTAATTCATTGTTATTGTTAAATTGTAGCTTCTACCAAAAGTTTAAAATCATAAGAATGTGAATTTAATTCCTCGAACTCCCGCACGGGACAAGAAAATAGGTGGACCAACCTATCAAGAAAGAATATGGCATTTTCTGTTGGAGAGAAAGTAGAGTCAAGGTATGACCTTAGGATTTAGTTTAAGCTGATAGGAAGAGGTAGATGTAGTTAGTTAAATTATATTCTCTTAACAAATTGTCTCATAGCAGGTTTTATATCAATGGGCTTTGATGACAGCTTGGAAATTGACTATGATCCAACCCCCTGTAATAAGCTGGTCGTGTGTCTCACAGGAAAACTTTTCCCTTTTGGTTGTCAGATAATTTCTTTACAGTGATTACTTGACTCTTAGCAGATAGGATATTAATGAAAACCGTAGCTGTAAATTTAAATGCATTGCAGAAGAAAGTTTTCTCTTCGGGTAATGTCACAAGAGAAGTGTTTGGAATTTCAGCCAAGGTTGGATCCAAGTCACATACCAAGACTCATGTCACGTCTGTCTCGTCATGGTTATAATGGCAAATTTGTTGAGTCTGGGCAACTAGTTGATGACAATGTCCTTAACCTACAATTCACCATCATGCTAACGACCAAACTTGATTCACATTTTTAGAGACTGAATATTAAAAAAAAAACTGTGATACTTTTGTTCATCTTTTTTTTTTGGGGGGTAATAGAACAGTTCGATAACAAAAGTGTTCAGAGTTTTAGTATCAATTTGACAGGAAAGTTAGATAAGAAAGACAAATCAATTGACAGAAATATGTAGCTGAGGCCTTTGTCGACCGCTATGCTTCATATATTGATTTTGATGAGAATTTAAAATCTAGCCCAATTGTTTTTGTTTCCTTTCTTTTTTTCAGTAAGTTAGCCCAGTTAGTCTCTCTAATGTTCCCAAAACATATACTGAATGGCAAAAGATTTCTCAGCTTTCTGTTTTCAGGGGAAAAATATCTGAATTGTTTTTTACGTTGGTTTGTTAAGTGGTTAGGTAGCAGTGATTTGATTGAATATTTTAGGATTATTGTAATGGGTACTTGAGTTGAATGGTTAAAGATTGATAGGTAATACTAAAAAGATGGCAGAGTGGGAGGGCTCCACTTTGCCTAGTAGCATTACTGATGGGGGGTGGCCACTGTCCACCCCCTTGTGGGGTGGATCACATGGGGAGGGTCTCCACCCTTTCAAGCGGCACCCTCTGTGTCCTCGGCGGGTGGCCACGATGGCCCATGCATTCTGTCACGACAGTTCTCCCCCCCTTCTCCCGCCAAGCAGATCGTCCCCTCCTGTCGATGACATCGGGGCAAGCTGCAAGAGGGTGTCCCCACACTGAGGGGGCAGAACATGTCGAGGGTGCCACTGGGTGGACGTTCCACTTAGCCCACAGGTCGGGAACCTCCACTCTTGTCAGGCAATTTGTTTCTTTTGTTTCTTTTTTTTTTCCCCTAAGAGTTGATATGTAGTACATACAAAACGAAAAAATTGACAGCTCTACTGAGCTGTTACTATCAGAACAGAAAGAAAACTATTGCAGAAGACTTTTTTCAAACATACAGGATGACAATAAGTTGTTTGTAGGGCAAAACCTGAAAAGAAAAAAAAAAATCTTATAAAAAGGAGGAATTTCTTGCTTCCCAAAAAAATTCTTGTTTCTCAAATAGTTCATGGAAATTTGTTTATTTCTCTTGATGCAGCAATTTCTGCTTTCCCATATGCATGTAGTGTTGTTAGCACTTTATAGTGAAAGTATTAAACTTTCTTATCCAAAAAAGGAAATTCTTTGTTGGTTTCAGGGAGGTCTTACCGCTACAGATGTTTTCGTTGTTGAGTGGATTCAGAGAGGTGTTATTCAATTTGGGATGACTGCCTCATACTTTGGGTTTCTCAGTGATGGTAATTCATGATTGTTGCAATTGCATTTTCTTAAATCTTGGTTGTATTGTGGACAATTAGGTTCCCTTATGCCCAAAATTCCTAGTGGCAATCAATCAAATTAGGCTTATCTTTTTTATGATACAACTACTTTCATTCTGTTTCGTCATGGTTCTGGATCATATGTATTTGAAATGTCATGGATGTTGATGCTTGCTTTCTTATGAAGTTTGAAGAAGAAATATTTTGTCTCTGATGTTTCGAAGTTCCACAGGTTTAAGCATGCTTCACACTTAGGGCTTGCCTAATATGAAGCATTTATACCATGAGTGTTTCATGACCTTGAATTATTTGTTGAAGAAAAGGTCGTGAATTCCTTTTGATGCTTTTTTAGGTGCAAAGAAAAGGTGGGGGAGATGAAATGTTGTAGTTTAAAATCATGACCACCTCTTCAAAGTGCATGCATTTTTTACCTTCATTAGACATGTGACGAATTTTTAATGATTTTTTAGCAAAGTTGCTGCACCTGCCCTCGTGTGTTGGCCAGTTTACATGTGCGTGTCCTCCCTGTTACACCATTTCATTTCATAGAAGTCTCAAGAGAGAGGCTGGATTTAGCTCATTCAGGATAGTGATGTTTGGCAAGCAAAAAATTTATGAATTTTGAGTTTGTAGAAGAAAATTTTTGAGTTTTGACTTTTTATAGGGGTTGTACAAAAAAGTTGGTGAAAAAGTTGAAGAATGGCTTATTATAGAATGATTTTTATTGGAATTTTTTAAAAAAAGTAAGGAGAGAGAAGATGGATTTTTTTAATGAAAAAGTAATGGAGTTTGTTAAAAATTTAAGGAGAGAGAATATTTGATGTAATTTTCTTTTAATGAAAAAGTATTGAAGTTTGTGTGAACAAGTGTTGGCTTTTGCGTAAAAATTTTGAGATTTTGATGTTTGGTGGTAAAAATTGAGTATTTGAAAAAATTTCTTAAAAAGTTAAAAATATTTCATAACCAAACATCACCTTAATTGGAATGTGGTTACTTGATTTGATAGCCCTCCATTGATCTCAGCTTCCTTCATTGATACTATGATTTTGGTTGGCCTGCAATATTTGTAATTAAAGCGGTGGCCTCTCGCTTAATATCATTGTCTGCTAAAAAACCTGGATTTAATAATGTTAACCCTCGTTAAGAGTCCTTTGATATTGTTTAATTATCTTGAATGCATTTTGATCCATTTGTTTAGGTCTAATGATAGACAGAGATGATTATGAATGAACTATTAACTAGGCGCAGAGTTAATGATGATATCTGACATGTGCAGGACTATAACTACATAGATTTGGAACATTTGTTGTTTATGTATCTGTATTTTCTAATTTGGCGCAGTATTGGAACTTTCTGAGAAATATCAGAAGCGCTTTGGTCCTCTGCGTTATTTTGTTGCTGGATTCCTCAAGTTTTTGTGCTTGCCAAAGTACAACTATGAAGTGGAATATCTTCCTGCATCAAAAGAGAATCGAGAGGGAAACTTCTCAACTGAGAGGGAAGTGGTCGACATGTCAGAGCTTTACACAGACATCGTGACAAGATCAAGCAAAGAAGGCATTCCTAGAGCCTCTAGTCTATCTAGTATTGACTCGATAATGACCCCCAACCGAATGTCTGGAGGAAACTTGGGTACAACCTGCAGTAGCACTCATGCTAGTACTGAACCCTCTGAATATGTACGTGGCATAGATCCAAAAGCAAAACGCCTGTCATCTGGGAGGAGCAATGTGACTGCGGAGCCAGAAGTAATTCATCCACAGCTACCTCTATCAACGACTCCAAACTGGCCGAGGACCAGGTCGAAGTCAAGGACCGAAAAAGGATTTACTGGATTGACTGCCACAAATGATGCCTCTAGATGTTCTTGGGCCAATGCTGCAACGAATGATAAGGAGGATATTTCGTCAACACTATCTGATCCAGGTCCAATATGGGACGCCGAACCAAAGTGGGATAGTGAACCTAATTGGGATGTAGAAAATCCAATTGAATTGCCAGGGCCATCAGATGGTGTAGAAACAGGAATGAGAAAGGAAGTCATGCCACGACGTGAAGATAAATGGGTTGTTGCAAAGGGACAATTTCTTAGCATTTTGGTTTGCAACCATGCATGCAGAACTATTCAGAGTTCGCAGGTGGTGGCACCAAAAGCTGAGCATGATGACAACAACATGGATGTGCTCTTGATTCATGGAAGTGGGCGACTGAGGCTGTTGAGATTTTTCGTGCTGCTGCAGATGGGTCAGCATCTTTCACTGCCATACGTTGAATATGTGAAGGTAGACATTACTCTAGCAATGCTTTGTACTCCTTTTCTTTTGGTCTGGAAGAGTAGAGTAGAGTTTTTTTTTGTGTGTTTTTTTTTTTGGGGGGGGGGGGGGGCGATGGGTGGCCGTGGCAGAGTTTCAATTCCAAAAGACATCACTACAATTGTATCACGCCACGTTTATGAAATCTTAGTTGCAAGTTTAAATAGATTGCCAGTGACAGTTGTCATCAGTTTAAAGATAAGTGGCATGAAGATTGTTTTGTTTTGTTGATTTACTGTAATTGCACGTTGCCAGATTCATCCACTTCCATTGAATTTAAGACCCACAACCTCATCCAAGACTAGTCCCTCTACATGTTCTATTTTTTTATTAACTTAGGCATGGCATATACACGGGGTGAGGAGATGGTTGAGCTTGAGAATCTTTTATGAGTATTCCTTGTTTGGAGAGCATGATTGTCAGAAGTACATCCATTTGGACTGGCTCCATTTAACCCGAGTTCCACTGAATGCAGGTAAAGTCTGTGAAGATTAAGCCTGGAAAGCGCTCTCACAACGGCTGTGGCATTGATGGTGAGCTTTTTCCAGTCAATGAACAAGTAATTTCTTCTTTGCTTCCAGAACAGTGCAGACTTATTGGTCGTTTCCCTGGCCATCTTGTATAATATACCATATGTTATTTTTTTGGATTCTTTCGTGGGTTCTGGGGAAGTTATTGCACTGTCAATTGTGGTTGTGGGATTTCGGGTAAATAGCCATATAGCAAGTTAGAATACCTTATGCTGCACTTTCTTTTCAGCCCCCCTCACGGTTGCACCATTGAACAGCTGAGGTCCCTGTAAATTTTTTGTTAGGGTTACGTGGTTGTTCATTTGTTTATTTCCTTCTACATCATCAACTATGTATCTTTGCCCTTTGATGCCTTGTGAGAGCAAAATAATGTATTACAGATTCAGCTAATCGCAGCATAATGTATTACGGATTCAGCTAATCTCTCTCTCTCTCTCTCTCTCTCATCACAAAAGAGGAAAAGGATCCCCTGTAATGACTTAAAATTGCTATCGAGGTATTCTTTTTGTAAAGCTTTTGGTTATTGATTAGCTACGTCTCTTTCACTCACCCGCCCGCTCATCCCTTCCCATCAGCTCCACCGCCTCAGAATTGATGCATAGTCTTATTTGCTCAAGTGCTCAACCGTAGCACTTGTTTTTTTAATTATATTTGTGGCAAAACATATGTCGCTTCATGTCCCTAGAATTGGACTGACCGGATCATCTGAAAATGGACGAGACAATCAGTAGCGAGAGTAGCTCCGGCCTGCTAGGTGCCTATGCACAAGTCAACCTACTCGAGGCAAAAGGAAATTGGTGGACCTAGCTCTCTTTCTCAGACGGACTAGGCAAGACTCCAGAGAGGGACCGAGGCTGAGGATACGATTCACACCAATCTGCTTACCTCTCTCCTCCAGTCCTCCTCCGTAATTTACTGTTCATAACGGTTGGAAACTTGGAGGGACATACGAGCTCCACCTTTCATTCTCCACCAAGGTGTCTCGTGTTTGTCGGCATTTCTTGGTTTTTTTTATTGTGACACGTGCCACAGTTTTAGGCAGGTTTGTAAAGTATAATTTGAGTTTTTATTATATTTTGAGAGAAAGTAGTGAAATGTAAAATTTTATGTAAATTGGTAAAAAAAATAGAAATACATTATTTGAGTGAATTTTTTATATGAGTTAATTATAATTTCTTCTCTCAAATTATCACCTGATTCTCAAATACCTCTACAAATTTTAACTTGTTGTAACTCACCCTCATAAATCATTGCAATTTCATCCCTCAATTGACTAAAGTTGTTATATCGAACGATTTTTCTATCTCATGTGACAGACGCGTGACCTTATGTGAAAAATAATTTTACCCTCGTTTGAGTCATCTATAGTCTTTTACAATACTTCTAGCAATTTGTAAAGCTAAAAAATAATATGTAATTAGCTGATTTTTTATTAAAAAAAGATGACTCATAATCAAACTTGTCAAATTTGTTTTTTCAAGTAAAAAGAAGGTCACGTGTCGTTTAAGTGGATCGATAAAAAATATTAGATATAACAACTTCAGCAGGTTGAGGATTAAATTGCAACGAGAAGTATAGTTTGTGGGGGCGAGTTGTAATGAGTTAAAGTTTGTGAGAGTATTTGAGAATCGAGTGATCGTTTGAGGGAAAAAATTGTAATTAACTTTTTTATATTTATTATAATGGGAAAATGGGGTTTAATAGGAGGAGAAAGATGATTTTGAAATTTTTTATTATTATTATTATTATTTGTAATAAATTTTTTTGAGATAGTTATGTTTACAAAGAAAATTTTGGAATAAAGAGAATTTTAGCCAAAATTTTGATTTACAAATATGCCCTTAATAGTCAAATGGTAACACTGTTACAAACTGCACACGTATAGATGGTTTAGGGTGCAAATTTTTAAGGTTATGTTATAAAATATAAAATGTAGTAATAATTAGTGAGTGAGAATTAATATATTTTTATGGCTTTTTAATATCAGAATACAGACAAGTGGCACTTCAAACTCACTTTGGTAATATTAGACCACAAATAATTGATATAATTTTGAAGTGTAAAATATAAAAAACATGCGAAGTATATTAATTTTTACGAAATATTAATAAATTAGAATGTATTTATGGGGCGTGATCTTAGCAGGCAAGGGATAATCAGAATATGTGATGAGCACAGAGTCACGTGTCTTCCTCGACAGTCATGCGGCTCATCCGAGATTGGGATGGGGTTGGCTGAGACTGAGCACGGGACCTGTGGCATACAGATCGATGCACAGACGGTTATCGTATGAAAGAAAAAGGATTTCACCTGGCTTTTAAGTGGTGTATACATACGATCCATAAATCCCAAAATCCCGATTTTGATTCTTGAGAGTTGAGAGTGGAATGACTACGCCTATCCCAATTACCGCCGTGTCTCTATCTCTACTATGCCCAGCAGCAGCAACACCCATCCCTTCCTCTTTGTCGTCGCCATCTCTCCCTTCCTCTGTATACGCCAGTAGAACAGGCAATGTCTCCGCGAAACAGGCGACGACGATGATGAAGTCATCCATTCCTTATTGTTCTTCTAGGAGTAGGAGTACTACTTCCTTGGCAGTTTCAGCTTCATGTTCACTGGGTAATATTGTTCCTTACCACCTCAACATCCAGCGAAGAAGGAGAAGGATGACTTATTATTGCGAGGTTTCTCTCGAATCAGATTCCTCTACAGCAACAACATCATCTGAGGAGGCCAAGATTGGCTCCAGGGTTAGGGTTAAGGTGCCGTTGAAGGTGTACCATGTTCCCAGGGTGCCGGAGGTCGATCTGACTGGTATGGAAGGTGAACTCAAGCATTACGTTGGGCTGTGGAAGGGTAAGAGCATCTCCGCCAATATGCCTTACAAGGTGGAGTTCGTTACGGAAATCCAAGGCCGCGGCCCTGTCAAGTTCTTTGGCCATCTCAAGGAAGATGAGTTCGAATACCTCTGAAACACCAGAATTTATGTACTTCCTCCACCATTTGTTTCCGATCCCTATATTTTCTTGTGCTATTTATTAATCCTACTTATTATTGTTGTTACTTAATCTTATCACGTATGTTTCTTTTCTTTCCTTTGCGAACCACTTGCTTTCTTAGTTAACTTCAACGTCTTGCTTCTCAGAAGCATAGCATAGAAGTCATTACATTCCATGTAAGCGCTCAAATTGAGAAATAACTCAACAAATCTTGACTTGGGGGGGGGGGGGGGGGGGGGATACCATAGCCTTTTATTTTGTCATCTATATTTATAGCGCTATACTTGTACCGCGCTTTGGGCACTTCCAGAGAACTCTGTGGTTTTACAAGCTTGCTGATTGTACCTCGGGTAATACGTCTTTTAAGATGCCTCAGTTGCTTATTAGAATTGTCAAGTGAGTTTCTTTTCTTTTTATTCATGTGGACAATGTTTTACAATTTCAAAATATGTTGGGAGTTGCGAGAATCTCCTACAGTCATGAATGTGGGTGATGATACTCGATACAGAGCAAAAAGACTGGACTAGTTCAATATCATAACTCATATTCTGAACTCTATCTGCTACAAGAATGTCCATTTCAAAGGGTTTCTCCGCTAGTACTTGGGTCTCATCTAACTGGAGTGTTTGTTTTTCTTTATTGATAAGGCATTGATTTATATTAAATCGGCTCTTTCTAACTAGCAGTGTCAAAATAGTGTCACGAGGTGAAATATATTACCACTCTGTAACTCCTCATAATTTAGAATGTCTTACATTTGGGGTCTTGCTTCTTAAAGGGGAGTTTGGTTGTACACGTGAGGGGAAAAATCAAAGTACTAATGTAATGGCTAATTCATCTTCTTACATTAGCTCAATATTTTAAGACAGTTGGTTATTTGAAATGTGGTATACCGAGGTTCCATGAGATTCCCAAGTTCATGTAATCTGTACTTGCTCTTGGTTGTACCATTATGCACAATTGAGAACAGCATTATTCACCCACCTTTCTCTATGTGCTGGATTTGTTAATCAGATCAACAACTTTAAGGACGTCTCTCATTAGCTCCTGGTGAAAGGTAAATCAGCTTACCACTCCCGGAAGTTGAATCGTGACCCGATTCCTTCCTCCCCCAGGGCCTTTGTGAGGTTAAAAGTACTGTAAGCAGACTTCCCAAGGAAGGAGTTAAAATAAGACAGGCCCCCTTGGTGCCTTCTGGCCAATGTATTCTATGTATGACATGTTCGAGTTTCTGGACTATTCTATATGAAGGTCTCTCTTGTTCCCTAGGACCTACTATTATCGAACCATCTCTCTTTAGTGCTTTATTCATTTAGTTGAGATTTTGGAGCAGGTTGCTGATTGTGGGTGCCCTTGTACATCTCAACTTTTTCAAAAGATTATGGATACATCAACATAATGAATTGAAGCAATAATTATGATAGGTTATTCTGATGATTGTCCCATAAAATCTATTTGGACTGCGTGCAAGTTAAATGACATACAAGGGGAAAACTGGTATTGGAAAAGATATTACCTTGGATGTTTCTGATACTCATTAGTTGAAAGCAGGTTTTACTTGTTGCAATTTTCCTTAAGAGTTTCCCTTTTCTGGAAAGCGGAAGATTAACCTCGAACAGCGTATAAGGAAATGGTTTTGCTCATTGCAATTGACTTAGCTAATCTTGGAGATTCTTCAAAATGTGAAAGATTTGTCACGTTACTTGCCATTCAAGTGTTAATGGTAATTGGAATCGTGTGTATCTCATTTGATATGATGATGCTTGTGCAAATTAGTAGTTACAAAACCCCACAACGTTGTTTAAATTTCTGTGAGACTATGGTTTCGTTTGTTTGAATATGAAAAAAGATTCAAGACAATGGTTCTTCCATCTTACAGGCTTATCATAATCCACAATTTCAGTACTCTCTCTCTCTCTCTCTCTCTTCTTTTCTTTTTTGTATATTTGAAAAGAGGATTTTAAAGTTAGGTTTGCAATGACTTTGTAACATATGATGTGGTTGCGGTGTTATGAGCTGTGAACTTTTGGTTTACTTTTGTGCGAGAAGCTTACCGTACTTAATGAGCTTAATCCAGCTGCTCCAAGATTCAGCCTGTCATAGCACTAACGAGTCAACGAGGGTTTAAACATACCTAGCCCTTCTTAGGCCTGTGTTGAGCCTTGGGCCAAATGTCATTTTGACATTCGGTTGTCTCCACAGCAGACAGACAAGTATATGACCCATTGAACGTGAATTAATTGTATTTTTTTTCTAGCAATATGCTAGGATTTCGTTATAGAATGCCCGCTTTCATGTTTGCTCTAAACCCTTCACAGAAACTTTGAATCAATTGTAGTTTGCAAGTTGCATATTATAAGCTTTTATCTGATACTGTGTAGTATGTGTAGGTTCTTTTTCTTGGAAGTTTAGTTGCTTTAGGGGCAGCTGTGAACTAACCAATTGATGTGGGGTTTATGCCCTCCACTTCAACAATGAGATCATTTTGTTTGTGAGGTTGAATCAGTTTATTATCAGGATGGAGAAGTTAAGACTTAGCCTGTAGAGAACTATCCACAGAACTATTAAATTGTGCCATGCAACAGAGTACCCCTAATCTGCAACACTGGGGTAGAGCCAGGAGCCAGGGGACTAGCAGTCTCCCTCTCTCTCATCTCTCTCTCTCTCTCTCTCACACACACACACACACTGCTGCCCACGGGGGAGGGCACTTTAGCTGGATTTGTACTAGCACTGAATGAGGTGAATAAGTTTGTTTTCAACTGTCGGGAAACCTTGCCATCAGCTTTCTCACTGTAAATAATGGAGAAATGGAGTTTTGAGAAGGTAAATCCTCTCTCTCAACTCCTACTACACTCCTAGTTTGTTTTGTTTCTATATTTGGCACGTGTATTGATTGTTGCTCCATGCATTAGTTAACTTATTTTACAGGAAATGGGGAATTTTGTGTCCTAAGATTCAGAAATTGCAGGAAGACAATCTTTGTTGGCTTGCATTTCTGCTTCATGGCTGCAGCTCTGCGCATGCTTCAATAATTATTTGTCCCAACTTTTTTATTTCCAGAGATGACTATTTTATTGAAGCTCAACAAACCTGATGACTGCCTTATCGAGATTGTTAGATGTCTTTGTTTTTCTGGATTAGTTGTGGCATTAATGTGCTTGAATCCTCTTTCCTTGCCGAGGGAAAAAAAGGAGGAAATTGGATTCAGTTTCGTAATGTTGCCTTCAGTCAACATTGTTCTGTGAGTTCTATAATCTCTCAGTGGCTTGAATGTTAGAGCTTGGATCATATTAAGCTACAGATTTGAGGTTTTGGCTAATTGGCTCAACTGTTGGGTGAAAGGTAGTTCTAACTGTGCGGTGCATTTTCTGGGTGGCAGTTCAGAGTACTCAAGTGTCTAGTGTGGGTGTAATGTAATCCATGCTTGAAGAGGTCTTAAAAATCTCATCTAAATAGGATATTTTTTTTAAAAAAATCAAGATTCAGCTCAAATCTTAAAAAAAATGATAAATTTTCAAAGTAGAACCACGAAGATTTTCCGAACTATATATCCAACGGCGTTGGTGTATAATATGGCAACAAAAAGGATATGGTACCTAAGGTTATGATGGGCTCGAGGGTTTTTTTAAGAGCAATGGTGTTAAGGAGACAAGTCTCGTGGTCAGATTATAAGGAAAACAGAACTATTGTCGCGTACGGAAGGGGAGATTGGGAGGGGCCCCGGTGTAACAGTGTACTTGTATTATGAATGAACTATTACAAGATTGAGATGAACTACTCAAAATGAAAGATAATGCCCATTCGAGATGGCAAATTCCTCCCAAACACTACGTAAAATAATCTTCAATGACTTCTCTCAATGACCGAATCTCCCTATAACTTCCTTCCTCCATAATGGGCTTGGGCTTACTAAATCAAGCAACTAAAGCTTAAGGCCCAACCGAATAAACAACAAAAGCCATAACATAACTGTTGACTATTAACCTACTAATAGCCCAACTAACATAACCCAGCCCAGTCTAAGACTAAGCCCAGCCCAATCCCAACTAAGCTCGCACAACAACTAAGCCCGCCCAAAGCAGCAATTTCCGAACATGCCCTTCGAACACTTGAAGTTCACATGTGTCTTCGAACTCTCCAGATCCCCTCGCCCGTGCCTTCTTCTCCCAAAGACTCCCCCTTTAGGTCAGCAACCCTTCCCCTGTCACAATACTCCCCCGATCAAAACACCTTGTCAACAAGGTGAGGAAAATCCTTCCGGAGCTGGTACAATTTCTCCTAAGTGGCATCATCAGCTGACTGATCATACCAGTGAATGAGAAGCTCAGTCATAGAGCGGGAGCCATATCGCCTCATCCTGCGATCGAGTACCGCGACTGGTTCAGGGCGAAAAACACCATGAGAATCAACAGCCGACAACCCAGTGAACGGAGTCACTCGAGAACCAATGTGGAGCTTCAACTGGGACACGTGGAAGACCGAATGGACGGTAGAACTGGCTGGTAAGGCTAAACGATATGCAACAGTGCCGATTCGTTTCAAAACCGGAAATGGGCCAAAATACCGAGGAGAAAGCTTCATATTGTGACGCTGCTTCACCGAAAGCTGTCTATAGGGCTGAAGACGTAAGTACACCAGATTCCCTTCCTGAAATTGTCGTTCTTTGCGTTTGAGATCTGAGTATTTTTTTCATTCGATTTTGTGCTTTTGTGAGGTTCTCCCGAAGCAAGGCTAGGATCTGATCTCGGCTCTTCAAGGCATCATCCACCGCAGCCACCATAGTAGTTCCCGATTCATAGGTAGGGAATCAGAGAGGCAAGTAATCGAAAACAGCCTCAAAGGGTGTGATCTTTGTAGAAAAATGCACACTGGTATTATAGTTCCATTCAGCTAATGGCAACCATTGAATCCAGTCTTTAGGCTTATCACCAATCATGCATCGCAAATATCCTTCAATACACTTGTTTACTGCCTCTGTCTGCCCATCTGTTTGAGGATGATATGTTGTGCTATAGTTCAATTTGACATCTTGCAATTTGAATAATTCCTGCCAGAATTTGCTTGTAAAAATGACATCCCTGTCTGAAACAATTGTGGATGGCAAGCCGTGCACCTTAAAAACATGTTGCATGAAGTTTTGAGCTACTGACCGGGCTGTATAAGGATGTTTAAGGGGGTATAAAATGACTGTGTTTGGTGAGTCTGTCCACCACAACAAAAATGACTGTGTACCCATGGGAATTAGGCAACCCATCAATAAAGTCCATAGAGATGTCAGTCCATGGGATAGTAGGAATTGGTAATGGCTGAAGTAAACTTGAAGGAAGCATTGTCTCATAATTGTTCTGCTGACACACACTACACTGCCGAATGTAGGCTTTGATCTCTTTTTTCATACCCTTCCAAAACAAGTCTCTCTTAGCCCGCTAATAAGATTTTTCATACCCAGCATGTCCCCCCAGGACCATCATGTGTCATATGCAAAACCTTTTCCTTGATAGTTGGATCATCTCCTATATAGATTCGTCATTTGTATAGGAGTATTACATTGGTTAAGGTATATTGTAAAGGATCAAGCTTTCCTTCTTGTAGTTGGTTGAGAAGATCTTGGATGTGGCTGTCATTCGCATATGCTACTCTAAGCTCCTCTAACCATGTGGCTATAGGGAAGGAGATGTTGCATAATTCACCCTCCCCTTGCTCCTCAACTTCGGTAAATTGTCTCGACAAGGAATCAACAACCTTGTTATCTCTTCCCTGCTTATACTCCACCAAAAAATCATAGCCCAATAACTTGGTGATCCACTTCTGCTGGAGTGGTGTACCCATTTTCTGCTCCAATAAATGCTTCAAGCTTTGTTGCTCTGTTTTGACCTTAAAGGTCTGCCCCAGTAGATAGGGTCTTCATTTCCTAATAGCGCTGACCAGGGCAAGTAGTTCCTTCTCGTAGGTAGACATCACAAGCAATCTGCCCTTAAGTTCCTTGATAAAAAAAATGCTAAAGGTCTTCCCTCTTGCATCAACACAACTCCCAAACCAACCCCCGAGGCATCACACTATCACAAAGGATTTAGTAAAATCTGGCAAGGCTAAGACCGGAGGATTTGTAACAGCCTCCTTAAGTTGGATGAAAGCCTCAGTAGCTTCATCGTTCCATCCAAACCAATTTTTCTTAAGCAAATTAGTCAAAGGGGCTGCAATGGAGCCATACCCTTTTATGAACTTGCGATAGTAGCCTGTGAGGCAGAGAAAGCCTCTAAAGACCTTAATTGTCTTAGGAAGGAGCCACTCCACCATAAACTGCAGCTTGGAAGGGTCTGCTCGTACTCCCTGATCTGAAATCAAATGACCCAAGTAATCTATCTCCTCACACGCAAATCTGCACTTGGACATCTTAGCAAATAGTTGATGTTGCTGTAAAATGTATAGAGTGGTCTTGAGATGTTGTAAATGTTCTTGCATGCTGCCACTATAGAGTATATCATCAAAAAATACTAGGATAAACCTTCTCAAATACGGCTTGAACACTTCATTCATTAAGGACTGAAATGTGGCTGGAGCATTAGTAAGTCCAAATGGCATCACAAGGAATTCATAGTGTCCTTCATGAGTCCGAAACGTTGTTTTGGGCACGTCCTCATCTTTAACTCGAATTTGGTGGTAACCTGAACGCAAATCCAACTTAGAAAACACTCTGACCCCATGCAATTCATCTAGCAATTTAGCGATGACTGGTATAGGAAATTTGTCCTTAATAATAGCACTATTAAGGGCCCGATAATCCACACACATACGCCAGCTTCCATCTACCTTCTTCACTAGTAGAACTGGAGAAGAAAAAGGGCTTTGAGATGCTCTTATCACTTCTGATGTGAGTAGCTCCTTAACTATCTTCTCTATCTCATTTTTTTGGAAATACGCATAGCGATATGGTCTCACACTAACAGGTTGAGCTCCTTCCTTTAGGGTGATAGCATGATCATGAATACGTCTAGGTGGTAGTCCCTTTGGTTCCTCAAAAACCCCTGGAAATTGTCACAGCAGGGCTGCCACCTCTTCTTGAAGTTGCTGCTTCTCTGCTCCCACTTTGCCTTCCAAAACCAGTTGCAAGATAAGTCTCATTCTCTCACTCTTCTTCATTTTCAACTTCACTGAATCTTGCACAAATTGAAAGGTCACTAATCCTTTCAACTGCACAATTTGGCTAGCATAAGTGAACTGCATATTAAGTGCTTTGAAATTCCATGAAACTGTACCCAATGTTCTCAACCATTGCACACCTAAAACCATGTCACAACCCCCTAAGACTAGCACATAAACATCCACTGTGAACATGTGACCATGCATTTCAATCTTCACATTACTACAAACACCTTCACTGCTCACTTGCTCCGCATTAGCTATGGTTACCCGAAACTTTTTTAGTGGGTTGATGAGTATTTGTGAATCTATCACCACTTTAGGGTCCACAAAATTGTGAGTACTTCCACTGTCAACCAAAAGAACCACTAGCTGATTGTTAATGCTTCCCTTAATTCTCATAGTTCCGGCTGATAATGACCCTGTAATTGCATTTAGGGAAATGTTGGGTTTAGCAACTTGATCTGGCACTTCATCTTCCTCCTCCATTAACAAGAACTCTCCCTCATGTCATCATAGTCCTCATCTTCCTTACTACAGTCAATCAAAAACAACTTTGGATTCTCACACTTGTGTCTAGGATTCCATTTAGCATCACAATTATAACATAACCCCTTGTCACATCTCTCTTTCATCTGCTGAGGATTGATTCTTTGCACTTGTACCCCTAGTTTAGTAACCATTGTAGCTGAGTTACTGTTGGATAAGGGCTGAGAATAAGTTGTAGAACCAGAGCCTATCCTCACATTTTTTTCTTCCAAACAACAAGTATTCCTCTTGCATTCTAGCTAATGCAAATGCTTTTTGAATGTTATTAGCACCTAACATCTTAACTGATAACCGAATTTCATCCTTTAGGCCCCCTAAGTAACAACTTAGTTTATGAGCCTCATCCAATCGACTAGCAAGAACCTCAAACTCACTAGTATAAACTTTCACAGTAGTGGTCTACTTCAACTTCACCAACACTCCATTGGGTCATCATAGGAGTGAGTTCCAAATCTGTCCAACAAAGCTCCTTTAAACCCTTCCCAGCTTGTGATGGAACCAGATCTCTCCAACTCTCTATACCAGATTAAAGCCTTACCCTCAATATGGAATGAAGCAATAAACAATTTGTACTGCGGTGTTGTTTGATTGAATTGGAAAAAATGTTTGGCTTTATAAATCAAACCTGTGGGATCATCTCCCTCAAATATCGGAAAATCCAATCTAACAGATCTCATTTGCACACCACCCACCTCATGATTGTACTGCTGGTTGTGCTGAACAAGAACTTCCTCAACCTGTTTGGGATTTTGAGCCAACACCTGTATCCCCACAAAAGATCATGCAAGTGCAGCAAGATTTGCTCCATTTGCTGCCTTTGAAGGATCTATTCTTGCTTTTGAGCTTCCTGCTGCTATTTAAGTTCCGCCAAAGACTCTGCCATCACCGTTTTTCTAGTGCCGTCAGCCAAGCAGAATCACCCTTTGATACCAATTTGTAACAGTTTACTTGTCTTATGAATGAACTATTACAAGATTGAGATGAACTACTCAAAATGAAAGATAATGCCCATTCGAGATGACAAATCTCCTCCCAAACACTCTACATAAAATGATCTTCAATGTCTTCTCTCCAGGACCGAATCTCTCTATAACTGTCTTCCCCCATAATGGGCTTGGGCTTACTAAATCAAGCAACTAAGGCTTAAGGCCCAACCGAATAAACAACAAAAGCCATAACATAGTTGTTGGCTATTAACCTACTAATAGCCCAACTAACATAACCCAGCCCAGTCCCAACTAAGCCCGCAAAAAGCATCAATTTACGAACATACCCTTCGAACACTTGAAGTTCACATGTGTCTTCGAACTCTCTAGATCCCCTCGCCCGTGCCTTCTTCTCCCAAAGACTCCCCCTTTAGGTCAGCAACCCTTCCTCTGTCACACCCCGGGCCTAAGGAAAACTTTCTTCGGCGCGGACGGAAGGGTTCCCAAGTAATATCCTTGTATATTCATGCCCATGCGCGCATTGACCATACATTTCCCTCTAGCAAAGCTACGTACCCATTAGATGAGCCAAATCTCATGGTCTTGGTCCCTCCAAAAATTTTGTCACCTTTTGAAAGCATGCATTGCCCAGAAAGACCTCCTCACTGGCCCTCCACGCCCTATACGTCAAGTCCTTTGTACCTCCTTCCACTTACCTCTCCAACCAATTGATCCTTCTATACTCCAAATGTGGCCGTCTCTCCGCTGCCCGCCACGCCTTCAATTGTACCATAAACCCCAACGTTTTCTCTTTCAACGCCATCATGGCTGCCTACGCTAAAGAATCGAAGGCCGATGTTGCTCACCGACTGTTCGATCAAATACCTCATCCGGACCTTGTCTCATATAACACTCTCATTTCTGCCTATGCCGATCGAGGTGACACAGAATCTACATTCCGCGTGTCGGGAGGATTTGATTCTTTTGTTTCCGTAAACAACACGCTTGTGACGTATTATAGTAAGAATGGGTTGCTGGAGGAGACAAAGCTGGTGTTTTATGGGATGGGGGAAGTTAGAGATGAGGTGTCTTGGAATTCGATGATTGTGGCGTATGGGCAGCATAGGGAAGGATCAAAAGCGCTGGGATTGTTTCTGGAAATGGACTGGAGAGGATTTGATGTTGATATGTTTACTTTGGCCAGTGTTTTGACTGCATTTGCGTGCATGGAGGATTTGTTGGGTGGGCGTCAGTTTCATGCAAAGTTGATAAAAACGGGATTTCATTTCACCAGAATTCTCATGTTGGGGTAGTGGTTTGATCGATTTGTATTCCAAGTGTAGGGGTGGTATGTCAGATTGCAGGAAAGTATTTGAAGAGATTGCTAAACCGGATTTGGTCCTATGGAACACAATGATTTCGGGGTTTCCCAAGATGTGGATTTCTCTAAAGATGCTCTTGACTGTTTCAGGAAGATGCAGCGTGTCTGTTACTGCCCTGATGATTGTAGCTTTGTGTGCGTGATTAGTGCCTGTTCCAGTTTGTCGTCTCCCTCTCAAGGAAGACAGATTCATGCTCTGGCAATCAAATCAGAGATTCCTTCAAATAGGATTTCAGTGAATAATGCTCTGGTGGCAATGTACTCAAAATGTGGAAAGCTTATGCGAGGTTATTTGATAGGATGCCAGAGTGCAATACTGTCGCTTTGAATTCAATGATTGCAGGCTATGCTCAACATGGTAATGGAACAGAATCACTGTCTTTTTCAGCGAATGCTCGACACTGATATTGCCCCTACGAGCATAACCTTCATCTCTGTTCTTTCTGCATGTGCGCACACTGGAAAAGTGGAGGAGGGTCAGAGTTATTTCAATATGATGAAGGAGAAGTTCGGCATTGAACCAGAAGCTATGCATGCATGATAGATCTTTTGGGTCGTGCTGGCAAACTGAGTGAAGCTGAGGGGCTGATTGAGAAAATGCCATTTAACCCTGGCTCCATTGGTTGGGCTGCGTTGCTTGGTGCTTGTAGAACGCATGGAAAAATGGACTTGGCAATAAAGGCCGGAAGCCATTTTCTCGAGTTGGAACCTTCAAATGCTGTTCCGTACGTCATGCTTGCCAATATGTATGCCAGTGCCGGCAAATGGGATGAGGCAGCAACAATTAGAAAGCTTATGCGAGATAGAGGTGTGAAGAAGAAGCCAGGTTGTAGTTGGATAGAGGTGAATAAGAGGATACATATGTCTGTGGCTGAAGATAGTTCACACCTGATGATAAAGGAAATTTACGAATACTTGGAGGAGATGTTGAGGAAAATGAAGCAAGCAGGGTACGTGCCAGATTTGAGGTGGGCTTTGGTTAAGGATGATGAAACAGGGCGGGAAGAGATGGAGAAAAGGTCAGGGCATCACAGTGAGAAGCTAGCAGTTGTATTTGGGCTGATCTTGACTAAAGATTGGGAGCCTATACTTGTGGTGAGGAATTTAAGAATTTGTGGGGATTGCCACAATGCCATCAAATTTATATCTGCCTTTGCTGGGAGGGAAATCACTGTTAGAGATACACATAGGTTTCACTGCTTTTAAGGACGGACAATGCACTTGTGGGGATTATTGGTAATAATGGAGGATGCTGAACTTCTCTTTTTGAAGAAAGGAAGAGGTCCATGGTGCTGAATTAGCTCACGAATAAAGATAACATCTATGACTTGTAAAACAAATCACCATTAATACATTGACTAATTCCATCTAGACTATTGATGGAATTTATTAATGTGTTGACAGGATCAGAACACTGATAAGATCGAAGCTTTAAGATAGAAACCTTCCCCAACAAGCACTACACGTGCTACTACAGACGCTCGTCATTAACCAGTCTGTTAAGATTTTGCATTGAGCTAATTACTATCATTTTTGAAACAGTCAGGTTGATAGAAAATTCTGATTCTTTCGTTAAGACTTTTTCTACTCCAAATTAGAACCCATGAACGGTGGAAACAATTCAAATGGTTATCTAGTCTCTCTTTTAGGGTTCGGGTGCCAAGTCAAGCAGACTTATTATGTACCTGCATAACAAATGCTAACATAATTTCGAAATTAAAAGATAACTGATTCAACCAAATTCTGGGAATATTTATCAAATTAAATGAATAAATACTGATTGTATAATGCTAAGAATAAAATCAGGCAATATCTTTAACCTTTAATGTACCAAAGCTCATCACCCCACAGAGAGTACGTTCAGATGAGAGCTGGACATTTTTTCAGTTTCCCGTGTATTTTTTTGGCACAAATGAATCGCAAAAACGATCAATAGAAGTTGTTATAAAGCTTCATCTATCAATGGTATGAGTTGAGATGGAACACTTGGCAGCTTGGCTTGTATGAGTTCTTAGATGCAGCCTGCTCAAACTTCTTAATGGCATTTTCATTTTCTTCTAAGCTGGTTTGGACAAAAAAGCGTGCCCACCAAGATGGACTTCGCATTTTTGCCTTCACAGAAAAAGCATAAACAAGAGTCAATTTGCAAACGGACAAGAGACCAACAACTTGTTACAGAGATAAATACGATACATTACAACAAGACAAAAACACAAGTGGAACAACTTTCAGACAAGAGTCATCTTGACCCTTCCGCATCACTTGGTACTAAGGAACCAAAGTAAGCAGTGACAGAAGTCAGATTACTTTCTGCCTAGGTCTCATTGTTTAATATTGAACCTTCGATGCACCGTAATCGTTGAATCACAACAGATTAGTTTAAACAGTTTAGAATCCTAAATAATTGTATTCAGTAACCCTTTATATAGCCCCTTCAATTACAACTATATTTGGGTTAACCAAATTGTTTATTACTGAAAGTTCACCATTAAAGACCTCACCAAGAACATGATTTCTATGAGCAATCCAACAACCCAAGAGCTGACAGACACCACACAAGAAATAGATCAAGAAATATGATATACACTTACCGGCCGCCCAAATTTGGATAACTCAGCAACTTTAGCTCTTTGTTGGCCAGGGTAACCTAAACATAAAATTTAAAAGCAAAGAAAACTCAGATCATTGCCAACACAAAGAGAATGCTTCAATATGAAAGTATTTCTACTGATCCTGAATTATGATGAAAAGGTTAATATCATGAAGATTTTTGCCAAGCATGTATACCAATTTTATCTTCCTCTTTCCCCCCTCCAACGGAAAAAAAAATAAAAAAATGAAGGACTAAAAATACACAGTCTTGGTTAAAAGTTGCCCATGTAGATGGCGTATGCTTGTGCATGAGTTTGCATGAATCGAAGGGGAACAAAAAGATAGGAGATTGTTGATGCTAAACATCTCTCTGGAAATATAACAAGATGCCTGAGAGGTTGTTGATGCATTCACCAAAAAAGATGTAGCTTGGGTGAAAATGCCTCAGAACATCAATTTACAACAGCACATTAAACTTAATAAATAAATAAATATTTTGCAATTAACTGCTTATGAGGTTAAATAAATGAGAGAAGTGCCTGTAAAAATAACTAGACCATCAGCAGACACCCTTGCCAATTCTGGAAGAGTCTTGTTCAGGTACTTTGGAGACAAGTAATCCAAAGCATCTGACACAACAACGAGAGAGAAAGATTTTGCTCTATAGGGAAGAGGGAACTTGATATCAGTCACTCGTACAATCCCTTTACGCACAAGATTCTTGCAGTTTCTATCAGCATCCTCTATGTCATATGGTTCCACCCCCCATGCTTCAGTTTCCTCTTCTTTTAACAATCTGGAGACTACTGAGCAAGTATCAGGCCCCACATGCAAAATTTTGCGCATGCTGTCACCATATGCTTTGTTTAGAATAGGAATTGCTCTCTGCACTTCTAATGTGCACGAAAAGTCACCTGCAAGATGAAAATAAATTCCAACTTGTATTTCAACAACTAGTTGAGAGCATATGGAAACTGTCTCAACTAAAAACTTTGAATGGACTGCTTTTTTTATACTGGTCCAAATTGGAAAAAGAAAAAAGAAAAAAACAACTAGACTCACCACTTCTTTTTACATTTAAAAGATGCATGTCATCTCTACAGAGGTAAAACATGGCCAACTTCAGACGCTGAATATTTAGGTCACTATGTAAAGCATATTATAGTGGAACGAATTGTCTTAAATGGCATTTGATTTAGAACTTTTGCCTACATTTCCACTTTATTCTCAGATTGTGAATCCCCAAGTCATATTTTCTCAATGATGGCTCCATCTTGTACATTGCTCTCCTTTTGAGGGAAAGCAGCACACAAATCCAGAATTAGATCTTGGCGAGAAACAAATGCAAGGACAAAGCACTTTCTAGAAATCCAGCATCTGCGATATACTCATTCTATTGAGTAAATTTTACGCTTCAGAAAACAAACTAGCAGTAGATTTTTGTTTAAAACACTATCCCTTGTTCAAAAGGCCTGATGTTTATAGAAATATAGTTCCTTGAAAAAAAAAATCTTCTACTTCACAATAGTGGTTTAGTATTTGTTCCTAAAGCCATGTGTAACATGCTAAGAGATTAATACATTCATTCACAATGCAAAAATAAGCAGGAACATTTTTTGTGTGTGTTCTTTTCTTCAGAAAAGAAGGGCAAATAATTTTACCTTCGACATTACTAACTGCTTCTCTAGCTCGTCCAGATACGCCTGTATTATTGAAAATGATGGTTAATCATTAGTACAAGACTGAAAATGAATCGATTCGTGCTATTTCATGGTTACATTCCACAAAGAAGGCAAAAAGGCATGGGTAGCCTGTTGAGGCAAAAATTAGAATTACTTCATGTAATGATATCAGTATTGCAGGCAATCCAAATACAAACCTGATCCACGAAAAGCATAGCCAATAAGTAGGAACGCTCCCTGTGAGTTGCAACCAAAGGGTAAACAGAAACTATTAGGCATGAACCAACAACATATGCATTTATATGGGCACGCTTTGATAGAGCAATACACAGTTAGTGACCAACATTCAAGATCTGTAACTGATATAGCAACGCCACACAGAATAGAAACCAAAATATAGATTATCGAAAAAGACAAGTGATCTGTAGATATGAAACATACCAGAACGACAAGGCCTACAGATAGCAAAGGAGAAGACTTTGATTTTGAATTTAGGGCTCCCACAAAAGGAAAGTTTCCACCACGCCGCGTGGAGCTTACTTGCCTCCTTGACATGTCTACTTTTATAACACAACAAGTCCACAAGACTACCCTGTTTGAACAAAAAAAATATCACAGGAAAAGTTTAGCTTTTACAAGTCCATAGAGCACCTAAAGATAGTGAATCTTAACTGTTTCAAAGCAATGTGGATCGTCAGAGCCATAAAATCAACAACTCTACTCAAGCTGCGAACTCTTCATGATTCTCATTCAAGAAAATTGTAAGATTTGAGCAACACGTGGCCAGAAAAATCACACAAGCTTTATGCGCTGCCAATAAAAACAACTATCTAGAAGCTTTGTCTGAGTAACAACTACGGTAAATCATTTGCTTTTCCTCACTCTATCCACTAGTGGAGGAAACAACACTAATAAAACCTATCACAAATTCATTAAGTTTCAATCCATCTATCCCACAGAATTCCCTAAATTAACATAAAAGACATTTAGAATCTACGCGTAATCCTAGAGACGTCTCTAGAAAATCCAGTTTCAGCTTTATTTGGTAGACATTTATATCACGCTTATCTATACGACCATGCAGAAGATAGGGCCTCTCTTTGATTGCCTCGAACATGCAAATGAACGTCATACGCTCTTTCAGTTTTCCACCAAAAGACGCAGCAAAACACTTGTATTACAAACTGTTCAGCTCCAGATCCACAGACATCAAATTGATAACTTCAGTCCTTTACTTCTCCACCCTTAATCTAAGCGGACCAAAAAAAAAAGCTCCAGAAAGACAATAAACGTAAAAAAAAAAAAAAAAATCTTCCACAATCAACTTAGCCACATAACCATGACCAGAATTAAATACAAATGAACTGAAAGTTGAGCCCACCGGATTAAACGACACCAAAATCACAAAAACAAATGCAAGAGAATACAAAGGAAGACTGAGAGACGGTGCATTCGGATCCGTATTAAAATTGTTTGCTTTGTGAACCAATTGATATCGTTCCAATACAGAGGACTGATAATGAAATCTGCGAATGCGAGGACAAATATAATAGCCAGGCTTGGGTTGCTGAGAAGGAGATAGAGTCGGGTTGCTTTACCTCAGACGAGGAAATGCGTGCACGGCATTGAGGATTTGGATCTTAGATCTGCTGTTTGTGTCTGTGTGTTCTGCTTTTTAGCTTGCGATGGAGAGAGAGAGAGGTAGCGGACTGGCGGAGTTGAATTTTAGAGCGAGTTGCTAAATCTATGGATGCGTGGGTGATGTTACGGCTGCGTTTGTCACTAAAATTTTACCCAAAATTTTATCTCTCTCCTAATAAAATACTCTAATATAATCTCTCTCTTCCATAAAAAAATATAAAAAATTACAAAAACTATAAAATATTACCTCTCTCTTCACTTTTTCACTAAACCCAATACCAAAACTTTTATCACACAAACCCACCCGTAATGGGTGGGCATAACGCGCGCAACACCCCACGGTAAGCAATAAGCATCAGACACAGTTACTCCATGCGACCTTTTGTCACGACGTACTATTATTTTATATTAGGGAGTCAAATCTACGGTCCACCGACATTCGGCCGAGTTACTATATGCGACCTTTTGTCACGACGTACTATTATTTTATTTTGGAAATGTACCTAATATTTTTCTGTCCAGATTTGGATAAATAATACTTTCGGAATTAATTTAACTGCAGTATCTTGCATTTAACTGCTGAAAGATGCATATAAAGCAAAAGGACTTTGTCTGCAACCAAAATCTTGTAATGGAGATGGTGTAAACCTTGTAGAAGGGAGGTCCTTGTTCCGATTCTCATAACAATAATGCGACTTAACTCATACGTGTGATAAAGGGTCACAACACGTGTTCGAAATTTGTTATGACGTTAAGTTTGCAATGCATCCGTGTTTCTCGATACAGGCTTATGTAAGTACCCTATACAGAACCTTTGGACCCAAAAAGCCCATTATGGCCCACTGGGCCTGGCCCACTACCCAATATATATTCGAACAGTTAATCCGGACGGCAAAAGTAGGGCTGGGTACCGGAGCAGACGGAACCGAAATGTCATTTTGCATTCCGGAATTAACCGGAACGGAACCGAAAATTCCAGTTCCTTATCTGGGCCTAAAAGGCCCAGATTTAGTTTGGCCCAAAAATGAACTTTTAAGTTGTGTTTTGTGGGCCAAACAACTCTAAATTAAAATTACAACTAAACAACTAAATTCCAAAACAATATTTCACTATTTTATGATTCCAAAATAAACTCTAAATTAAAATTACAACTAAATTCCAAAACAAAATAAACACTGTCAAAATAAACTCTAAATTAAATTTACAAAAAACTACTAAACAAACAATTAACTATACAAATAAGTAAACAACTAAACATTTATCAAATAATCTAAATTGAAAAAGACCAACTCTAAATTAAAATTACAATAATTTTTAAAATTTAGAAAAATTGTACCGGAACCGGAAATTCCAGTATTTCTACCGAAATTTCCGGTTCCGATTTTGGTTTTTATGAAATATAGGATCCGGTTCTGGTACCGGAAGTGACCGGAACCGGATGTTTTGGTTTAAACCGGAACATTTGCAGACCCTTAGGCAAAAGTTTAAACCGGACCAGGCTGACCTTGAGGATGCAAACCTTTTTCCATTATGCAATCCTTACAAGCCTCGCTTTTTTTTGTCATCCCGAGCCCACCCAGAAACACTCTTCACCTGGCGTCTCTTCATAAAGCCAGCCGTCTGAGTAATCACCTGGTCCAGGTTGATCATCTATGATCTCTGCAGGACTCTGCTGCAATTGTTCAGACACATTGTCATCGTCATAATCAACCATAGGTTCTGCCACTGATAGATCAAATGCCACATCATCTTCCTCTCCTGAGATACTGCTGCAGTCACCATGTTTACCATCATCAAGACCTTCACCATCTTCACTGCCCACTTCTTGAGAATCAATCTGAGCAATCCTCAAAATTCAGAAGACAGTACTGTGTGATTTTTTTTTTTTATCCTTTTTTGCTTCATGATTCTAATTTGATTATAACACCCTCAAGAAATTACAACCCTCTCCCTTTTGTTCATTTAGGAAGAAATCTACGACGAGACGGATCTTCGCGATGGGATTCAATAATATAGAAGCTCCTCTTAGTACGGAGATATAGAGAGAAGACAACATTGGTTTATAAACCAAAATGATTGCTGATAATACAAAGATGATTTTGGAGGAAGTTGTACTAGGACTCTATTAGTCTCTGGAAATTAATGATTGACAGAGGGAGAAAACAAGTTGAACAGCTGGGAACCTCCATTCTTCAACTGTGCTTACATTTGAGGAGCAATACCGGGATTGGTTTTTTGTATACAGAGGAGCACATGAATGAATCCACCTACTAGTATATGACTGCCATCAATTACATAATTAGTATCCCTTCAGAATTGTGAAAGATTGAGTGCTTTTACAATACATGCCATTCATTTCTGTGTTTTGGGTTTATTATATATACTTTACTTGGGACTTCAAACAAAAAAATCATGCGCTTAGGGTGAGATGCGGCTTCCTTCCTAGTTTGGTCTATGAGCAGCAGAGATAGATTTCATTACCTTACATCCAAGCATGCACCATAAAACTCACATTTCTTCAAGTTCACATTTTAATAATTTGACTACAACTTCAGTTCTAGAAACATCTACACCTAACCTTTTTTTTGCTAAGTACATCTACACCTAACCTAATTGTGGAATAGAATCCACATAGAGGGTACAGAACTGAGCGCATCACAGAAAAGAGGGAACATAGGGAAAAAGGAAAGAGGAGCTAAATTCATTCTAACAATTACAAATTCGAAAATTACATACTTCATTCTTAAAAACTAAGGGAAAACACGAGTGGCTATAAACTAAATGACCCTACCCATCTCGAGTATAAGTTCTATAATATTCCTGTCAGGGGAGAATCATCAAGTATACACTATAACCATCACTTTGAACAAGTTGACACAAGTATGAAAACAAAGTTGTTGAAACTGGAAGTAGTCACAAATACAGAATTGTTGAACCTTAAAACAAAAAGAAAACTATTTACTTGGTTTTTATTGCATTATCTTCACTACCATATGCTGGAAAGATTTTTTACGATTTTGACTGACTGTGCAATCAGAAAAGAGAGAAGGCAGTACAAGTTCGAAGAATACTACATTTTCATTACCTAGAATAGGACAAGTGCACCAGCCAATAACAATAAATGATATGCATATATTCTGCTCTCTACTTAACTTCCTATCCTCAGACGCACTATAACGTCCTGGACATGATTTAAGATTGAAAACATCTCATATATCCCTCTTTCAAAGTACAAAAACTATGACATAAATTCAAAAGTTTAAGTTGTATGATCAAACCTCGTGAAAGATCCTCAAGTGACAAATGTAGTTCTCCATTTCAAGAAATAATAAAGGGACCAAGCCACCTTATAATGAGCTCTATTGAGTTGATCAAGAACATCTAAAATTCACCAGACTGAATAAGCTTTACTGCTTTTATATTCAGATTCTTCTCCTAAGATGTTTGCAACAATAACTTACAACCTACACCATGAGACTGAACTTGACTGGCCAAATCATTCGATCCAGCTCACATGAAAGACTTGGTCATTCGAGTAAATTGTTATACACCACAATATCGGGCTCAAACCCCGCCTCCCTCATCTGCACCAAGACAAACTTGGCCTCCATGAGCTTTACTAAATTGACCAAGTATAACAACAACCTGTTTAATTCAGAGATTTTAACGATCTTAATGCATGGAAGTTTCCTAGGAAATGAATTGGTTGTTTCACTTTTCAAAGAATATAATGAAATCATATTGACCTCTCCATCTAGTAGGTGTCGTAGCATTATAGTCAAAACCTTTTGTCACCGAATATGTCCAGAATTTATTGGCCTGACCAATACTTAGGTGTAACTCATTATGGAGAGCCCAAAGCCGAAGGATATCTTTTCTTTTACTCTCTGGAACCGCACCATCAATTTCAGGCTGGACTCTTTTTCTGTCAAACCTCGTGAAAGATCCTCAAGGGACAAACGTAGTTCTCCATTTTAAGAAATAATAAAGGGACCAAAGCCACCTTATAATGAGCCCTATCGAGTTGATCAAGAACATCTACAATTCACCAGACTGAATAAGCTTTACTGCTTTTTTATTCAGATTCTTCTCCTAAGATGTTTGCAACAATAACTAACAACCTACACCATGAGACTGAACTTGATTGGCCAAATCATTCGATCCAGCTCACATGAAAGACTTGGTCAACTTAATAGGTGGGGGATCATATTGGGATGCCAAATTCCTCATCAAACCCCAGGACATGTTAGCCAAGCTACATCCATCTTGTGCATGGTCATGTAGATCACTCAATATGAGATAACCAATAGCTGAACACAACTGGCAAAGAAAGAAATGGTAAAATGTACAAGAAATCAAGTCACAGGCACAAGAAATTAGAACATCGTTGTTTTCACTCTCTGTTCGACTCAGAGAAGCACAAAAATGACTAAACCAGATTGTACAGCAAATGATGCATTTTAGATGCTACTGGCTGCAAATTAGCTACATCAAATACTTATAACATAAAACTTACAATAAATCACCTGTGTAATATGATAATGAGTCATTGAATAGCAATAAATCAATTTAACAGCAACTGAAAATAGAAGGAAAACATGGTGAAGCAAGATTGTGCAATACCACACAGTGCGTTTCAACCGCCTCAATGAATGAAAAAAGTTGTCCAAAATCACAGTGAATAATAGGTACCAGAGTTTGTCTCTTACGATGAATAGGCCTAAACAATATCTTACAGGTCCCCTGTTATAATTTTGCTCATGTAGGAGACTATCTGCACTTTATGGTTTGAAATCCGATCCCCACTCTTTCAATGATATATGAAGGCTGTAAATAGCATATACGAAACCTTGTAGAGATGTACTGAGGAGATAAAGATTGGAGAACCCAGAGTATGCTTTGCCAACTGCATCTCTTCCCTCTCTTCCATAAGAACGGGAATTTGAGATAATACAGATTCCCATGCAGAACTTGAAGAAGCAAAGTGAGCCAACCCCTTCGTTTCTGCTTGTGCAGCGGCACATAATCTCAGTCCATTAAAAATTAGCAGCTCTTTCTCGTTGAAGCCTCTATTGTGAGAGTTGCATCCGGAAAACCTTCAAACAAAGTTTTTCTTAGGGATATTAATAGCTCCAGTACTATTACCATCTGATACTGGCAGTGAACCTATCACCTCCACACAATCAGCTGACGGTATTCATTTACTTCATAACAACTCTCTCATTCAAAAAACTATAAAAGTTTAGCTGAACCACGCCCTCCACCCCAACGGCGTCGACGAGCCCTCCTTTTTCTCCCATCCTTCTTCTCCTTGACTTTTTCTTTCAAGTCCCTTTCTCCTCGCCGTTTATACATCTTGAAAGTAATCTGTCTATCTACAGCCATCTTCCTTACCTTCTCTGTTATCTCAGCTGCAATCTGCCTGTTATAAAGTTTCCTTAACCCACGCATGAGTTTAGCAAAAGTATCTGGCTGCGGCATTACATCTGCATCCATCATGTCCAGACAATAGGAACAAGCCTCCTTCACATGTCCATTCGAAAAGAGCGCGTGAATCCAAATTGTCCACGAATACACATTAAGCTCGCCCACATTATTAGTGATGCAACTCCATACATCTTTAGCCATTTCAAGCTTCTCGGCTCTTAATAGAGAATTAAATAACTCCTTCAAGGTACCATACTGAGAAGAAGAGAGAATGCCTCTACCAACCATTTCTTTGAAGTACTCACAAGCTTCAACCAAACAACCTTGCCCAATAAATCCATGAATCATTATGACAAAAGTGTCAAGCCCTGGACTAAGTCCACTTGCTTCCATTTCATTCCAAAGTCGAACACCTTCCTTAACCTCCTCCAACTTGCAAGCTAACCTAATTACTGTGTTATAAATACTTAGATCAGGAATGTAACCAATCTTTCGCATCTCCTCCACGAGTTCCATACACTCTTCCAACTGTTCCTTCTTCTCGTGAGCCACCATTATGTGCAAATAAGTCGTCTGACTAGGAGTATGGCCTTCCTGTATCATTCTGTCCACAAGCTCATAGCCCTTATCAATCTTCCCTCGCTTACAAAACCCACTTATCAACGTACTGTAGGTCACAACGTCAGCCTCCCAACCATTCCTCTGACTCTCAACTAAAATACGCATTGCCTCCTCCATTTTCTCCTGCCCACAGAGCGCTTGAATCAAAATAGTATACGAAGTTGCATTCGGCTCGCAACCCTTCCTCCTCATTTCCTTCAAAAGATCAAACGCATCACTCATCTTTCCTGCTTGAGCATACCCACCGAGCAAATTGTTATACACCACAATATCGGGCTCAAAACCCGCCTCCCTCATCTGCACCAAAACAAACTTGGCCTCCATGAGCTTTCCTTCTCGACACCAACCATACAACAACGAGGTAAAATGCTTAAGCGTGGGCGTAAATCGAACCCTCATATCCTCAAACAATAATGCGGCTTCCTTAACACTTCCATTCTTGCACAAAGCGTCCAACAGACACCCAAACACATACTCATCAGGCTCGCAACCGTACTTCGGCATTTCATCCAACACTTCAATTGCTTTCGTAACCATCCTAGCCGAGGCGAACCGCCTCATCAGAATAACAAACACCTCAGGGGATATCAACTGAGAATTATCCCTTCTCATTTCTTCAAGCAGCGCCCAAACAGCACCAAATTGCCTCATTTTGCCTAAAATCTTTATCGTAGCTTTGTACACTTCGTAGCTATGTCTATAACCGGGCTGCTTAGAAGCCCAAACGAAAAACCTGTACCCTAAGTTCCCAGCATCTCCGCAGCGATTCAATACGCGTTCAGTTAATCCCGAACGCATAACGACACCAGATTCTTTCAAAGCGAGCTCCAACTTAGGAACCCTGGAGTGGAATTTCTTTAAGATTCTGTATACCTTCTCGACATCGGCGGCAAACTCGTCGTGGCTCTGATCATGGGCCTGATCATCCGGTCTAGTTTGAAGGCGAACTAGCCCGAACCCAGCATTTGTCTCGTCTGATAGATGGTTATGGTTGCGCTGATTGGCGGTTCTGCTACGGTTCGGATTGAGTTGTGATGGGTTTAGGGGAAGAATCACTTGAGAGTGAGAGGGTCGGGATTGGGGAGTTTCGGGGTCAGTGACATGTGAGGTTGCGTGAAGGAGGTTAAAGAGCTGGCTTGGTTTGGAGGAAAGGAGGAAGTGAGGGCGTTTGCTGAAGAAAGTCCTGGTTCTTGAAGATAGTTTCTGCATTTCCTTTGTGGCTCTGCAAACTACAGCTCAACTAGGCTTTCGTTGGTTACTTACCCATTAAAAGAAAGACGAAGAAGAGAAAAACAGATTCACAAACTTTTCTTCAATTCTTAAGCTCACCCAATTGCTCGCAAAGTTTCAATTATCCGTCACAAACTGGGGGCTTCTTTCATAGCTCACGGGCAAAGCAGAACCCGGGAGAGGAACCTGTTTAAGCTGAAGTTTCGCTTGTATCGTAAATATTCTAATATTTCTCAGTTCTTAGGCATGGGTATTTGTGTCTTTTTAGTTATCAGTGACCCCAGGTAAATTACTTTTTTCACGTAAACTCTAATTTTCAAAAAATTATAGGATTTGAAAAACTATAGAATTCATGTCAAAATTGTAAAAAATACGAGAATTATTATCCGAATTTGTCCTTTAAAAATTGATGTTAGTATTCATAACCAAATTATATTTATTTGTCTTACGGTCTTACCCTTTAAAGAATCTCAGGGATGGGTTGATAAATTCGTAAGCATATTAAACGTGCGGAACGCTGTCGTTTGCGGGAGACACGTGCCTGATTACTCAGCGATTAAGGTATGGCGGGAACCCAATGTGCTCAGGGCTGCAGCGAACGCCCTGCTGACCAGACCCTCTTACAGTGCCGGCAGCTGCATTTTCAGAAAATGAGGAATGAAGCTCACATTTTTCAAACCCATGACGGAAAGCCTCGCCCAACAGCAACTTCTTAAGCTCAACCAATTGCTCGCAAAGCTCACTCGCTCAAACCGCTACTCCGATAGCCTCCGATTGTTCACCCAAATTCAGTCGTTCCAAAACCCTAAACCTGATCATTACACCCTCTCCGCCACTCTCACTGCCTGCGCTAATCTCCTGCTTCGGGCATCAACTCCACGCCCATGCTATACTGACGGACCTCAGAGCCTACCCTCATGTCTCAAACACACTGCTTTCGTTGTATGCGAGAGTGGAGGATTTGGATTCGGTGAAACGGGTTTTTGACGAGATTGACAGCCCGGATGTTTACTCCTGGACGATGCTGTTGTCGGCTTGTACTAAGCTGGGTTACATTGAGGATGCTTGGGACCTATATGACAGAATGCCGAGGAATGAGGTGGCAGTTTGGAATGCGATGATTACGGGCTGCGTGGAGAATGGGCATGAGGAATTTGCTGTTAGCTTGTTTAATGAAATGCAACGGATGGATGTTGGGCATGACAACTACACCTTTTCCAGTGTCTTGAGTATGTGTTCTACGGAGGAATTAGATTTAGGGACGCAGGTGCATTCAGTGGTGATTAAAACTGGGTATTTGGTTAGAATTTCTGTGGTTAACTCTCTGCTTACGATGTATTTTAAATGTGGATGTGTTTACGATGCTTATGAGGCATTCAAAGAGGCAGGAGAGGACGTATATGATCAGATTACTTTTAATGCGATGATAGATGGTTTGGTAGGAGTGAGAAAAGGTGAAGAGGCCTTGGGGGTATTCCAAAAGATGCAGGAGGCTTGTCTCAGGCCTACTGAACTTACTTTTGAGAGTGTGATGAGCTCCTGTTCATCTACAAGATTTGGGAGTCAAGTACATACCCAAGCTATTAAGATAGGCTTTGAAGCATGGACATCTGTGAGCAATGCAACTATAACCATGTATTCGAATTGTGGGGATTTACATGCTGGTCGCATGGTTTTTGAGAGATTGGAGGAGAAAGATTTTATCTCTTGGAATGTCATAATCTCCAGCTATGCTCAAGGGAATTTTGGTAGATCAGCAATCTTGGCCTACCTGAAGATGCAAAGGGCAAAAATTGAACCAGATGAGTTTACTTTTGGAAGTTTATTGGCATGCTCAGAGTGCTTAGAAAATGTGGAGATGATACATGCCCTTGCATTTAAAAATGGGCTCATGTCTCAAATTCCAGTTTCAAACTCATTAGTTTCTGGGTACTCTAAGCATGGGAAGATAAAGCAGGCTTACAAAATATTCCGCAATATCTATTCCAGAAACTTGATCTCCTGGAATAGTGTCATTGCGGGGTCACTGTTAAATGGATGTCCAATACGGGGGTTAGAGCAATTTGCTCAATTGCTGAAAACAGAACAAAGGCCGGATGTTTATACCTTGAGTCTTATTTTGAGCATTTGTGCTAGCATTTCATCATTGCTTCATGGGAAACAGGTTCATGGTTACATTGTGGCATTTGGGTTATTTTCGGAGACATCTTTAGGTAATGCCCTCATGACAATGTATGCAAAATGTGGTGTTTTAGACTGGTCTTTGAGAGTGGTCAATGCAATGGGCAAAAGAGATATAGTTTCTTGGAATGCCCTAATATCTGCTTACGGGCAGCATGGGCAAGGAAAAGATGCTGTAAACAGCTTTGAGGTGATGCATGACTCGTCAGATGTCAAACCAGATCACGCCACCTTCAGTGCAGTTCTTTCTGCTTGCAGCCATGTAGGTTTAGTTGATGATTGTACTCGGATTTTCAACTGCATGGTGAAAAATTATGGCTTGCTCCCCAAAGTGGATAATTTTTCTTGCATTGTTGACCTTCTAGGTCGAGGTGGGTACCTTAATGAAGCAGAGAGAATAATAAAGAGTCAGCATGTCGAGACTCGAAACTCCAATATCTTGTGGACATTGTTTAGTGCCTGTGCTGCTCACGGAAATATAAGGTTAGGAAGGATAGTTGCTGGACTTCTTCTTGAAACTGAGGGCAATGATCCATCAATCTATGCGCTTCTATCAAATATATATGCAGCTGTGGGTCAATGGGAAGAATCGGCTAATGTTAGGGAATTGATGCAGAGATATGGAGTGATGAAGCAACCTGGCTACAGCTGGATTGGGTCATAAAACCATAACAAGTTGTTAACTCGTTCACGGGAGGCTAACAAAACCCAGAGATCCTTGGCAAATTTCTGGCCTGATTTAGTCAAGACATGTACCAGGAGACTAAAAAAGGTACTAACCATACACTCTTCAGGTTGAACAATCCTGTATAGGTTGAGAGTCTGGCTGTTAACTTGATTAGGAAATGGTGCTCTTTTCAACGAGTAAGGAAGTACCAATGATCATTAAAGAAACTGATATTTACATCAACCTCCGGTCCCTTCATCTGTGTATCTAAAGCCCTGGGATGGGGAGTGAGAGGAGTTACGGAGGTCGCACCACGTAAAAGCTTGAGGTACTTGCAACAAAAGAACGTTTAAGTACCACCTTGTGTTCAGCTGGAGCGAAGCACGGAAGAAGGCCAACTCGACCATTTGTCCAAGGGGGTTAATCTGTACAGTACAAGACATCATATGCATGGGCTTCCCAAGCAAAGCTGGCACACATTGCTCCATATTTCTGGAAATGACTCTTCTTTGTCCCATTTGGACTAAATTAGGTTCGCTAAAGATTCCACATGGCCAGTCAAGCTACAGACGCAATCATCCGGATCATAATTCGCCCAAACACTTCCCTGAAACGCAAGGCCTGGTTTGTTAGTTCACGTAATTTAGTGGAGCTCTTTTTTTTTCCTTGTCGAAGGGGTAAATAATGGAGCTCAATCAGCAACAGATCCAATTTATCCAAGAGCTGCTCCACAAGTGGACTAGACCCACCGGATTTCCATCATGTGCCCACACCAATTTGTGGCCTTAGAAAATAATCCCCCTTCCCAAGGCAGAGGCCTAGTGGTAGGAGAAGTCGATAGGAAACATCATCTTGCGAGTCCTAAGTTGTGGATTTGAACCTTAGTAAGCTCCACACCTATAAGTATACTTGAGTTTAAATGTACCAGGGCAGTGACATCACCAGCGAACCCTTTTTCCGGGCAGGAGGAAAAAAAAAAAGATAATCTCCCTTCCTGGTCTTACAATAGGTGGGTAGGTCCATGCAGCAAAAAACAATAAATTATCCTAGTTGGTTTGACACTGGAGTAGTCCAAGAATGTTTGCTCATTGACAAAAGTACATAATCTCACTTCGGGCTTGTTTGGGAAAGAGTTTAACTTTTGATTTTGGTTTTGGTTTTAGTTTTAAATTTAAAATTTTAAGATTAAAATATTGTTTTGTTGTAAAGGTTTGTTTGGTTGATTAATCGAATGAATGATTTATATTTTATTAAATTAAATAATAATATTATTATGATATTTAAAAAATAAAATAAAATAATATATAATTCAAAAAAATAAGTAAAAATGGTTTTATAAATATAAAAATTATAAAAAATAGATAAAATATCAAACTAATAAAAATATATGATAAAATTAAAAAGATAAGATAAAAATCGTACAAAAAATCTATAAAAAATTATAAATAGAAAAAAAAATTGATTAAAATTTTCAAAAATAAAAACTTAACAATAATTAACAAATATAATCATTATCAAAATTTTATTTACATCAATGCTCGTTGTGTAAAGAAAGCAAGATCTTGTGTGTCCTCTGTACATCTTTGACGAATGCCCATGAGTTTTTCCTCAGTGGCCTTCTACAAACAAACACAATTGCAGCTATCCTCTTTGTTGCAGTACAAATCTATCCCCCATTGCTATAGCCTCTCCTTCATACAGCACTATAGGGGACTTCATGCGTGGAGAAAGGGGTGAGGGGCCCTTCCACCACGTATAGCACCCTCCCTCCCTGGCCTAGCACATCACAGAGCAAATTAGGAGATTCCTTGACCTCCAGTACCTATTGTGAATACTGATTGAAACGTGCTATTGGAAGTGATGACACTGGTCATTCATTGGTGGACAAACATGCATACAAGTTACGACCGAATCTTTCAACTTTTAAGATATGCAAGAAACATGCTTCAATATATATATAACTACAACATCTTGATTTATTTAAAAAATAAAAATAATTAAAACATCTTAGTTATTTGTGCAGTTTATAATAAATTATAACCGTGATTGTACAACTATTTGTTGCTTTTAAGTTAGCTCATTGAATGTTAGTAAATGATTGTAATAATTTTGATATTGATTATATTTGCTTTGTTAAGTTTTTATTTTTGAAATTTTAATCTTTTTATTTTTGAAGTTATAGTTTTTTATTATTTTTGTAAACTTTTATTTGTTTTATAAAAAAAATTGTACGATTTTTATTTTGTCTTTTTATTTGTAAGAATATTTTCATATTAGTTTGATATTTTATCTATTTTTATATTTATGAAACCATTTTCTACTTATTTTTTGAATTATATATTTTTCAGATTTTTTGTTTTTTGTTTTTTGGATATCATACTAACTATAAAATAGTATTATTTAATTTAATAAATTATAAATTATTCCAAATCTTAATCAACCAAACAAATCCTTACAACAAAATAATATTTTAATCTTAAAATTTCAAATTTCAAATTTAAAACTAAAACCAAAACCAAAACCAAAAGTTAAATCCTTTCCCAAACAAGCCCTTATGCATTGAAATAGAGTTATTGGTTGAGTGCATACATAATTTTGAGCTCTAAAGATTGTTCATACAGTGAAAGACACTTTCTAATGATCTCAAACAAATAGAACAGTTGTACAGCGACCTTTAGGGGAACCTCAAGCATACAAATATCCCCGGCACTTGCTTCTGACAAGTCTCCCCTTTCACTTTGACTACAGCAAGGCCAAAGGTACTTGATCTTTGTCATATTCTTTTAGAAATCTCGCTTGATGGGAGGAGCTCTGCAGTATGCTGGCATCGTTGCAGGGAAAAACATCTGCCTCACTCCTTCCGCCCTGATGATGGGAAATATTATCCCCGACGCACTCTGGAAAAGACAAAAGTTCTTCAATAGCCATGTAGAAGAAAACTTATCTATAAAGATAGTCATGGTTTCCCCTATATTGAGATTGGGAGAACCTTTCCTTCCTTTAGGGGTTAAAAAACGAAATCGATAGAAAATCTATCTACATGAAAAGCATGCTATACTAATTATCAAGCAAAAGGGTAGGAAGTACTCACCGAAATCAATCGAGCTCCAATCCATATTCGTTTAGGTGAAGGAAATGGTAGTAACAAACGACCAACACCATATATTGCCACTGAAAAGAAGTGGAGAACTAAACTTAATGGACGTGGGTTCAGACCAGAGAGCAAAGCCACAGGCCCTGTTGAAAATATGCCTCCAAGGCTTAAATAGTCAAAACATGCTTCGCGCATCTCCTTCCTTGCCTGGTCAGGTGAAGCACAAAATACCTTGTAGAGGGCACCGGCCAGAGTATTAATCGTAGATGCAACTGGCTGAAATAACACAACCATATCATGCAAGTAGTTATGCAATGCGCAAAACAAAGTCCCTTTTCCATCAAAAGCGAGAGAAAAAAAAGTATGTGCAAAGCCATACAAGAATTTGTCTTGACACTGAATCCGTTCCCCTGCCCCTTATACACATTATCATTATACTTTTCTGTTCTACAAAGCTCACCTTGCGCAAGGCGTAAAAGGATTCAAGATATTTGGATAATGAAGCTGCATCATTCAGGTCTCGCAGTGGCTTAAGAAGATCTCGGAGTATGACAATATCAGAAAGTGCCAGTCATCCCACCACCGGTTAAAGGATGACGCATGTTGAAAGCATCGCCCATTAAAAGGGCTCCAGGAGTAGGATGTGGATCTGCTGGCATGCTTCTATTCGGCATGCTTCTAATATTTCCTTTATCAACTGCAGATATGAAAGCATCATGAAGCTCAGGGGGAATCTGCAAAGAGAAATTCTCTTGATTAATCCCAGGCGAAGGACATGAAAGAAGATGAAACATCAAGAAAGAACCAACACAAGTATGCTACAGCCTACAGACTTGACAAGCTATGATCATATATGAAAAAGATCATCAGTAGGTACCTGTGGAGCAACCACTGTTTTCAAATAGTTGGCCATATCACCATTAGCAACCGAAGGTAATTTCTGCCCTGGTACATCAATCAAGCAGCGAACCTCTGAACTACTGATTGGATAAAACAACATGGGGGAAGGGTCCCCTAAAATGACATGCCCATGATTTGCAAATGGAAGTTGACAGTTCTCCAAGACTAAACCGACAAAACAAGAGGGCACGTCTACCTGTAATACATGATATGTTAGGATCAAGTCAGTCCCAGACTCCAAGTCACAGGTAAGAACTAGATGTCTATGCAAATAAACAATGTTGTTCCGAGAAAGGATTCAGTCCAAAGAAAGATTGTGCAAATAGATTCAAAGCCACAATTGTGATTTTTAAATGAATATTCAAGGGCCAAGATTTGACCACCAAGTCTATTAGTCATTTTGTCTCACATGCGTCATTAAATGAGGTAGTCAATCCTAACCCTTGAATGTTTATTTTAAAATCACAGTCGTGACTTTGAATCTCTTTGTACAATCTGTCTTTAGATCGAATCCGTTCTCGTTCTCTAGATGCTAAATTTTTAAGTGGGACATATTATAACTGATGATATAATCCCCTCAGTCCTTTCCAATTCCACTCTTACCACACCAAGCAAATTCTTGCTAGTAGAAGTTTGCAGATGGTAGCTTCACCTTGGGGTTGCAGAGAGAACGGCGCAGATTTGAAAAGCAACCATCACACACGATCGTAAGAGGAGCATAAGCTTTATGTTCTTGACCTTCCTTGGTTTTGTATTGAACCCCTCGAACAGTCCCGTTTTCTTCAACCAGGGATGTTACTGTACCCTGCTCTAATATCACACTGAACAGGAGATTAAACATGAGGAGGAACACTGGGAAATAAATGTCTTTCGTATGTAGCAAAATCAAAAAATATGTTGAAGAAGAAAAGAAATTGCTCCTAAGGCACAACTAATTTGAGCATACAATGGAGCCAAAATTCAATCCGCTTGTCCAACTGCTTTGCACAATTAGCATTTAAAAATAGAGTAATTCAAACGGCTCAAATCCTACCTCCAATACTTCGTGCCAAGTGCGCCTCGCATGCGTCATATCCTCCGTGCAGGGCAACATACAAATGAAAGGTCTTCACTAGTAAATATCTTCCCACTTTATAGGATATCCGAGGTGGGACACTCCGTAACAACTTTCATAAGGTTTTCTCAATCTCTCAAAATAAGCTATTTAATTAATTAGTTCTTGAAAAAATTTAACAAAATATTCCAAGAATAATGGAACACATCCACCACGTGTCAAGGAAAGAGCCAAATTTTTTTTTAGAGAAATTCGTTTTTTACTCCTTAGGTTTTGGGCACTTTTTCATTTTAGTCCTTCACTTTCAAATTTCAAATTTTTAGTCCTTGATTTTTCTTTGTATGAAGAAATAGTCATTCCGTCAGTCTGTCGTCCATATGCTTAACGGAACTCTCTAATACGTCAGCAAATTTGTAAAATATATACCCGGTCGACCGCTTCAAGGTCCGTTAAGCATATCGACGACAGACTGACGGAAGGACCATTTCGTTAAAAAACTTGAAGACTAAAAATTTAAAGTTTGAAACTTAAAAGACTAAAATGAAAAAATTTCCAAAAGCACTAAAAAGTGAATTTTTCAATTTTTTAATAAGCTAAAGCGTAGGAGTATTAGCAAACAGGGATGTAATCAAGCATAAATGTGCTGCAGTGAAAGTGAGAGAGGACGAGAGAATACTTGGTAAGAGTAGCAGCCTTTTTCCTCATTCTTTGTACAAAACGCCCATTGTGGAAGCTCCTCCCAGCCACATCTGAATGAAATTTTTCCAGCGGATAAGACAGTCTAGTATTTTTTCCATCCTTGAAGAGAGCATATCCAAGGACTCGCTGAGCATCAATTTCCTCCAGGCAATCTGATATCAGAGTACGAAGCACAATTCAAAACCAAAACCAAGTCCAAGTGGTCACTATACCAACGCAAGTGATCTTCTCGGAAAGGAAGTTTTAGCTGTGACAACCATATTCTGCAATCATCCGCAAAATTTGCATCGTACATTGAAGAATACGGCGAATTACAGTAGGAATTAATCTTCAAGCATACCTTCAAGGCCCAGTTCAATTAATTTCAGGTATCCGCCAGGCTGAAGAAGTTCACCAACAATTCGGTCCGGCTCTGTCAAGTCTCTTTCAATCACATGAACCCGTCTTCCATCCTGCAATTAATTCGTCATTTGCTAGAGGAAATAAACCAACAACAATGTCGAGCTAATTGGTCATTGGTGGGTAAAATTGCATGTAAACTAGGGAAGGTAAATACTAGACCCTGTCAAAAGATTTTGGGTCTAGATGGCGTTCACACGCAAGCATACAAAATTGACCCAAACTCCATCAGTGACACATCTTAAAACCCAAACTCTTTTACCTCCTCAAGCAGTCCGCCAAATGGACGAATCTATTCAATCAAACTAACGAACTTCTCCCACAATCGTTGCAGCTGCATCATCGACTTCCACACACATTCACCACCTCAGAAACTCATAACAGGTTACCCAATGAGATTAAAAAAAATTCGTACCATGCATGACGGCGATGACGCCAAATTTGTGAATTCCAGGAAACCCCCCAATGAAAACGTGAAAAATTCATCGTTAAAGGTACTATAATGGCTCTGAAACCTATAAACTTTCCAGATTTCTCTACTTTCGTTGTGCCATAACTTCGAAAGACCCACCAATTTTTCTAGCCATGCAAAATGAATTCAAAGAAAAATATATCTATTTCCTATAAAAAGAGAGAAAAGAAGAAGAAGAGTTACCTTCCCGAGGGCGTAAGCGAGGGCGGAACCAGCGACACCGGCACCGACGATAATGACGTCGGTTCCGGAGACGTCACCGGGGCGGCATTCTCCCCCGGTGAGGCTCTGTTTCTTGCAATCTTCTTGAAAAGTCCTCTTCTTCAGCTTTCCCTGGTTGTCATTGTTAGTGCGACGGAGGGTATAGAGAAGAACGAAACCAAGTAGGGAGGCAAAGAAGGTCCAGAGCACGTGCTGATCAATGATAACCATTATCTTCCGCGGGAGGAAAAAATGGGACACGGATGAAGAAGAAGAAGAAGAAGAAAAATGGTTTGGGATCAAATCCTCTGTTGCTCCCTCTACCCCGTCGGCAATTCTGGGTCGTGTTTTTATTCTTCCGGGCTTTATGGGAATGTACGGTGGGAATTCATTACGTAGGTGGGAGGGTTGGAGGCGGGAATGGGCTCCCACGGAACGTTATTACAGCTCTATAGTAATGAGGCAGATGTGGGCATTAGTGTGATTGTGACTCTGATTGTTATTGTTGGTGTGGATGGGAGAGGAGAGATCGTGAGAGCTTTTTGCTTTTGTAGGGTCGTCTGGAGAGTTGGGTGTATTTGCGGTGTGCAGGGACTGCATCCATGCCTCGTGAGGCACTGTCTTTCCTCTTGTCTTTCAGCATTTTCATTCTCTTTGTTTAACTTACACTAAACAAACTCGAGGAGGAAACAACCAAAGGTTGTCGTTACTTTATTATCTACACCTGTAATATTGAAGATTGTGTCTCTCTCAGAATTAGACCCTTCAATTCTGATAGCAAATTAGAGATAATTCTTAACCCGATCTAACTCATTATCTCTCAACTCAAGTCAATATATTTTCTTAACTAGACTGGATGTCAGTATTATTTTCTTTGTTTTGGCCCGATGAATTTTGCAGGCACGCACGATCTTTTAGACTCACAAAATAGTTAGTGCATCAGAGATTTCAAATCTATAATGGGTTAGATAGTTATCAAGGCTCCGCTTTGACACAATCTTCCGAGTCAAATCACCCAAAACTTGCTGCGATAAATCTATCTTTATAGATTATAAATTTTGGCCAGGTGTCACGTCCTCATATTTCTTCTCATTTACTAATAATCTAAGCATAAATGATAAATACGCTTTTGCCATTAAAATCTACCAACTCCTCCTCCTGAAGTCAATCTATTTATTAATAACCCTAAGAGGGCAAGCTTCTGCCACCAAAATCTAAAGCCTCCCAAAGTGGGTCCCAACATTATTCAATAGAGAACGTCCTGCGTCCACGATGTTATGTGATATATCACTACTGTCTTCCCCCCGACGTTTTCATACAGGGTGGCTGTAGGCCAGGGGGGCGCGGAGTAGATCATGTCCCATTTTTTATTTATTATTATTTTATAAGCAAGCAGTAGCTAATAAAAATAAACAAAACAACCCCAGGAGGTCGGTCCAGTGTCCCATTTAATACATCCTATTATGTTTTTAATTGTTATCTTGTGGAGGGAGACGTATCTTCAACCTTGACCACAATCTAATATACGGGAAAAGGTTTTCTGGAAAATACTCCATTTTTTTTCTTATTCACAAATATTATAGCATTATAGTTGTTTCTACAACACTTGGATCCTGAAACTTCTAGGATGTGCCAGATTATCTTCAACCTTGACCACAATATAATATGCGCATAATTTTAAGGAAGGTTGATTTTAAAATACAATATTTTAAGGAAATAAATAATGTACACGGGCAATGTGATGTATTATTAGTACACTTACATTTCTGTAAGGAGTGGTTGTTTAATTTACCCAATATACTGGGTTTTGAATTAAAAAACTGAACACGAGATCAAAACCGACCTTAGCTCAGTTGGTAGAGCGGAGGACTGTAGTGGGTGTTACCTAACAGATAATCCTTAGGTCGCTGGTTCGAATCCGGCAGGTCGGATTTTTATGTTTTTCTTCCTCAGGTGCGTTCTGGTCGCTGGTTGTAGACCGACCCGACCCGACATTCCAATTTGACTTGCGGGTGTCCGGTATGGCTCGGCCAATCCGGAAAGCACCTTAACCAACCCATCGTATGCGTGTGAAAAAGACCCAACTAAACTTGAGCGCTTCGGTCTTCGTGATAACCCCAGTCCAACTCACCTCACACGTTTGTGAAAATTACTAAACCAAACAACATATGAAAGCTCAAACATCCTACTTTTGTGCATGGTTTGGGTATTAAAGAATCAAAGCAGCAGTTTAAAAAAAATCAAAAGTTTAAGAGCCAAACTCAATTGAAATAGAACTATAGTAGATATTTGGACTAACATATATTTGAAAGGGAACTAATATTTGATACATAATTTAATACAAAACTGTGGGTCTTGATCTCCAACCCAAGGTCATAGGTATTTACAGGTGAAACTATAAATATCAGAAAGATTTTTTCTTTTGGGTTTACGGCGGTCATCACCACCTTTGTCCTCTCTCTTTATCCCACCACCATTGCGAGCTCTTTTGGGTGCCTGAGACCAAATCAATTCAAAACAGTCAGTGACTATTACCACTCTGTCCATCCTCTAGCATTTTGAATAATGCTAATAATGGAAGACCAGCTGAAGTAAAAAAACAGCTGGCAATAGCTAATCCTTGACTTCTAAGAAGCACTGTTGATATGACTGGTAGGAAAATTGGCATAGCCTGGGTGGTCTTAAGGACTAAAGCTAAAGAAGGGCGGATACCTCGGCAGAGAATGTCTTGAGTGGGTCTCCACCTTTCTTGGGTTTTCTCTTAGATCCCACGCGGCGAGCAGAGTTCGTATTTCCCATTGCAGCCCTAGCTAGCTTAACAAATTTACTGGCTTCTTGAGTTGTTGCGTCCAATAGGTAGTCCGGCACATCACGTAGGTGGGAAGCAGGGGGCTTCTTGCTGAGAACCTTGTCATGTTTCAATAGATCTGCTCAAAACATGAGTTGAATTCTTGAGACATGGGGGCAATGCAACCAGGAAATATAAAAAAAACAACAAGGTAGACATCCAGCCAATAAATTTCATTACCTAAGTCCCTTGGATTAACTTCAAAATGAGCTTTCAACCTACGCAGACGGAAGCAGATTATCAGAAAGAAAAGCAGTCATATATGGAAGGAAAAGGTTAAATGAAAGCTCAAATGAGAGAGTGACTGCCTAAATACAAATTGAACAGCTGTGCCAAACTGAAAACTAGAAATAGTTGAAGAACAAAAGCAGACAGATCAGAAGACTAGATCTTGACTATTACATAAGTGAAACCTATTTTAACAAGAGATTTGGTGAAAAGAGAACTCCTAATCTCAAGAAAGGCAAAATATTTGGTTGTACTCACTTTTCGGAGTTAATAATTTCATTCCTCAAATCCTGAGCTCGTGACTCTCTAACGGCAATTTTGGTCACACTCTTTGCAACATCCTGTAAAATTCAACATTTCCAATCAATTATTCCTTCAGCGAATCAGCCAGACTTCAGTGTACTTCCTCCTCAAGGACTAAAGAACATGAACTTACCCATGGAACTATCTAAAACAAAAGTGCAATGAAAGGTGCAATGGGAAAGCCATACTCGTATAATTTGATGCTAATAAGTGAAAGACATTGAAAAAGCAAAAAACGAGGAAAAACTGAGCAAGATAGTCAAAGAGAAGAGCTAGCAACTCCATTTCAATTAGCGCATATGAGGGGTATATCTGTTGTCTCTTTCATTAGAAAAGAATATTTTTGTTCACTTCTCATGATACTATCTTTTCGTTGTTTTTCCGTTTTTTGGAGTCAATGAAACTCCGAAGAACAATTTAAAGTTAAAGTTGGAGCTATAACACAATCGACATGTCAAAGCTGGAAGACAAGTTCTCCGCGTAGGTACATCTCCAAAATCAGAGTACCGTTGTCGCAGTACTGTATTGGGAAAAATGAAAGGAGTATCTAGGATTAAAGTAAAAGAGTTGAACAATCACCTCTGCTCTGTATCGTAAAGACTCCACTGCATTCTTAGAGAGTAAAGAAAAGGGAGCTATTAAGTTCAAGTCCTCCTTCCCATCCTCCCCTAGATAAGATTTTATTTCTTCAAAAATTTCCATCTCATCAGAAGAAACCTGTTGAACGAACAGGATTAGAACTGCAATGAGATATGTTCAAAGATTAAAAAGAAAAACAAAGAACCGACGTACAAAATTAGAAAAACACAGAACACGGATACATCCACCAAAATTTAGAACCTCTCAGTGAGAAAGATCTGCAGTTCACTGATTGAAACAGATATACACACTATAATGTTTACATAGATATAGGCATAGGACTTATTTCATTTTTTCACTAAAAATAACTGAAATCAGAATGTATTATAGACGAAATAATTCGTAATCTCTAACCATCTTCACATTTTACGAGTATGAAGTAGATGGATAGACATCATAGTTCAACAGAAGGTTTTAAAGATGTTCCAAAAGGAATTTATTGAGTTTTTTTAATACCGAAACAAGACTTGCACCAGTGGTTCTACTGCCCCAGGTTCTGTTGGTCTCTCTCAGAAATCTGATGGTGATACTAGGTGCAACTTGAACTGGACCCTAATTACATTTCTAGATGCACACTATATAAACAGTAACAGAATATGGGCTCATGTTTTGTGGTAAACCCTGGGTGACCCGTTCTGGAGGAAGCCGGGGTGGTGGCAGGCAATAGGGGATGGTAGGTCTAGATTCCAGAATTATCCCTGTATGGGACAAATACTCTAAGAGGGAGGGAATGAGAGAATCGATGCTCCAATACGTGAGTACCACAGATACATCCTCCCACTCGTTATGATGCATCCAAGAAGACAACTGGCAATTTTGCTCACTCCTACACAATTAATTTCAATTTCGTTTGATAAAAGAACTCACAAGAGAGATAGAAGCACCAGTACTGTATGCTCTTCCAGTGCGTCCAATTCGATGCACGTATCCAGAAACACTTTGAGGCATTTCAAAATTTATAACCTGTTAAAGTACAGAAATGAGAAGGGAGTGCCAATATTGTTGAATGAAATATTAGTTCACAGAAGACAGTGGCATCGTAGCCAAAGACAGAATCTCTCATGTAAATCATAATAAGATATAATGAGAAGAACTTGACTCATTATTAAGCACCGTTTGAGATGAGCACCATAAACAATAGAAACAGGCAAACTTAATTACTAGAAACGAGTTGCTCCTTAAATCAACCTTCAAACCTCAACAGCATCCATTCTCAAGCTTAGGTGATCAAACTAATCAAACCATATTTCTTCCAAATTATATAAGGGGATACATATTGGTCATGAGATAGAAACAGAAAGCCTTTGGCAACTCACGATGCTTAATATGTTCATATTTCAAAAAATTGGAACTCCAATTCAACAAATATGTATTCATCAGTCGAATTGAAAAGTTAACTCATGAGAAATATTAAAAGTTACAAAGGATTCATTAATCAAAGAATGTGCTCATGTGAAGGAAGCATTATTTCAAACTTAATAGTATCCTGGAGGATACTAAACGTGTCTATGTTAACTGAGAGTCATGCTAGATAATTAAATCACCACATAAATTTTTTTCTTTTTAGAAATATATCTTGCCACAGAAATACGTATGTTTTACATTAGTAGACAAAACACAGCTTCAATTTGGGTTTTGAGTTGCAACGGAACGTTAAGCTCCCAGGTTTTAAATCCCAGAAACCACAGAGTCCAAGTCAATCACAAGACTACAGCCAGAAAAATGACAGGAACAAAACTCCAAGAGATCACACTCACGTGCACACAAGCAATCAATCATTTACATACCGTGTGCACATTTTTGAAATCAATACCCCTCACTACTCCAAATTCAGAGTCTGCTTTTGGCTTGCCATGCCTTCTAGACTTTCTTGGTTCAGCATTGCGTTCCCCATTGGCTTCTTCCTTCTCTTTTGTATGGCTGTCATCAGTTGCAATTAAATAATCAAAAAGCCCAGCATTGAATTCCTGGTGAAAAGCACAGTATTAGAGTACTTCCGAGAAATCATCGTCATAAGCCCATCTCTGGTGACAACCTAGTCTATCATTCCCGAAACAGTAGGCTAGCAGCTAATAAACTATCACCAAGGTTTCGGTACCAATAAGCCTGAAGGCATACCTCAAGAATATGGAGACGAGAATTCTGTGGCAACTCAGAATTTAAAACGGCAGACTTAATTCCAAACTGCACCAAAAAGAGTAATTGAAGTCAGCTACAAAGGGAACTGTTAACAAACAGACAAAATGGAAATATTAGCTCCACTTAAAAGAGAAGAAGAATGAGCCAGAACTTCTTCCCTCCAAAATGATAGCTATAGCATTTCAGACATGACAACTTTGAAAACAAAATACACTCAGGAAAATAAAACCAAGACCATGTAAATAACAGGTGTTGGAGGTTCTATTCTTCAAGGCCATATTTTAATCTCTTGAAAGATAATCACCTATCTACCGCGGAGAGAATAGGTACTTCCTAGAGAGCCAAAAAAATGAGGAAAATACATATAATGGATGCATTAAAAGGAGTAGGGATACCTTTTCCAGAAAGAGTTTTACCCTATACCCCATGTCAATGGTATTAGTAAATACCAGAACTTTCTTTTGAACCAACTCCAACTTCAAGAGGGCAAGGATGTGAAGCAATTTATCATGACCGCTGCATGATATCTAAAAGAAAAAGAAAGAATGAAGGTCAGCTCACTACAAAAGTACTTAAACTAGAAGAAAAGACTCACTACTTCAATGATAACTACCCGGTACAAAGCTACAGGTAAATGTGAACTTATGGTTTACTAATGAACGTGAAATAATCTATACAAATCTATGATGCAACAAAGGGTTTCTTCGAAAAAGTGCAAAAAGTACTTCAAGTGAAAAAATAAAATCATCATCATAGTTCACAAAATTTGGTTTAATAATACCCAAAACAATGACGAGGGTCCCATGACAAACTTCATAAAGTGAACTCAACCAAATTACTATGTATGACTGGATAAATGTCAGTTCATTATGATATTTAAGCTCGGATAGACTGCCATAGTAGTGGTGCCAGCTGACTGAAGTAGCGTTGTCAGCAGTCATGTTAAGTTTGCTACGATATCTAGAGATATTGTCACATGCACATCGCTCGAAAGAGGAAAGCAATCCTAAATATGTTGATTAAGGCCAGAAGAGGGGACCAAAAAAGGGTAAAAAAAATGAGGATTTGTTTTCAACATGCATTTGTGCTGGTGTACAAACAGAGCAAAAGAAGACACCTTAGGAGTGCCCTTCAGTCATACAAGTAATATCATTCTCATGCTGAAGTATATAGGGACATGGCCAGAGGGGAATTCTCAGAAAGGCATGATAGGTACCATAATTTTCCGAAACTGGAATGGAAAATCTTACCCAAAATTGCTGAACATTTTTGGGGATAAGTTCGTCCTTGATATCTCCCAATTCTGGCAAAGTCAGAATGAAGGGGTTGTGTAAAATCAGCTTCTTCAGTTTCTCCACATCACCACTGCCAATAACAGAATACCAAAACATATAGCATTAAGAACAAAATATTGAACCTTAATTCCAAAAAGGTTTCCTATTATGTGAATAATTTTTCGAAAGAAGTTTTGAGACGTAACACTCTGTGCCTAATAGCTCATACATTGGCTGCCCCAGGCATCAGCCTAAGTATAGAAAGAGGTAAAAGAACAAAGTAAAACCCAGAAGTGAACTCATTGGAAGACCATCTGTGTTTGTTCAGCAAGGAAGATAGTGGCAAGAAAAAGTATGGTCTGATAATCATAAAGCACATTCAATTAGCAAAATACATGGAATGGCACAAGTATACAGTAAATTAACAAACCTTGATGTAGCAGACATAAGAAGGCATTGACAGCGTCTTGGGATATGAGCTGTAAAAGCTTTTATATCATCTTCATAGCCATATGACAATAAAAGATCTGCCTGAAAACTAAATTAATCAATCGTCTCTCCACAAGTGAATACTAAGTGATCGTGTCCCAATTCAAAGAGTAAATTATACTGAACTCTATCAAACTGACACCATCTCTGCAAAGTGTCTGCCAAGTTACTAATCTTAGCATGTGGCATCCTAGACTATCACCTCTTTTGCAATGTGCACTCTCAGTAAAAATCTGACAGTTAAGATGAACAGAAAGTAAGCCACATATTAAAATCTGTCCGGAGCACACATGGTTAAGATCTAAAGGACCGATGAAAAATAATAGTTACATGGTATAATGTTAATGAATGAAAGAAGCACATTACAAAAGAGGTGGTAGTTTAGGGTGCCTTGTGCCGAAAAATGGTAGTTTGACAATGACATTGCAAAAGACAGTCTCAATTTGACCAGTTAAGAGAATATCTGCTATTTACGTTATAAGTAAGGGGGGGGAACTAATGGCTGTTTGTCGCAATGAGTAGAAATCCATATACGCCGGAATCTGTCTCTCAATTTACATTCTAAGGCATAAATCCTACAAACAAGATTCGTTAAGGAGGAATAGTTGTTGAAGGTGCACAACATTATGCACTATTTTTCAGAAGTAGGCTGTTAATAAAATCTCCATGCCATGAAACTTAATCAAAGCTTAAGGTCAAAACTTGATAAGAGAAAATTCAGAATTGTACACTAACCTCATCAAGTACAAGAATTTCAAGCGAGCCATTGATGGATGCTGGTAGAAGTACACCAGCTGAGAAGCATTTTGGTATACAAGCAGGAGTAGAGACCAGAATATCAGGAGGTCCGGCTAATGCAGCCCGCTGGAAGCAATATTTAGACTTCTATAAGAGGGCGCAAAACATCCGTATTGCATATCCTAAAACTAATATTATAAAAGGATAGGAATGTATGGCAATGCATCTATTCATATGGATGTGCTTATGCTTTTTCAAACATATAAATGAGAGGAGATTGAACAAACCAAATCCGATGCAGGCATACTGCTCGTCAACTGAACAACTTTCAATTGGACTCTACATAATTCTATGATGGATGAAACCTCTGTGTAAACCTGGAAATGCTGAGACACCTTTAGTCACTGATGGAACAAGAAGCAAAAGCATCGTAAATCAAATTTTAAATCAGTAGATGACCTGTTGAGTCAGTTCTCGAGTTGGGACGAGAATGAATGCAATCGGAGCAAGCTTGTTCTTGGCACCAGAATCAGTAAACAGCTTCTGAAGCAATGGAAGGAGATATGCAAAGGTCTTCCCAGAACCAGTCTTTGCACGGGCGACTACGTCCTTACCTTCCTAAAACCCCAGCAAGTCTAATTATTAACACACCAACAAAACAACAATTGACCCACCACTTGGTTGCCAAGAAAGAGCAGCAAAACGAAACAAGGAAAATCAGATAAAGACACTGTAATTCCCTTTACGGATAAGAAGAAATTAAATTTTAATGTCCCGTTGCAAATATAAGATCATAACAGACAGCCAAACCAACTGCCCGGAGCCTAAGAAATCTTTCTGATCAACTTGTGTTAAGATTATCATCATTTTCTATGTCCACTGAGGTGTCCTAAGAAACCACTGGAGCTCCATGATCACCTCAGTATAAAGCTAATTTATTAGTCAAGAAACTAATGAGACTAGTAGAAGATTAAAAACTCAAATTCCACATCCTGAGTTGCCAACAAAGGATAGAAAACTACTATAAATCATAGACGTCAATAAAAATGCAACAAATAATTACCAATATTAGAGGAACAGCGACTCGCTGAATCGGAGTGGGTTTCTCAATCCCCTTCTTGATTAGGGCACGTATCAGACGAGGGTCCAATCCTAGGTCTTCGAAGTTTTGTTCCACTTCTTCTTCTTCTCCGAGTGCAATCTCTTTGGGTGGTTTTTCCATAGTTTCAGCCATTCAGTCCCCCACTTTCGCTGTGTCAAATTTGTCTTTTGTAATAAACCCTTCCTTTCGAATTTAGGGTTTTCCGGGAGTACGGAAGAGGTTAGAGAAGAGGATTGAATCGGGTGGGTCGAGTTGTCAAACTTGAGAAACTGTGGCATTAAGGATCCGACTCATTATTGTATTGATCCAAAAATTCCCCGACCCAAACGACTCGAGCCATCTCCTAAATTTGTGGCTGGGCTTCAGTCAGTGAGTAATAGTCTAATAGAGATAGGCATGGATCCAGTTCTGAAAGGATTTGTCTCAAGGAAAATTCCTGCTCAGCCTTTAACAAATATTTTATTTTTATTAGAATTTTCTAAAGCAAATAGCAATCTCGTTTGATATTTTTAATAGAGATAACAAAAACATATCTAAAGTAAATACACTTTGCACCTTTTATTAAAATCTTTTATCAATTTAAACGAAAAAAATGATGTTTTAGTGCATGGTTAATGATAGGGGTGAACACAACCGGACCGGACCGGATTTGCGGTCCGGTCCGGTCCTAGTTCTTAAAATGCGGTCCGGTCCGGAATGGACCGGATAAATCCGGATATCCAGTCCGGTCTTCCTTTTTAATAAATGCGGTCCAGACCAGACCGGACCGCATTTATTAAAAAAATAAAAAAAAATTATAATTTTTAATACAAATTATAAACTTAAAACGTTAAATTTTAATCTAAACTAAAATTTAATATTTTTATATGCACTTCCCCCTTGAAATTAACCTAAAAAAAATTGAAAAAAAATTAAAACCGGTCCGGTCCTTTAATATACTAGGACCGGAATGCGGTCCGGACCGCATTCCAGTTTTTCAACCCTAGTTAATGACAAGTTTATTCTCATAAATGTTTTTCACAGTAACCCTTCTATGACAATAAAATTGTAATGCTAGAGGTCAAAAAATTGATTTTGTCATAATTGAGGAAAAATATTAACATAGGGTGCAAACTGCAAATTGTCTAAAATCAAAATAGTTGATGGATGTAACGTAATAAAAATAATACTTTAGGTTAAGAGTGTTAAGACTTTCATAATTAGAGGGTGTAAAGTGTATTTATCCTAAATGACTATTGAATGACATCCTCTTTACGAGGAAAAATAAACTTTCTTACGGCATTGCCTGAGATGTTAATTCCTTGCACTTTTTAAGAAGCAACAAAAGAATATTGAAACCAAACTGTGGTAGCATGCATCGCTACTGAAGGCTTTTCTGCAGTATGTGAAATCAATATACAGCAACCAACCACCACCGCCGCCACCAGTTCTACCCTTTCTACAATATTATGCCGAAGGTGATCAAATTCGAAGCAAAAATTTCTAATTTGGCCAAATTACAACCACGCTCTTGAGCTGCTGTGTCACAACCATTTATGCTTGCGTTCTTCATCAGTTCATCCCTCTTCTGCAGAAAATAATATCATTAACAATAATATAGTTGTTCCACATCTTGATTCCTTATCAAAATACCATTTGGAACTACTTACTCATTATTTATCTTAGAAAGCACTCAGATTCTGAGTCAAGGAAGTGCTTACTTGCCTTAAAAGGAAAACGGGGATCCAGTGAGTTACTTGCCTTAAAAATAAAAGGGAAATAACATAGGTAAAGTGGGTTGCATAGGATCATTAAGGTACCACGTCTGCATATACCAATTCAAAGATGCAGAGGAAGAGTCGTGGGGTGTAGGCTAGACTTAAAGCTCTTGGGGAGGATCTCTTGACTCGATTCTGTCAAGTTTTCTTACTGTTCCTTTTGGTGGCTTGAATTCAAACGAAGAATTCTGCACGCAAATTGCATGATTCTCATTTACAGCAAAGCGCGCAGTAAAAAAGGAGCGAAGAAAATCATTACTTTAGAGTTAACTTCAATCTCATACAGGAGACCCTTTTCCTTGGAGTTAATTGAAGTGGGAAGATCTAGTTCCAACCAAAGTTCACTGCATATAGAAAAAGGTTTACAGTTTCCAGAGCAATATTATATTGACTGTCTGTAATTTAAAGTTCATCTTTGAGTGGAGGAGGTTTAGTCCAAGCCATTTTCATAGCTTTTAGAAAGACACATCAACTATGCAGATCTCCATATCTTTCTGGAGTTACTTGCCTGAGAATTCTTCTTCTCCTGCAGTATAATTAAGCTTTTAGATTAATTTTGTGCCTCAAATTTTATATCAAACTACCCTCAAGTGATGAGTTCTGCTGCATATTCCAATTCAAAGATGCAGAGCAGCAGCCTTAAGGGGAGTAGGACTGGTCTGGGAGAGGGTCTTGACTTCGATTCTGTGAAGTTTTTTACATCTCTTTTGGCAGCTTGAATTCAAAAGAAAAATGTACACACACATCGTGCATGCAGCATGATTCTAATTTTTATATTAAATAAGTACAAAGTTGGACATGACACTTCAGTAGTTGCAGTAATTACTTCCTATTGCGAGATATTTTCCTTAAGCTTTGAATCTTATGAATAGAATCCTTGCTTCGTGTTGAAGTAGGAAGATTTGATTGCACAAAATATCTCTATTTATAGACTAAGGTAAAAAATTTAGTTACTAGATTCCAAGAGCAATATTATATTGAGTGTTCACAGTTTAAAGTTTCTCTAAAGGGGGAGGTTTCGTTTGAATAGCTTTTAGAAGAACCATCAACCATGCAAATCTCCTATATCTTTGGATTTGCTTAGAATTTTCTTGTCTCTTTGCATTATGAAAAATTACCTTTTGCCTTCAGCATTACCACCCAATTTACAATCTACCCCCCAATTACCATTCTTAGTCATCCACACCCTAAATTTTCACTCTTAAAAAAAAAAAGATAAATGCAAAATCAGTCCTTGTGTTTTAAGCAAAAATAGATTTAGTCCACGTGATATGAAAAGCATAAATTTAGTCCCCTGTAATTTCAAAAAGTGATAAAATCAGTCCCTGATGGAGAACCAATGACAAACAAAAATAGAATCACAGTGACTAAATTTATTTTTTTCATATCACGGGGACTAAATCGATTTTTGCGTATAGCACAAGAACCAATTTTGCATTTATCCCTAGAAAAAGGAAGAAGAAAGAAAGTAGATCGTGATAGCTAGATTGTTAAGGCTATGTTTGCGTAACAAAATTTTAGCTACCTAAAATTCTATCATCGTTACAAAACACTCTCTCTCTTCACTTTTTCGTCAATTTTTATACACTTTTCACAACTTTTTCACTTTTTTCATTAACTTTTTCGCTCTCTCTCCTCACTTTTTCATCAATCTCAATACCTAAAATTTTACTTCTCAAACACAACCTAAGTGATATAGATGATGCCAAAAAAAAAAAGTCTTGGATCCTCAAATGAACGAATGACCCGTGTAACTACAGACCTAGCTTGTTCATGCAAAAAAGGCACAAAGGCAGTTTGGAGGAGGGACTCTTCAAATAATAATAAATTATGTAATCGTTATATTTTCCTTTTGAATCATATACTCAATATTTTTCCTGTATAAATATTAATTTTGGTTCAACATTTTTTTCGTTGAAATGGTGATTTTAAAATTTTTAGAGTGAATAATGAGATATCTAAGAGATTTTAGGATAAATAAAGTCATATAGTAACAAAGGGATATTATTTAGCTTTTAAATATTTTTAAAATTTAACTTTTGATCTTTAAAATAATCTACTAAACAAAGAGAAAGTACACATAAACATATAGTATTGTAATATAAATTGACTATGATAATCTTAAATAAGTTATTGACGCACTTTCAACAATCATTTAAATTTTCTAGAGTTCACTCTATATATGTATCATGGTTTATTTAAAAGTCTTTTTTTTGGTTCTATATTCTTTTTTTAAAATTTAGTTAGTTTGAGATTAGTGGGGAGCTTTTTGGTCTAAAAATTGTGAACTTAGCGGGGAATTTGTTAGTTATATATTTCCTTTTTTAATATTTAACGGTTATAATTTTTTAAAAAACATGTGAGGAAGAGAGTAAATGTGAAATTTTAAGAAGAAAGGGGTCAGCCTTCGTGTTTGCCCAGGAAATGAGGAAGTTGGGGCATCCCCTTTCTGAAGTGAATTTTTTTAAAAAACAAATTAGGGGGAGTACGGTGGCCCCTGCCCTCTAGGACTATTCAGCCAAATTGGAATTTTCCAGTTCCACCGGTATGAAACTGAATTCTCGGTACCCGACCTAACCGGTGTCAATTCTAATAACCTCTATTTACATCAATCTAATAATTTTACCGGTTCTCATATACCAGTAAAATCAGTGTTTATATATATATATTAAACTATACACGGTTTTGTTTCCTCTTTACCCTGATTTGGGCTTTACTACGCCTCTTGAACGATTATTGCCTGCTCATTCTTTCAAAAGTTCTCACAGATTTTTTTTTGGGTAAGTAAGATAGTATTAAACATACCGAAAGGTTTGGCTAACACAACCTACAATAAGAGGGGTCAAACATCCCCAGTCATACAAAAATAATCAGAATATCATAGCAGCAGGCAAATCAGGCCATATGACCAGCAAACAATTACAGAGCAACAAGTTGTTTCAGAGCAGCAAGCACTTTCGACAGCAACCTGTTCATTTCCAAATAGAATCCATCAAACCCCAATGAGCAGAAAGTTCTTCATCCCGTGGAGACTTCCGGAAGCCCCTAAGTGAGTTCATTTTAGACTGCACTGCAAATTCAACCTCCTTAAACACAAAGATCATTTTCCGCTTACCCCTGCCATACATTTAAGAATTCCTCTCTTTCCACACATAATATACACCAGCAGCAGGCATACATCTGCCAAGGGTCTTCGCAAGGGATTTTCCTGAAAGATTTTGCATAGCCCACTCTACAAGATTAGTCCAATCAATTGAGATCCTAGGCATGTGGCATTTATCAGATAACATAAACCAAATACGCTGAATTGGGGGACAATTGAAAAATAGGTGGCTTAAATCCTCAACGTGTGCTCCACAAAATTGACATCCAATTTCCTGCAACAAGCCAATCTCCCTTAATCGTTGCTGGGTAGAAAGTCTACCTTTAATGGTCAGCCAAAGGATGAAACCATGACGAGGGATAACTCCTCTACCCCATGCCAAATGATACCAATGAACTTTATCACTTCTTCTTCTAGTTAACTCTACAACACTTTTAATTGAAAACATGTCATTGAGATTAGAAGTCCATACAACAACATCCTCCTTGATAGGGTTCGGCTTAAAACATGGCCACTGCCACTCCACCCCACCAATAATCTATGTCACTCTAGCATCCAACCCGAATCTAGACTCCAAAATAGAATTCTTGGATATATGAACACTAAGAGGTCCAATAGGATGCCAATCATCCCACCATAAAAAGGTATTAAGACCATTGCCAATTTTGTGTTTAACTCCCTTCCGCATAAGCTTCCTCAATCCTAAAAGTTTTCTCCAATTCCAAGAACAATCTCCAAGTGTCTTCACCTCCCATAAGCTCCTACCTTTAACACAATATGCCCGAATCCAATTAGTCCACACGGAAAGCATCCCATCATTCAATAAAATCCACAAATGTTTCATCATTGTTGATTCATTCCAACACTCTAAATCAACCAACCCCGAGCCACCTTCATCCTTCGGTAAACAGACCTCCTTCCACGCCACTTTTGCCCCTCTAGAATTTAACTCACTGCCCTTCCATAAGAAGGAACGCATAATATCAGAAATGGACTTCAAAATACTCTTTGGCAACACAAGCATAGAAGACCAAAATGATTGGACGGCGAAGAGAATGGACCGCACCAGCTGGAGACGACCGACATAAGAGAGGTACTTGCAAGTCCAAGACTTAGCATGAGCAATGATTCTCTCTATTAAGCCTTGACAATCACTTTTCCGAAGCCTAGAGGAAATCAAGGGAATTCTCAAGTACCTCACAGGTAGGGAACCTTCCCGGTAGCGTAGCAAATCAATAATACTTCTTTTTGTCTCAATAGGAATACCACATGTAAAAATATTGTTCTTCGCTGGATTAGGGATGAGACCAGCTTGTTTGGAAAAAGCATTTAGCCCTTCTATAATCACAGAAACAGAATTAACATCCCCCTGCAAAAAATTAGTAGATCATCTGCAAAACTAATATGAGAAATACCAACTTTTTGACACTTCAAATGAAATTTGAACTTCCGGTCACGCACCACCCCTTTCATGACACCCGAGAATACTTCCATAACTAACGAAAATAGGTAAGGTGACATTGGATCACCTTGCCTAAGACCTCTTCCAGATTTGAAGAAGCCAACTAACTCTCCATTTATATTAATGGAGAATTTAGGGGTCGAAATACACTCCCACACCCAGCCAATAAACATGTTAGGGAATCCCATGACCTCCATGACCTCCCTTAAAAAAGGTCCATCGAACAGTGTCATAAGCCTTCATAAGATCTACTTTGAGGGCACAACGTGGAGTACCATTATTCCGATGATAGTTCTGAAACAACTCCTGTGCAAGCAGAATGTTATCCCCCATCCTCCTCTTCGCTATGAAAACGGTTTGTTGAATACCCACCAGATCTGAAACCACAATTTTCAGACGTTTGGCAAGGATCTTGGTGATGCATTTATATAAGGTGTTGTAACAGGAAATAGGGCGAAAATCTGTGAGCCTCGAGGGGTTTGGAACTTTGGGAATGAGAGAGACAGTTGTGTGGTTAATTTGCTTAAGAAGCTGGCCGGACTAAAAAAAGGACTAAACCGCCTTAACCACGAAGTCCCCCGTAACAGACCAAGTTGCCTTGAACTTGGCATTAAACCCATCAGGCCCAGGGGCTTTATCATCCTTAATAGAGAACATAGCTTCCTTAACATCCTTACTAGAGACCTCCTGCACCAGCACTAGAATCTGATCCGCATTAAGTTTGTTACTAATTTTCTGCTCCACCCAAGAGCGGTCAATGGGGTCTTGGTTGCACTGCTCATCCCATAAATTTTGAAAAAACCATTGAGCCTCCTTCTTAATCTCCTCATGGTCCACGATTTCTGACCCATCATCTCTTGTGAGTGAACTAAGCCTTGATTTGCTTTGAAAATTCCTGACAGATTTAAAGAAGAAACTAGTATTCTCATCCCCAAGATCAAGCCATTTGACTCTCGACTTCTGACTATAGAAACTTTCTTCATCTCGTCTCAACTGTATGTATTCTTTCACTGCCCAACACTCATTGCCAACATTAGTCGAACACGTAGGATACTGGATTACAAGCTTCTGCGCCAACTCCATTTTTCGTTTGGCTTCTAAAACTCTAACAGAGAGGTTGGAGAAATGATCCTTGTTCAGCTTTTTCAGAGCAGAATAAATGATCCTTGTTCATCACTTCTCGTTACATTTTATTTTGCTGTTTCCTTCTCTTTTCCCTCCCATTGCGTTGCAGAAATTGATTTCCATGTCAAATTCTACCACTCTCGTCTTATTCTCTCCCCGGTAGAACCCACTAGTTCAAATTACCGTGCCAAAAGTGGAAAGGAATGCAGGTGAATAAGAAAAACCTAGGAGAACAATGTTTTATTGTTGAATACCTCGGTTCCTACCTAATGAATTAGATAGCTTATGTAAGAAAAACCTCGGAGAACACTGCATGTGTTTTTGCAACCTACCTCAGGTCCTACCTGATGACATAGATAGCGTGCCGAAATCTTTCATCAACCCATTCGTTGAATGATCCCGAAAGATCTTGTTATTTTTTTTTCTAAATAAAGATCTTGTTATTATTATTTTTTTTATAAGCAAAGATCTTGTTATTCGATTGGATGCTATTGCAATATCTTCTTTCATATGGCTACAGTGTTGAGATTGGCCACTCTGAATCCTTTCTACGCGGAGGTGAACTCCCACTCTCAATTTTTTGAGAATATGAATAGTTTTTTTCTTATTTCTTTTCAGTAAATATATGTTGCTATTTTAGTGGTTTGATTATAATTTTTTGTAATTTTTGTTTAAAGTTAAGATATTCTTACTTTTCAAGTTTATTGATTTTGAATTTTATTGATTTAGTCTTTAGATTCTTATCTTATTTTGATGTTCTTTAAATTTTTATTGATTTTGTATTTTATTGGTTTACTCTTTAGATTCCATTGGACAAGTGCGTAAAATTTCAAAAAAATAGTCCAATGTAAATGTTGGTTAACCAAGGATCGTCACTGCTAAAACCGTCACGTCAAGGACCGGTTATTGCACTTAACGATGATGATAGCGGTGACCAATATTTGAAAACCTACCCATCTGGTGCCGGTGCCGGTTTTGGCCATAACCGGCACCGCCACCGGATTTGAACAGCCCTACTATCCACCCCTGTATTTTTCCTTGGTCGCGAGAGTCCGTAACATTTTTGGTGGCATGTATCGTCTTCTTTTATAGGTCCTAGGTTGCGAAAGGGTCGCCATGGTGCCTATTAAGTGCTAATCGAGCGCCACAATGGCGGATTTTCCTAGCTTACTTGAGAAATTTCTACACCTATAGGCCATGATCACCCATATCCCTTTACTAACCATGATAGTAAGTCCATTCAAAGGCAGTAAAACGAATTTCAAACGAATTTCGAGGAGCAAGTGGGCGAACTTCCTTTTCGTCTGCTGCAGGGTAAGCCTCAAGATTTGGTCGAGGGAGTGGATCTCCCTTATCCCATCATAGTAAATTGCACTTTTCGTTTTCAGTGATGGAAATCCGAATACTCATTCACATGCATCAGACTTAGAGGATGTTCAGTTGGGTAGTATTTTGAGAATTTTTTTGTGTTTTGAGAATTTTTAGGTGATGTTAACTTTATTGGTATGCGTGCGGTAGTTATTTTTAGGTGATGTTAAAAAACATGTTCGGTTTGTGTATTCTCAGGATTCAAAAAATCCTGAGAATGTTAAAAAACCGAACAGCCCCTAAGACGAACATGACCCATCATAGTACATTACACTTCTCAGTGCAAAAGAAATGCAAATTTAGGGAATTTATACCCCAAGAACGGTAATTTGGAACACATCAAAATTAAGTGCAATCTTTCCTTTACATTGCAAAAAAAGAGTGGTAGTTGATTAATCTTAGAATAGTAAAGAGTTGGAATCTGGAATCTTCATTAATTTAATCAAGTATGCCACACCATATATTGCTTTGGTTGTGTATTATAAGATAAAGTTGCATAGCTGGGGAGCAATATATGTTAATGTTCCCACTCATTGACAGTACATAACACATTTTAAATGTTGTTCTTTCCCCTTTCATAAAGCAAGAAAAAAAAAAGGCCCTTGCTTTCCAAAGAAGGGTTTCTATAATCTGCAGAAACAACAAAACCAAACTAACCACAAATTCTCAGGCTTTGAGAAAAAATCTTCGACAGATATCACTTAATCAGTAACATCATGCTATAGCGAAAAACGGGATTCAGATTCTTTTGATATTTTTTTGAAAAGGGGGGATGCAGGAGAACAATCATGTGTTGTGGAGTACAAAAGGACGAATTTTGGAGGGTTTAAAACGACCAGCTTGTCTACAGCAGCACGCGCGCACATACAGGGGAAACCATCAAATGGGACTCACTCACTCCCCACTTAGGGATCTCAGAAAAGCCCCCAACTTTCTTTACAAATTTAGATGGTGATCACCGTTCCATACAGCTATACAAAAAGAGTATGCAGCACCCCACTGTCGACCCACTTTTAAGGCCTGGCATTGGCCTCCTCGTGACCTGTTTCGCTTTCTTGTATTTTTGTGTCGAAATGACGTTCAAAAGTGGGGGAACCGTGTTTCGTGTTGTTGGAGGGAACCATATTCATAGAAGAACAAAAGGAAAAGACAAAGGAATAACCCCAATCCCCGCCAAAATAATGCTGAAAATTATTCTATACGTACGCGGAGGCTTTTTGATCTATATAAGTGATTCAAGTGGTCACCTTGTGAAGATGTGTACACGATTAATGATGTATACGCAAGGAACGAGCTAAGCTTAAGTAAAGCATTTAATTTGCAGTTTCACCAACACCACAATATACGTTCAGCAATTCAGCATTTTGGCGAGAATTAATAATGAAAAAAGAGGGAAGATTCGGTTTGGTGGTGACAATATTGGAAAGGCTTTAATGTAAGGTTGACATGATTAATCCACAGTTTCTTGTTCGATCGCTACAGTGAGCGGTCTCTTTGTATGTATGCATATTGCATGCCAACTGCACATTCTCTTGCATGAACGATCGTCGCTGGAAGGATATTATAATTTAGGAGATTTCAAAACAACCAGCGCCAGTTGTTTTGACATTGATCTTGGGGATTACGTGCAGAGGAAGTTGGAAATTATAAACCTCCAAAAGAATAGGGACGACCACAAAAACTGATTTTGTTTGGGGTGATTAAGGATAAACCATTAATACCATGTACAATGTTTTTTTTCTAAGCATTAATATACAATGTACAATGAATGTGCGAAAGAAATCCCTATTTTTTTTTTTGTTAAATCACCATCTATTTTCATAATTTTAAACGGCGAGAAAAATGTTAATTTAATTATGGGTTAATTACAAAAAAAAAAATCCACTCGATACAGTTTCATTTTTGACTCGTTTTTAACGAATTCTTCGACGTTTTCCGTTACACGTGAGGTATTCATATGAAAAGATCAAAATGCCCCCGTTAAAATTGAAATCCCCTCTCTCTGCTCTCTCCGGTTCAACTCGAACCAAAGCCAGAGACCCTCGATCAATGGCCCCCGATCCCCTATATCAATGGCCCGGCTTGCCCAACAACACATCCATAGCCGTCGAATTAGAAGACGAAGAAGCACAGGCGAACCTCCACCGCCATTCTACTATTTGAAGATTTTTATCAACCGCTTGTCGGCAAAAAACCACAATCTCCACCCATAATTTCGACTGAATCGAGGGGTAAAGCTTCGATCGGTGCATCGTCTTCTTCAGCCCAATTGGAGTTTGATACTAACCTCTCTCCGATACAACTCGAGACAACGTCAGGACCATTTTTTCCCGTCTCTCAGTTTGTTTTCTCATTCTCTATTTTTCTTTTGACAAATTGTTGGTTCAGGAAAACCCATTGATCGCAATACATTGCTTGTGGCTCTTAAATCTTGTGCCCGGTTATCAGGTCTTCGACTCGGCTGGCAAGTCCATGGAGCAGTTTTGGTTAATGGCTTTGCTTTAGATTTGGCGAATTTGAATGCTTTGATATCTATGTATGCAAAGTGTGGTGATTTCATAAATGCATGTAAGGTGTTTGATGGGATGTTGGTAAGGAATGGGATGAATGGTGCCTTCGGTGAGGTGTTTGGGCTTTTTGATTCGATGGTAGAGGTAGGAACAAGGCCTGATGGTGTGACATTTACTGTGGTTCTGACAGCATGTAGTCATGGAGGTTTGATAGAAAAGGGGAAGGAGTATTTTGAGATGATATGTTGGGAAGGGTGGGGGAGGTAGAGGAAGCGGAGAAGATGATTTTGGAGATGAATTTGATATGATGTCACTGATCTGAAGCCCCCACCTGCGAAGAAATTGATCGTTGAAAGGGTACAAGGGAAAATGGATATGTGAAAAGAATAAGTCACCCATCATTGCTGCTTCATACGTGAGAGGGAGACACTTCGATGGGATGAATGGAGACAGCTAGAGAGAGGGGGCATTTTCCTATTTTCATTTGGAGGAGCTCACGTTTTTATGTACGGCTTTGTTAAATCTGAGTAAAAAACGTGTTTGATACGGTTACGTAAGTTCGTGGAGTCGGGTTGCAACGAGTTAAACATTAACCGGTTCCACTAAGAATCGTAGTCATGAGTACTATATATATATAGGATAAATATATTTAATTAAAACAGAAGATTTTTATTGATGAACATCTACAGTGATACTATGTTAAATCACCAAGTAGCTCAAAAAATTAACTGATTTGAAATACCTTAATTTAGTCATTTAATTTATTTTTCATCAGGTATTTAATTTAGCTCAAAAAACTAAAGCATAAATAAAAAAAATCTTAATTTTTGGGTTGATTTGGGGGGCGGCGGCTGCTGCTAAGTAACTAATGAAAAAAAAAGGAGATCAAACCAAAGATGTCTTGGTTGAAAATTTGGAACGGATAGGCACTATGAAATCCTTTAACCATAACGTTTGCTTGCAACAGAATTTAGTTTTATACCTCTGATAACCAGACAGAAATGCTAGGAATTAATCGAGTGATATATTTTTTTTAGGGGAGAATGACAGTACATTCTATTTTTATTTAATACTCTTATTTATGATGGAGGAATACCGTTGTTAACTCAAAATTACAAAAATAAACTTGCAAATAAAAAACAAATAGCAATAGCACTAGAATCTAATATTTTACAAAGCTCAAGTTGTCAAGACGGATAATACGGCCTCTTCTACCATAAAACAATGAATCTAAAACACACACATTAAATCTGATGATCACCAACTGACTACATAACATGATATCCCTCACTACTATCAAAGTTCACATTCTTTCCTAAATCCTATTATTTAGCTAATAAATCTGTCGACATATTACCTCTCTCAATGTATGAAATATCCGAAAATTAAACCAATGGAACAACTCTAAAATTTCATCTCAATAATCCCACAAAATACCACAGCTTACAAGAGCCATTTTTGAACCAAGAAACCATCAAACTAGAATCATATTCCACTACTAAATTCACAAGCTGCACCGCTTTACACAAAATTAATCCATCAAGCACAACACGAAGTTCTGCACAATAATTAATAGTATGTCATAATACCGAGCATACCAAAAAATGATATCACCTTTATTATTACGAATTGCATCACCACGGCACCACCCCTACTTATACAGGGATTACCAAAACTAATTCTATTTGAATTGAGTTTGTAAAAATTATTCTCAAGTTTAATCTAGGACACAAACCTAGGCGAGGATCTTGTTGAAGCTGAAACAGAAAGATTGAGATCTTTTAGAATGCTCTTGTCAATACTTGATCGGATACTGAATTCAGCTACTGAAAAATATCGTTAATACCATCCTGAATCATATAGATAACAGTTACAGAATCAAATGTCTCACCCTCCATCCTAACCGAACAGCGTGGACGCCGAAGTGCCCAAATGATAATAGAAGGAATCTGCTAAGAAAAAAATAATAATAGAAGGAATCCAATGATATTTACTCTTGTATTAGATGAGCACTGTAATGCACCGTTCGGTATACAAATATTCTCAGGATTTTTTTGAATTCTCATAATACAAAATATTCTACAACCAAACATCATTCTTAACACTACATAAAAATAACTAAACACGCATACCAATAAAGTTAACATTACTTAAAAATTTTCAAAACACAAAAAATTCTCAAAAAAACATTCAAACCGAACAGCCTTAAGTCGATTTTGGTCACCGGGGCCGGGGTGTCATTTCCTGCTCTCTATCTTTACTCTGTTTTACTTCTGCAGGGTCCATTTGGGAGACGGATTTTTTGTTCGCATTAATTTGTGGTTAGGGCCACTAGTCTAACATTATGCAGTGTAAGTTCTCGAAAGTGTAAAGAGGAAGGCATGTTTTAACAAAATGGATGGAATAACACCCAAAGAAGGAGAAAAGCGAAGTTTCTGAAAATTAAGGTCCAAAAGTAAAAGGCTGAGAACAAAAAGACGCGTTCCCTGTACAACAATTGTGCGGAAGAAACCACGACCCTTCTTGATGGTGCAACGTGCTATGTCAGATTCTAGATTCTACTCGGTTCTCAACCAGTACCTTGCTACACAAGAAAACTGGTAGTGCATGTTAATTCAAATCAGCAGCTCTGGTAGCCCAAATGCTCTGTCTGCATGCATCTAGTGGATATATGAAGCTAGGCGGAAAAATATCAAGGGGTCGCTTAAGATTCCAAATCAAAGGCACTCTGAAATTCTCTTAACTGCTATGAACTACTGATAATTTTTCCCGTTTGAAAGTTCTGCAGTCAGTGATCTCTTAACTGCTATGAACTACTGATAATTTTTCCCGTTTGAAAGTTCTGCAGTCAGTGAATTTACTTCATTGTTTCTCATTCCGCTTCTTCCATGTCCATATTCTTTAGGAATCATCGGAGTTCCACATCGCTTATTTTAAATGTATATTCATTCTGCCATTGGTACTAACTTTAGCTAGCAAAGCTCCTTTGTTCGTTACTGAGAGAAAAAGGATGTAGGTCATGATAGTTATCTATCCCAGGGTCTGTTTCACAAGAAGGGATAAAGTTTGAAGAAAGAACAATATGTTACTCAATACTCTGTAGAGTGGTAAATACAGAAGCTTATACACAAACAAAATCTCTCATGTTATTGCTGCAAAACTAATTGATTCACAAACTTGAAGCGACGCTTACGAATGAATTACAGTACGTACATTAAAACAAATAAATCTAGGCCCGGTTTGATATCTCACGCTTCTCTACTGGGGGATAAACTGGGACAATCTTGGATTCGGATGCCATGACGTGGTTCTCGGAGGCCATGACGTGGTTTTTACGGACTTTGATGATGAAAGCTTCGGCTTTGCTATCAACTCTGGGGTCAGCTATAAAACCATGGCTCCTGTCATAGTCGCTTGGGAATACCTTTCTTGCACTCAGTGCTTCTTCCGCTGGCTCGTCAAATCCGCGAGGCCTCCTAGTTCCGAAGGCGCCAAAGACGGAGAAGAAACCTGAAGACTTCCTCTGCCTGTTGTTGCCCATATCGAGTGCTGAGCTTCAGCGAGAACAAAGCTCCCAATTGAGAAGAGCCTTTTAAATTGAGAACTGAGAAGGATGTTCGAATGTTTTCGCTTGGGTTTTCGATGCAGGGCAGGGTTGCCAATTTATAGTGAGGAGGTACCCTTTGATATAATGATCCAAGGGTGGAGAATCTGGCGTATTCAGGGCTTGCTTAACCGAGAAGAATGGTTGGGATCAAATGGTGTACTGTTTAGTTTAGCACAGAATAAGTCGGGCAAAGTAGGGAAAAGCATATCTCTCATTCTCTTGTGGTCCGCTCCTTTCATAAATTGACTCAAAGTCCTCAACTGACTTGCCGGGCTGTTTCCAATGTCCAACTGTGTGAGGTTTTTTCCCTGCACTTTGTTCTCCTTTTGACTGCATAGTCTGCATCCTTGCTTTCTTAATGATCTATATCTTCGTATTTTTCTTTTTTTCCGGCTCCCTTATAATTTCTTATTTTCTTCTCTAATAATCTTCTCAATTAATGAGTCATGTGAGTACGGCTTTGACTCTTAAATTTTATTTCAAAGCGTAATTTGATTAATTGTAAAAGTTGGAGGACTCAATATTTCAAGATTGGTAATTTAGAACCTTATTTGAAATTACATTAATAATTAAAAGGGTTATGACTTAATCCCTAAATAATAAATAACTTGAAAGCTAATACTACCACTTTGTATAACCTAGAAATATATTATTGGCTGCTACCTAGCGTTTATTTCAGGAAGGTTAATTTTTTTTTTAATTTACAAGATACTACCTATGATTTTGACAGTAAGAAAACATGTTGATTAACTGATAGACTATAAACTGCCTAGTTCCCAAAATCTATATTATATTTTGGGAGTAGCGTATCTAGAAATGTCTAAGTCAGGAGGCACTACTGATTTTAACATGTTTTATTAATTATGATTAGGCCGCATCCAAGGAATTAAATTAAATTAAACATATCTTTTTGCGGGAGATATTTTTAGAGGGGACATAGTTAAAGTAGCAAATTAATGAAAAGGGAAAAGAAAAGGAAGCAATAGTTTAAACCAAGAATAATTAGAAAAAGCAAAAGAAAAGTTTAGGTTTAGGGTGCCCTTTTCTGTGTTGCAGCAAAATTGGCATCACGTGACATTTACTTTTAGGGGTCCTTTAGTCTTTTTTCAGATGCTTCTAGAAATAGGAATTGGTGTGCTACACCGTGGGTTATAAAGAAGGCCTCATTAAGGGCAATTTGGACTTTTCCTATGCATCTAGAAGACTTGAGAAAGTAAGCTAAAAGGGGATCTGCATCTCACGGGAAAAAGGCAGTTCGTATAACAGAGTGCAGTTTCAGTTTTGAGGAGGGTATTCAGATTTCTTGCTTCCAAGATTCGGTGAAACTTCAAGATTTGTAAATTCTGTGTGCTGATCTGAAATGCCTCCCACGTGATGATGGAGAAGATTGATTGGAAGATCAAGAAGTTAAAGATCACCGGAGTTTTTCCCCCAAATTCGATTTTGTGAAGATCGGAGATTCAGAGGTTATGAATCAGTGAGGCTGAAGGTTTCAGTCTTGGCCCTAGATTGGACAAGGTTTGTGCTTGAAGATCTATTGCCGTTTCGAGATCGTGGCTTCCGTGTTGAACATAGTAGTTCTATGTTCGGTTGGTGATTCGGTTTGGTAAACCGAGTTTGATTCAAGGGTTGGTTGATTAGGCTAGGTTAGTCTTTAATAGATCACCTTGTAACCTTTGGAAGCTAGTGGATTCGAACGGCCTACGGGCCCGAAGAGTTTTTCTCCTTAAGGACGTTCTTTAGGGAGTTTTCTCTTCGTAACCATTTCCGGTGTTACTTGTTTATCATTGTTTCTTGCTTTGATTAATTGCTTTTTTACTAACCAATTGTTTCTTTGTGTTGTGAGTATTCCACTGTGATATTTGGTAGATATCCTCACTGATTCGGTTGGTAAGAATTCATTGTGTTTTTCTGATTCAAGGTTTAGATAAGCTACTGATTGTGTTTCGGTTGTACAAGATTAATCTGAAAAATATTGGTTCTGTCCAGTGTAGTTACTTCAGAGTCACTTGAGGTATCTTCAGTTGTCTCTGTTTTTCAGATTATGTATCTACTGTGTATCTATTCTTTGTGCATATCTGATTTGTAATAAGATAGTAGAACCTTGTTAAAGATTGATTGAGTTTATATTTCAGAGAATAGGTTGTGATTTGAAAAAGGAAATTGTTGTTGGATAAAATTTTTAGTATACCTATTCACCCCCCCTCTAGGTATTTTCCGCACATTTGGGTCTAAAATCGGTTTGTTCAATTGGTATCAGAGCCTAACTTCGTTCCTTGACCCAACTTAGTTTTTAAATGGATAGAGAGATGTCACTTTATGTACCCCCATTCTTTGATGGTTCTAATTACGCATATTGGAAAGTTAGAATGAGGGCTTTTTTAAAATCTATAGATGAGAGAGTATGGATAGCTGTGGATAAAGGTTGGACTAGGCCAGAAGGTTCTATAGATGGGGTTGTTTCTATTAAAGAACCTAGTACTTGGACGAATGTAGAAAGGGAATCCTCTAGCTGGAATAGTAAAGGCATTAATGCTATATTCATGAGTGTATCTTCGGATGAATTCATGAGAATATCCAAGTGTGAGTCCTCTAAGGAAGCTTGGAACATGTTAGCCCTTACACATGAAGGTACTAAGGCTGTGAGGGATTCTAAAATACAATTGAATGTCTCCAAGTTCGAAGAGATTCGAATGAGAGACGATGAGACTTTTGACAAATTCTATGGAAAACTTACAGCCATAGTTAATGGGAGTTTTAGACTTGGATAGGAAATTCCAGAATCTAAGGTAGTGCGAAAAGTCTTAAGATCTCTTCCCGAAAGGCTTAGATCTAAAATCACAGCCATAGAAGAGAGTAAAATGTTAGATGAAATCAAAATTGATGAGCTAGTTGGATCATTACAAACATATGAGCTGACTTTTCCTTCAACGAGAAATGATAAGTCCATTGCTCTTAAAACCGTTAAAGAGGAAGATGATTCATCATCAGATGATGATTCTTTAGATGATGAAGATATGAAATTTTTTGTTAAGAAGTTTCGTAAAGCTTTCCGATTCAAGAAGGGTAGTAATTGGAAAGAAAAGAAAGGACACACGAAATCCTTCAATAAAACAAATTGGAAGAAATTTGATAAGAAAGATGAGAGTAGTGTTCAATGCTATGGTTGTAAAGGGTTCGGACATATGAAAGCTGAATGTCCTACATATTTAAAAGCACAAAGAAAATCGGCTATGAATGCATCTCTTTCTGATTCTGATAGTTCGTCTTCCAGTAAAGGAACTTCTTCACGTGAAAAAGTTAATTATGTTGATTTTTCTTCTTCTATTGTTAAACTAATGAATTTGATCTTGAAGGTGACAATCTCCTGGATTCAGATTCAGACGATATAGATTCACTTCGTATGGCTTATGATGAGTTGTATGAAGAGAGCTTGAAGATGAAGAAAAATGATATTTTAATTTCTAAAGAGCTTAGTGTTGTTAAATTAGAAAAAAATCAACTAACATCTGAACTTGTTTTGTTAAGTGTGAAAAATGCAGATCTGGATGTTAAGGTTAAAGAGCTGAAACATGAGCTGAAGCTAGCTAATCTAAAGTTGAACAAGTTCACAAGCGGAACCAAGAAGCTTGAAAAAATGCTGAATATTGGATTATCAGCTGGAGACAAGAGAGGCTTGGTTTTTTCAGCTGCAAATGATTCTAAGAATGTCAACAAAATAGTTTTTGTTCCTGCTGTGATTAAGGAGAAACCACCTCAAGCTTCAGTACTTCAAAAGAAATCTTATTCGGTGGTAACCTCTAATCCTATGAAGTCTTTTAATACTAATAGATCTAAGTTCATTCCAACATGTCACCATTGTGGTAAAATTGGACATATTAAGCCTAGGTGCTATAATTTGTCAAATGAGAATTTTAGGAATGTTAGATCTACTTCAAGTAGTATATCTAGATCTGACTTTAACATGTTAACTTCTCAAGTAAGTAAACTTGCTAAACAAGTTGATACAATGTCTAAAAGTTTGCTTTCATCTTCTAAAACAAAACAAGTTTGGGTAAGAAAAAATGCATCTACTTGTAATGCATCTCAAGTTGCGTTTTAGACAATATACATTTTGTTTTAAATTCAAATATTTTTTTAACCATGGCTAATGAACAATATACATTTCGGCTAAATGAATATAACATGGTGGTTTATTTTTTTAGTCTTTTATCTTGACAAATGCCATATTAAAATTCTCTGTTGATGTTGGCCGAATGTGTTAATGATGGTTTTGAATTTTTAAAATTCTTACATGCTTGAATTTTGTTCTCTTGTGATTATGTGTAGCTGCATATAATGGATATTTTATTCCCCTAATCGATGTCTATCATATGGTATTGGTCCACACATTTTTTTTTCGCTCATACTATAGTGCAAGTGCTATATTCATACTATGTGTTGTTGCGATTAAACATTTTAATATGTTTTCAGTTTTGGCATCCTCTTTGACAAAAAGGGGGAGAAAGAGTATGATAAATTCTTTTTATGAATAGATGTTGTGGAGCCGTTGAAAGGGGGAGTAATGTTTGGAGATTGAGATATTTGAGTTGGTTGACTTTGTTTTATGTTCTGGTTATACTATGGTTATACTATCTGGTTTTAATTGAGATATTTTGCTTAAATTGGCTAAATGTCAGGGGGAGTTTCCTCATACTTTATGTTGCTTATGGTTACGTGTCTCAGGGGGAGACATAACTCATCATATGTGATATGATTCCTGCTGTTGTTAAAATGTATATCTTTAACTAACACTATTTCTAATGTTGTTTAGATTGGTGTTTGTGTTAAGTTTTTGTTGCAGGTACATTTATCTCAAGTTATAGATCTATAAGCTTTAGAGTTTGTATAGGTTTGTGTCCCATTGTAAAATGTTTCTTGTGGTTGTGATCAACAAGATTCATTGTTTAATTGCTTATAGACTAGAGTTGTTTTGTCACATAGGATGCCAAAGGGGGAGATTGTTGCAGCAAAATTGGCATCACGTGACATTTGCTTTTAGAGGTCCTTTAGTCTTTTTTCGGATGCTTCTAGAAATAGGAATTGGTGTGCTGCACCGTGGGTTATAAAGAAGGCCTCATTAAGGGCAATTTGGACTTTTCCTATGCATCTAGAAGACTTGAGAAAGTAAGCTAAAAGGGGATCTGCATCTCACGGGAAAAAGGCAGTTCGTATAACAGAGTGCAGTTTCAGTTTTGAGGAGGGTATTCAGATTTCTTGCTTCCAAGATTCGGTGAAGCTTCAAGATTTGTAAATTCTATGTGCTGATCTGAAATGCCTCCCACGTGATGATGAAGATCTGATTACATGAAGTGTTTGGTGTGTTGATTGATTAGAAGATCAAGAAGTTAAAGATCACCGAAGTTTTTCCCCCAAATTTGATTTTGTGAAGATCGGAGATTCAGAGGTTCTGAATCAGTGAGGCTGAAGGTTTCAGCCTCGGCCCTAGATTGCACAAGGTTTGTGCTTGAAGATCTATTGTCGTTTCGAGATCGTGGCTTCCGTGTTGAATATAGAAGTTCTATGTTCGGTTGGTGATTCAGTTTGGTAAACCGAGTTTGATTCAAGGGTTGGTTGATTAGGCTAGGTTAGTCTTTAATAGATCACCTTGTAACCTTTGGAAGCTAGTGGATTCGAACGGCCTACGGGCCCGAGAATTTTTCCCCTTAAGGACGTTCCTTAGGGAGTTTTCTCTTCGTAACCATTTCCGGTGTTACTTGTTTATCATTGTTTCTTGCTTTGATTAATTGTTTTTTACTAACCAATTGTTTCTTTGTGTTGTGAGTATTCCACTGTGATATTTGGTAGATATCCTCACTGATTCGGTTGGTAAGAATTCATTGTGTTTTTCTGATTCAAGGTTTAGATAAGCTACTGATTGTGTTTCGGTTGTACAAGATTAATCTGAAAAATATTGGTTCTGTCCAGTGTAGTTACTTCGGAGTCACTTGAGGTATCTTCAGTTGTCTCTGTTTTTCAGATTATGTATCTACTGTGTATCTATTCTTTGTGCATATCTGATTTGTAATAAGATAGTAGAACCTTGTTAAAGATTGATTGAGTTTATATTTCAGAGAATAGGTTGTGATTTGAAAAAGGAAATTGTTGTTGGATAAAATTTTTAGTATACCTATTCACCCCCTCTAAGTATTTTCCGCACATTTTGGTCTAAAATCGGTTTGTTCATTCTGGATGCATGGTTGGTAGGTTCATGCATTCAGTACAGGTTGGGAAGCTTTCCTTTTCTTCTTAAGAAGCTTCTCTTGAGACGACCTCTACAGTCTCTGTTCCAATATTGAAATAGCGGGCAGCTACAGAAATTACCAAACTCTAGTCTCTAGATCTTTCTATTAATTTTCTGAGACCAACGACGGTGGTATATACAAAACTGTTCCAACTCTTCATTGGTGTCGAACGATGATTGTTTGTGGCATTCAAAAGTGTTCGAGTACTCTGCAGAAAAGCAGAGGTTCTAAGCTACGGAGCCAATGTTGCATGCAAGCTGTCAAAGCTTATAGGCCAGTATCTTCGAAACCCAAGATATATTAAATGGCTAGAAGTTGCACCCCGAAGATGCATTCCCTGTGCGCAAGGAACCTCTGTTTTTATTCCTTCTTTGCCTCTTTAACCATGTTCCTTGAATTCACGACTAAGATATTGATTTCTGGCTGTATTCACAATGATTCATCTAAATCCGCGTGTTTATTCTATTGAACGAATAATCTGTGACAGTGACATCAGGAAGTGCAGAGGAAGTTGTTTAATGATTGAATGTGGGCCAGCCTGCAGATATTTTTCTGTGATTCGATCAGCCATGCACGCGATTTGGGTTTCATTCTCAATGAAGTAATTATCTCCAAGCTCCATAACTGGACCATAAGATTGTTTATCCAATCGTTTAAAGTCTTTTAGTGAGTTGGGTACCATATTAGTGGTAAGAAAAGTTAGGCAGCATATTTGACAAAGGCGCTCTAGAGCTGTGCTCTGCTTTTTTGTCTTCTTATATATTCTTGACTTGGTGTACATTGGATAGCACCTCGCGCCATTCACAAATGATATTCATAGATAAATTTTCATGAGCAGAGAGAAAATTAGGATAGAAGTGCGCGCGCTGCGCTGTCTCTGATATATATGACTTGGCTTCTTGCTTATCAAGTAGCAGAAAAGAGAGAGAAAAGGAAAAAAGAGGTAAAGACTATTTTTAATTAATTAGCATTTTGAACCGAAGACCTACTATAAAAGATAATTGTATTATTATAATAAAGAAAAAGAAAATACCACATGACAGAAAAAAATAAAGGTTGCTAAGAAATTGTATATGTTTTCCTCGACTAAACAAAACGAGATGCCAGATATATAGAACACGTTTTTACATTGTTAATTCAACGTGTGCTAAGTTCATATATAATTATTATAACATATTTGGTAATTAATTAGCAGAATTTCCAATAGACCGTATCTAGTGGTTAGATATGAGGCAGATCTTTGAAAGTCGATCGCATGGAATTTGACGAACGAATTCGTACAGAATGGAGTATAAGAAAAAGATGGAGGAGGGCTTGGGAAGCATGAGGATTTATTAAGGCTACTTAATAGCCGTTACAAAAATTATGACTTCTCTTTTTCTGAACAACCACGTGTTTTAAAACGAAAGGAAATTTAGCGATATAACCCTTAGGTTTTACACGATTTTATGTTTTAGTCTTTGAGTTTTATTGTTTTAAATATTAATCCTTGAGTTTATATTTTTTATAAAATTGTCCTTTCCTCGTTCTGCTGTCTATATATTTATATTAAAAATATTATTATTAATTTATTAAAAATATTATTATCAAATAAAGAAGGTAAAATATTTAATATTAATAGGCAGGTGCTACTCCGATTGTTCCAGTCGGAAAGTATACATATATTTTAGTGTGGAAGTAAGTCTATTGTATAATCTTTTATATTACCACCGAAGACCCGAGAGCACCGCTGAACTTGAATTCGACCCAAAGACAGTCAGATCGGCCCAAATAACTTTCGGGCCAACCAAGCAAGAAGTGGCCCACTTTGAACAGATTTCCTTCATTTCCCTTGAGAATTAAATTGTCCACGCGCAGGAACAGAGCAAGCTCGAGGTTTGATGCAGAGTCGTTTTAGCCTTTTTCCCTACAGCTTCTATCTTGCTCTTAGAACTAAGGTAAAGTCTCAGCGAATTGCAATTCCAAAATTACTACTTCTATTGCTCTATTTATTCTGTAATAGCATTAGATCTGAGATAGATATTAGTAGCCCTGCTGTCGTGGTCGTTCTCGACATGTTCTAGGGTTTGCGACTGAGATTCTGTTTCCTACTCTTTATATTTTTGAAAAGTGGTTATACCTTTTGTATTTTTGTAATGGTTTTTTGTTTAATGTTATAAAATTTTCTGCTTTTTTGAGTTAGTTCTTTGGTTTTTGATTGTTGCGGATTTTATGTCAGGGCTGTTTTTTTTTCTGATAACCCATAAGCTCCCAAGGTGGGGCCACTTCGTGTATCCGGCCTTACAAGCCAACCTGGGGCATGTCTCAGACCATCCAACACACAGATAAGTCAGGGGCGATAATGGCGGTGTTGATGCTCGAACTTGAGACATGTGAGAACCAAGCGGTTGCCTTACCACCAGACAAAACCCCTGGGGTATATGTGAGGGCTAGTTTAAGAGTATGAAAATGGATGCTTCTTACTTCCGGCTGGTTCAAGTATCTGTTTCTTAGTTACATTCCATAAATTTATTTCTCAGTTGGGGAAATCGGGTTTTCTGGAGACCTACTTTTTATCTTTCTCGTTGGGAAATCCCTGGAAAAAAAATTTCTGATCTGATCAGAAAATGTTGGCACTTATATAAATTCTACTCTTGGTGATATTTTGGGATCACTCCGTGAACATACACGATGACTATATCATATAATTTAGGAACATGGTCTCTCCACCTTCTATGCTATACTCATGGTACACTTGGTTGTTCAGAAAAAGTTGGATTGGAGAAGTTCCTATGGCTAGACTTTTCATTATCCTCGGGCTGATGTGAATAAGAAATCACTGAGCCTAGTAATATGATGTCTATTCTTCTTTTTTGTTTCCCGTCAGATTTCATGTTGACCAAATAGAGGGTTAGTAGATTATAGGTTTTGTTTTACTCCTGCATTTTTGTTCCTTTTTGAACAAATAGCTATGATTGATGATGCAACTCTATCTACTTGGGTTTGGTGCTATTGAATGCAATCTTGGAAAAATTGTGAAATTTATTTTGTTGTTTTTTTGTTCTGAATTAGACTGATCACCCCTACCATACTGGACGTTTCGGGCGCCCGATTCAGGTGATTTTCCAAAATGGAGTACAAGTGGTTGAATGGTAGACAGGAAATGAGTGCTCGAGATGAACATCAACACGAAAAGGAGCAGGTAGGCTCAGTTTATGAAATAGTTACATTTGCCACCCACGTGAATGGAAATTGTTTTGACATATGTGCTTCCTGAAATTGAAATAATTAATTCAAAGTATTCTTAGAGCTTTTTCTGTTTTTTTATAGATGCTAAATATATTTTGGAAAATATATCAATCTTCTTCTCTGCAAGACATTATGAGTGCATATCGATTTTTTCATCCCAATTTGTTGAGGCGTGTTTCCAACATTTCGTGGTACAAACTTATCAGGACCCCCTTATTGAAGATTTTACAGAGGATTTTCGGTTGCCAATCTATCACAAGCCTACAGAAAATGTTGATCTGGATGATGTGGAACAAGCTTCATTGGATACACATTTGACATCATCTAATGTTGGGTTTAGGCTTCTCCAAAAAATGGGTTGGAAAGGAAAAGGTCTCGGGAAGAATGAACAAGGCATGTTCCTAGTGAAATGCAAATACTCGTACTATAATTACATCCTGTACTATTCAACTACCTGCGTCATTATTGGCCATCGAATCTTTATCTTTTATTGCAACAACAAATCTTTGTAGGTTTCTCGTAATGCCTTGATTAAAACATAAACTTGTTTGTACTATTGATTTACTCTTCATCGTGGATGCTTTTGAGTTCAAATTTTTTACTCCTGTTCATTTATGGCGTTGTCTTTTTTGCATAACGACTGGCTTTCATAATTGGGTCATATCCAAAAAGAAAAAAAAAACTTTTTTCTGGGTGTAAATAAAGTTTCCTGTTATTAGTTTCCATCACTTTCCAGCACTTCTGATGGTTTATTTGTAGTGACAATTTCCTGATGGTTTATTTGTAGTGACAGTTTCAAGGCTAGAATTTTGTCTCCTATCTTTTTAAGCAAAACATGTTTTGTCACCGTAATTCCACTGATATCCCTCTTTGTGAAGAATCTATTTTCTTGGATGTTATGTGAACACCACAGATCAGCTATCCAGAGGCCTTAATCTTTGTTACCATTGCAATGTTCTTCTAGGTTTGACAGTTTTTCTGGGATTGAATATACAGGTATAATTGAGCCCATAAAATCGGGGATCAGAGATCCCAAATTAGGGGTCGGAAAACAAGAACAAGATGATTTTTTTACTGCAGAAGAAAATATCCAGCGAAGAAAGCTCGATATTGAGTTGGAGGAGAGCGAGGAACACACAAAGAAGCGGGAGGTATGCCTTTCAACTTGTAGTTGCTCTAAGATTTCCACTTATTAGATGGTATCGTGGTTGATGCGTTACTTTTTCTGGAACCACATCATATAGCAGAAGGCTGCATATAGCATATATGTATGTCTTTTGACGGGAATGGTATATCATAGAGGACCATCAAGTTTGGAAGGTCCTGAGAATTTCCTGCAGTTTTTATTACCTGGGTGATGTTCGTTTTGAGAAAAAATGTAGGATTTTAGAGAAGTTGTGAATTTTTATGTTGAATAGTGTTTTATTGGTGTTTGTATAAAGTGGAGAGAGAAATGATTTGATGTAATTGTTTAATAAAAAAGTATTGGAGTTATGTGAAAAAGTATAGAGAGAAAATTTATGTTGAATAAAAAATTAAAAAGTTGTTGGAGATTGTGTAAAATGTATTGGTTTTTGTGTTTGAATTCTGAATATGTTCGGTGGTAGAATTGTGAATATACTTAGAATCCTGAAAAAATGGTGAAAACGAACATACCCCTGGTGGCTTCTACTGCCTGCTTCGTGCACATTCTGAAAATCCAGGTGTTAGCAGAACGTGAGCAGAAAATTCAAACCGAAGTGAAAGAAATACACAAGGTGTTCTATTGTGATCTATGCAACAAGCAATACAAATTGGCCTTGGAATTTGAAGCTCACTTGAGCTCCTATGATCACAATCACAGAAAGGTAAATCATTTGGGTTGACTTACCCCCTTATTTTGTCTCTTGTGGTATTCTTGTCGTTCTTGTCTTTCTAAATATGCAACATTCTTGTTTGCTGCTTTCAGCGTTTTAAAGAAATGAGAGAAATGCACGGTACTAGCAGTCGGGATGATCGGCAAAAACGAGAACAGCAACGTCAGGAGAGGGAAATGGCTAAGTTTGCTCAAATGTATCATTCTTATACATTTTCAACGAGTTAAATATATTTGTTTGTTTAAGCTATACCCTCTTTTTTATTCTCTGGGCGTTCTCTCCATTGTTTTGACTGCATGTTTTAGTTTGTGTTGGGGGAAGAGGGGAGGGGGCATTGGATTTTATTTGTCATTAAAGGGCCTATTTGGCACTTGTTGTGAATAAGCAGGGCAGATGCTCATAAGCAGCAGCAGGTGCTGCAACAGCAACTTGAAGATTCTGGGTCTGCTCCAGTTACCACTGATGGGAGAGGTACTACATCACTTGTAATTCAGGATCAGCGGAAGGCATTGAAGTTTGGTTTTTCATCTAAAGGTGGCACCTCCAAGGTATGCCTACCTTCTCTCCATCTATATCTCGAATTCTATGTTCCCAATTGGATTCAAGGCCTTGGGTGCTCCACATCTAGAGGATTTGCAAATTTTGATCTTAAGATCTTTGATTTGTGTATCTGACCTGGTAACCTTGTTATGTTATTAGTCCTTCGTACTATGGGGTATGGTTGAATTGAAGGATGACCTCAAAGACCATTATAGGGTACTTTGATGAACTTCCTAATGCTCAAGTGTATATCCATACTCGTATTGTGTGCCAGATTCATTATTCCTGAATGTCTGGCTTAGGGTGCCAAACTAATATATCAGCCCTTGGGAATCTTGCTAGGTTTAGGCTCTCTGCTTCCTCATTTAGACAAATCTAGCCAGTTGTATCTAACATGTAGCTTTTGGGACCAATATCAAGTCACTTTCATGTATATCTGATGTTTTTTTATCCATAAGGGGGGAGAGATAGAATGGACATTCCCATTTAATTTCGAGAGTTTGACCTATCCAGAAAAATTGTTGGCCTATGAATGTGGTTTTGATCCTTTCGGTGATGCCAGAAGTGATGATATAGAAAAATAAAACAAAGTGAGAGCCTAGGAGCAGGGACCAATTTGAGTTAATTGGACTTGATGACTGAGCATAGCGCGATTAGGATTTCCAAAAAAGAAGCAAAGCTATGTATACCGGAACCAATTATCGTTTACTATGCTCAATATAACTGCTGTAACTTACTGCAGCGACATTTCTACTACATTCACCACAATTAATTTCTTTTCTGAAATCACAAGAAAACTTCCACTGGAGCCTTTTCCTACAATAGTACTTTATGGTTAAAATGATTTTTTATTTTCATGGTAATTTTGCTTGTTACATACATGTACAGCAGCATATGACCGATCATTCTTTTCTGACCCTGTGGGTATATTAGAACATGTAACAAATGGTGCCCCGTGGTCGTATCCCCTAATTTGCTGCTTCCTGTTACCTAATTTTTGATATATGTGGCTTATGGTCTAGTATGAGAAAAGATACATAAATTCCCTTTAGGTTATAAATTATTACTTGGGGTCCAGTTGAGCTGTGGGATAGATTTAATGTGTAAAATGTCGTAATGTACCATCAGGCCATTCCTTTAAGTAATTGGAAGGGCAGAAGACCCCTGATTAATTTCTTTTTCTCCCTATCGGACTTCTGTCAGTCCCCTCTAGCCCAATGGAAATGTCGAGACTTGCGTTTGTTAACAATGTGAAATTTTTTTAATCTGGTTCTAACTCCAGTTAACAAATATGTCATCTGAATAACTTGTTTTTGTTTCTCATTGTACAGAGCTCTTTAGGAAGTGCTGCAAAGAAGCCAAAAATAGCTGTGGCCTCAGTCTTTGGCGATGACAGTGATGAAGAAAAGTGAAAAATCCCCCTTGCAGCTGAGCATTATCATCTTAGTTCATCGCGTTCTGTTCAATGTCGTAGTTCATGTGATTGTATTGTTCACATCGCCTTCTGTCTGATATTTATGTGATCATGTCTCAGTTAATAGACGTTTCTTGGGTAAGATTCAAAAATCCTTAGAAGGGAATTTTTTCGTTCAATTCTAAGAGATATTGATCCATCAAAAAGAGTTGTTCGGGAATTTATACAGATGAATGTAAGCTGATGTTGTAGTTGTTGACCGAAGAGTTGTAGCCCATTGTATATCAAGCTTATATTTGAATCGGGACTGCAGCCGATACAAGGCGTTGTCCTCATTTGTAAACGAGCACTTTGTCCAATGTAATTGTGGTAGAGAAAGCCTGTGCAGACGTGATTTGCAGGCGAGTTGGTGAAGTTGAACTCATCTTTTCGTTATATGCGAATTTGAAGTTGCTAGTGCTTGCAAATGTGGAAAAGATTGGTCTATAGAAGCTCCTGTCCAATCCCTGCGTAGGTTCTTAGCGCAAAAGGACTGCTCTGTTTCTTGGGTGCCTCTCATCCAGAATAGACTTTGGTCACTTATTAGCTAAATAGGGAGCTGTTTCCGGCTCTTTTGTATTTTTTTTGTCCTTCGAACTGCTTTCCACAGATTTTACACCGTGACGCTGACTAGTTTTCAGCATGTCGATGTTTTAATCAGGAAAAAAAAAATGGGGAAAAGATTGGGTCCAAAGGGTCTTACTCGCCATATCCTGTAAACTTCTGTTAAGAAAACCAAAATTACTAGACGTACTTATCCCAGGCCTGCTCTAGTGGTTAGGGTTTATTTTACTTGTGTGAGTTAGGTGCACACGTTACAAGTTCGATTACCCACTTAAGCGGGAGTCGTAGGGGTGTGGATAAGTCTGTGTTAGCTCTATGGGGTTTATCTGTGCATTCGGTGGCTTCGCTCCGGTAGCTTGCCACATAGAGTTTCTCCTTGTTTCCAAAAAAAATCAAAATTGATTGATGAGCAAATTTTATAACCGCAATGGTTCAATTGAGTGTTTGTTAAAGAGTAGGTACACTAAAGCTTTTCCAGCATAATGGGTCCACTTTTCTAGAGAGAAGGCTTAGCCTCTCTCTCTAGAACTTCGCTCTTTTTCTTTTCGGGACCCCCCTTCCCTCTTTCTCCGGCTGCGGGAGGAGCTCCGGCTCCTCCCGCCTCCCCCCCCCTTTTTCTCTTCTCTTCTCTTCTTTTCCCCTTCCCTTTCCCCTTCTCTTGCTTCATCTTGGCTTGGTTTCACCCCCGTTTTTTCTTTTTTTCTCGCTTTGTCCTCTTGATGTTGTGTTGCTAGATCCCGGCTTTTTGTTGCACTTTGGGAGGCCAAGCCATAGATCATCTACCTCAGCTCCTCCGGCCGATCCTCTCAGCTCCTTTACGTTGTCGGTCTGTCGTCCGGAGCCGCCACACGCGCCCACACGCGCCGATTCTATTTTGAGCTTTTGGGGGCTGTTTTCGGAGGTGTTCGACGGCCGCGACCCTTGGACAGTGTCAGAAGCCCTCGGCCGCCCATATCTGGTCGGTCCCGTGCCCCTCAGCCGCGCGTGACGGTCACGCGCCGCCGTGGTGATCCAGCAGCTGTTTTGGCTTTTGTTGTTTTTGTTTCGGTTGTTGTTGGTTCTGTTGTTGCTGCTCCTGTGGAGCTTTGCTGGCCTTTTTGTGGCCTTTCTGCCCTTTTGTGGGTTTGTTGGTTTTTGCCTAGGTTGCTTGTGCTGCATAGTCTTAGCTTTTGTGCTAGTTTCTGTTTATGGTTCCGGTAGTGCCGTCTGCCGTTTCCGGCCACCTGCTCTCTCTGCCCTGCATGAAGCATTTGTGGTTCCCCGATCCTTTAGGGATCCCGCTAGCCTCTTTTTTGCAACCTAGTTGTGTTGTGCTTGGATCTTTGGTTCTAGATGTCTTGTGTATCTTGTAATCTTGATTCAATGCAATGGTAAGCCTCTCGGCATTATTCAGCAAAAAAAAAATAGTGTTTGTTAAAGAACTGTGCCCAATCCGGATTTTGAAGACCAAAGGATTTGGACAAAAGAAAGAAGCGGCTTGTTATCAGTTAAATCTGTGGTTCTTCATGAACAGATCAGTAGAGCACCAGAGAGGCTAGCGCTGGATGCTAAGTCTTGGGGGAGGTTGTGGAAGCTGAAAATTCAGGATAGACTTAAACTTTTGCTTTGGAAAATTGCAGTAGGGGCATTAAAAACTAAGGGAGCCTTGGCTAGAATTCTTCACTGTGAAGAGGAAGATAGCTTTATGTGTCCCTTCCGTCGTCTCGCTCCGGAAGATACTATCCATCTTTTGGTGAGGTGCAGTGTTGCTTGTATTGCGTGGACGGAATCTCCTTAGGCAATCCAGATGGATGTTTTGAATCCGGAATCAACGGCAGGTTTGATTGGTTTGGTGCTGAACGCGGATAGGGTGCTTAATGCGAGCAAAGGGAGCCTTAATGCTTTTGCTTTAAATGCTGCTATTGTTATGGATAGCTTGTGGTTTCTGCGCAACAAGGTGATTCACGAGGATGCTAGGGTGGTTTTCGGGTGATTTGGTTGTTTCTATTCGGAGGCGTTATGCTGAGCATGCTCCCGCTTGGTTGATGTTTGTTGGGGCGGGGGTCAAGTTGAGATGGATTCCTCCCAAGTTTGGTTGGTTGAAGATGAATTTGGACGTGACTATTCATCCTTTTTGGTCTTCCACAGCTACTTCGGTTCGAGATTCTTATAATTCTCTCTGTATGGCTTACATAGAACGTTTTGCTGCTATGGACCTATTGGTTGGTGAGGCATGTGTGTTGGCGGAGGCAATGGATTTGGCTCGCAAGAAGAACTAGTCGAAGGTGGAGTTTGAGAGCAACTTGCTTGTGCTTTGCAAAGAGGTCTTGGAGGAAGGTATCCCTAGTTGGCCTATAGCTTCGTTGGTGGAGAAGATTCGGTGTGGGCTGAATGATTTTAAAGAGTGGCGGATCGCTTGGGTCTCTAGGTGTCATAATGTTTTCGCCCATAAGCTTGCTCATTGGCTGCTAGTTCGGGTAACATTGGTTTCTTTTCGCTTTTTAGTATTCCTAAGCATATTCGGATTTGTGATATGTGGAACTCTTTTAGCTTCTCTAATTTGATAAGTTTTATTCAGCAAAAAAAAAAAGAGTATTAAAAGAGGGAAAGAAAACAGAGCTTGGCCTCTTTGTCCGAGACTCTTGATCCATAAATAGCTTCTTTTTTTTTTCTAAGTAAATGTGAAAATTCATTTCACCAAAGAAATTACATTAGTGTTGAATACAGATAAGCCTTCAAAGCTGGGTACAATGCACAGAGACAGATAGCCCATAACAGCAATCTTAAGGTCTAGAAGGACCATACATCTACTGGCCACAAAGTCCTGAGTCTTAGTAGCCATAAAGGCTGCATAAAAGTGGGCCAAAAGTGGGCCAATAGCTTAGTCGGGTATAGTTTTCTTGAACATTTCAACTTGTGAGAGAACCAGAGCTTCCAAGTAAACAGAATGGAACCAAGCCATGTGTTTGGCATATTGTCGAAATGGAGTCATTGGCTAAATTTTAATCGAACCTGTACATTTTCCTTTAGGTAAAGTTATCTATCCTTACAGTTTCAACAGGAGACATTCCCTTAAGAGAATGCTCCACGAAGATTAGAACGCCCGAATATACCCTTTCCCCTTTGGGAGTGTTACAAATGCTCTTTGCAGGGATCAGCATCTGTGATTATTGATGTGTCAAGCAGTAATTCTTCTGGATAAGTCTAGTACTTGCAACATATACAAGAATATCACTCCCCGGCAACCTTCTTTCTTTTGTTTTTCTGAAAGATTGAATGATGCCGGAAGCGGCTTCCATTATCCTGTCCATGTCTTTCTAAAGAATTAACCTGTCGTAAGTGGCAACCTCTATATGTTTACACTGTCAAATTAAGCAGAAAGACTAATAATAATTATTCAGCATGTACAAACTATAGGACAACTCGCACTGCACAGCATTATATATATACACAGCCACCTCCACACATTCATAATTATTATTTGTTGGTTTTCATGGAGTTAATTTATCCACAAACTCCGATACCTATAGATTGCAATTCGCAGGGAAGTATGATCGCCAGATACTACTAACCAGAGGGCAGGCTCACTAAGTAGCTTCAGCGAAACCTAGTTGGAGATTCCCAAAGTCGAACACTGTGTGGTACACCCCCATAAATACATCTCCAAGAATCCTGCAAGCATTTAGTTTCAGCATAAGACTTGAAACTCTAAGCAAATGGACATAAGAAAGGATGGTAGGAGCATTTAGTTCCATATGAGCGTTACTAATGGTTAAGATAGATACCACAGAGGACCCCGTGGAGGAGGGACATCCACAGCAATAAACCCACTGATGCAGACGGTTTCAAGGCCTCCTTCAGTTCTTAGAATGTACTGAAAGTAGCGCAAGTGTTTTCAGAACAATAATACTGATTAGAACTCCATGATTAGGCAAATACACAACAGATAAAATATGTCCTTATGCGTTTCAGTTTGCTTGCTTTTATTGAGCATCAGGGTCGATTTAGCTCATGCGAAAAAGTTCAATTCCAACTATCACCGCCCAGAAAATTCATTTTGCATGACCTTTGTTTTCTGCTGCTATTTATTTTACATGGCTTAGCTGTTATTGATTCGCCATTCTATTGTCTTCTAGGCTCCATATGGAAAAGTTTAAAGTCAATAAGAATGATGAATTATAATGAATGACTGTCAAAAGATGGAGTTGAAAGAAGAAGTGCTTTGATTCGAGGAATTATAAATTGCACTCCACTTTTTCGTTATGTAATAACCCGGTATATTATTAGAGCCAAAAATCCAAACTTATTGATCATATTTAAGCAAATATCAGGAACATTGCAGCAAGTGATCTTTTGCAATTGTAAGCTTACAAGTATTGCTCTGGTTCTGCAAAATCTAATACTATTAGAAACACCAACCCCCTCCCCAAGGGGGCAGGTATAAAAAGTCTAAAAAGAAATCTTGGCAACCTTCTGAAGTGGGCATTGGCAAGTCTCATACCTTTTCGGCTATGATTTCCCAAATATCTCGGAATTAGATTAGTGGTTGAAAGCAATGAAGATGCTGAAGATTATATCTCAACCTAAGGATGTATTGTATTTTAAGGCAGCAAATGCAAATCCAAGTATAATGAATTAGATGAAGCATTTGTCTTGTCAGAGTCTCACCTGCTCTGGAGTGAGGTCGAAAGTTTTGTTCCCAATGGTGAATGTAACATTTGGCATGTTCAAAATGCTATCACATTTAATTACTGATTCTCCTAATGGACTTGGAAGGCTTTCACACAGCTGTTAACGATCAAAACCCAAGCTTATAATCAGCATCAGCATAAATTTACTGCCAGTTCAGGCTTCTGAATGGTGTCTATGGTTTTAGAATGTCACTCATTCACATATTTGAGTACTTTGTCCTTTGTTCCCTTTTGCCTAAGCTGATTCTGGATCCAAATGACAGTCATCTCACAAGCAGTGCACAAAAGATCGTCCCCTGGCAAAGATCCCTTCCTGTCTTCCTTCTCAATCACTGTTTCAATTCCAGAGCTACATAGAATAGGGATTCAATGTCAATTAAATGTAATTTTTAGGTGAGATTCCAATGGCAGCATGAGATTCCAAGCATCTTCAGCCTTTCATTGGCATGAAGATAGTTGGACATATAAGGACTCGTACATTATAATGGGTTTCAGTGAGAAGCAAGTGACTAATCAAGACACTCTGTGGGAAACTCCAGAGTACGTAATGTTCTAAACCTTACAACAGTACAATTGAATCCTATTAGTAACAAGACATCAATTTTCATGCATTGTGTTCACATGGTAAACCAATTGACTCCCTAGGAAGCATTTGATAAGGATGTAGACTACCAATATGAAGTGTGTAAAGGCGACTGCTGAGAATAAGTAACTCACGAAGCAAAAAAACTCCTGACCTAACATCCCGTGCCCCATCAAAATTACATAAACCAAGTTGTGAACATACTTTTGTCAGGGTGTACCTACAAATCATGAAAATTATTAAAACCTGGACATGTACAAGAGAGTAGGATAATAGATGCAAAATGTAAAAACAACCCACCCCTGATACTAAGAGCTCCCAAATTAAGTCTCCATACTGAGTTACAACTTCCTTACATTCTGCACTCACAATTCCTTCGGCACCAATTGCGTGGTTGATTTCAGTCACAATAGGCTGGTAATCATGGTCAGCAAATAAGAGTTTAGTCCCACAAGAAACTTCTGAAAAAAGGAGAAGGATATAATATAGGCTCCAGGAAAGGAACAAAACAGAAAAGGAAAATAAATCAAGCCTGAAAATCCATTTGAAATTAATGTCATTTTTCATAGAATGAGAAAACATACATTTGGACCAGCAAGCAAGGACGTTCCTGAATCCACAATAGCAGCACAACCGTCCTTGCAGACACCTGAGGTGAATATTAATGGAACTTTAACCTTCAATACACTTCTCATCAGAACTTAGAGGTGACAAGCAAGTTGAGCTTTACAGAGCTTCAATACAGAAGAGAAGTAGATGTACACTAAAAGTTCTGATTTGTTCATATAAAGAGCCAAAAAGTAGAAATAGGTAGCACATGGAAGATAAGGTGTTCTTCTGTTTCTACTCATTATATCTCCACAATTAATATTTGGATAAAGATCTGTCAATTCACAAACAAATATGGCAAGCACTGCCATGCATAAGGGGCTACAAAATCACCTGTTGAATGGTTCCCAACGAGAAAATCTCCCATTTCAAACTGAAAACAAAGAAACGGAAATGCTGACAAAATTAATTAATTATTCCCATGGAAACTAGCACACCGAAAGGAAATAACTTTCTCCTAACACCATTGTTTGTTTTTTGAGTTCTTATTACCTGCCAGTATCCCTTTCTAGTGACTGGAACATAACTATGGGTTCCCTTAAAGTGCCTCGGGTCAACACCACCAAAGACAATTTCACCTCCCTCTGTTGCATCGGGATCCCGCATAAGCCAGAATGAAAAAACCTCCTCCTTTACGAGACCTTGTTGCACCTTATTATACCTATATTCTAATAATGAATTAGTCTACCCAAGGAACCAGAGAATTTGAAGGGAGTAAAATGTCTCACTCTGTATACTGAGAAGAAACAAAACAAGTACAGAATTTCCCATTCTTTTACCACACTGGCACAGCATTCCCGACAGAAATCTCCTGAAACCCAAGCCCAAGTATTCCATCAAACTTGGCTAACACAAATGTGAGACTGTCTTCCCGCGTAGCCTCAATGAAAGCCTGATGAAAGAAAGAAATTGCAAAAAAGATTACATGTGTAACATAACCGCATCCCCAAGAAAAAAGTAGTTTTGAGAAAACCTTTGAAAAAGCGATGAAAGAGAATAAGAATAACGCACTTGATCGTTGACAGCAAGAACACCAACTTTAACAGTGTCTTGGCTGAAGAACCCTGCAACTGATCCAGATCCATAATTTATTTCGCACGATTTTCCTGGATCACAAGTCAACAATTTCATCCTCAATTGCGTATGAGGAACACCAAACACCTTTGTTACATCTAATAGCTTGTGTCTATGTGCAGTCATGACAAGAAAAATAAAAGCATGAAAGTGACAACTTACCAATTTTTTCATATGTACTAGACCTGCTTGACCTGTATCTAGAATGGAAATAGCAAGCAATCTGAAATTGTATTGGGTTAATAGATGCTTCTGAAATAGTTAATACTGGAAGATGACGGAACAGAATCAAGCAGAACTTACAGAAAAATAGCATTTTGACGATGGAACCCATAGATTGGAACTACCAGTATCAAATATAACCGTGAAATTTTGAGGGGGTGTGCCTATCCCAATCTCTCCAAAATATTGAGCATCCAAATAGTTCTTCAGGAGAACTATGCCTTCATCTGAACTTCCCAGAAAATGACGCATGCCCCTTACACCCTCTCTGAATTTCCCATCCTCTCTTATCTTTCTGGCAGCGTTGACATTGTGAAGATCCAGGTGTCGCTTCTTCAAACGAATCCTCACAAGGCCATTAGAAGAAGCAGGAAGCAGTGAGGATGTTAAAGCCCATAAACAGAAAGCCAGAGAAAGATACTTACGCCCCATGTTTGGTGGAATCCCTGTTAATTAGGAGGACAAAATAGTAAGTAGAACAGCCATTTTATGCTGGAAACAATGAGTAGACAATGCATCCCTTCTGGTGCTAATGTAGTATCAGAAAAGTTGCTTTTGTGAATCCTTGAATAGAGACAAAGGAAGTAATCATCATATAAACCAAGATGCTTTCTATAAGAAACAAAAGTTAAGGCATATTAGAGGAACAAAATAGGAGTTCCAGAAGATGCAAAATTTGTGAGCGTTTGATATCCTAAAAATCATGTCAAAAAACAACAGTTCATTGGCCACACTGCCAAACTAGAAACCTATCTGCTAACTGGGAAGTAAATGAAAACTTAATTCAAGAAAATATCATGTAGGTCACAAGATAGTGATCTTTTCTTCAAGAGGACAATAGGATATACACTGATATATTCCTTGGAATAAGGACATCAATACCTTGCTGCACTTGCCTAAATTAAAAAAGTTACAGAAAACTTAAGCAAGGCTGTGAAATTTAGGATCATCAACTCAATTCCAACACTTCCAGCTAAGGCCTTACGGTAAGAAAAGTCAGCTATGGGAGCTCAACTCTCAAAACAGATCAGGTAAGCCACAATAAAACTAACCGTAAATATTGCTCCAGGAGCCCTATCAGAAATTTTTAGGGTTCCACTTCTTAACTTCAGAGATTCTGGGGAAAAACTCAATTGTAAGAAGAGATGAAATTGCTCTCGGTAAAGTTGTAAGCAGAGGGATAGAGACTTAATAGAGTGGATTACTGCAGTACAAGAGAACACTCAATAGTTCGAAAATCATGTAAGTAATTGAAATTTTAATCGTTTCAAAGTATAGCGGATTATGCAATTGGAATTCGGGTTCACCTGATAACATTTCTCGTCGTGAAATAGAAGATTGAAGAAAGGAGCACTTACCTAGAAGGCCTGGTTAGGCACATGAACACGTAGAAAGAAATGAAAAATTAAGAATGAATCATTAAATTATAAACAAAATTTCCGACACTCTGCCTAACAACTCTGAAGCCTTTCACAGAAAGCTACAGACTTCTTATCCAGACTGGGAACAAATAAAATAAAAGCCAGTCACTGCAGCTTATCAACCTGGTTAGAAGGATAATCGAACTACTGAAACAACTAAAGATAGACTCAATCCAAGCCCGCTAAAATCGTCTCACAAGTAGAGAAGAAAAGGAAAAGGACGAGAGAGAAACTACTTGCCGAAGCTCGACATGTGAATTAGAGCGTCACAACGCAGGCAAAAGACACAAAAGAAAGAAAAACGTCTATGCTGAACATGTCAAAAAATCGTTCGACTCATCCCAAAAGATCATTTGGTATTGGACATGTACTATGATCACTTTGCTCATGTGGTACTATTGTTGATGAAAAGGGTACAAACAGTACAAGTCAAACCTTGTAAAGCTTGAAGCAACTAGCAAGATGCTGCTGAAGCTGAGATTATGATTGTGAGTAGTTTCGAGGCAATCTATCCGCATATATTCCCTTAATATAGCAGAAGGATAGCTCAAGCCTCACTTCTGTCTTCAACCGTATATATATCTCTACGACAAACAAGACGCACACCGATACGCCTTACGTTTTCTTTCTCAAAATCATCTACAAATGGTGCGACAGTTTGAAGACAGTTTAACGCTCCTTGAATATTCGGTAGACGGTTTGGTCGCAGTCATTTTATACTATATTGTCTTGTAAATATTTTTTTATCGTGTTTATATATAGATGATATCTGCAATATTTATAAGGCCTAATTGCAACCACAATCTCTCATGCGTAGAAAAGTTGCGACTAGTAGCCTAAGGTAAGAAAATCAATAATTAACTCTATGAGGTGGATATTATGTGAGAAAGAGATCCCTCCGGCAACTCCCTTCTCTATACATTAATGGTAAAAGCTGATGCGTCATTTTAAAGTCACGTCAACCTAATCCTATTGTGCCACACGTTTTTTTTTTTTTTGTGTCAGCTCACTTTAATCCACTTCAATGTCAGCCTGGTGACTCACTCATACTCATTTTTCTTAAACTGAGTCTAATCATACGACAAGTCTTTAGTTATGAATCTATGATTCGAGTAACGTCTTTGACTCTTTCACTGTAATCATGGCCATTGAATGACCCACATTCGCCTCGAAAAATATATCCTCGATAACAAGCATTGTAATCGCCATGGTTCCAGTCATTAAATCATCGATTTCTCTATTATGCAACTGTTTGTAGCCAGAAACAGAGTTAAAAAACTATAACAAAGTCATCCAACAATGTCGGGTCATTATAGCTAACCTATCCTTGACAAAATTCGAACTCTGTGTGCCATGGCCTCCTAGCCCCAAAATACAGCAAAAAAAAAAAAAATCCTCAGGCAAAAGATTGTGCAGGTTTTTTAGAGCGTGTTTTTTTTTTTACTTCCAACGGTTTGGTCCTCCAAATTGTAGTTAATGAAAACGACCCTTTCTTTAATATTTAATCCTATTGACATCTCGTAATTTTGGTTTATAAGATGTGCCGGGAAAAATTATTATTCAAATTTCTTCAACTCAAGATTGTAGCAAATCAATGGAACCACAAGTCAGTGACCTTACCTATTTTTTCTGTGCTTGATGTTGTCACGAAATAGGGCTCTCCTGAACAATCGAATTTGCCAAGAAGTTTCCTGAAGATGTGAAGGTTCAGACAAGGAAGGAGCGCGGTGGCATTCAGATTAAAGCTCCTGTCTTTACGTATGGAATTGAAAGCGAAATCCTTAGAGAAAAGTTCCAGAAACCATTTCTTGTACTCTTGGAAATTAAGGACACGATGTTTCTTTCTTCAGTTTGATAACAAACTCCTTCAATGTTTGCAGAAGAGAATGTCATCCAGTGGTGGCATGCAGGAGGGGAATTTGAAGCCTGGACGAGGGCAATCATTTTCATTTGCCTCTTTCCTTTTGAAAAATTGCAGAAAGGTACGGACAATTAGAGTGATTATTCAAGAAGCTTTTCGATGGTTCCAATTGCTTATTTAGAGATATATGTATGATATAGGCATGGAAGCCAACCTAGTCGAGTAATATCAACTACCAACCATTATTTGTATATAAGTTTCCCAGGAGACTACTTTTCAATTTCCAGTTGTATCTAATTGGCAATATTGTCTTATAAATAATTATTTTTTTACATGTTGCATCCTCAAATCACCAAAAGTTCGTAATATCTTTTTAATTAATATTAAAAATGTGTCATAAATTCTTCTAGGGTTGCGTTTGTTACTTAAAATTTTATCCTTTCTAAAATTTTAACACAATAAAAATTATAATATAATCTCTCTCTCCATCACATCATTATTTTTCACTATAATAAATATTAAAAATCATCTCTCTCTTCATTTTTTCATCAAATCCAATACCATAAAATTTTAACCTCTCCAAAATTTTAACACGCAAATACAACCTAAGTATTCAGAAGTAAAAATATAATATCAGCCCCGCTCCTTTTTTTTTTTCTTTAGTAACAAGGGAATATTGTTGTATTTAGTCTTTGTGCAATCATAGATACTTAATCGATTCTACTATTTAAGTATCAATTAAGTCAAAAGTTTGCTTCTAAATCACTACTGGATTAGGTTGGTTTGAGGAGTATATATATATATCCTACTATTTATTCATTTAGGATATGCTAGAAATTCTTTGGAAGTAGAGAACGCAAGGATATGTTATTTGAGTAAAAATGTAAGATTTTAGAGAAATTGTGAATATTTATGTTTAATAGTGTTTGATTGGTATTTGTGTAAAGTGGAGAGAAATTATTTGATATAATCGTTTAATAAAAAAAGTATTAGAGTTATGTGAAAAAATATAGAGAGAGAAAATTTATGTTGAATAAAAAAGTAAAAAGTTGTTGGAGATTGTATAAAATATATTAATTTTGTGTTTGAATTCTGAATATGTTCCGTGATAGTTTTATGAATATAATTGAATTCTGAAAAAAATTGAAAACGAAGGTAACCCAAGGTTATGTTCGTTTTGAGTAAAAATGTAGGATTTTAGAGAAGTTATGAATTTTTATGTTGAATAGTGTTTTATTGGTGTTTGTGTAAAGTGGAGAGAGAAATGATTTGATGTAATTGTTTAATAAAAAAGTATTGGAGATATGTAAAAAGTATAGAGAGAAAATTTATGTTGAATAAAAAATTAAAAAATTGTTGGAGATTGTGTAAAATATATTGGTGTTTGTGTTTAAATTCTGAATATGTTCGGTGGTAAATTTGTGAATATACTTAGAATCCTGAACAAAGTGTGAAAACGAAGATATCCCAAAACTTCGTTATTTGGAAACTGGACCTCCTTGAATGAGGCCCAGCTCGCTGTCAGGCCTTTCTGTCAAAGAGGTTGAATAGTAGTTGATCCGACCAATCACATAGCAATAGAGGCATCGAGATTCGAACCCGACACATTGTCATATCTCCTCGATCGTATAATAGGGAACACAATCCGCCAACTCTCAGAGCCATAGATAGAATCAATCAAAGCCCAACTAGGTATGAAATTTCTATCAGTAAATTTTTATTTCCAATTTTTAGCCTTTCTTCACTGATTTAGCTGGCTCGAAATCAGTCAACTGGTGTAAAACTGAGATTGTCTTCCAAATGTTTGAGAAAATGCCGTTGGGAGTAAAGCACAAGCACATGTTCTTTGTGGTATTGTTGAAATATGCTCGTAACATTAGGTTTTCCCATGCATCACATTCTTCGTGTGCGCGTCTGAATAGTTGAAGAATCAATAGTGTAGGATATACTGAAGTTAGTTAATTGTTAGTTCCATACAACGTGCTCCTTTTGTGTATTTTCATCTGGGTTCGTGTTAGTTTTGTTTTTCCTCGTGGAAAGAATTCGAATTTAATTGTGTTGTGATAATATATAACCTTTGGCTTGTACTAGGAAAGTGCTAGATGGCGTTGAGGCGGTTCTTTGGGTTTTCTGATGGCGAGCTGATGAGGTCAGATGCAAAACCTTGCTCCAGATTAATGAAACAGACGGCCGGTATCTTTACCGTTGGAGGAGGATTAGGATTTTGGATTTTTTGTAGATTGCACTATGGTCAGTCCTACATTTCCTGTTGGTTTTTATATTTGTTTTTCTACTGTCCATTTGGATTCACAAGAGTGTCCAATACAGACAACGCAGGGTGCATCCTTGTGTTGTCTGAGCATATAATGGAGAGGGATAGGAGAGCATAGATATGTCTTTCACAAAAGTTTGGATATGTTGTTTAACCCTTGCACTTTCCCAATTTCTGATGTCTCTTAAGTTTTGAATTTTGATAATTGATTGGTCTCCAGTTGTAAATATTGGCGGGTATCCTGTTTGCTTATGCAAAACTTTGGTATGGGTTTCTGACCTTTTAGGGAAACGGATGGCCTTAAGGACTAATTTCATTGTTTCAATTATATGTGCTGCTTTTAAGAATTGCATAAAAGGTTGTTCAAGAAACTGAATACATCGCACTATAAGAAAAGGCATACGATGTGAAAGAATCATCTTGCTTCTGGAGATGCTTACAACTAAAGGAACCACACCACTTTGATTTTGCAGTAAGGCAGTAAATCTCCATTACTCTTGTGATCACTTTTTGTGTAACAAGATTACTCTTTTGGTATAGAAAGATCAATTGCACGTGAAAGGGACTTTCTTATGCTTTGCCGTTCTTCTTTCTCTCTTGTGATTTTTGTGTTTTATGTTAATGCAGGTCCCAGAATTACAGTTCCTAGGAGTCTTAGGTGGGCAGCTTGTGGGGCAATATCTGTGAGCTCAACTTCTGCTTTGCTAGTTTGCTTATTTAGTCCTGAATGTGAACCGCAGAACATAGCGGCATATGATAAGAGAAAGTAGTGCTAGGTTGTTTGTGAAGGTGGGGGGCTTGTTGTAGTCTATTTTCTGAGTCCTTTATGTTGGACCAGTTTTATTTCAAGGACTACCGAGTTACAAATTCATGGCATGCTAGATTGATTATCAAGAAGTGCCCTGTCAATTACAAAATGAGTACGCTTCTTAAATGTTGTCTCAAGTGAGAATGCTGTCTTTTTAATTTTCTATAATCGTGCATTTTTGCAGCGATTAAGTGCACATTACAAAAAATATGACCTTTAGCAGCGGTCGAAGGTAAAAAAACCGCTGCTATAGCTTTAGCAGAGGTTTTTTAGCAGCGGTTGCTACCGCTGCTATAGGTCCGTCACAGTAGATCTATAGCGGCGATTTGCGCAATCGCTGGTGAAGACTGCAGGTCTATAGCAGCGGTCGCGATAGACCCGAACACAATTTTGCCTTTTTGCAGCGTTTCGTGAAAACGCTGGTATAGACTTTTAGCGGCGGTTCCGCTAAAGGTCTGTGCCATCGTTTTTTTTTATGTGCCAACATTTTTAAAACACTACTAATTATTTTCTTATATTTTCCTATACATGTTTTTTTAATCGATAATACAAATTTATTTTAATAATCATAATTCATTGGATGTAAAAACTTAAAAGAACAATGATAATAAAACAAAATATACTTCATCAATGATTAATAATATTTTACAACAAACACAAGAATCCTACAAGTAATCTAAAAAGTAACAAATTTATAATATAAAATAACAATAAGCAAGTACCGACTAAAATATTCAAATTCAACACAATAAGCAAGGACTAATTAAAATCTTCCTCCTTTGACACATCAACATCTTCTATCTTGAATTCCTGTAATAGAAAATAAATATCACATGAGAAATAGAAATAAACAAAAGATTTATGTAAACAAAATATCTACTTGTATATAAGGCTAACTAAATAAAATGGGTCGAAAAATTTCCCGAGGGCATTGCCCCCGGACCCCTACCAAGGCAAGCTTGTCCACGAGTGCTCCAGGCCCAAGCCTCCGCTCCATGGACTAAGCTTTACAAAAAATCTTGTTTTAAACCGTAAAACATTTTTCATTGAAAATCGGGTCGGGATACTATTCGGGTAAAAAAGAATGTTTCCCAATTTCAAACAATGACCATCAATTCACATGTCAAACATTTTTTTACCCCGAAAAGCAGTTTTTTAGATGGAAGAATTTACAACATACTTGTTGCAAAGCTCGACTTGGAAATTGTTCACCACCAATCTTCAATTTGTCCTCTCTACCTACAGCACATCACATTGAAGGCAGTTTAGTAAGAAGGCCTTATCAGCATTCAATTTGTCTTCTCTACCTACAGCACATCACATTGAAGGCAGTTTAGTAAGAAGGCCTTGTAGATATGTATGCGGGCAAATATGTATCTACGTAGATAAGAACCAAACAATTATTCTAGCTCTGACTGTCCTCTCCATAATGATGTTCTGCATTCAATTCCACTTGTAGATCTGAGTCATCATGCTCTGACTGTATTTCAGAACAGAGGAATTATGAAGCTTGGGCACATGCTAGAAAAGAAATGCAGAGAAGCACATCCATCCAAGAAGAGCATGGACATTCCAAGTAATCCTGCGCCAAAAAAATGGTTGAGTATGGGGGTTTACACTTAAATCAAACTTGCTTCTCTCGAGGGAAAATAACGTATACACCCATTTGAAAATATCCATTTTAACGAATATTTATGACCCTTTCCTAACAGCTATTTGGATGAAGAATTAGAAGAGAGTTGCGAAAGATGACAGTAAATTCATTTTTTAAGGATTCTCCAATTAAACCAACGGAAATGGCTAAGTCTTTTAAGACCAATGAGCCATTGTATGCAGACAACCCTTGCATATACTTCTTGTCCAAACCCCATCATTTTCAAGACACACAGGAAAAAAGGGCATTTGTGCCTGTGCCAATATTCGATAAAGTAACAAAAAGAAATTTGACTCTAACAACTGACCAAATTGAGGAGAATGAGGAAAAACTGTATCCAGAATTTATTGTTGTTGGGTGCCGAGACAAATACTTATAAAGGGTGAGTGAGTACTTTCAAAATGATCCTTTTCAATGGGTGTATGTTATTTTACCCTTCCTATAGACATGTTGAAACCCCACTGCAACCCAACATAACAAGAAATTTAATTGTAGATATGTGTAGTCCGAGTGGTGTTTGCTCCCACCCAAATTTCTATGACAGCAATAGTCCCATGTTTAACTTCTTTGTCGCTATAGGGCTCACCTTTTTAACTATAATATTTGTAACCTACCATATTTATAAATCAATCCCAGGAAACAATATTAAGCGTTTAAACATCAAACTACTCACTCAGAGAATAGGTGAAACAAAGATAGCTCAACAAGATCTTGTTCCAGATATCACAACATTAATGCACATCAAACCTTTATCATCGCGACACAAATGCTGCTATAGATACACTTTTAGCAACGTTTTTGACACAAACGCTGCTAAAGGTGGGTACCTACAGCGACGGTCACAATAACCGCCACTGTAGGTACCAAATTTTTAGCAGCGTATTGCAAAAATACTGCTAAAGGAGGTCTACAGGGGCGGTCAGCGACCGCCGCTACAGGTACCACTTTTAGCGGCGTTTTTCAAAAAAAACACTGCTAAAGGGGACTGACCGTTAGCAGCGTTTTTTGCAAAACGCAGCTATATACTTTTTTTTTTTTTTTGTAGTGGCAGATGAGATCAGAAAATAAAGAAGGTTATTTATATGGTCAAAAAAGAAGGTCTTGCATCTATTGCATACTTATGTTCTCTGAAGTACTTGATTCTAGCTATTTCCATCCATATAATAAACTGCGTCATATAAGACGCATTTATGATGATAAACCATATTAATAGCTTCTTTATGGTTGACATTGATCTGCCATTAGAATTGTTTCTGAAGGATACAGGTCCCAAGCCCTCCATGATCTGTCATGATTTTCACCAATACAAAGACCAAGTCAATTGACACTCGCATATTACTTCAGCAACTTAAAATATCAGCCCGGTACAACTGTAGCATCTGTTTTGCGTAACCAGGCATAAACCCTAACGCATTTTATGCTGAAAACTTACATAATACACCGTTTCCGTGTAAAATCAAACTATTAAAATTTATGACCAACCTTTCCTTCTGTGATCTTACAACGAACGAGAGTTTTTCCATTGTAAATTTGTACGGAGTAATTAACGAATTCTGGCAAAATAGAAGATCTACGTGACCAAATTTTCCTATTCAAAAGAAGATCACTGGTCCGAGAGGATGATCAACCACACTGGGACTGAGACACAGCTTAGACTCCTACGGGAGGTAGCAATGGAGAATTTTTCGCAATGGGCGAAAGCCTGACGGAGCAATGCCTCGTGGAGGTAGCTAGAAGGCCTGGTAGTCATTTATTTGGTACCTCCCAAAGCGCAAGAACTGTCATTCTAACCCTTCTCAGGGGATTTTATCCGCAAACGCAAAATTTATGGCTGATTAATACTGTTCATTATCAGTTAGCTATTGCATTAATTTATTTTTCTCTTAATCTAGACTTGTTTTAACTTGCATTTATACAAAATAGTTTAATACTTTCTAAAGAAAATAAAAATTTAGGATTCTTTTTTTTTTAGCAATTCATCATCTTCATTGAATTAAACGAAGTAGATAGAAGTTAATCGTCACCAGAAATTTGTCACACTTCATTGAAACTACTGCATGCAAACCAGCCATGTTCCAAGCTTTAGTCTTCAACCCTACCACGCACCGCGACACTGAATTCTCGAACATAATCTGGGAAATCCTCCACTTATGGACTTCAAACAATGATTTTTTCACATTAAAGGATGCATTACCAATTGCATGCATATACGTCACTTTGTTGTTCTTCCCACTGACTCACCCTTTCGGAATAAATGGAGACATCGCATGTTGTCACATGTTATTTTTCATTCTCTTTGACGGTTTCTTTATGAGAGACGCCAAAGGGAACCAAGTTGATAGGGGGCGAGACCACTAGGCTACAGTCCCAGTCCCAGTCCTGGCCCAAAATAAGGTCCTGAAAGTGAAGATTCGTCTCTCTCTCTTCTTCTTTTTTAAAATTTCTTGTTTTCAACATGATTTTTTTTTCCTGGCATTGTATTCAACATGATCACTATAACAGCATTCTAGCTTTCATCTATAAAAGCGTACTCTATGTCAACATCAAAATCCCCAGCCCAAATGAGATTTTGCCGACCGCAAAAAAGGAAGGTACGACGAGTAACATCCACTGCATAATTTAATCTAGAAACAAAAGTGGACTCTACGTCAACATCAAAATCCCCAGCCCAAATATGGCACCCTCCTGTTCGAGTAATCTTTCACTTATAATATGCGATTAAGCCTCCCCTGTCCTCTTAGCTTTCTTGCCTCCTCCTTCCAACCAAACATAAAACATATCTTTCTTAACTCTTTTCCGTAAATGTCATCATGGATTCTTGTTTTTTCTTTTTCTTTTTTTTTGGGGAAAAATCATTCTTTATGCGAGTTTTATACCCTTTTTATATATCCTTCGGGTTTTAAAATTAAAAATTTTAGTCCTTAAATATTAAGCTCTTACAAAGAGAGTCTTCATATCAGTTCTTCATCCAGCCTTCTAATAGTAGATAGTCCATCTCAGCAAAATTCAACTTAGCTGCCCACTTGATACTCTCACCTATCTGATAAATGAAACAGTGTATAGCGTGGAGGGATGAGCTTGAGTTGGACATGTTGGAATGACAGCGTTTTGTTGCACTCGGGAGGACAATGGATGATGCAATGTTAAATGTGGCCAGCAGAGTTTATTGAACAGGTAGGAACATCACACGTGCTGAGTGACTTGGATTTCTATTAAAGTAGACCTTTGTCATGGATAGATTAGACAACAAAATTAATTTGCTGTTTTTTAGGGAAATTGGCTAAATGATTACTAAATTTATATCACGCTGACAATTTAGTCATTATGTTTAATTTTTTACTTTATGGTTACTGAAACCATACTCGTGTGACGATTGTGTCATTCCGTCACTCCTCTGTTTGCCTTTATAACGGAATGCACGAACATATCAACATTTTTGCCAGTTCACTTTCATTAATCCACGTCAGCAGCTCAGTCAAACAACTAAGGTTAAAACGAACAGTTTTTTGACCCACTAGCTTCTCTGTAACTCTCTCTCTCTCCAACTCTGACCCACATAAACGAAACCATTGGAGAAGGAAGGAAGACGAAGTCTAATGGATCAAAAGCAGCACGTGCTCGAATTCTACCAGTACGTTTCGGTGGATTCCACGCTGAAATAACCAGTTTGCTCACTTGCTCGCCAGCTTGGCATTCTCTTCATCGTAATTTCGTCTCTGGAGTAAGAACCAGTTTGCTCATCTGCTCGCCAGCTTGGCGTAATCTTCGTTGTAACTTCGTCTATGGATTATTTCAGCTTTCAAGTCTTACTCTTAGCCTCTCTTTCTAAGTGCTCGTTAAGTTTAACGTTGAAGACATGGCTGGCCTACTACAGTACAACGACATTATGATGAAGTTGGCAATGTTGTGTTTCATCACCTATTTGCTTCTTCTTTTTTCTTATGAGAACTCTAGGCATATTCCGCTCCCATGTTTCTTTAGACTTGGTAAAGATAACGTCCACGCGGTTTAGAGAACAATTTATGGTATACGACTTATTCGTTCTTGGACAAGGCCTATGTAGAGCGCGTGCGCTTGCCTGCAAGTTTTTACGGGAATCAGATTCAGTCCAGACCGTACGGGTCCAGACGCGTCCAGACTTAAGGTCTGGATTGAATCCGAATGAAATGGATGACGGGGAGGCCGCCATGAAAATTCCCGAGCGAGGAGTCAATCTTCCCAAGCGCGGCAACAAGGAGGCCTCATTAAATGACATGGCGGCCTCCCCGTCGTCCATTTCATTCGGATTCAATCCAGACCGTGGGTCTGGACGCGTCTGGACCCGTACGGTTTGGACAGAATTCGAACCCGTTTTTAAGTATACAAAAAAACTAGCTAAGAAATTGAAACTTATGGAAAGGAACAGTCTTCGTTTGGATGCTTGAGAAAGATTGACGAAGAAATATTCCCCTATAGATGACAACTATTATTCTTTCTTTAATCCAGGAAATACCAACAATCCATAGATATATTACATAATAGCAAGATTCTAGGCTTTGAAGATCTCCACGTCGTTCCCCATTTCTCTTGGAAGTTTTTACCTAGGAAATAGTATTAAGATCACAGACTTCTATTCAAACATGATCTCCATCCAGTTTTCGCTCGCATAGTCCGTGTCTCCAATTGAGTTACTGTTATTGAGCTCTCCCCCATCGACGTCGAGGTCCTCTGCCGCAGCTGCTTCTTTACCACAGAGTTCTTCCTTTGCGACATTTTGCTTAACAATAAACTCGCTTCTCTACCACGGAGTTCTTCCCATGCTAGCAGGAGCTTTACCAAGCTTTTATTATACTAGTTTCCTCTGCTTTCATCTCTCTCTCTCTCTCTCTCTGCGATTCAAGTTCGCAACGCATGTCCTCTATCAAGTACTCCACCTTCTCCTCCAACGAGCTATGATTGTAATGCAATATCTAGGGGCACCTCTTGCTCATAGAAACAATGTCAGCACAATAAAACCCGTAACTCAAGAATAATCCAATTACCTTCTGCAAATTCTCACAGCTTGTTTTGGTTACAGATCTCATTGTAGTTGTCATATCCTTTGTTTTATATTTATACCCAATCTTCACCAAAAACACAAGTTTATAACCGAAGTTCTCAAATGACAAGCCTAGAAACAAGGGGCTTTGATAAAAAAAAAAAACTTGTAAATATCACCGGTTTCCAACCCACATTGCTTGAGAAACTCTCCTAGGACACAGTTTTCTCTCTCTGCTAGCACTAACCACACTCGAGAACACACGGAAAATCTTGTAGATCTCCTGATCATTTAGGCCAGCAAACAACCTCAAGAACTCTACATGGCCCTCCGTATGCTTCATTGTGTAACCCAAAATCGCAGGAAACTTTTGCAACACATTCTCGGTGGCATCCTCATCTCCCCTGCTAAGCTTCGCAATACCAACTTGATGACATAGCGATTGGAGTTCAATTCTTGAGGCTTTACTGCACTAAAAAGAGAAATTCATGGGGATGAAATGTTGAAACTGAAGAAAGTGTATGCAAATAGTGGAGGTGGAGATAGCAGCAATGGGACTAACGTCATGGACTGAAGCAAGCTCGTCTTTTTCGATAAGAGAAAGCAATTTGAGCTGGAGGATTTACTTTGGGCTTCGGCTGAGATGCTCGGAAAAGGGAACTTAGGAATGGTGTATAAGGCGGTGCTCGATGATTGGTGCGTAATGGCCGTAGATGGAGTTTAAGAAGATGGTGCATGATTTGAGAAGAAAGAAGGTCTTTTGAAGACTAGTGGGTCAGAGTGTGAGAGAGAGAGTTTGAGAGAAGTTATTAGGTCAGAAAATGATTAGTTTCAACCTTGGTTGTTTGACTGGGTTGTTGATGTGGATTAATGAAGGTGAGTGGGTGAAAATGATGACCTGTTCGCGCATTCCGTTAAAAGGGCAAACGGATGAGTGATGGAAGCAGTGGCGGAGCCAAGGGGGTCAAGTCGGGGCAACTGCCCCCCCTTGGTTCATATATATATATATATATTTTATATGTATTTTCCTATCTATTTTATATATATATAGTTTAATGTGTTGTGGTTTATAAGTCAAGTCTTTCAACATTATGGCTTTTTTATTGTTTCTGTTCATTATATCTATTTTACTTTAAAAATATATTCAATACACATATTTTCTACTTATAGAGTGCTAAAATCTGGCAATATAATCCCATTGTTTTTGGGGAAAATTTATTTAGATTAGTTTGAAGAGTTGTTCAGCGGTAGAGTAGGTAGGAGAATTACATGTTGATTACTTGTCTCAAATTTTTCACATCCCATGCGTAAGAGAGAGGGAGAGAGGAGATATGGAGTTTATAAATCTTTGTTCATTTATATTTTGATTACTTAATATGCTGAACATGATAGTAACCTAGTAGACATATAAATGTTGTATATTTGAAGAGATTAGAACGTTGGTGTTTAAAGTTTTATTGTTTTTAATTTTGATTAGTGAATTGAATTGGTTAATGAATTTTCATTTTGTTTTGTTTAGATTATGGATAAGTTTTAGATAAAAAAAAGTCAGTCAATGTGGAATCGCTTAGTACTCCTACTTTTGATGCGAATATTAGTTTGAAAAGACCTTGTCTTTTGTTTAGTCTGGATTATATTATTGCTGACTCATGGTTACGTAAACTCATTGAAGAATATGATGTTGGGATTGGAGATTAAATTCGTAAGGAGTATTTGATCAAAATTCCTTGTCAATCACTTGGCTTGTTGGTCATGATTTTCCTAAGAAGCAAAATGGGAAAACAATGAGGGGTTTTAGAGAGTTATGGTTCAAAACTAATAAGCAATATGAGAAAATAATGAGGGGTTTTAGAGAGCTATGATTCAAAAATTATGAGTAAGAATATTTTTTAAGGAGTTACAATAGTGTATTTCAATATTTTTAATGTTTTTATTCATTAGTTTTCGTTATTTTAACTCTAAAACGCCTTTTGCATTAAGTAAGAAAAAAATTTGTCATTTCACTTTAGGAGTTTGCCCCCCCTCAACTTGAGTCCTGGTTCCGCTACTGGATGGAAGAATCTAATTATCAAACGAGTATAGACTCAATGGTCATAAAAAAAATGAAACTTAATAAATAAATCATGTATAAATCTAATAACCATATTGTTAATTTCTCATTTTTTAGAGCAAAAAATTCACTCCGTCGCAATCAATCACTCAGAACGGATTCCCCGTGTGAGACATGCATCAGCATGAACCTTCGCAAGCAGAAGGAGACAAGGAGCCATGCATGTTCCTTGAAATTTGTAATTCAACGGAGTCTAGGTCACCGTACACTCGTTTTGTTTCCATTTAGTACCCTTGGCCTTTAGTACTGAAGAAAGCACAAAACAGAAATTGTATTTTAGTATAATTTCAGAAAACAAGGAATTCCAACGCCTATGAAAAAAAAAAAAAAAACAAAACTCCAACGTTTGGAGAGTGATCTCAACTCTCTGTTCTCACCTCTCAGTTCCCTCCTTCCACTCTTTTAGGTCTTGCTGACATTGACAAATCCAAGACGCACGTGCGTGCCATGCGAGCATGGGACAGAGGGACAAAAAAAATATATCTGAAAACTGAAATTGCGCAACACGAGTGGTAGTTTATTGCTTCAGTTATTGGTGGGCAGCTCCAATGGCTCCCACTTGTCCTCATGCCCACTTATCTCTCTCTCCCCTCCTCCGTCTGACCCTTTCCCCTTTGTTCTTCTTCCTCTCCTTCTCTCACTCTAGTCACACCCCTCCGAACCCTAACCCTTACCACCTCACACACCATGGCCACCCACCACCTCAACGGTGACACTAATACCCACCTCCCCAAAAAACCCAAACGTTCTTCTGCTACCGCTCCCTTCATCACACCCTCGGAAATCCAGTCAGAATTCTCACACCACGACCCCTCCGTCGCCCGCATCAACAACGGCAGCTTCGGCTGCTGTCCAGCCTCCGTTATCGAATCCCAGCAGCACCTCCAGCTCCAATTCCTCCGCCAACCCGACGACTTCTACTTCAACCACCTCAAGAAGGGGATTCTCCAATCTCGAACTATCATCAAGCGGCTCATCAACGCTGATCATGTCGATGAGGTATCAATCGTTGACAACGCCACCACTGCCGCCGCCATTTTCCTCCAACGCGTCGCCTGGGCCTTCGCTGAGGGCCATTTCGACAAGGGGGACGTCGCCATTATGCTCCACTACGCCTACGGTGCCGTCAAGAAGTCCATCGAGGCTTATGTCACGCGCGCTGGTGGGTGCGTAATCGAGGTACAGTTGCCTTTTCCCGTCGATTCCGAAGATGAGATTATCAGTGAGTTTAGGAAGGCTTTAGAGAGAGGGAAAGAGAATGGGAGGAGAGTTAGGTTGGCTGTGATCGATCATATTACTTCCATGCCATGCGTGGTGATCCCTGTGAAGGAATTGGTTAGGATTTGTAGGGAGGAAGGTGTTGACCAGGTTTTTGTGGACGCAGCCCATGCTATTGGGTGCACTGATGTTGATATGCAAGAAATTGGTGCTGACTTCTATACCAGCAATTTGCACAAGTGGTTCTTTTGCCCACCTTCCATTGCGTTTTTGTATTGTAGGAGGTCAGCCAAGAGTTTGGACTTGCACCATCCTGTTGTGTCTCATGAGTATGGAAATGGATTGGCTATGGAGAGTGCATGGATTGGGACTAGGGACTATAGTCCTCAATTGGTGGTTCCAAAGGTTTTGGAGTTTGTTAATAGGTTTGAAGGCGGCATTGAAGGGATCAAGAAGAGGAATCATGATAACGTTGTGGAGATGGGGCAGTTGTTGGCCAAAGCATGGGGGACCAATCTCGGGTGTCCTCCAGAGATGTGTGCTAGCATGATCATGGTTGGGTTGCCAGCTTCTTTGGCGATCTCAAGTGATTCGGACACTTTGAAGTTAAGGAAACATTTGAGGGAGAAATTTGGTGTTGAAGTGCCAATGTATTACCGGGCTCCCAGAGACGGGGAGGTCGGAGGGATAACTGGGTATGCACGTATATCTTACCAGGTCTACAACAAAGTTGAGGATTACAATAAGCTCAGGGATGCAATTGACCAACTTGTTTGTGATGGGTTCACTTGCGCTATTCTCTCTAATTGAAGAGGTATATTTTTGTTTTTTCTCCATTTTATTTTAATTGTTTGGAAGGGTGCCTTGGTTGTTCTGCAGAGTATAGTTTCCTTTTCCCGTGTCTGGTTCATCTGCTTCTTCGTCAAGTACCTGTTAGTTCTTGTATCAAACGAGTGTGTCATTGCAGGGTTTGTGAATGGTAATTATAACAACGGAGATGGTAAGGTTGTCTTGTCATCTACAAGCAACTCTGGCTCATTTGTTGGACCTAAAAATCTCACTGTTCAGGTATGCCCATTGACTGTAGGACTCTACCAGTGGAGCAAATGTGGAGCAACCAGTTAATGACAATCTTTTAAAGCACCGTACTCTATTTTGTTTTGTTTTTTCTTTCCACTTCGCCACACTTTCTTCCCCTGTTTTTCTCACTTAGCCTTAACAATATTTTCCCTCATGCTCTTAGATTTTGGTTTCATCTAGCTTTTAGATTTTGATTTCCTTTTATTATCCGTCTCGCTCAGCTGTCTCCTTTCTTTTAAGTGATGATATCCTGGGTGTCTGTTTTTCTGTGCTTAGTTTAAAAACTAGCATCAGTTTCTGTTCACATTCAAACCTCCTTAGATTCAGTTTCAAGAAGTGTGTTTTGTCATTCGACCAACTGAGATTGAAACTTCTCTTTGATGTCGTGTTGGGAACAAGTAAAGCATATTATTGTCTTATAAATGATTTAGCAAAGGAAATTAATAGTTCTTGCTTTGCTAGTAAATGGGTTGTTATGAGATTCTGGTGGCTATGATAGCATCATTTAGGGCCGTTATTATTCGTGGGTATGAAATCAGAAGTATAGAACTCTTATTAGCGACATCAAATAGGAGGCAGACCTCTTATTGACTTTAGGCGAGCTATATGATCTTTAGACTATGGGGCCAATGCCCTGTAGTGGTATGTGCAATAACTCAAGATTCTGGAAGTCATTAGTTGTCAGTTGTTTCTGAGGTGTGGTACCCTATTTATCTTCATTTCATTGAGCACTAAAGTCTTCTTGATGAATAACAGCGTGATTCTCAGCATGGCCTGCTGCTTATCTAATTTTGATGGTTCTGGCACCATGAACTCCTGAAATTATCGGACAAACAAACTGGAGAGCTGCAAGTACCGAAGCGGAAACAATTAGCCTTTGTTATTTGAATTTCTCGAAGAGATGTTCATCCCCTTCTCTTCGGCTCTAAGAGAGCATTTGTACATGTTTTCTGATTGCAAGACATTTCCATGCTCTTAACATTTCAAGGTGACGATTAAACTCTGACTTTTCATTAGTTGACTGCATGAGTCCTTTTCATCTTCTGAAGGAAATTTCTCTCAAAGAGAGCTGCTATGCCTATCCATAGTCAATGTGCCCTCCTTTTCAGCCAGCGCCAATTGCTGCGGGATACTCGGCAGAACCACAGGCGTTTTTGCTTTTGTTACTTTTATTCAAAAGCTGATTGAAGAGGGCATGTCCCAAATCCGTTCCGGGTCTGCTGTCTGCAGAGAAAAGAAGCAGTTGGAATAATTGTTATTTAGAATGTCTTCAAAGCGATAGCCGAATCTATGGATTTCATGCATAGAACTGAAAAACGCGGAGTGATATCTTTAACCCACTCAGCGGCAACGTCTTATGGACATCTCAGGGTCTTGGAATCGAAGTTGGCATGTGAGTTGTGGTCCTTGTGGACTCTCAACTTCCCAAGGACTTTTCACGGAGAAGAGGAAGCTACGAAAGTAGATAATCTTCCTCGCAAATCGCTTGGAACGGGATACAAATGTATAGTTCTTGTCAATTTTCTCAGTCACTGATAAATTTGCTACGACTGTCTACCCGTAACCCGGAGGTGTTCTCACCTACTCTTCTGACTTCCCTCTTTAGAAAATGAGAGAAATAATGAAGGACCATGAAGGATGGTAAATAATGAAAAATTTAACATTCTTGAAAATTCTTGTGTAGTCAATGAAAAGGAAAGGAAGGAAGTAGCTTGCAGAATTCAGAGTACTGGAAGCTGTACGCTCCAATTATGGGAGGTTCTGCAAGCATGTGAACTGTGAAGGAGAAAATCTCTTGTTTAGCATACAGTGGAGGGGAATGTATGCAAAATAGGCAAACAAAAACAAAACAAAAGGATCCACTGGCTTTTGGCAACAGGCCAAGAGTATGGTTGAGGATCCCAGAAAAAGGAAAAATAGATTAGTTCTGGGTAGTGGGGGAGCCACAAATTGACATTTGGGGGACCGATTTTGTATAATAAGAGTATATTTATAAAATTGTATTTATTTAATTTAATAGAAATATATAGTATAAAAAAAATGTATCATACGGTTATATTTTTAATTTAAGACATAATAATGTTATTAATAAATTAATGACTTAAGAGAGATATACTTTCATGGTAGTTAATAAAAAAGATAATGAATTATAAATAATAATTTTCTTCTGAAAACCTAAAATTTATAACATTCAAAGTATTCTTCAAGTTACATTTGTAGAGAAAATAGAAAGCACTTGGATGAAAATAAGTGAGTGTTTGAAGAGATCAGGAAAAATAAAAATAATCCACACATTATAAAAATTTTATTGTTAATATATATTGTCACAAAAAAATTGTCTTTTGAATTTAAAAAAAGAAATTTAATAAACATGTAATTTCAAATATTTAAGGAACCTAAATATTATTTTTTACAGAAACTATATATAGGGACCAAAGTGGAGTTTTAAAAAATTTTGGGGGTTCAAATCTTAATTTTTGTCACATTGTGTAAAGAAAACTAAAGAGATATGGGGTTTTCAAAATTTTGCAGGGGCCATGGCCACCGACTGGCTCCAACTGGTTCTAGGCCTTTACGCTGGGATTTGAAAGAAATCACTCAATTGTTTGAAATTAAATCTGGCATGGGGTAGGAGACCTTATACTATTTAATATTGTCAATATATAGTTTGACAGTACGAGCTTTATAATAGAGTCTACATATTGTGTCTATCTTTCTCATCGTGCAATTCAGGCAGGAAATTGCATATTGATCCTAATTTGGGCGAAAGAGAAGATCTTTTGCAATTTATGTCATACAATTCAGAACGAGATAAATACAATAGGTGGATCCTATAACATTTAATACTGTAATTCGACAACATGAAATCATTTAATGCTGTCAATGTTTGTCATATAAAAATTCGTGCATCATGAGCTTTATAATGATGTTAATTTGATGTGTTTATCTCTCTTTAAATTGAATAAAAAATTACAAAAATCCTGATACATATAGGACTTTATCCTCGATACATTATCCATCTTGACCCAAAAATATAGATAGACAAATAAAAGAAAAAAAATTAAGATAGGAGTGGATCTATTTGCCTTTGAAATTGAGCAAACTTCATTCAAAAAGTGATAAAATTAGTCCCTGATGGAGAACCAATAACAAACGAAAATAGAATCACAGGGACTAAATCAATATTTTTTCATATCATAGGGACTAAATCGATTTTTGAGTATAACACGAGGACTGATTTTGCATTTATCCTAAAAATAAAAGAAGATAAATTATAATTATCACGTGTCACGTGTCAAATTAAAGTTTTATATACAACTGTCGAAACACCAATTAAAGAAAAAAGGCAAAAAAAAAAAAAGGAAAAAGAAGAAGAAGAAGAAGAAGAAGCGAAACAGGAAGTGCAGGCTTTGAACGAGGAAGAGGCAAATAGGATCGGGTGGAGGGGGAACATAGTCGATGTTCCGTTACTGGTACTTTTAGTAGTAGTTAAGTAGTTTGCCATTACCCAATTTAGTTCTCTCGCTCTCTCTGATTAGCGGGTAGAGGCGTGATTATGTATATGTAGCCATTTCGTAGCAGTGTTGTGGGTGAGAGAGCCCAATTCAGTTTAGGTACTGCGTCCATATCTCCGTTTTCGCTTTCTGTTTACCCTAAGGTAACAATTTCCTCCTTAATTGTTTCAAGTACATTCCCTCTTTTTGTTTTTTCTTTAAGAGTTTTGTGCTATATAGTTCTGTGGGGCTGCAATTGAGCCTCTAATTTAATCTGGAGTTTCTATTTTGCTGTTTTCATCGCCGAATTTCTGAAAGTTCGAGCGTTTTCTGAATCCGAGATCATTGGTGGTTTTTGTCTTACGTAGCAATTGTTCCCTTTGGGTTACTCATGGCATGGCGTATCTTCTATTAGAAGTGCATTCCAAGGTTGAAAATCTGAAATTTCTGTTATCTAGGGCTCTTGATGGGATTTCTGTGCAATTTTTCCTTCTGGATTTTTGTTTTCCCCGACTTCTTTGGCTGCTCATTTCCTGTTTCTGAGCTCCGTTTGTTTTTCTCTGTTATTCATTATGCCGACATCGAATGGTTTTGCCTATGCATTCTGCGTTTGTTTGATGAGAAAATCGCTAAATTATGAGAAATATTGAGAAAGGGTTTAAAACTATGAGAGTTCACTTCGAATTACCAAAATAGCAGCATCTGCATTTCTCAGTAACAGAAAGGCCACCGGAGTAAGCATCTGTGCTATTGGGTAGAAGATGGAAGAGGATTATTTTAGAAACAAATGTAGTTTATTTTACATGTTATTGGGTTTTATAAACACTCCGCTTGCTTTGAGACAACATCTGTAATTAGCATAGTTAGGTCGTGAATGAAGATACGCTTGCTTATTATGTATAATATTCTTTTAGCTTGTTCCAACATTTTCTCAACAACTAAAAAGTTTTTTGGCTGTTAATTTTATGGCTTCCCCGGGTGGAGAGGGGCTTTGTGGTCATAGGGTATTTGTATGAAATCCAATTCATTGCATCGGGAACCAACGATTTCATTGGTTTTCTTTCTGAGAGTTCATTATGAATCAAATGACAAAAAGCTTTTGTTCATTTTGCCTTTTGGATGATTTGAAATAAGCTTGTAAATTCTTTCTGACTGAGGCAGGTCATGGCGGGGAAGAGAATTATAGCAATATGCCAGTCAGGGGGAGAATTTGAGACAGATAGAGATGGTTCACTATTGTATAGGGGTGGTGATGCTCATGCCATAGACATTGATGACCAGATGAAGTTTCACGAGTTTAAGATGGAAGTGACGGAAATGTTTAATTGTAGCATTGATACTATGACTATCAAATATTTCCTTCCTGGCAACAAAAGGACTCTCATAACTATTTCTAATGACAAGGATTTAAAGCGCATGATAAAATTCCATGGGGACACTGTCACTTGTGATGTGTATGTCATCATGGAAGAAATTGCAGCCCCCGATGTGTCAAACTTGCCTGCGAGTAGGTAGTCTTCTTGAAGTCTCAGGTAATGTTCAACAGTCACTTTTGGATTGTTTTGGTTTGACTTAAGAAATTCTTGGGTTTTGTAGGTCGAGCAGAACAACACTGTCCGAAACTGTTCTTGCAGTTGATGCTCCTCTTGAGGTTGTTGATGATATTGTGGATGATACCACCCAGGCTGAACTCCCGCTTGATGCCCCTGTTGATGCTGTAGGTGATACCAACCATGTTGATAGACCTGCTGAAATTTCCCCCATTTTTTCTGTCATTGTTTCCAATGATGAGAAGCATGCTAAAGGTGCACAGCAGTGGCAGAATACTATTACGGGTGTGGGGCAAAGGTTCAGCGGTGTTCATGAATTTCGTGAATCTTTGCGTAAGTATGCCATCGCACATCAGTTCGCATTCAGGTACAAGAAGAATGATAGTCATCGTGTGACCGTCAAATGCAAAGCAGAAGGCTGCCCTTGGAGAATACATGCATCAAGGTTGTCAACCACCCAATTAATATGTATTAAAAAGATGAATGCGATTCATACATGCGAAGGGGCTGCTGCAACAACAGGGCATCAGGCGACTAGGAGTTGGGTGGCTAGTATTATCAAGGAGAAGTTGAAAGTTTTTCCAAATTATAAGCCCAAGGATATTGTCAATGACATCAAACAGGAATATGGAATACAACTGAACTATTTTCAGGCATGGCGTGGGAAAGAAATTGCAAAGGAGCAGCTTCAGGGTTCATACAAGGAGGCATATAATCAGTTACCTCTTTTCTGTGAGAAGATCATGGAGACCAATCCAGGAAGCCTTGCTACTTTCACTACAAAGGAAGACTCAAGTTTCCATCGTCTCTTTGTCTCGTTCCATGCCTCGTTATATGGTTTCCAACAAGGTTGCCGACCTCTCCTTTTTCTTGATAGCATCCCCTTAAAGTCAAAATATCAAGGCACATTGTTAGTGGCAACGGCTGCAGATGGGGATGATGGGGTTTTCCCTGTTGCTTTTGCTGTTGTTGATACAGAATCTGAAGATAACTGGCATTGGTTCTTGCTACAACTGAAATCTGCCCTCTCCACATCCTGTCCAATAACATTTGTTGCAGACAGTCGGAAGGGGTTAAGGGAGTCCATCACTAATATTTTTACTGGTTCATTCCATAGCTACTGCCTACGATACTTAACCGAACAACTTATTAGAGACTTGAAAGGGCAGTTTTCTCATGAGGTGAAGCGGCTCATGGTTGAGGATTTTTATACTGCTGCTTGTGCACCTACGCTTGAAAGCTTCCAAAGGAGTATTGAGAGCATTAAAAGTATTTCTCTGGAAGCTTACAATTGGATCATGCAAAGTGAGCCCCGGAACTGGGCAAATTCTTACTTTCAGGGTGCTAGATATAATCACATGACATCAAACTTTGGGGAGCTGTTTTACAGTTGGGCGACAGATGCACATGAATTACCAATAACACAGATGGTTGATGTGATCAGGGGAAAGATCATGGAGTTGATCTACACACGACGAGCAGATTCCAACCAATGGTTGACAAGACTCACTCCATCCATCGAAGACAAACTGAAAAAGGAAAGCCATAAAGTCCATTCGCTTCAAGTGCTATTGTCAGGTGGTAGCACATTTGAGGTTCGTGGTGGTGACTCCATTGAAGTGGTTGATATTGATCATTGGGATTGTAGTTGCAAAGGGTGGCAGTTAACCGGTTTACCCTGCTGCCATGCAATAGCAGTTATCAGTTGCGTTGGTCGGAGCCCCTATGACTATTGTTCCAGATACCTCATGACTGAGAGTTACAGATTAACTTATTCAGAGTCTGTACATCCAATTCCAAGTGTGGACATGCCTGTGCAGAGAGATTCTTCTCAGGTCACAGTAACTGTAACCCCTCCTACCCGTCGTCCACCAGGCCGGCCCACTTCAAAGCGGTATGGACCACAAGAGGTAGTGAAACGTCAACTCCAGTGCAGTAGGTGCAAGGGCCTTGGGCACAACAAGTCCACTTGCAAAGAGTTCATTTAGGATGTTAAGACAAGGTAAGCATCAGCCTCTCATACGATGCATATTTTTGTATCCATTTCACGTAATGCAATAATGCTTTCATTGGCTTGATATCAGCTGTTCCTGTGTATTTTCTCTGGTTTTCCTGATGAGGTTATATTTGGCATGTATGGAGATTTAGTATGTGCAAGTATTCATTTGCTTCTGCAGGTGTGGCTCTCCTTGCATTGCTGTGCTCTACATAGGAGAATACGCCTGTGCTTATATTCCATCTCATGCGTAATCTTCTCTAGTTTTGCTGATGACGATAGTTCATGGATTGTGCTCAAAATTTCATGTGCTGGCATAATTGTTGGCACGGCCTTCTGTGCTTGACCTTGTTATCCATTTGCACATTTGCATATAAGTCACCCTTTGTCCGTGTAAATATGTGTATGATCCATTCCATTTCAACCTGTCAAAAGGTGGATCATGTGAATTCTCGCACTGCCACTTAGTGACTCCTTAGTATAAGGACATGCTGCTACACTCCTCTTATTAATGGACAATGTTGATGAGATGCTAGTATGTAACTGTAGCACTGAACTTTCTAGACCCCAGTGGGTTACAACCATATGCCAAAGCGTATGCAGGATTTTTTTTAAAGCTCCTTTCCGTTCTCCCCTTTTTATATTATCTTTAGTTGACTGATTGGCCTCTTTTTGTTTTCGGACAATAGAATTGCACCGAAGGACAATGGGCACACAATTTCATCTCACAACTTTGTTGGAGGGGCTGAAAGATAATCCTGGCCTTTAGTTTTAAATAATCAAGCCAAGGGACCTGATGTATGTAATGTTAGTCTCTTCTTATTCTTCCTCTTTTGCTAACTTTAATCCTTGCTAGTTAAAATGATATTTAGCGAACATGACATAATATATGAAAATAATGACTTAGGGTTGTTTGAAAGGTTCATACAAGTTGGAATCACCTTGCTGTTGTATAAATCGACTAGCTTGGTTATTTTGTGTTGCCCATCCATAATGGCAACGCACATATGATTGTGCTCGTATGTACTTTCAATCTGTTATTTCTATTTCTGAGAATGGTTGGTGGGTTAGCAGCCATGTCTGGAGGGTAGTGTGTCGGAATGATATTGAGGGTGGTGTTCTTGTTGGCCATAGTAATATCAGCCGCAAAAGGCCTCTAGTGAGTAGTAGGGCTGAACACAATCGGACCGCGGACCGGACTGGACTGCAAAACCGGACCGAATTTGCGGTCCGGTCCGGTCCTATTTTTTTAAATGCGGTCCGGTCCTTTTTTTTAAATGCGGTCCGGACCGGACTGGACTGCATTTATTAATATAAATAAAAAATATTTTTTTAATATATTTTTAATACAAATTACAAACTTAAAAAGTTTAATTTTAATATAAACTAAAACTGCATTTTTATATGCCCTTTCCCCTTCGAATTTTACAAAAAAATGAAAAAAATTGAAACCGGTCCGGACCGCATTTGGTTGGACCGGTTCGGTTCAGTCCGGTCCTCTATTTTAGTAGGACCAGAAATCCGGTTTGCAGCCCTAGTGAGCAGTACGAGGTTGCTGCTGGATTTGGAGTTCTCTCTGTTTTTTGACGGGTATAAAAAGGTTCTATGAGCCAAAAAGATATAGCAGTGAAATATGGACTCATCTTGTGACATGAAGTAGAGAAGGGCTATGTTCTGGTTCTAGAGATTGCTGCTAGGCATGCCCCAGAAGAAACCAAAATGGTTGTTAGGTTGGTCGACAACACAGTAGTGTCATTGGAAAACGACCCTCTGCATGTAAACGATCTAATAGGCATCCCTCCTGCAGGAGGGTGGGTTCACACTCCATTGCTGGAGAACTGAAATGTGACCAGGACTCACAACAGATTGAATTCAGCATCAACTTCCAGCGCCATGGCCACGAAAACATGGACTCTGGAGTCTGGACCTCCTTAATGAAATCTATTTAAGCTTGACGATCGGGTCGAGTCTTGATAGAGAGAAGTCACTAGTATACATTTACGCTGAAAATGGCCTTACCTTGTGGGACATTTGGTGCAAGTTACCAATTATCTCTAATGCTAACGATATGGAATGGTGCTTAGGAATCTTTTTGAGGCTATTGGTAAAATATATGATTTCAAAGTCAAACGTCCTGCCGTGTTGATGATTCGATGTAATGTTCGATGCAGAATTGAATATACAACCTGTTCTTCCCCAATAGGAGAAGGAAAGGAAAGAGAGTTTCTGGTATTGCGATTCTTATAATGCGTGAATATCTTGGAAATTTTTTCCTAACATTGATTATTATTACACCTCTATAGTAAACTTGCTTTCGACCTTTTATTGAATGATTTTCTGGGTCAAACGGCAAATAAAGTCGTCAGGAGAGAGAGAAGCCTGTGTTTTCCCTCAGCACAGTATCCCCAGATCTCTATCAAATTCATGTGGTTGAGCCTTCCGATGGTGTTTACCTCTGCTAAGAAAGAATTTAGATTCTCCTTGTTTAGCTTCGTTGAGCCGTTTGATCGCTGCGACCCGCTGATCAGGCAGTATACCTTCCTGCGCCTCGTCCAATAACTTCAATGAATCCTTGGGTCGCCTCTCTCAGTTCAGAAAAGGTGAATCGCTTTGAATCTAGTTGTCAGGAGGTATCCTTCTGTCCTGGGTCGGATCGTTTACTTCCCATCCAGGATAGTGTGTTGGCCCAGGTCTCTTAGGACTTACAGTGTAACTACGGTAATCTTCTGCACAAGTGAAGGTTTTTCGATAAAGCTCGGAGATGTGACCCTCTTTTTTGAAAGAATAAAAAAAAGTCTACAAAACGTGATTACTTTGGAGAATTTTGAGCACACTCTTTATCCTGTTTAGACTACAACATTAAAGCTTGGGCGATAGTGGTATGTTCCCTCTACAGTCCTAAGTTTAAGAACTCTGTGAATTCCACTCTCAAATTTTAGTTTCCCATAAACCCCAGCCCCTGAGATTGCCGAACTAGCTTCCTGGAAAGGCAAACCACAAGTCAAAGCAAGGACAAATCATAAAGGATGAATTCATCTGTCAAACAGAAAGTTCAAAGACAAGAACTACAGATTAACTAATAGTTTTTTACGTTCCATCAATTAATGGGAATTTTTTGAAGTTCAAGAAAGGGTCAAAGTTCATATTCGATGGAGGAAGGAGCATGCACCTTGTATCCTCTAAGATCAGACTCCGTTAGATCTAACACTTCAATTTTCCAACCTTTCTTCTGTGAGTACTTCTCATACCTGTAGCAATTCAAATGGGGTAACCATCTCGAGTGAGAACTTGAGAATATTTACAAATAATGATGCCAAAACCAGTTCTGGTGACATACACTTTATATACGTTTCCCCGAACTTACATTTTAAATATGTCCATTTCGAACAAAGAAGCCTCTTCTCCTCCGGTTCCTGGTGGAAGATTCCATCAATTATAAAAATAAAAGCAACGGAAACTATAGGCCTAAACAAGAAAAAGAACAAAACTTGGAACATCTTGACACCAAGGAAATAGGTCTGAGGAACACTTGGACATGTCTACCTTCCCAGGTTTGTTATCTGCTCTCACCTCCAAGATAGAGTCTCATAGGCATCATCCTTTGGAAGTAAAGACTTGAGCAGCAAGCTCTGCAGCCTTTTCTCTTCTTCCATTCCCTGACCTAAATCCTCAGTGACCATTTCGAGCATGTCTTTATCTTCTGAACATTCAGCCATCAGTGACTTCAAACCAACGATCTCCTGCAGAAAGGAGAACAGACAAAGATGAAATCACCACCCTAGCGCCCTAACCAATGAGCTAGTCAAGAACCATCAAAACACAGCAAGCATGCACATGTTGATATTTTTTGATGGTTTGAAAGATGCAAGACATAAACCGAGTGCATTGTCGTTGATGGTTAGGAATGCTTTTACTTTTTTCAGTTGCAAGTATGAAAATAATCACAAGCCAAAAAAATTTCTTAAGCAAAAAGGTTTATGCACTTTCCAGAAAAGATTGCAAAATGAAATACTAAAAACATGAATCGTTTTGCTAGCTCTTACAGTTGAAAGAATAAAACAAGGATATTGGGAACATGATGGGCCTCAAAGCCTGTGACATCTCCCACGTTCTGATTCCATTTATTATTGATACTATGTAAGCAGATAATACCTACATTCCGAGAACACAATGATCAGAAATCATGCTCCAAGGAAGACCCAAGGTTCATATCTCGGCAATAGCAGCACACAGTAAGGCAACTAGACATGTGCAGTATCTACCCTAAAATCCCATCAAGAATTGATGCATGAAATTAGACATCAACTTCCAAGTAGAATTTTCACATATTCACAGTCGGAAATAGCTCACGAGACACGGAAAAAAGGAAATATTCACATTCTGGAGACCCTGGATGAAAGATCTTCTAAATTGCAAGAATCTGTTCGATCCAATGAAATAAAAAGGAGTAAAAGTAGACGAGACACGGAAAAAGATTAGAAAAATTCGAACAAGAAAATCATTGGTCAGATCAGACAATGAATCTAGCATAGTGTATTTCATCATGTTGCGCAGGAGACAGACACCTACACTTTATGACAAAAGTTGGAGAACATGTATCAGGCTAAGACTGTCCGAAATAAGGCTCTTTTAATGAGACACCTTGTGAACTTGATGTTAAAGGGCGGTACCTCTGTTGCTGAACACACCATCGAGTTTCAAAATCTGGTCAACTAACTTTCAACCGTAACGTTGAATCTTGGCAATGAAGAACAAGCTCTTCTACTCTCAGTTTGCTACCAGACAGCTGGGAGACGTTGGTGGTCTCCCTCAGTAATTCGACTCCAGAAGGTAAACTTATCATGGTGATGAATGATGTCTTGTTCAATGAGAAAACCAAGAGAAAAGAGGATGATATGGACCAGTCACATGCCTTCGTGACTGAAGGAAGACACCAACGAAATGGTAGAAGGAGAAGTATAGGCAGGAGCATGAGCAGAGGCAAATCCCAGAATCCAGGCAGTTATCAACAAAAATGTAAGATAAAATGTTTTTATTGTGGTATTGAAGGCCATATTAAGAAGAACTACTAGAAGTTACAACGAGAGCAATGCAAATCTAACAACCAGTCAAAGAAGGCTGATGGTGAAGCATTAGTCACCATTCCAAGAGCTTGTGCATTACTTTCCACTAGTGAAGAAGAATGTCTCCATGTTCATCGTAGTGATTTCTTTACCACGTATAAAGCCGAAGATTATGGTACAATGAGGATGGGTAACACCAATTCCTAAAAGATCTCGGGTATTGGCGATGTGTGTATAAAGACAAATATTGGTTGTACCATGGTGTTGAAAGACGTTCAACATGTGCCCGACCTCCAATTAAATTTGATATCCATGACAACCCTTGATCGACTGGGCTACGACAACCACTTTGGTAACGATGCTTGGAAGCTGAAGAAAGGCACCATGATTGCCTCCTGTGAACATATCTGCAACACTTTATACAAGAACCATGTAAAGATATACACTGATAGCCTCAATGTAGTTCAAGATGAGGCATCTCCAAAACTGTGGCACGAGAGACTCAGTCACATAGGTGAGAAATGGTTGTTTACACTGGCAAATAAGATGCTTATTACAGTCAACAAAGGTACAACGCTAAACCCTTGTGAGCATTGCTTGTTTGGTAAGCAATATCGAGTCTCGTTTAGTACATTTGCCAGTAAAAGATCAGAGTTGTTGAGCATGGTGCACTTTGATGTATGTGGTCCCTTAGAGGTGAAGTCTTTGAGCGGTAACATGTATTTTGTTACATTTATTGATGATGCTTCACGTAAAGTGTGAGTGTATTACTTGAGAACGAAGGACCAAGTTTTTAAGCAGTTCAAAAACTTTGACGTTATGGTGGAAAGAGAAACTAGAGAGAAATTGAAGTGCCTTCGGACAGACAATAGAGGCGAGTACACTTCTAGGGAGTTCAGAGCATACTACTCTGATCTTTGTAGAACGAACCAGATGCATGCTTAGTATGACTAAGTTGCCAAAGCCATTATGGGGTGAAGCAGTTCGTGCACATGTTACTTGATCAACAGAACGCCATCTGTACAGTTGAAGTTCAAAGTTCTGGAGACGGTGTGGTCTGGTCATAAGATCTCTTACTCTCATCTGAGAGTATTTGGGTGCAAAGCATTTGCACATGTATCCAAGAAGCAGAGGCAGAAGCTTGATGTCAAGTCCATTCCGTGTATTTTTATTGGATATGGAGGTGAAGAATTTGGATACATACTTTGGGATCCAGAAGCTAAGAAGGTCATCAGAAGTAGGGACGTTGTGTTCCATGAAGCTGGAATATACTGTAACTTCAAAAGATCAACAAACCCAGGTGAAAACAGTACAAGTGCTCAAGATACTGTTACCAATCCTGCGTCGTTCTAGTCTACCACAGATACTGAAGAAATACAGGAAAAATCTGAGAGTTGAGAGTTGTATATTGGTTTGTTAAAATCAAAGTTCTCTCCCTTGTGAATGTAGGCGAATTACTGAACCACGTTAAATATTGGTCTCCGTGTGTTTAGTGTTTCCCATTTCGTGGTCAACACTCAAGTCAGCAATAAGGTCCATACAGCCACTGAGTTTCCTCAGCTCCTTATTGGCCCTCGCATACTCTATCGGTGACGCTTCTGGCTGTCATCATTCAACATCCACAAAATAACGACCATTTCTTTGTAAATGTTCTTTCAAATTTTATAAACTCCCTCCCCAATACCAGCACCAAAAGAAAACACAGAAAGAAAAAATATATGGAATGCGACTAATTATCTCCACTACCGTGATCAAGATTACCTGGTGATGAGATTGAGTAGAAAATTTGCCCTATGTTCTATAGCCGATATCCTTTGTTCCATTATTCTAATGAGGTCCAGTGATAGCTGAGGTTGCCGCATTTCTGTTATTTTTCACATTTGTTCTCAGCAACCTCCATGCATTTAACAGATATATATTCTTTGCGAGGAAAAAAAGGAAAGACAGAAGAAGAAACAGAGATAATGGTACCGTTTGAATACGTGCGAAAAAAAGTTGCAATCGAAGAGGGAAGAATACGGGGGAGAGGTGTGAAGTGTCGTGAAGTTTGAGTCGCGGATCTTATGTTTATTTTAGATCTCAAAACGTTTTCAAAAAATTATCCAAAAACACAAACACAAAAACTGTTTTGAAATCTAAACCAAACATAGCCTAAGTGTTCTAGCACCCTCATCAGATTCTGCCACGCCAACCCTCTGTCCACTCTCATTCTTTCTTTTTCGGCTGAGCCGATGTGGTTGTTATCGTCTTAGAGCCACCTCCGACGCTGCTGCTGCTTCTTTCTTCACAGGCGCTCGTGTTTTTTCATTGCCAATCAAAATGAGTTACGTAAAGGGCCCAGGTGGCATTGATTTTTGTAGTGTGGGCCAATTAGGAATGGGCTTGACCTAAGCCCCTGCACTTTTTTTTCTCGGACTAGATTTCTAAAGTTTACTGTTCCAAATTAAATAACTAATACTATATAATTAATTATCAATTAATATAGTGCTCTAATATTCAATATATATTTACTTTAAAAAATTAAATTGTAGAGAATCTCAATCTCCTTCTTCTTAAATTTTATTTTAAAATTATTAAATATTATAATATTATATAAGCATGTCATCTAGTAGTTAGTCACTATTTCTCATATCCCCATGTAATTGAAGGAGAATGTTTTCTGTACTCAAGCCATTTATAAGTATGAAATTAATCATATTTTGACTAAACTTTCAGCAGTAAGGTATTTTTTTCCCTTTTTCTTGATCATCGTACTTGGAATACATTGTATTTTATTTTTGTAAACATTATTTGTTTTCTGGATTCAACAAAAAGAGCTGATTTTTTTTTTAGTTTTATTTGTTTTCTTATGAATTGATACCAAATCTACATGTATGGAAACAAAGCGGACCAAAGAATTAAAGTACACATAACTCTAACCACAAACAAATGCATGCGGTTAGCCATATAATTATGCAATATACTTTGTTATCTAGTTTTAACCCGCAAAGCATTAAGTAAACATCATTAGCCACTCCTTGCATGATCATCTTTAACATGAAGAAAAAATTAGATCAATGACATCTCTCAAAAATCATAGTTAAATGTGTCGTCTTTGCTGCTCCCTAGGAGGCTAGGACCTTTCACTCGCCAGTCGCGTACGTTCCTCCACTAGCTCTTCTTACATGCCCTGATCATTGTATTAACCCGAGCATGAAAGGAGCTCCGGTGGCCTTCAACCAAAGGTTCCCTTGGATAAAAGGACCGGCGGTGAATTGAAGAGCCTCCCCCCTGCTGATTGCTCTAACACCATTCCACCTAACCCTCCTATTGGTGTTAGCACCAGGGCCACGATTCGCGTACTCGAGGTAGCTACAGGTGTCGAGCGCAAAGTTTCCTGCCCATGGCAGAAATCCAGCTGGCTGGATAAAGTCAGCCAAGGTGGACTCCATGATGACTGTCCTAGCGTACTGCTTCCATGGCCTGCCCAAGTATGTTTGGATTTGGAACCTCGCAGGGAAGAGATTCTGCTCTGGGACAATCCTACAGTTATGGATCACCAATCCTGAGGTCTCACGCTTGTCCGCTCTACCTTGTGCTGTCACTGTGTTCTGCTGGTTGTCCATGGGCTTCCTTACGATGATCAAGGAGTTCTGGATCACGACGGCAGCATCACCGAAGATGAAGTCCACAGTGCCGGAAATAACGCAGTTGCGGTAAAATTGTCTGTGTGTTTGGACGTACAAGGTGTCTTGATACCCATCCATCCTACAGTCGAAGAAGGCCGCCAAATCAGATTGTACACGGAGAGCCACAGCTTGGTGTCCCTGAGGTCCGGCAGTGTTTTGAAATCCCATTGACCTGCACAGGAACCCTGGTCCCACTGCCGCTGCATGAATAATGTTCGTAGTTAAGCAAATTTAACTTACGATCATGATTAAGGTAGCTGGATAGAATTGGATTGGTGGGTGTATAAAAACTTACAGAAGGTAGCAGTCTTGAAGGTGGAGAACCCATCACGGCTGCTCTTGCGACCAGTGACAATGGTATTTCTTGGTCCATCACCGTACATGAAGACATTATTCTGATCCTTTTCCACTGTAATGTACTCGTCATAGACTCCGGCCTTAACATAGATGATATATCAGCCTCTGAGGTTCTTTGGGTAAGCAGCAAGTGCTGCAGCAATGGTCTTGAACAGTCCGCTGCCATCTTTGGCCACAACAACGTTGGGTCTGATCGCGCCCTGGTTTTGCGAAGCCAAAAGCTTACGGTCTGAGCTGGATAACCATGTTGGATACCCATCCTCGCTAAGGAGTCGACGACTGCTAGGCTTGGCATTGAACTCCAAGCCAAAGAACTTCAGGATATCAGAGATTTCGGTAATAATGGCAAGAGCATTGCTGGTGAGTGAAGAGGCATCTTGGAGTTTCTCTTTAACGACAGTATGGTATTCGGGTGCCTCCTCAAGCCCATCAAGACATGTTTGTTGGTACGAGATGACAGCACTCAACCAGTTCTTGAGGTCGGCGCTGATCTGGTCATTCATGTTGAGATTGTTTTGGTTCCCCACAGTAGAGAGTGTGTCGTATAGCTCATCAATTGCGAATTGGAGCAAGTCCTTGCAATCCTCGACTGACATTTTCACTCTTGGGTTGCTGGACACATTTTTCACAAGGTTATCAGAGAAGTTGGACGCTTTGGCCACCTCGTTAATGGTTGCTTGGATCGCAACCTTGATGAGTTCCTTAGGGTCTGTTTTTCCTTTTTCTGCTTCGGGGTCGAGGGTCTTTTGGCAAATTTCCTTGTGATCCGTCTTACTACAAATCTCTGTGACGGCCTTCATCTGTGGTGACAAGCCCTCGACATCCTTATTGTGTCCATGGTGGTTAACTACGGCCACCACCGCTACAACCACACCAACGACAAGAATGACAGAAACAATCGAAACAATTAGTTTGCTTACCATTTCTTCTTCTTTGATAGCTCTCTCCCACCCCGAATCAAAGCAGGCACTTTGGCTTCCCGCTAACGCCAAAGGAAATTGGTAGGCTAGGGGGGTCGGAGAGAAAAATGCTTTGTACGTATGACAAAGAGTGACAGCTTCCTCTCCTTTTCTAATAGGCTGTTGAAGGAGGTAGGCATGCATATACCATCTGAAAGGTCTTTATAGGTGTTTAAATTAGGGTACTGATTTGCTAGTCATGTTCTGTCTTGCGTGCATGGACGGTAGTAATCGTTGTTACATGTTTGAATGGCTGACCAGAGTTTGAGTGTATGAGCTATGCGCTACGGCTAAGGACGAACTCACGACGCAGAGCTAAAATTAGTGAAAACACAGACAATTCACCCCCACTGTAATTCAAACTTCTTCATTGTGGTTCCTTGGATTAATAGGCTATATGTGGTGGGCTTTGATGGCTCTGCGTTGAAAGAGGAGATCTTGGGTGGTGTGGGGGGGGGGGGGGGGGAGAACCTACGGGTTTCTCTCTCTTGAACCTCTGAAATTGCAGTAGACGTTATAAGTACATTTTCTTTAGTTAGCTCCTAAAAATATGATTAGACTTCCACCTCCAACCTCTTGTCTCTTGCTTTTCAGCCCCTGTTTGTATATATAGCAGTCATTATCTCATCATGATTCATGTGGCCCTATATTTCCTATAGGATATATGTGCTAGATTTACTAAATTCACTAAGCTGACATTCATTGATTGCTGCTTAACTTTCGTTACTTTTCGTATCAAAACCTGGAAAGAATAAAGGCGGATTAATGGGGGGTTCTAGATGGAAGAACCAGATGGCGCACCGCTAGTCAAATGCGGCACAACATAGCTTGATTTTTGCTTCGTTCATTAATATAGGGATAAATAAACAGCTAATATCGATATTTTTCACCCATAATTATTATTTTATTGTGTTATACTTATTAATTAAATTAAAAATAAATTCTAATTTTGTAAAATAAATTTTTAGCACGTTAAATGATAATTTTATCCTCACAATTTTTTGACAGTGAGTATTTTCTGAGAAGTAATTTTAGATGACAAAAAATCAATTTCCTTCAAGATTAACGAAATTTTTTAATGAGTGTTGTAAATTATTTAAAATCAATAATTTACGAGATCAATGTGAGAAAGTTAATAGAATTGAGAGTGCAAAGTGATGTGTTAATCCCTTGAATATATATGAGTAGTTTGCTTAGATGATCTATTTCTAACCGTGCATTTTGAAAAACTCTTGAAATGATTTTACACAGTGGAATTTCTGTAAACGAAGAACCCAGTACTCCTTATCTGCAGGTGTTCGTCTTCATCTAATTTCAACCTTTGATCTCCTTTCTTTACTTTCTTTTGGAGATCAAAAAGACCAAAACTCTTCACATGCTCAAGCTGGAAGTACTAACGTTTATGAAGATTAACAATAACCTTTTTACTTCATGAGTTAATTTGACGTAATATTTACGATTTTTTACACCCTCCATGGAATTTGGGACTAATTAAACAAGTAGGTACGTACCACTACAAGAAATGTGAGCTTTGGTGATTATTCTTTGTATAACAAACGAAAATTTGTTAGGAAAAGTACCTTTTTTGTGACAAATTTTAAAGTTTGTTACTAAAGCTCTGCAGCAAAAATTATGGGTGTCAAAATGTAGTTTTCATCACCAAAACAAATAGTGGGATATTTTGGATGAATGGAGGCTCATTTCCAGTGATGAAATGATTTGTCACAAATTAATTTGTCTATTGTTCGTACGCTGACTGGTTAATGAAAGCATTGTATCAAGTTTCATTCCAAAACCAATTGGCAATGAGAAGAGGTGACCCAACAAGTATATGAAGTACAAGATTAAATGATCCCTAATTAATGTGAGACTCTAACACTCCCCCTCACGTGCAGGCCGAATGAACATAATGTTAGGAATCCCGGTCTAGGCCGCCATAACAACTCCAACTCCCGCCAAGCGATCTGCTCCAACACCACAATCGATCCTCCCGAACCGTTTAATGAACACACGAGCGTTGCAAATAGGATCTAACACACACAAATGGAGAACACTCGAACTGATATTATTGAAGAACGAAGAACGTGGTCAAGGGTTAATTAGCCCAAAAACGGGTACCCAAACTAGGTTATTAGCCTAGAATGAATCCCAAGTAACAAGGTTATTAGCCTTGAAACCGACTTAGCATATACGTGTCTATGCTTGGCCAAATCCCAACCCAAAAGCTCTCTGGCTCTCCAAGACTCTACTCTTCTGAATTCTCTGAATGACTCTAATGCTCTTAAGGTGTTTATATAGACATCCTTAGGAGCTTACAAACCCTAATTGACTCAATCAAATCAATTCACAATCACAATCAAATCTAAATCAAATCCCTTTAATCAAGGAATCACAATTACATGCCTAATTGAACATAAACATAAAGGAAATGAATCTTCTAGAGTTTAGGAAAAGATCCCTAAATCTAGAAGATATGATTTATTCAATCATAACAAGAAAGGAAACTAATCCCTAAGATACGTCCCTGATTGTTGAGATCTCGCCGTCGTCCGCCGCCGTCCACGGTGGCGCCGCCGCCGTTTGCACCACCATGGGTGGTGATGCTCTTCCGGGTCCTGGGACCTTCCTCTTCCATTGCCCACCAAGTACAGGTAGGGGTGGTGGTGCTCCGCCACTGGTGGTGGCTGCTGGTGGTGGCTGCTGGTGGTGGCCATCCTGTGTCATGACACTCCTTTTTCTGCTGGCTGGCTGTCATGGCATGTCTGTGGCCGGCTGGCTGGCATGCCAGGCATGGGTATTGGTGAGGCGTCATGCCTTGTCAGGGGTATTGGTGATGATGTCGTGGCATGGCTGTGGTGCTGTCGCCGCGCGCGCTATGGGTGTGCCATGAGTGCCCATGTGTGTCCTTGGTGCCTCATCTCGGCACCTATCCTCCAACACATGGCTTTTGCCGCCCAACTCGTCACTGGGGATCCTTTCACATAGTCCATGCACGTGGACAATATGGGGAACACAAACAAGTGGGTCAAGTCCAAAAAATATTTTGCTCTGATACCATATCAAGTTTCATCCCAAAACCAATTGACAATGGAAGAGGTGGCCCAACAGGTATATGAAGCACAATATTAAATGATCTCTAATCAATGTACACAACCTCCCCCTCACAATGATATTTTCTTGCCTCTCACTTTCACGATCTCTTTGCTCCCTCTTGCTCTGGGTCTCTCATCCCTCTCCTCTGCAGCTTATCTCTCTTTCTCTCTCTCACCCCCACTGTCACTTTTAGCTCCTCTCTCTGCTTCTCGTCGGCGACACCATGGATAGTTCTCCAATCCGCTGAGCCTTGCTCTTCGATTCCCACTTCGGCAGAGACTCTACAAGAACAACGATACCACTTTCTTCTCTTTCAGCTCACCATTTCTTACCTTTGTGTTTATTTTTTACCATTTAATTCTTCATTTAGTAACATATCAATTTTGTGCTTTGTTAGGATTTTGATCGGGCCAATAATTTGGGAATTTTGCTACTCTCAGTTGTTCAATATTGTGCTATGTGAACAAATATGCCGATACTTAGAGGTTATGCAAAGAGAACAGCAAATACCTATCGCCTGAGTCACACAAGAGTGTTTGTAACCTTTTCACTCTGCACATGTATGAATAATTTCTATTTATTGGGTAGTAACATATGCCATTCTTTTATTGGATAAAATATGTACTTTATTCTGTAACTTTTATGTGCATAGGCTCATGTATGATGTGAATTCTTACATTGGATGTCGTCTGTTTGGAAAATAGAGTAGATTTTCTGCATCATGTATTGAGGACGTTGTCTGTGAATAGTGATGAGTGGGTTGGTGCTTTACGTATGAAACTAGTGCAAGTATATGTACGATACGAATTAGGTGTTTTGAGTAGTTTGGCATGACTTTGTAACTCCCTAAATTTTTTTGTAATTTCATCCTGGGCATGGTTCAAGTCTCTGTTTGAAATTCACAGGATTGGGAAAGTACTGATAGAAGATTGGAAGCTTGTTAAACCATGTAAAATCAAAACAGAGCAACAAATTTTATCGTTTGTGTTATGTTTTCTACGTCTTCTGTATTCAAGATTCATGGGGAAGGTCATGCAATCTGTATGAAAGATTAAAAGAGTGGCAGAGCCTTCTAATATTGGCCATTTAAAGTTCGTTTTAACTAATACAATTGCCCCACGCATGACCTAATCTTTAGGTTGGTTGTAGTGATTACTTGTATGGATTGATCTTGGTTAGAAAGATAGTCTTAATTAATGTGAATTTTCCCTGCATAATTGGATAAGAGTATAGTGATGATCAACTAATCTTTTTTATTTATTTAAATGGCTTACCATTAATACGATTCCATTCGCAGATTGTAAAATCCATTGTTTTTGTTTGCAGTGTTTTAGTTCACAGTGGTGGGGTGCATGCACTAAAAGAAATTCGCTTTCTAACAGCGCAATCTCTCGTTGACAAAAGTGTGGAAATTCACTGGTAAACCTCTGTTCCAACGAAACTAGTCATCGACAAGCTCGTTGCAATTGCCTCGTGGAGAATGATCTTTAACACGACATTTGCGGGTCTTCACCACAGTGCTTCCACTACGACTATCAACTGCTGAGAAAAGCTCGAAGAATTTCGGCGACATATTTTCGTTGGGAAAGACCAGCAGTTCTACCAACGACAGAATCGTTGCAATTGAGAAAATCATAACCGAGTTCGTCAAGAACCATCTTCGCCGTATGCACAAACATAGCAAAACCAACTACATAATCCTTCTCAAACAAATAAGGAGACAACAACCCATATAAAATTTGAATCTTCATATTATACAGAGAATTTGCGAAACAGAACACAAGAAAACAAACCAAGAAAATACAGATCTACAAAAAACCAAGTAAAGAAAAGTTCTACAATGAATAAAGTACTATACAATTATCGTCATTCTACAATGAACAAACCCTGCATTCTACAATGAACAAACCCAGACTTCGATTCTCTTTCGCTTTCGGCCACTCCTGCTTTTCATGTTCACCGCCATCACCAATATCGGCTTCCTTTTGGACATACCACTTCCAGTTTCGTAGATCTGATCATTGTGCATACCACTTTCGTGTTCACCGCCATCACCATACACTGAAATATCCCTATTATGCTCATCTCATTGGGCTTGCTCTGTTTCAGTTTTGTAGATCTGGTCATCTTGGGCGGCGGCTCAGCTGGAGCCACCGGCTGCTTTTGGGTCTGGGTATGTTGTTCGGTGGACCCTCGGAGGAAGCTAGCGCCTATCGTCTTCAGCTCTGAGTCGTATATCTCAGGCTCAGAGACAGTCACAGTCATCGGAGCCTCTGTAGAAAACTGAGCCAGCGGTGGAGCCTCCGAGGAAGTCCTCAAGCTTCGGCCCGGCGGTGAACATCGACAGGTCTATTGCACCAGCAAGTTGCATCTTCTTCTAGCCTAGCGTCAACCACAGTACCTGCGATAGAAGGACAAAAGAAAGTTAAACAAGATGATAGACACTGGACAAAGATTAGGTATTTGCTGCAGGCGTGTGGGTTTGTGGGTGCATGCGTAAGTGTGTAGATATGAGTGAGAAGGGGGGTCGGTTAAACCTGGTGCTGAGGAAGTGAAGGCGTGGAAGAGGGAGAGGGAAGAGAAGTCCGAGGTCAAGTGGGAGTTGGCCGGGTGGTTGGAAAGCGAGAAGCCAAGCCAGTTCTGAGGAGAATAATCCATGTCGTCGATGAGCGTGAAAGAGATGGGGAAGAGTGGCCTTTGGGGCTTTCTGTCGTTGGAAATATCTGGCAACTTTTTGAAAAGGCACTGGCAGCCAACTTTTTGAAAAGGAGTTATGATAAAACAGGCAACTTTTTAGCAATTTACAGGCATTAGCAACGGTGTGGGTCCCAACTTAACAGAGTGATTGCTAAAGAATTGCAGTGCCAACCAATTTTTTTTACCGTTTCCAATGTTGTTTAATGGGGACGCGTTTCTTCTCGTGGCTAAAAAAAATCGTTGCCATAGACCATATTTCTTGCCGTGATGGTGGACGCTAATATGCTTATATCAAACCAACTAGATCTATATGATCAGTGGTAATGCATAATACTCCTAATGTTTTATCTGCTTTTATTATTCGTCATTGATTGTTCTTTGTTAGATCATTATACTCTTGCAATGCATATGTGTTTGTGCTCTTGAGCTCGTTATTTTTCTCTAAATTGTTGTGAAGTCTATGAAGCTTTAGTTGTTTATGAGTTTAGGCAAGTTTGCGTCTTTCTTGCTGCGTTTTCCTCTTTACTTCAGTGTAGAGCTTTGTTCTAATTTGCTTATAGTTTCCTTTTAATTTGTATGTGGAAGTGGGTAATAGAAGATCTTCATGTTTGTACGTGAAGATCGTTATGTTTTATATACATGAAAGACAAGGAGAAAATAATTTGAAATGTCGATGAGAAGGACATTGCAGAACACCTCAGGATAAGATTTTGATATACTTGTTATTGGCTTGAAAATTTATGTACTTTGTTCTTAACAAAGTAATTTGTCCCTTGAATATCACTTTCAAATAAGATTAAAGAAAGAACAAGTGTGTGTGCTGCCTCTCTCTCTGAGCTAGTTGTTGTAGTTGGTTAAGTGGATATACATTACTTACCAAATATCATTCATCAGTTCCATTATTGGCTGTAGATCTGACGTAATATTACTTACCAAATATCATACATTACTTCATGAGTTAATCTGTCGTAATATTTACGATTTTTTACACCCTCCATGGAATTTGGGACTAAACAAGTAGGTACGTACGTACAATATGTATAAACCTTCCAACTCCTATTATTATTGAATCAAATTCGATAACCAACAATTTCGGCAACTGTTATATGTTTCTGCATGAATATATCAATTGATCTCATGTCCTCGATCGGCCACACATTGCTGAGGCGCCATGCACACACTCGACAGAAGTTTCGTCGACTTTAATAATAAATTTGGTAGCGTAGATTAATATTACTTGTGGGGAACAAACATAATGGGAGAAAACAAAAGATGAAGCACGAGCGATATGAATCTACTGGGGTATATTGTTTTTAATATATCTTCTCCAATATTTGAGCACATAATTTCAAGATCATAAGGTATAGATATTGATCAGTAACATTAATCCCATTATAATTACGTTCTAGCTAGAACATCAATTAAGTGCCAAAAGAAGCATCTCCACGACCTGGTTCATGGTGGGTCTGTCATCCTTGTCTTCTGCCACACATTGCAAAGCCACTCTCACCAGAACTTCCATCTTAGCCACGTCATAATTCCCAGCCATCCTGGAATCTATAATTTCATCAATCCATGTCTTCCTTGACATGCTTCCGATGTTGTTGATCTTCTCCCTCACTAACGTGACCAACCTCCTGTGCTCTCTTGCCTCTCCAGTACTACTGTCAGAGCCATGCGCAGGTGCGGGGCTCATTCCAGTAACCATTTCCAACACAACGATCCCATAACTATAGACATCCACTTTTGAAGTGATGGGGAGATTGTAAACCCACTCAGGAGCCATGTAACCTCTAGTCCCTCTCATTTTTGAGAAGTTTGAGTGATCACGCTCCCTTCTATTTAGTAGTTTAGACAGGCCAAAATCTGCTACCTTTGGTCGATAATTGGAGTCTAAGAGTATGTTCTGAGGCTTTACATCGCAATGTAGAACCCATTCCAGGCACTCTTCATGCAAATAAGCTAAGCCTTTCGCTGTACCCACTGCAATATCGAACCTCTTTTTCCAGTCTAGTGCGTCACTTGACATAAGATTCTCCGCTAACGATCCATGCTCCATGTAGTCGTACACCAGAAGCTTGTGTTTTCCCTCCGCACAGTATCCCCAGATATCTATCAAATTCATGTGGTTGAGCTTTCCAATGGTGTTTACCTCTGCTAAGAATTCGGCTTCTCCTTGGATGGCTTCGTTTAGTCGTTTGATTGCTACGACCTTCTGATCAGGCAACACACCTTTGTACACTGTTCCTCCTGCTCCTCGTCCAATCACTTCATTGAATCCTTGGGTCGCCTTTCGCAGCTCAGAAAAGGTGAATCGCTTGAATCTAGTTGTCAGGAGGTATCTTTCTGCGGCTGGGTCGGACCGTTTACTAGTCCTACGCAATAGGAAGAATACCAGGAAAATGCAGGCAACCTCTACACCTCCCAGTGCAGTAGCAAACGAAAGCAAGAGTTTCACCGTCTGATTTTCATATGTTTGTCTCAATTGCTGCGGTGCTTTGTGGGGACATTCCAACATTGGTTTAGCATCCGGCGTCCTGTTATATAAAAGACCAGCCCTAGGTAATCTCAAAAAAAAGTCTCCGTCAAAGTTTGGTGTACGTTTTCCACTGACTAACTCAAACTTGGGGTAACAATTATAAACACTATTAAGGGCGTTGTCACGTCTGAATTGGAACCCTTTGCATTCACACCTCGCCACACATTTCTCTTGGCAGCTTTGTAGGGTAAGATTATAAATGTAACCTATATCCCCACCATAGAACTCCACATGAGTAAGTTGGACAAAGCTGGACTGATCACTCAGACCGCAAGGGAGAGTGAATTCTGCTTCACAACCCTGAGACCAGTCAGTTGGATCTTTGATTTTGAATCCCTGCAAGCAAGAGCATCTCCTGCCAAACGCATTATCATAACTACAAAGACTATTAGGTCCACAGAGGCCATGAACCATGCATGGCTCAGAGAACGCTTGCCATGTTACAACCCATTCCCAAACCTGTTTCATATCTTGCAGGCTGTATAATCGGAGGTTGCCATCTGGATCGATCGTTAATCGCCTCTGAGTTAACACACCAAAATCTGCGGCATGGAACTGAATATTGTCAGATGACCAGAAATAGCCTGATGCGTTTAGTCCTGCAGTTCGACTAGTGTTGGACCTAGACCTTCCGTCTTGTCCAGGGTAGTCAATAAGCCATGGATATGGCCAGTAGAGACTGGAAGTAGCCGAGCTTTGGTAAACCAGGCGGAGAACATTATCATTGTCGAAATAGAGCTTATAGTAGCCAGAAGAATAGTCAGCTTCGCTTGATTTTGATATAAGGCTTGATATCCTGGTGAGTGTTTGTTGGGGAAGAAGAGTATCGGTAGGTGAATCAAAGCTCTGCCAACTGCTGACATCATTCTCAGAATGATGAAGAATAAGGTTGCCTGTGTCTAGAAGCTGTAGTTGCAATTGGGAGGCCTCCAAGGATATCAAGGCTACCGTTTTAGAGGTCCAAACGGTGGTACCCATAGAATTGGTTAAGCTAAGCGTGCCATCTTTCAAAATTGAAAGCTGTGAACCTCTTCCAACAGGATCATCTCGGTTTGCCATCCAAACAACGGTTGGAACCGATGGTTTTGTTAACCAAATCGCAAAGCAGAAAGCGTTATCCCCAACAGGGAAAAACCCCGCAGAGAATTGACCATTGGCTGAAACCAAGTTGTCGCTTGGTTTGTCAACAGATAGAGATGAGCCTCTCAGAGTGTCAAACGCTATAGAAGAAGATGGATGGAGCAGAAACAGGAGGAGGAAGAAAACTGAGATATCCATGAGAATATTACAAGAGGCCGCTGGAGCCTGGAGATCTTTCTACTTGCTAAAGTCGCCTTTATAATGCATATGTAACAGAAAAACGCAAATGGGTAACACAAGTTGCACTCCCCCACTAGTCCCCACTTGTTTTTTTTTTTTTTAAAAAAAAGCCAATAATTAACATAATTAGTCAACTTCTCGGAGGCATAAACTGCCAGCCTAGCTACATTAAGGATATAGTCAATCGAGAAGTCCATTTTGCAACCAGCACTTCCCCACTTGTTAACAAACTAACAAAATGTCATGCCACCAAATTCATAATTCTCTGAAACCAGAGAATACTGTATACTTTCTTTTTCTAAATAAACGATTCCAATAAAACACAAGCTGACAATCATGAAAGAAATCATGGATTGTCGCTCGAAAGGATAGTTACAAGAATACAAGATATGGGATAGTTACCCTCTAAATGTTCAAAAGAAGCCATCTGAGCAACGCGATGAGCAAACTCATTCGCTGCTCTTTTTACATGTTTAAATTCCCAAAAGTCTCTAGAGTCAATTAGTCTACAAATGTCAGCCACAATGAGAGAAATTTGCTAAGGCATAGCAGAGCTAGGATTCTGAATCGCCTCGATCACAAGGAGAGAATCACCTTCAAGAATAATTCCTTGAGAGGGTATTAGAAACGCCTCCTGGGCAGCAAAAGAGCTGCTCATGCCTCGCCCACAAGAGGGCCGCATGGAGGTAACCTCTTCGCTCGAACAAAGAGAACATGATCTTCGTAGTCGTGACACACAACAACTGCAAAAGCGAAGGATTTTCAAATAGCTACGTCAAAGAGAACACTGTATACGGTGGGCGATCTAGGGTATAATCATGGAGGCAGCGAAGACTTCCACCAAATTGACCAGTGGACTTGCACGTTCTACGAGTGTAATCACATTTAACACTTTTTCTTCTTAATAAACCAACATTTCCATTAAGAACTAAATCAAACCAGAATCGGAGTCGCAATACATAATATAAGAAGGACTACAAGCAGAATCTATAAAACCAGACAGTCCAAAGATAGATGCACAGTGAGCAAGCAAATGAGCTTGAAGATTGAGTCTCCGAGGAACCCAATGAATTGCCCAAGCCGATTGTGCCTTGAATAAACGTCGAAGCGAGAAAGCTAGATCTTCAATTTCCCAACAAGGAGTAACATCTTGCTCAATATCTTCAAACAGAAGGTGACAGTCCGATTAAAAAACAACCATAGACCAGCTATGCTGCAGCGCAATCTCCGCTGCACGAACAGCTGTCATATCTTCACCCACCAAAGGGTCCGTCAGGGCCGGCTCAACCCTTAGGCAACTTAGGCAGTTGCCTAAGACCCCACTTTGAGCAAGAGGCCCCATAATTTAAAATAAAAATAAAATAAAAATAAAAAGGCCCTTAAATGCATGATGAACAAATAAATTAAAAACAAATGAGATTTAGGCCCACTTTGTTAGTAATTTTATATCTCAAAAATTTAGAAAAATTATTTTTAAATAAAATTTTAAATCTATTTTTTTAAAAAAATATATATAAAAGGCCTAATTTTTAGTATGGCCTTAGGCCTCATTTTTTATTGAGCCGACTCTGAGTCCGTAGTCTGAATACGTTTCATATACACTATACAAAGAGAACTATAAGAGTTTCGACAAGAGACAACTGCATACGATTCGCAGACCGTTGATTACGGTGGCATCTGTAGATAAGCTTCTCGATCGACTTTGTTTTCACGCGGAAAATGGTAATTTTTTTCCATCTGCTAATATAATAATGGAGGTTTCAGCGCTAGCGAAGTCAGTCAGAGTACCCCATGCGTGACGTTAAAAGCTCAATCTTAATGGAGGTTTCAGCGAGATCCAAAAAAAAAATGGAGGTTTCAGCGCTAGCGAAGTCAGTCAGAGTACCCCATGCGTGACGTTAAAGCTCAAACGTGCCCCGTTTTTTTTTTAATAGAGGGGTACTGAAACTCTGAATTTTATTAAAAAAAATTATTCACAACGAAAAAATTACGAGCAAGTTCTCTGCATGTATTTAATATAATAGTCTCCTGTTCTGGCGATATGGATTAATATTGTCTAGTCTTTGAGCCATCGATAATGACTTGTCTTTGGAGTCCGGCCAACTGTACTGGGCCATTTGATAGAACTATATATATATACTCATAAAATTTATGTCTTTTTAAAGTCAATTGAGTAATATATATGCCAGTGAGCTTTAGCTCAACTGGCACCTCCTCCTTCTGAGGAGGGTTTGTACTGGGGTCGAATCCCCCCACACCCGCAGGCTATGTCCAGCTCCACCAATTGCCTAAAAAAAGATTAATATATATATATATATATATATATATATATATATATAGAATAATTAGAACGTACGCGGCTAGGAATTTACCGATATATTGGATGGAAGCGATCTTGCTGATCACTTTCTCTTGGTCAGTTTGTTGAATCTGGAGGACAACTTATTTGGATTTTGCCTATTTTGGAGCTTGCATGGGGGTTGATAGCACCCAACTTGTCTTTAAATATCAAAATTCAATTCCTCAACTGTAGTCCATTGTGGTTGGATGGCTACAACCGGAAGATATTATACTCTTTTTTTCTCAATAACCGGAAGATATTATACAATACACACGCAAGTAGACTAGGAGCATGTTCGTTTTCATCGGTTTTGCAGTATTCGCGTTGAAGTAAGCATTTTGTTCGGCATAAATAGAATCCACACTGGCATAGGCTGGCCCACAGTCTGACGCCTTTTTTCTGTTTTTTTTATCCCTTCCGACAAGCTGCTGCCATGCGCAGCAGCTTGTCTTCGACGATGCAGTACAGTTTTTTGTTTTTTGTTTTTATTTTTTTTCTTCTTTTTAACCTTTAAAAAATTAAGTTTTAATAAAATATAATAAATAAAAAATAACTTTAAACATCATCATCACTTTTTTACACATCATCAATCTCTACACAAACACCAATACAACTTTAACAACACATAAAAATTCACAAAACTCTCCAAATCTTACAAAAACCTTCAAAACGAATAGCACCTAGGATTAATCTAACTTGTAACTCAAAAACTATGAGAAAATATATTTTTCATATTTATAGGGAAAAATTAATAACTCCTTTAAAGTTTCAATTTGTTTGATTTGGACGCTAAATTAGATGATAATTGATGTGGATTAATTGAAATGTTTATCCAATACAAAATTTTAAAAAAAATAATACAAATTAAAAAAAATAAAACTAACTCAAAAAATGAAATAGAACTTCTATATTTTTATTTAGAAAATATTACTTTTTATTTATATGTTATTATTTTTTATGTTTTTTAATAATTCTGTTTTGGAGAGGTATTTCGTCAATTTTTGTGTGGTTTAAGACCAAATCTAATAAGGGTGAGGATTGATTGGTTTTGAAATATAAGGAGTATAATAAAAATAAATTGAAACTTAAAGGGGTGATTGATTTTTTGTCAAAGATATAAGTAGTATTATGATGTTCTCTTTTTAAAAATATTATCTAGAGAACTTTGGTGGACCAAGCAAGTTATATTCTATAGTAGTGGTTCTTTTTTCTTTTCCTGAAATATGGTAGTGGTTCAATTGATCATCTGTTTGCTTGAAATTGAGCTAGGGGCTGAAGGTCTCAAGATCAAACCTCTCTCGATCAAGACTTACTGGACTTGGAATCTAAGGTCTAGAAATCGACCAGTCACTTTGCTCCTCTCTCTCTCTCACCGGGTGTGTTGATAAATAAATGTTCCTCACATTACACGTGTTACGACATCCCACTTGTCATCCAACATTCTCGAAGTTGCTGATACCTATTAGTTTTGTTTTTCGTTTAATTTTTAAGAAATTTATAAATAATTCACTGAATTTTAGCATTTTTTTTAAAATTTACTGAATTTTAAAATTAAAAAAAAAACTCACTGAATTTTTCATTTTGGTATCAAAACTCACTGAACCCAATGTCGTTAAACATGTTTAACGGAAAATCCATCTCGTCTAATTACAATGTGACACGTGTTATTAAATAAGTTTATATAAGTGACGACTTCTTATTAAGAATGATGTGTTTTGTCGTTAGCCGATTATATAAGTGAGGGACAAAACTAAATGAAATGATTGAATCGATAAAAAATAATAATTCAGAGACTTATTTTAACAAATTTAAAATCTTGGAATAATTTTTTCAAAGAATGTAAAACTTAGAGACCAAATTAGTCATTAACTTTGTTTTTTTACTTAACATGATAATTTCATTGCCAAGTCACTCTGCTGAAATCAGCAGTCATCACAATCTACCATATGCAATGGAACATTGGTTTATATGCTTTGGATTTTTTCTCTCTCTTCATTTATATATGATTTGGAGGTACGGGTAGCGCATCTTTTCCCCCGGACCCGATTGCACAGCGATTCCTTCTTTTCCAACCCCTTCCGTGGGCTTATCCGAGTCCTTGTGGCTCTCTTCCGACCCTTTGTTGGGTCTCGCTACGCGTCTTTTGTGGCGCTTTACCGGCTTATCCAAGTCCTAGTAGCTCTGCCTACTATGTCCGGACATCACTCCTTCTGCCCTGCATGGAGTTCATAGTGGTTCCTCTGATCCGTCCGAGGGTCTTGCTGATTTTTCTGTCCTGTTGTCTGTCTAGTTTGTTTTATTATTTTCGTGTTGTCTATCCTATTTGTAGTTGTTTTTAATTTTTTAATCTACTTGTTGTTATTCAGAAAAAAAGATTCCTTCTTTTCCAATTTCCCACAACAACCTACGATATCTCAAGTGTTTTGGGATTAACGTACGTTACTTGGAAAAGAAACTCTCTGACTAAATCGAGATAACTAGTAATAATAATAAAAAAACAACTAATAGAAACAGCAGTCATACTTTGGTAAACATTTATGTTTGATTGTTAAAATTTTAAAATATTAAAATTGATGAAAAATGACGTGAAATATTATTTGAATAAATTTTTTTATATATTTATTTAGAATAAAAATGATAATTTAATAAGAATAAAGAATTTTATATAATTATTTTATGTCAAAATTTTAACTCTCAAAGTGTATTTTTGCAAAACTTTTTATATGTATTTCTTTTATCTTATTAATTTTTTGGAAAAATTTACTTTTTAATCCTTAGGTTTTGGGTCCTTTATAATTTTAGTCCGTAATTTTCGACCTTCAAATTTTTAGTCCTTGAATTTTCTTTTTGTCGAATAAATGGTCCTTCCGTCAGTCTGTCGTACATATACTTAACGGAACATGAAGCGATCGACCGGGTATATGTGTTAAAAGTGAAAGGTCGATTGGTACGTCCGCTTCATGTAGCGGTCGACCGATACAAATTTGACGGAAGACTGACGGCAAACTGACAGAAGGACTAAATTTTACAAAGATGAAAGTTCAAGGACTAAAATTTTGACCCACTAAAATTCATGACTAAAAATAAAAAGGAGGTAAAATTCAAAGACTAAAAAAAAAATTTCCTAATTTTTAACATACTTTTTAAACTTATTTTATCCTAGATATATATATCATTATCAGTAAGATGCTTGATATCAGAAATAGAATTTAAAAAAGTATTCATTATATATATATAAAGGAAAACCCTTCCATGAAACGGCGTCGTATATGGAATCCTCCTGAACAAACAAGACAAGACAAGACAACCCGTCCCCCGTCCTCGTCTTCGTTACTTCGTCTGTCTCGCTCTGTGCAACCCTAACCCTAGAAAAACAACAAACAGAACAAATCCCATTTCACCTTCACTCCGTGTCTCTCCCCAGATGAACCTCGAAACTGCCAAAGAATCAGCGGCGAATCATAATAGCTCCACCAGCAGAGGCAGAAGAAAAGAAGCATCGGAGTGCAGCAACTGCGGGACCCACAAGGCTGGTTGTGGGTGGTGTCCGCTCCTCCACCACATCCGTCTCCGCGGTATGGACCGCGTCCTATGCACCTCCTGCGTCCTCCGCCTCCACCCCTCCTCCTTCTGCCCACTCTGCTTCCACTTCTTCGACCACAGTGTCTATAATTCCCATTCTACCCCTAACAATGCCTCTAATCGCCAAACCATCCCCTGTTCCAAATGCTCCTCTCTCACCCACTCCCACTGCCTCCCAACCTCTCATTCTTCTTCTACTTCTTCTTACCTCTGCCCTCCCTGCTCCAACCCCAACTTCTCCTTCTTCGACCTCGACGAAACGCACCGGTCCATCGACAAGAACCTGGCCTCCATCCTGCTATGCGCCGCCAGGATCGCCTCCGCCTCCATGAGCAAGGCCGTGATCGTGGCGCGTGCCGACGCCGAGAGGAAGGTTAGGGAGGCCGCCCTGGCCAAGAAGCGTGCGCGTGAGGCACTCGAGAACTTGGCCATGGTGGAGGCCAGAGATAGAAGCAGAAGGAAGAAGGTCAAAAATAAAGAAAACGGAAATCTCGTGTTTGGGACTGGGAAGGAAAAGAAGAAAGTGGAGGTGGTTGAGTCAATGCAGAGCAACGGCAATGAGAAGGGGAGGGTGAATTTGGGAGCTAATGGATGGGAAGGGACTAAGATTGCAACAGCAGCAGCCCAACTATGACTAAGTCAAAATATATGCTTGAACTTTGATTTCAGTTTCCTTCGGTTGGTTGCTTTTGCTAACTATACTCCTTCCATTGATTATGAATTGCAGTTTTGAATTGGGGGCTCAGTGAATGGTCCAAAACTTCAAGGAATCTGAATTCTTCACTCTATGGGACTGTAAGTGAGTGAATTGTTTCCTTCGGCACAAGCATGTTGCATTTTCCTGACACATTCATTGTGTTGCTTTTGTTCCTGCTGTTGTAATGTTCCTCAAAAGTTTTGTACGTATGCGTAGCAAATGATAGGTTGTGCCCGGTTGTATCTTTAGTGTGCACATTGTTAGTGAGGGCGCAGAGTTAGATTGCTAATTTCTTTCTCTTTCCTGTTCTACGTTTTTGGTGAAGGACACCCCGATGTCATTCTTTTGTAGTGAAATAGTACCATGTATTTACTTGTAAATTAGTAGTCTACATGTTTGATTGTTTTGGTTTTTGCTGCATTTAATCTCAAGGATTAGTGCTAAAACAAGTTTGCTCATTTTGATTGATCTAGTGCTGTGCCTAGGCCACAGCTGGGTTCCCATGTTTCTCATCAACATAGAATATTACACACACTGAAATGCACCTTGCCGTTGCTTATGAAGGTTTAAGAAACTTTTTGAAGGTCATTAAGGAATGACTAAAAGAGAAGTGATATCAATTGTTTTGGACCATCAATTTCGTTTCCTTATTTGCTTTCAGTCCCCGGACTTCTTGTTGATCTTTTTCTTTATGGTTATAAATGCTTAACTGGTCTGGGACGACACAGTTTATTGTTTGAACAGGCATACTAAACTAAGTGCATGAACGGATGCAGGTTGTAATTTGGCACATTTGACATTGTTTCTTTACCATCTTGATCCAGGGATTAATAGTTAGAAATCATAGAAACCATTTTTATTCAATTACTCGAATCCTTTGACTTGCTCTCTACTCTACGGTCCAGCCTGTTTTTCTCTGGTGTGGTATTTTCCTCTCAAAGAAATGACAAAGTGCAAGCGATCCTAGATCCATATAGTTTCATGCATAAGCTTGTATTTGTTCCTTCATTATCCTCTCAGAAGTGGTTAACCATAGGATTCCCAGTATACTGCAGAAAAAGATTTAAAGTCATTGCGTATGGATGTTTATTTATTTATTTTGAGTTGGGAGGAGGGGTTTCATCCCTTCTGTCCTCCATTGAAATTAGCAAAGAAAGGAGTCGAATAATCAACAGCAAATACAGAGAAGATTTTGATCTTGCAAGATCGCTCCTTGGGAACCTTCTCCAAATTTTGGCACGAGGGGAAACAAAAGAGCCAATAATTGGAACTAGGATTTTGTGTTCCCCGTTGGTTTCGAGATGAAGCTGCCTGAAAGGACTGCTTAGGCTTTTGACTTCTTAACTCTACACCTATTTGCTGTCACAATCAGTTGCTGCGTGGTTTGGACTGTAAAAGTTGATTTCCTTGGTTTCCTTATAATATCCGTTTTCTAATACTCATTTCATGCTTCGGTTTAAATCTCCATTAATTCACTTGTAGTGCAGCCATTGATCCAAAAAGCACAGAGATTCTTGAAAAAAAATTCTAATTCTAATTTTTCAAGTCCTTGCCAAATACCTAAAACCAAGTAAAACAAATTATAAAATTTATTTTACAAGCAAACAAACGAACCGTAATGCCAACTTGTTTTCACAGCTGCAGAATAAAAACTGACGGATGCCATTGACAAAATCAACAAAAATATAAATTTAAAAAAACAATCAAAGTTGAAAAAAATGAACCTGGCATCTGGTCTAAGTTCATGAAAGTACCTCAGAGCCGTCACTCCAAATGAGCATTCCAGGTTTTAGCCCAAAGTTCTGAAAAGTGTACATCTATACCTATTAAAAAAAAACTAAGATGGACACCTCTCAGCTTCTTTTACTCTCTTGCTTTTTCGCTTTTTTGGCAGAAGAAAAACATGTTACATCTTCTGCATTGAGCTTCCTCTACGTGTATCTTATCAGGAAAAGAGCCCCGCCTGGTAGGGAACTTCAGTGCCTGGCAACCATTCTTGTGCTTGAATGAATCGGCCAGCGGTATAACGCAATGCATCATCTCTATCGCTGATGAGAGTATACCCCGGCCAATTGACTCTCCTGTTGGTCTGAGCTCCAGGTCCCTTGTTTCCATACTCAACAAAGGTCACAGTTTCAATTCCATTGTTATCGTCCATGTTGTTATACCATCCGTCTGGATGAATTAAATCCCCCAGGACTGACTCCATTACTATTGTCCTTGAATACTTCTCGGCCGCCATGGCCAAGTAAGTAGCAATCTGCAGTCTTTCGGCGGTATAATATGCAGTAGTCTTTTGTCCTTCAAGGGAGTAAGATATGTCTCGGCCGATGGTGCAGCCATGGATGACAAAACCGGTGCTTTCACGCCTGTCAGTTCTGGCTTGCGAAGCTACTACTTTCGCCATCCCTTGAAGACTAGAGTCTGTCAGAATGATCGTGGATCGTTGGATTACTAGTGCGGCATCACCGCTGATGATGTTTGTGGCGCCATAGATTTCGCACTCTCGGAAGAACTGGCGATGGGCTAATGCAAATATGCCCGACGTTGTACCATTTATTCTGCAGTCGAAGAATGCTGCATTATCTGACTGGAGTTTGACAGCCGCTATGAAATTTACTCCCGTTTCATCTGGGCTTCTGATTCCAATATCCTTGCAAATAAACCCACTGCCAATTGCCGCTGAAAAGAAAGAGGGAAAACAACATGTTACACAATGAAAAAGAGGAGTTTATATGGGGGCGAGACGTTCTATTTCTGTTCTGCATCGAGGATTTTTGTCAGGCGGAAGCAAAAAGAGAAGCAATATACATGGTCGAGGGACTCACATAAAGTAGCTCTCCGGTATATAGTTCCGTTGATATCAGTTCCGGCTATGATCGACTCACTAGCGCCATCACCATACATGTATATCTGGGGCATATTCTTGGCAACGATGACGTTCTCCTTGTAGACCCCAGATTTTACGTAGATGAGGTATCTTCCCTTGTGGTCATCTGGGAAAGCATTAAGAGCAGCAGTGATGGTTTTATATTGCCCACTTCCATCTTTAGCCACAATTGCATCTGGCCTCGGACCACCTTTCTTGTGGGACTGCAAGAGTTTGCGGTCTGAAACGGAGAACCGTACTGGAAATCTCTCGTCTTCCACGCCCTCTTCGTACGTGCTTCTCCGAGGCTTTGCAGCAGACTCCGCCTTTTCGTCGTCGTTCTCAGAATACGAGTAGATTATAGCCAAGGCATTGCTAGCAAGCTCAGTGGACTTCTGCAGAACTTGACCCATGTGATATGCCGAATGAGTTTCTTTGAATCCCTCAAGACACGTCGTTTGATACGAGATGACAGCGCTCAAGCTGCTCCTAGCATCGCCTGAATCGTTATAGAACAAGTTTGGCGCAGCATTAACCATTTTAATTACAGATTGCATTTCCTCGATGCACAACTCCATCAACTCGATGCAATCCTCAAGCGCCATGATTTGATCTTCATCTGAAAGCGAATCGCCATCGACTTTTGCCTTCTTCATCGCCTGTGCCATTTCTGAAACAGTAGCATTTACTGCAGATTGGAAATAGACGATCACTTCAGTTTGGTTACCTAGTGGTTCCAGGCTAGACATACAAGTTTCCCTGTAATCAGTTTTGTTACAGATGGCATCAAGAGTCATGTTCTTCGCCGTTCCCGGGCCATCTTTGGGGTTATCTATTCCAGCAACAACGCCGATGACAACTGCTGCGATTACGATGAGCGAGACCCCCAGGACGATCATGTTTCCCAGCAGGTCATCGTGGCTATCCTCTTGATCATACCGAGCCATTAGCTAGGAAAGACGCAAAAGACTCTCTGCCTTTTCGCCCACTACGTTTGTCTAGACTGTGGAGAGAGCGTTTCAATAATTGGGTGATGCAGCTTTTCTTAATGCATCAGATGAGATGGAGGTTAGAAAGGTAGCAGAAATGAGTTTGGGGCCTCACAAAAAGAAACCAAAACCACATCTGTCGCTAACAGCAGGCAGTTGGGTACTAAAGGTTTTGGTGCTAAATTGCCTAAACTACATGACTATTTTTAATAGCGGAGTGTGAACTGTGAAATGAAATAAGGGGCGGCTCTTATCGAGATCCGAATGACGCCTACTTAACCAAAAACAGAATGAGGCCTAAGGTAAAGCCACACCTCAAAAGTGATTAAATCTTCTGTAATTTTGTATCCGAATTATATAATGTAATTTAGAGACAAGTATACACAATAGGTAGATCTCATTATGCTATCGTGTGCGGTTTGTGCCTTCGAATTACAGTAGCTCCATTATAATCCGGTGGTTACGTAGAATTCTTAAAGTTAAGTGATGATGGGCTTCAGCTTGGCTTATCTCTTGAGGACTTTTTTTTATTAGCAAAAAAAAAAGTTCACTTGTGTCTCTCTCCTGCAAAGGATATTGGTCCTTGTTAAAAGGACCATACAGAGTTCGAAACAAAGACAAAGCAAGAAGGAAAACATCGAGGGGAAAAAGAGGATTATCACATGACAATAAATCAAAAGGAATTCAAGACACAGGAAGGTTTCCACAAAGTCCTTCTTGAGCTGCCCATCTGGCCACCCCGTGAGCGAGTCCATTTGCAGATCTATTAATATGAGAAATTGACCACCGAGGACGATCCACAATGCAGCTATCTCATTAATAACAGGTTCTATAAGACCTCCAACAGGTGTGGTGCTATTAAGTGCTGTTGTCCCCCTCAAAAAAGAAGAGGGGAAGATTGAGAAGAATTGCCTCCTGAACTGCAAAAAGGACAGCTCGGGCTTCTCCCTGAAGGGGAGTACCTAGAGGAAACCTCTTTGTACCAACAAAGAGAACTGCACCAGTAGAATCTCTGCAAACCACAGCTGCCACAGAAAAATCTGCAAACCAGTAAAGGGCTTTATTGTTATGTCATAAATATATATGTTCTATTATAGTTTTAAATGTTAAATAATTCAATGAGAAATTATTCTTTTAATTTTTTTATGGAAGAATCACTTATCTATTTTTGGTATCCGAAAATTGCTAATATATTATCTGTAATATAGTCAGAACAATGACTGACTAAAATCAAGGTTGTTCAACAATTGATAAGTGAATATAAAAGAGAGAACATGTATTTTGTCTATAAAATAAAAATATATGAGAAGCGCGCACAAAGAAGAGAACAAGTGTTGATGTAAATAGAAATAATTGATTTCAACTATTTGTTCTTTTTTTTCAAGGGATGTTTAATGTTTATTATCTTTGTTTGTTTTTTCTAGACTGATGGATAGCTGTTAACTAAGAGTTATTTCTCAAGCTTTTTATGTCATTAATGGTTGGATCGGTAAAATTTCAATTATCATTTAATGGCTAAGAAATTGCTTGAATCGAGAAGATTTGAAAGGTCATATGTTTTTTTGTGAAAAGACAAATTAAGGCCTCCACATGAATCAAGGATTTGGTATAATTTTTTAAAGAAAAAAATTGCCTTTCTTTTAGTATTGAGAGAAATCCGGTGCACCTAAACTTGGTATACCACATCGTATAAGTAGATAAGGTGAGGGATATAAAAATATTAATTTGGCAAAAGGACAAATAAGATCCCTGTCAAAATCTTCTATTTAAGAGCTAGCATTGGTTCCCCCATTGAGGGTTTTCTTTGAAACTTCAAGAGGTAGCAATGGAACAAGTTTTGGGTCTAATCAGAGGGTACAAAATTCTCCAGCAACCTCGCATCTTGTCTCATAAACCTTCCTGACCTTTGCATCCAAGAGAAAAAAACCAAGGATATGAAAGATTCAATTACCAATGAAAACCAGTAAGCAAAAAAAACTGCTCCAAAGACTGGTAAATCACTCACATATACGTGGAGAAGTGGCTGAATCTCCGACCCAAATCCTCACCTCAGCCTGTCGCTCAATTTCCTATGACCATAACCAGTTCACCCCCATTGGGCTTAAATTGCAGAAGCTTTGCAAACCCACCTTTGAATACTCGAGTAGTACTTTCGTAGCTGACAACCCCGAGAAGTCCTTAGTTTGTTATACCTCTAGTCAGTACTATCACAGCAAAGAAGCAAGTCATCTCATCAATGAGTATAAGTTTTCAAACCCCCCCCCCCCCCCCCCCCACGAAAAACAAAACAAAGAAACAGAAAAAGGGGCATTTAAATAGGAACTAAAGTCTGTATTCTTACAAGTATATTCTGGCTTCGAACCAGAGGATGAACAAAATTGTGGTTATAATCTGCCCAAATTTACCTGTCATACTCTTCCCGGTCAGAGCTATTAAGTAGGTACGAGAGAGGATGAGAATCATATACTTTGTATACTTTCGACATCCAATAAGGGCAATAGACCAACTCATGAGGAACCATACGAACCACTTCCCACAGAATTGTTTCCCCGGTAAATTTGACCTCCTCGAGCGCTCCTTACTGATGTCAGATAGGATATCAATGGAAAGAAATTGCAGATGTATCTTTCTTCTTCATAACCAAAAAGAGGGGCATGAAGAGATAGAGATGGCAAGATCAGGTCTGAAAGCAGTTTCAATCCCTCGTGTCCTTGATGAGTTGGAAAGAAGATCTACAATCTTGAAGTTATGAGAGAGTATCATCCAAGAGAGAAACTGGGAGTTTGATATGATTTTGGAGGAGGAGACAGTGTGGTTAGAACGTCCTTTTGAGGAGGATGAGGTGTCTGGGGTGGTCAGAGGACTTGCTGGAGACAAAGCGTCGGGCCCTAATGGCTTCTCTTTAGCTTTCTACCAGACTTACTGGGAGGTCATTAAGGAGGATGTTGTTTCAGTCTTCAATGAATTTTCCCGTGACGGTAGGTTTGTCCGTAGTTTGAATGCTACCTTTGTTGTTCTCATCCTTAAGAAACTGGGAGCGGTTGAGTTGAAAGATTTCCGCCCCAAAAGCTTGGTGGGGGGTATTTATAAGATCCTTGCTAAGGTTTTGGTGAATAGACTGAAACTTATGCTTGATAAGATTATTTCGCCTTCTCAGAATGCTTTTGTGGGGGGAAGACAGATTCTGGATTCGGTCTTAATTGCCAATGAGTGTCTTGATTCTAGGATGAGATTGGGTGAACCGAGGTTGTTGTGTCAGTTGGACATTCACAAAGCCTATGACCACGTTAATTAGAATTTCTTGTTGTACTTATTGAGAAGATGTGGGTTTGGTGACAAGTGGTGTCGATGGATAGAATTTTGCATTTCTACGGTCAAACTTTTCGTGCTTGTAATGGGACTCCAGAGGGCTTTTTTGGTACTTCTCGGGGCTTGAGGGAAGGAGATCCTCTTTCTCCTCTCTTGTTTGTTATTGTTATGGAGGCTTTCTCTAGAATGATGACGAAGTTGGTTTCGCTTGGTCTTATTGATGGTTTCAAGGTTGGTGGTGTGGGTGGAGAGGATACTAGTGTGTCTCACTTGCTTTTTGCAGATGATACTATAATTTTGTGTGGAGTGGAGGCGGCTCAAATTCGTAGCATTCGGTGTTTGTTATTAAAATTTGAAACAGTTTCGGGGTTGAAGTTAAATATTTTCAAATCGGAGATTATTCCCATTGGTAATGTTGGAAATGTGCAAGGATTGGCTTCTATTTTGGGTTGTAGGGTCTCTGCACTTCCCATGACTTATTTGCGCCTTCCTTTAGCTGCCCGATATAAAATTGTGTAGATTTGGGATGGTATTCTGGAGAGGATGAGAATGAGGTTGGCGGGATGAAAGCGTATGTACTTATCTAAGGGAGGTAGGGTTACTTTGATTAAGTCTACTCTGTCTAGTCTTCCTACATACCTTCTATCTCTTTTCCCTATTCCGAGTGCAGTGGCCTTGAGAATTGAAAAACTACAAAGGGACTTCTTGTGGGGTGCTGATGATGGTGCTCACAAATTTCATTTACTCAGTTGAGAGAAGGTGTGTTCTCCTATTCGGACAAGAGGGCTGGGGCTCCGGAGGATGTCTTTGTTCAACAGAGCCCTGTTGGGCAAGTGGTTGTGGAGATTTGACATTGAGATGGATAGATTGTGGAGATGTGTGATTGCAGAAAAATATGGTACCACACATGGTGGGTGGCACTCCTTGTCCTCAAGAGGTTCCTTTGGGGTAAGCCTTTGGAAACACATTAATAAAGGCTAGAATACTTTTTCTGGGCATATTAGGTTTGTGTTGGGAAATGGTCAATGTCTAAGTTTTTGGCATGACAAGTGGTGCGGTCGGAGAGTTCTGAGCTGCTCTTTCCCCTTAGTCTTCTCTCTGTCCTGTTGTAAGGATGCAATGGTGGTGGATTGTATGGAGCTCGGTACTAGTTCTTTAGTGTGGAATATTCAGTTCTCTAGATCTGCTAATGATTGGGATATGGAGAAGTTTGCTGCCTTTTACTCTATTCTTTATGAGCAGAGGGTGCATAGAAGTAGAGCTGATGTGATGCTTTGGTTGGGTTCTAAGGGTGGTATTTTTTCAGTTAAGTCATTCTTTGATTACCTTACTAGTGGTGATACTCTTGAGCCTTTTCCTTGGCGTGGGGTGTGGAAGGTCTACATGTTAGGGACCCCGGTCTAGGCCGCCATAACAACTCCATCTCCAGCCAAGCGATCCGCTCCAACACCACAATCGATCCTCCCGAACCGTTTAATGAACACACGAGCGTTGCAATTAGGATCTAACACACACAAATGGAGAACACTCAAACTGATATTATTGAAGAACAAAGAACGTGGTCAAGGGTTAATTAGCCCAAAGACCACAATAACAAAGAACAATCCCGATCAAGGGTTAATTAGCCCAAGAACGGGTACCCAAACTAGGTTATTAGCCTAGAATGAATCCCAAGTAACAAGGTTATTAGCCTTAAAACCGACTTAGCATATACGTGCCTATGTTTGGCCAAATCTCAACCCAAAAGCTCTCTGGCTCTCCAAGACTCTACTATTATCAATGAATCACTCTAATGCTCCTAAGGGTGTTTATATAGACATCCTTAGGAGCTTACAACCCTAATTGACTCAATCAAATCAAATCACAATCACAATCAAATCTAAATCAAATCCCTTGAATCAAGCAGATTTGATAGTACATGCCTAATATAACAAGAACATAAAGGAAATGAATCTTCTAGAGTTTAGGAAAGGATCCCTAAATCTAGAAGATATGATTTATTCAATCTCAACAGTTAAGGAAAGCAATCCCTATGATACCTTCATCAGTGCCGGGATTTCGCCGTCGTCCGCCGCTGTCCACGGTGGCGCCGCCGCCGCTTGCAACACCATGGGTGGTGATGCTCCTTTGGGTCCTGGGACCTTCCTCTTCCATTCCCCACCAAGTACCGGTAGGGGTGGTGGTGCTCCGCCACTGGTGGTGGTCATCCTGTGTCATGGCACTCCTTTTTCTGCTTGCTCGCTGCTGCTGCTTGGCTTGGCTGATGGCCAAGGACTTGCTGCTGCGCCGTGTCATGGCAAGGTCATGGGCGAGGCCATGGGCTGTCATGGCATGTCTGTGGCTGGCTGGCTGGCATGCCAGACATGGGCGTTGGTGAGGCGCAATGCCTTGTCAGGGGCGCCTAGGTTGCGCGCGCGCGTGATGATGTCATGGCATGGCTGTGGTGCTGTCGCCGCGCGCGCTGTGAGCGTGTCATGAGTGCCCATGTGTGTCCTTGGTGCCTCATCTCGACACCTATCCTCTAACTCATGGTTGTTGCCGCCCAAGTCGTCACTGGGGATCCTTTCACTACATCCCTATGCGTGTGTCTTTCTTTGTTTTGGAGGCTTCCTATGGTAGGATTTTGATTATTGATAATCTCAGAAGAATGAGAGTTTATGTCACAGAGTGGTGTTACATGTGTAAGGGTGCTGGAGAATTTGTTAATAATTTGTTATTGCATTGTCCGGTTGCAAGAGGGCTTTGTATGCATGTCCTTGGTTTGTTGAATGTTAATTGGATAATGCCTGAAGGAGTGGTGGATGTCCTCTCTTGTTGGGGACAGAAGTTTGTGGATCCTGCATCAAAAGCAATTTGGAGGATGATACCTGCGTGTATTTGGTAGTGTCTTTGGAGGGAGCAGAATAGACAATGTTTTGAGGATTCGGCTAGATCTCTAGGGAGTTTGCAGGGCGATGTATTCCTTTCTCTTTTCTGCTGGGCTAATGCTTTGTTGGGGGTCGTTTTCTGGACTATTTTGATTTCCTTAGTTTTTTCATTTGTATGCTTTGACTGAATTCGGTATAGTCTTTGCACTGAATTCACCTCTTCCTCTTTCTCTTCTAAAAAATCTGTGCTTACTTATATAAAAAAAAAAACCTTTGAGTAGTGCATTGTGTGACGAAGCTTCAAAAACACAATTTTGTTCCAAAAACTCTATAGCTTCATTTATTTTCCCTAGTTTACAAAAGCAATTTATCATATCCAAAAGACCAGTATTAGATGGCTCTATATATCAGTTTCTGCCATCTCTTTGAATATACTTATCGCTTCATCCAGCCAAAGGTTCTCACACAAGCACCGCACTAAAACCTCAGATAAATGTATCAGGAACAAACTGAGAAGCTCTCATTAGCTTAAACAACTTAATCCCCTCCTCAGGCTTATTTTCCCTGCAAAATAAAGGCATTGTGCAGATATAGAAACTCAAATCAGGCTTACACCCGAGTTCAAACATTTCATCTAAAATAATGACAGCTTCATCCGCTCGGCTTTTTTCAACAAAACACTTTATGATTGTCTCAAAGGTCCTCATGTTAGGAGTACGCCTTTTCTTGTCCATTCTCCTAAATTGGTCCAAAGCAGACTCGACCTTATTGGCTTCAAACAAAGCTTCCAATAAATGATTCAAGGTATCAGTTGTTGGTACTATTCCCGTCTTCACCATTTCCTTATAAACCAATATCACATCTTGAAAGTCACTCTTCCCCTCCACTAGAGCACCCAATACAGCGTTAAATAAATCTCTAGAGAGGTTATAACCACCCAACTTCATATTAACAAGAACCCTTATAGCTTCAGTGAGCCAATAATGTCTAAGAAAGGCAGAAATCAATGACACAAGAGCCTCCTCAACGCCTGCGCATCTATCTTTCACCATATTCTAACAAAAGCCGGTGAACACGCCGAACAAGAACCCAATATCATCCCTTTTTCCATGATAAAAAATCTGATTGAGCAAACACCAAATAACATCCATTAAAATCACACTATAGTGAATGAAATTATCAGCTTGATCCTCCGGTAATAGAAAGAAGGTAACCGGAGCTAACAAGGAAGTGATCCACTCCCAAATATTACTATCTCTAAACTGAAGGGTCTGAAAACCCCAGGGAGACTCACGCAAAGCCAAAACTGCCTGCGGGCAATAAAAGAAGATATGATCGAGAGATTCAACCTCCGAAGCACAGAAGAGGAACTGCAAGTTCTCATTACCCATAGAAAAAGAACGACTAAGAGCCTCTTTACATGGAAGAAAATGCGAGGCGACCTTCCAAATAAAGAGCTTGAGTTTGTCTTGTAAGTTCAAGTGCCAAAGAGTCTTCCAATGGGGCATCGGGACAACAAACGGCAGCGAATTAGAGTGGTTAGCGAAAAGAGGGAGGCAGATTTAAGGGAGACGCTCCCCTTCGGATCCAAAGCCCAAATGAGACGATCAAGAGAGGGGTTGGTAGGTAAATGAATACCAAGGATGTGAACATCATCCTCATCTCGAAAAAGTAAGCCGAATCTTCGGTTCATCCCATAAACAAGTCCCAGATAATGAAATCAGCAACCCTAGAATTCTCATTCGTCACTATAAATGAATCTCGTGGCAGAGGAATAAGAGACTTGGGTCATGTTCATTTTCAATTTTTTTATAGGATTCAAATTCATTTATAAAACTATTACCGAACATCTTAAGAATTCAAACACAAACACCAGTACATTTAACACAATCTTCAACAACTTTTTACTTTTTTATTTAACACAAATTCTCTCTATATATATTTTTTCACCTAATTCCAATATTTTTTTATTAAACAATTACATCAAATCATTTCTCTATATCATATACACAAACACCTATAAAATATTATTTTACATAAATATTTATAATTTTACTAAAATCCTACAGTTTTTTACAACAGGAACATCACCTTGACTTGACTGTGTGCTACGATTTTTTCTTATTACAAAATTAAAAAAAAAAATATATGGAACACTATTTTTATCCAATTACAATTTAATATTTTTCATTCCATTACTATTTCTATATTTTTTCTCTATTCCTAGTATGAATATCGGTTATTTACAAAGGACTACCGCGTAACATCATTTAGGTGATGTAATCATGTTAGGGAGACAAAAATTTAAAACTTTTTGAGTTTCTACTAGAAAATTTTAAGAGTTTCAATTTATAAATTTATAAAAATTTAATGAAAAAATTTAAGAATATTTGATTATATAATGAGTTTTATTGGAGGTTGTAAAAAATAAGAAAATATAAGATTTGATGTAGTTTTTTTATTTATGAAAAAGAATTAAAGTTGGTTTGAAAAAGTGTGGAAATTTTGAGATTTTGTAGTTTGGTTGTAAATATGTATAATTTAAAAAAAAAATCTTAAAAAGTGAAAAAATTTTACTAACCAATCACCACATTAGAAAAATAATTTTACTTTCTAAATAGACAAGAGTCTAAAGAATTAAAGTGCAAAAACAATAGATAACTTCAGATTAGATAGGTTAAGACACGGATAACTAACATACTTGATGTGTGGGTTAACACAAGTCTACTTCTTTGTCCATCGATGATGCATGGAATTCTTTCCTATATGCCCTTAATTAATCTTAAGACACGGATAACTAACATGCTTGATGGTTCATAACAAAAACAAATGAAGGTTTCTAACAATAAAAGATTATTTATATGATATATATTGCTTTGGATTTTGTATTGGATCTATGTGAACAAACATAATTGTAACCACCCTCTCCGCTCCCTTATTCTCCGCACCACCCGCGAATGGAAGAGAAGGAGGTGATTGATCCAACCCACCCTTGCAGCCACCATGGTTGAAGGAAGCTAAAGACTAAGGGAGCGGTTGTCCTGCATTATACGAGCCTACTTCACTCTTAAGTTGTTTCAAGCAGTGGGTAAGGGTGATTAACAGCGATGTAGGTGTCGGTTTGGCCAAAACAGCCACCAGCACCAGTAAGATCGGTGTCCTTTTGACACCAGTTGGCCACAATAACCGGTCATTGCCCGTGCCAGTTTAACAGTAACAATGAGAGGTTTTGCCGGCAGTCTTGGCCAAAAGAGAGAGATAGAGGGTAGGTTTACAGAGGGGGGCAGGGGGAGCAGGGGTATCGAGAGAAAGAGAGGAGAGTTAAAGAGAATAGTGTCGTATTTTTTTGTTTTTAATATGTTAAATGATGACACGTAATTTATATAATAATTTTTTAAAAAAACCCTAAACTAAACGGTGACTATTACTGAAATCAGCGATTACCAGTGACGGTGATAACATATGCTGCTATTGATATCAGCACCAAAAACTGCCGGTGTAGGTGTGGGCTTGCACAACCCTAGTAGTGGGCAGATATGCTGGTTTTTAATACTACCTTGTTACATTGCAGGTCACTGATGATTTTGGACCGTGAAGAAGCAAAAAATCAAGATTGTCTCATCTCAGCTATTCTATGTTGAAAAATGTTTAAGGCGGTACAATATCTAACAAACCAAAAATGTAATATAGAATTTCTGTTTTGAATTTCATTTCGTTCGATAGGACTTAGCTTGATTTGAAGTAGCTAGCCTTCAAATCTCTCAAAAGAGACAAACAATGCAGTACAGGGTTCTGCACACCTCTAGAAATTATGTTAGCGAAACAGATATGTTCCCTAGTGACCAAGCAGGGCCAAATTTGGTGACAATGGGTGAAATATGTCTAGCCCACACTTAAGGAATTAACAAAGCAATAACATAATTTGGACTAACACTGGAGCCCAACCCCGTGGAAACCCATAGCCCATCCGACAACGTAAGCAACTAATCATAAGTGAATCACTTCACTTCGTGAATAATCCCAAAGGTTAATAAGACCCAGCCTTTCCCTTCCCTTCAACACAAAGCTTCAACCTTTACCCTTCTCAACCTTCCTCTTTCAAGCCACCGAGTATGTGTGTAACACAATATTCATAGAACCCTTGTTCTCTAGGGGAAAAAATTGAGGTATAAGGACTGTAGGAGAAGAATAATTCACAAACAACTACAAATGTTTTTGTTTGTATTGTGTTCCAACTCTAATGGTCGGTTTGTAGTTATCTTACAGCTCTTATGGTTGTTTATGGCTTCTTAATTTTTGGATTGGGCATATTATTGGCCCTTTGAGTTGATTTAAGTTTTTTTTTGTTAGCTTTTAGATTTTTTCTGATTTATATCGCCTGTTTTTGTCTCAAATATTAATATATAAATCATATCACAGTTGCCAAGAAAAAAAACACAAAAAAGCTACAAACGAATTAAATAACAACTCATAATATCATATCCACACTACAAGATTTTTGACACCAAAAACTGGTTTGTGACAAAAAAATCAACGTAGTCACGGTAGGAGGCGTAGAGTTAAAAAATTGTATGCACGTTACTAAAAACAGTTTGAACGTTTTTTTCTAGTGACTAAAGGACAAACGTCACACAGCTGAGGCAAAACATTTTCTTCACAAAAGTATGCAACAACGTCCCCACAGGTACTACGATGTCCGAACACATTTTGGGAGCCAAAATATCTCGTCACCCATTAGTGATGACAACAGTATAGTCATAAAACCCTATAGGGAACAAGTGTTAACTTCCGGACTACTGATAAGAAGTCCAGACACTCGTGGTAGTTTTCTAACTGAATACTAGTCCTCCACGTTGCACGATCGCACTGTAGACAACGTGTGTACATACAGAAAACGTGCGCATGGTGCAAAATTTTAGGGGATTTTCTCAAGGGCTTGAGTTATTAAATTTAATGCACGTCCCACTGACATTCGGAAGGTATCGACGGTTTTTAAATTCGAAGAGAAACCATCATAACTTATTTTTAACAAAACTCGTACGCAATTTCTCTCGATCTTTCTACATTTTACCTATGAAATTCATCCTTCTACGTCTTATTCCGTCGATTCCTTCGTGTTAAGGTATATTTCTTCCCTTTTTATTTAAATTTTCAGTGAACAATGTTATTTTTATAAGTTATTTACTTAGGAATTTTGAAATCAAATTTTAGGCCATGAAATCTCATTAAACATGTTATTTTTGTGTTATATAGATTGCTTAGGATTGTAGGATTGTTTAGGCTATAATTTGGTTATATCTGGTGTTGAATTGGGGTGGTTTTGAGGTGGGGAGGAGACCAACCGTGGCTAAGTCAACTCGTTCATCTTCTACAATGCATCCAGACTTTTTGAACCTTCGAACGATTACTGTTAATAATTTTTAATATGTCCGTACGTATAGAGTTAGCCGTTTGAACGTGTTTTTCTTAGACGTCGCTATTTTTTAACAAGTGTATGCTTTTGGGTTGAGTGTGTTCGCACGCTATATTGTTGTGTGTACGGTACTTGTTCATATTAGTTTTTTATTTTATATCCGTATGGACAATATTTTTAACCGTTCAAACAAGGTAGACGTAGACGACATCGTTCTCTTTTGCAATATCATTTCCTTTTTACTGTTCGAATATGTGATATTTCGTTCGAACGATGTTTTCTGTTTTGAAAACAACATCATTTTGACCCTGTTGACTTATATTATTTAATAGGGTTAAGTACAAAAACCCACTATGAACTCACACGACAATCTCAAATACCTCTTGTGCTCGAATTCGTTACAACCCACCCTTATGGATTACGTGTCACGTTGCAATTCGCCTTTTGACCCAGTTTTGGTGAGGATATTATGAGGGTTGAATCAGGTTTCTTAAGAGCACCGGCTTCGCATCTGTAGATCTAGCCCGAGAGTTCTATGTCGCACTGTTGGACGTTGCTGATATTGGTGCACCTGTCTGAGATATCATTGTACGCGGGGTCTCCTTTCAGTTATCGGCAGACTTTCTAGCAGTATATATGGGTATGCAGTGGTCGGTTGGAGCCTTCCCTACTATGGAGATCCTGATCACGCCTACTTGAGAGGAAATCTTTCGTACACTACAAGCCAGGACGTGGTGGTCATCAGATTATTCGTACGTCAGAATGAGATGCTTTCATTATGGCGTATCATGCACCTTATCATCGCTCATGACATCGAGCCGAGAGCTCACATGACACAGTGTCCCATAGCGAGGGTCGAGCTAATGGTGATTGTTTCTAGAGTGCAGTTATGGATCTATCACTATACATTTTCATGACTCTGTAATCGGAAACGAAGACATCGTCGAGCTCTGGGTTGCCATATAGACTTCTCTGGACACTGTTTCTCCATGATCAGGGTTTCATAGATAATCCGTATGAGGATAGAAAGAACTCTCAACTTCTGCGAAATCAGCGACCAGCCTCTGTTCATGATGTCGAGCAGAGTTCCAGTCAACAGGCACAAATAAAGCGACTAGCCTGGGCTGACTCTCTGATGGCGGAGGTAAAGGAAGTTGTTCAGAAGACACTTGATCCTACTCAGTTATTGTACATTGATATCAGTTATTGTCTCACCACTCTTAAGCAGGACTACGTACTGATCGAGAGCACTATGAGTGAGGAGTTAAGCATTATAAGGAGAGATCTGAGGGGCATTCAAGAGCAGATGCCAAATTGCAGCAGTTTATGACCAACACTCCGGCATAGCTACGAATACTCATGAGACGGATGGGCACTATGGAGGAGCTCCTAAAGAAGATGCATGAGGCTCTCTGATTTGGACCCGATGAGCCCCCACTATGACTACGACTTTATCGATGTTTTCAAATTTTGTTTTATTTTACGTTATACTTTCTGGACATCTTTTATTTATGCGTTTGTATTTGCTGACATATGTATTTTATTTCAAATATTTATGTTGATTCTATATTATGATAATTATTTGGATATTCATGTTGACTATGGTTTATGCTGATTAACATTAAATTATTCGTAATATATTAAATATATACGTATTGTAACAATATTTAAATAGTAACATATTAAATCTAATTATGTTCCCCTATATAATTACTATATGTTGTTATAAATGTAAATGTAAATCTCTTATTATATAAATGTATCGATTGACATGATGAACACCGTTTGCACATTCGTACAAACGTCCGAACATTGAAACGATGTCATTATAACCAGAAATATCTGTTTAATTTGCCATAACCATTCATCAAACGGTGTAGATGAAAAACGACAACATTTTTTGGGCATCAAAACAACATCGTTGATACTTAAAACAATGTCATGTTCAACGGATATAACTATTGGGACGTGGTGAATTTGTAAACGGTAACGTTTCACTACAAAAATTTCACTCGGATAGTGTTCAAACGTTCAATAGTAGTCGTCCGGACAGTTACTTTACAAAATCTAAACCTCGGAACCCAGTTGCCATAGCTCATTTCGCATACACAGAGAATTCCAAATCCTCTGACATACAGCCAAACTCGGCCTATTTGGTGAAAGAGCGTTTAAGAAATGTTAGAAAGAGATTGAAGCATATGTTGAAGTATTTTTTGGCATTGGACGACATCACAGTTAGTTTTATCATTTTTTTCCTAATTTTAAGTTGTGTTTATTTGTGTAAATGCATCTAACAATTTAAATTCCTCTGTGTGTTTAGATTTTGATAAAATATTGTAGAAATTCAGTGGAGTGGAGAAGCTTGCTGTAGAGGGAAAGAAAGGATTCAAGACTTTGAGGTACGAGAGTTTTGTGGGTTTTTGTTGAAAATACTACATTATGGTTGGTTGTTGGTTGTTTAATGAATTTAGTAGCTTAGAAGCATGTTTAGGGGGGATTTAGGGTTGTTTTGATGAGAATACGTTGGTTGTTTCTATTTGTTTTTGGATTGAAATTTTCTGCCTCTGGATGATTTTACGAAGACTCTGTTCTTAGGCAATCGCAGTCCACACGGTTATTGTAACCGTCCAAACTATTATTTCTGGTAATCGATGATCATTCGACGTGTACAAGGTTTGCAGATGGTGGGTTTTTGAAATATCTTAGTTTGTTCGTTTATGTGCGAATGATTTGTGTATCGTTCGCACGGTTTTGTGTTGCCGAACGAGCAGTAATTGTTGAATTGTCCAAGTTGTTAATCGTTTGCGATTAGACTATCTGTAACGTACATAAATATTTTGGTCATTTTGCGCAATGTAGTTAGAAATTTCGGCGTCACTCTCATTTTGTCCTTCAGATGCATATTTAGCGTTGTGCTTGTATACGTGCCAATTAATGGCTTGTGTGTAACCTCAATATTGAATGCTTATATATGGAGACTAAAGGGAGATACTGTCGAAATTTTTAAAGCGTCAAGCACAATGATTGGGACATTCATGTATAGTACGAATAGCATAATCCTCAATGACATAGGACCTATCACGCTGTAGAAATAAGATGTTAGAGGAGAACTATAATTACTTTATGCATTATTATTTTTTATTGTTTTATGCATATCTATGACTAAAGGCACACAAACTGGATAAAAGCTGGATTCATGAAGTAGATAGGTTCGGTGTGAAGTGTAAGGAAGGTTTCCGAGAATTTATGAGTATCGCCACAAATTCTGCGAATAGTCGTGGTCAAATAAGTTGCCCATGTCGGAGATGTAAGAATGTTTTATTCCAAACTATTCAAGATATGAAGGATCACCTTTTCATAAATGGGGTTTGAGAAGAGTTATACTAATTGGATATTGCACGAAGAACCAATTCGAAGAAACATCTCTTTCTGTCGAGCAGTATGTGAACGAGAGATAAAGCTGAGTAGTGAGGATTTTGAGGGGAATATAGATGATGACATCTGAGACATGTTAGAGGACTCCGAGAAGTAGCTAATAGTGTCGGCCCAATGCCACCCAAATCGAGGTCTGGGGACGGATTTACGGCATATGTCAAATTGTGGGAGGATGCTAAGTGAGAATTGTATCTTGGGTGTGTGAAGTTTTTGAAACTGTCTTTTTCTAGTAAGACTACTCCTTTTGAAGTAAAAGAATAACTTGAGCGTGAAGAATCCACGTGGCAGTACAGTCAAAATTATAAGTCAAAGGTCCCTCAGAAAGTGTTGTGTCATTTTCTGTTGAAAATGGGGTTGCAGTGATTTCTTATTTCAAGTCAGACAACAATGGATATGCGGTGGCACCGTGACAAGCGAATGGTTGAAGACGAGGTAATGAGGCATCCTGTGGACTCTGTGGTAGGGAAGGAACTAGATAGGAAATACGAGTTGTTTGGTCGAGAAGCCCGTAACATCCGTTTGGGACTAGCGGCTGATGGATTTAACCCGTTTGGTCACATGAGCTTGTCATACAGTATATGGCCAGTGGTTTTAGTCCCGTATAATCTACCTTCGTGGAAGTGTATGAAGGAGTCTTCTTTTATGCTCTTACTCCTTATTCCTGGGGATAGAAGTCCAATAAATAATAGTGATGTTTATTTGCAGCCTTTAATAGAGGAGTTGAATGAGTTATGGGAGGATGGGGTGAAAGGGTAGATGTCGCAGAGTTGAGTTCATTTGACTAACGCGTAGCATTTCTATCCAAATGGAGTATGAAATGAAGGTTAGCTTGTCCAATGTGTAATGCAGAAGCAATGTCTTTATGGTTGAAAATAGAGGCAAACATTGTTTTTTGAGACATCGTCAATATTTGCCTACTACACATCACTGGAGATACAATGTGGACATATTTGAAGGGAATAAGAAGTTTAGATCGATGCCTAAAGAGTTGATTGAAGAAGAGATACTTGTGCAAGTATCTATTTTGTCTTTTGGAAAGATGCAGAAGAAAAGGAATGGAGAATGAGTTGAGTTGGACGAAATGTAGTATTTTCTTTGAGTTGTCGTATTGGTAAGAATTAAAGTTTCGACATAATTTGGACGTGATGCACATAGAAAAGAATCTTGTGAGATAATGTGTTGGGAACTTTGCTAAACATTGAGGGGAAGACGAAGGGCAATGCAAGTGCTTTAAGGGATTTGGCGTTAATGGGCATAAAGAAGAAATTGAATTTATAAGTTTAGGGTCAGCACGAGGTAATGCCTCATGCGTCATTCACGCTGACAAAAGATGTATCGAGAAAATGTTGTCAGTGGTTGAAGAGTGTGAAGTTCCCTGACAGGTATGCATCTAATATAGCGTGGTATGTAAATGTGAAAGAATGCAAGTTAACAGGTATGAGGAGAAAGACTATCACGTTATGCTGCAACGACTGTTACCGAAGTAATGAAATGGATTAACACAGTTGTTGGACCGTGGAGTAAGCTCATGGTAGTGTTGTGAGTCCTAGTTTCAGGATTAAGGCAACCCAAGAGGGGGGTGAATTGGTTTTCTAAACTTTTCGATATTAACCCCCCAAAACTGTGTTTGCAAAGTAAATATTAATTTAGCACAATATAATGATATAACAAGTATGTAAGTGCTAAATGTAAAAAGTAGGGATAGAGAAAGCAAACACGTGATGTTTTAGGTGGTTCGGCAAACCCGCCTACATCCACCCCTCAAGCTCCTTCACCGAACCTTGACGTTTTCCACTATCTTCAACCAATAGCTTACACACTAGCTTCCGGGTGCTAGTGAACCGTACAAGTGTTTTCCCGGGATCAACACTCAAAACCCACCCAAGTGGTTTTTCTGGCTCACCACTCACAACCTCACCAAGCTTGAGATATACACTCTCAAAGCTTCTTCTTTAGTGAACAATCTCACTAAAGGAAACACCTCTTTTGAAAGGTAGATTTAGGAACAAGAACTATTTTGAAAGAGTAGATATGAAAATGAATGCTCTATCTCTTTATTCACACAAAGACAAGGATATGAAAGTGTGTTTTGTGTGAATGCTATGAGAAATATAGAATAGAAAAGTTTAGAATATTTCTCAAGTAATATAAATGATATGTGGTCGTTGGGTTATCATTTTAGACGAAATGAAGGTGTATTTATAGGCCACATATGAAAATTAGTCGTTTATAGCCGTTGGGAGTTTTTGCTAAAACGAGCCGGTCGACCGCTACATGGATCGGTCGACTGCTTCAAGTTCCCGTTACCCAACGGTCATATTGTCAGAAGCTTCAACGACTCTTTTGTCAAAACCAACCGGTCGACCGTTACATGAGGCGGTCGAAGTACCGGTCGACCGCTTGAACAGCCGATCGACCTCCTCAACTTAAACATGATCCCGTTCTTTTAAAAACAAGGTTTTTGACACTTTTAAACACCCAATTTTGAAGATATATTTCTCATAAGTATACGAAGGTTTGGAGGTTTGATTGAGATATTTTTAAACCTATAAAAACATTTTAATCTTTCAAACAAAACTTAAAACGGTTTATGCATTTTTGAAAGATATGCAAGTGCGTGATTCAAATCCTTGTCAAATGTGAAATAAAGAGTTACAAGGATTATACCCTAAGGTCTTGAATCTTCACTTTAAGCTCATTGCATCTTCTTGTTCCTTTTTCTTCAAGGTTTGACTCTTTTCGTCAAGTTGTTTTTGTCTTTGAAGATGTCCATTTTGTAAACTCATCTATTTATTGAAATCATCAAAATTTTGATTGTGCACAAAAGCCAACAAGTGCCTTGTGAAGGCCTTCAGGTGGAGCCCCTCACTTTTAACGTGTTTTCACCAAAATTATTGCTGGGAGATAATTTTGGGTTGCTGAAAACTGGGCCAGGTCTATATTTTCCCCTCTCCATCATTAGGTGAGTATTGAAGAAATTCTTGAATTGGATCCGATGACTAAATTATCTTCTATCTCCAAGGCTCCTATTGCTAGAACTGGACCTGTTCGTAGACCCACTATTATTCGGAGATCTGACCCTCTTACCCATATAGAGACAACATCTGTGAATAAGCTTCTGCCAAGCAAGAGGGACTTGGAACCTGATGACATTCTCACCATTTATCTCAAAAAATAGCACAATGAACGTGGAAAGAACACTGATCGCACCAAGTTTGCTGCTGGAAAAGAGGAGAGTGAAGTCTCAAGAGATAGCAAAGCAGAGGTAGCTCAGTAAGCAACCTTCTGGGATGGAAATAAAGGATGGTAATTTGTTTGAGCATATGAGGGAGGCAAGCAATAGCTTCCCCCCAATCGCCATGAAGGCCTTATATTGGAACTACTGTGGCTTCTCAAGAGTTGCGGCAATTCGAGCCCTCTGGGACATACTTCACCAATATGTCCCAAATGTTTTGTTTTTGGCTGAAACTTTGATTGTTTGGGTGCAACAGAATTTACGTTGGGTTGGGTTTGATAATTTTTTTGAATGTCCTCCTATTGGTAGGGGTGGAGGGTTGGCCCTATCTTGAAAGTAAGGTGTGGATTTAGACATTTCTTTTGTTAGCAGCAGCATTTTGAATGTGATTTTTTGTTTGACCTGTGTAATCAGCCTTGGATGTTATCCTTTGTATATGGCCCCAATGATTGACATAACAAATCTTATTTCTGGTATGAGTTAGAGTCTATTGGTCAATCTTTCTCTGGTCCTTGGTTATGTTTGGGAGACTTTAACGCTATGCTTTCTCAAGCAGATAAAAAGGGTGGTAGACCTTTGTCAAGTTCTTCTAATAGATTTTTGTCTTTCCTCTTGAACGCTGGTCTAATGGATATAGGGTTTATTAGAAACCCATTTACATGGTCTAATAGCAGATCGGGTAGGGAGGCTATTTTTGAAGAGTTCGGTTATAATACGAAGGTCTTAAAGTGCGGGTTTACGGGGGAACGGCCCCGATTGCATCTCTGGAATCCAACGGTCCAGAGCGAATGTAAGGTAATTTATTAAATCCTGACCCGACGACCCGCGTGTTTTACCGTTTATTGCCAACGACCCGTGTGTTTAACCGCCCCAGAACCACCTCTCTCCCTCCCCCGATCCCCTTCGTTCTCTCCTTTGATTTTGTGCTTCTCTCTCTCTCGAGGCCAATCCCCTACCCATGTCTCCACATTAATTTCCAATTAATTCCCGGTAAGGATTAATGTTGTTTTTCTTTTTCTTTTTTTTTGTTTCTGTGGTTGTTATTTTTATGAATTTTGGGATTGAATTCTGTTTTAGGTTTTCATTCTTACGATTCTTGCATGTTTGGGTTTAGAATATGAAGGTGCTTAGGAATCTGGTGTATAACCGATTTGGTTGCTATCGACGTGCTTAGGAATCTGGTGTATAACCTCTTTTTGCATTTGGGTTTTTGGGTTTAGTGATCTTTGGTGAATCTGCTTTGATGGTTATTGTATTAGATGAATTTAGCTGGTTTTTGTGGAGTTCGTGAATTTGACTGTCGGTGTTGTAGTGCTTGAACTTTTTAGTTTGTAGAATGGTAGTTTGGTTTTTTGGATCATATCAGCCTTCCTGCTTATAGTATAACTTTTGTTGTTAAATGCCTAAGTCGATCCAATTTTTGAGTCTCTGAAACCAGAAGAGTTATTATGACTTGAGTTGAGTTGTAAAGAACCTTTCGTCACTTTGGCTTTAGCTTTAGCTTGAGGGAGAAGGCAATTTATGAGAATCTGAATAGTCCATGCTTATGATTGTCAGACATGAAGTTTGTGCAAAAGCCCCCAAGTCTTTGTGAGTGAACTGCACTATTCTTTGTGTTTTAAAGTTCGATGAATTTCGAATGAAACGGGGAAAGCATAAATTATTTTGAATTAGATAGAAGTTAGAGAAGGCAAATAATCCAGAGGCACCATATGCCTTGCCTTCCATTGTAGGCAATCATCCATGACACTAACCTTGATGAAATACTGATACATCCCACTTGGTGTTTGTTGAGTTCATTGCACACTTATCAGAAAAGCATGACCAAGGATCAAACAAAGGAAAAAACAGTAACATGAAATTTTGCTCATGGTTTAAACCTCAACAGGCTTGGTTGTTATTGTGCTCCTGCAATGTCTTCGTCCAGGCAGTCTCACTCGTCCATAACAAAGAGCGGTGGTCGGCAACATAGCAACCGGTTTGTTTCGGCGTACGTGCAGCGGCCACCACTGCAAATGCATCAAGCCCGCTGTCCTGAAAACGTCTTCCACTCCTCAGAATCCTAGTCGAACATTCTGGACATGTCCAATTTGGGATCCCCACAACCAAGGTGGGTGCAACTATTTCTTATGGGCTGATTATTCCGACAATGAACATGACCACGATCACAACGAACAACTACTACTTACTATGGCTAGACAACTTCAGAGGGTAGAGGAGGAAAAACGCCGACTTCATCGAAGGGTTAGGTGTCTTTGGGAGTTTTTGGTTTTATCTTGGTTGTTCTTCTTGGCTTGGGAATTTTGTACATGTGGGTTTAACCCTGCTGGCCATCTATTGTGCCTTCCTTTGAAGTAGGGACGATGTTGGGCGAGGTGAAGCTTCAAGCTTGTATTTCTTATGGGCTGTATTGGTAGTTTAGGTATGGCAATGGTAGTGAAGCTTCTTTTGTTGATGATGTATCAAGTTTGTATTATGTAATGTATTGGCACTAAGTGATTAGATGCTACGGCTTTAGCCTTTCCATTATGTATCAAGTTTGTATTCTGTAATCTATTACCTCTGTCACATGAAAATCCTGACCCTCGCAACGTCAAGAGTCAATTTGGAACTGATTACGTTCAAAGAGTTTTGAACAATGATTATTTGCAGTGTTTGCTTTCTTAGATATCTGTATCTTAGTAAAGTGTTGACATTTCTTGTATTCTTATATCTTCATCTTGTATTCAAAGCACTAATTGGCGTGTGCACGAAGGCGCGCAGATTATTCCTTCACGAAGGCGCGTAGATTTTCCTCACGAAGACCAGGACAAGCGGGCCAGAGTAGATTTCCTCACGAAGACCAGGACATGTGGAATTCAAAATCGTCAGCAATTGGGGAAAGAAAACATGCGGGTCGTCGGCGAGAAACAGTAAAACACGCGGGTCGTCGGGTCAGGACAAGCATAAATTCCTCTCCTCATCTCCGGACCGTTGGATTTCTCATAAGCAATCGGGGTCGTTCCCTCGTAAACCCGCACTTTAAAACCTCAGTATTATAACCGAACTCATTTTTGAAAGGCTGGATAGAGGGGGGGTTGCCAATAGTGATTGGCGACTTCTTTTCCCACGTGTGTTTATCAAGCATCTACTCCGAACGACATCTGATCATGCCCATATCTTATTGGACACTGTGGGGGAACAAAGCTCTAGACTGAAGCCATTTCGAATTGAGTCATTTTAGACAAGGGCTAGTGAATGTGTTGGGGTCATTGGCGGTGCATGGGTGACGAGTAGGCGTGGATCTCCAGCCTTTGTTTTCTGCCACAAGCTGAAACAGACTAGGGCGGCTCTCCGTCGCTGGAATAAAGTATCCTTCGGCCACATTCAGTCATCGATTCAACAATTGCATCTTGCATTGGATGCTATTCAACAAGATCAGAATTCTGACCCAAGGGATGAAAAGAGAGCGAGATGCAGGGTCGACTTCAGGAGGAAAGAAATTCTATGGAAACAAAAATAGCGAGTCACTTGGCTTACGACCCCGGATTTGAATACCAAGTTTTTCCATGTGTCTACTATTGTGAGTAGGCACCGTAATTATATTGATTCGATTAAAACTCCCGATGGCCATTGGCTTCAGAGTCGGCAGGAGATTGGCTACCATAATGTGCAGCATTTCAGTCGTCTTTTTTCAAAAGAACCAGCTTGGTTTCCCAGCGGTCTTGATGGTGTCATTTCTGAAATTATTACTGATCAAGATAATATCAGGTTGTGTGTTGTGCTGAGGAGATAGGAAAGGTTAAATCTCTTGGACCCACAAAAGCCCCTGGACCCAATGGTTTCTCTGCCATTTTTTTCCAAAAATACTGAAGATTAAAAGGTGATGTTATCGCTTTCGTGACTCACTTTTTCCGTTCCGTTTTTTTTTTTGAAGAGTTGAATCATACAAATGTGGTCCTTATTCCTAAATAGGAGAATCCCACATTGATAACACATTATCAGCCTATTATCCTTTGTAATGTGGGATATAAGATTTATCTCTAAGTTGCTTGCGAATCGGCTGCGATCTGTCATGCATAAGTTTGTCTCCTCCACTCAATCCGCTTTTGTTCCAGGAAGAAGAATCCAAGATAATATTATTCTCGTGAATGAAATCATGCATACTTTGAAGAGGAAACAAGGTTGTGGTGGGCTGATGGCACTTAAGATTGATATTGAAAAAACATATGATAAGGTTGATTGAGGATTTTTAATGGAGATCATGCGCTGGTTTGAATTCTCCTTGTTTTGGAGAAAGTTGGTGTCAATGTATTTTCACTCCTACGTTCTTTATCCTTCTTAACGAAAGTCCGTTTGGGTTCTATAAATCTTGAAGGGGACTTCGTCAGGGTGACCCGTTTCAACTTTTCTCTTTATCTTGATTACTGAAGGCCTTTCCCAAATTCTTGCTAAAGCAGAGGCGGACAGCAACCTACATGGGATTCGTATTGCTAGCGGAATGTATTGGTGATTGCTTGCACAAATTTGCATCATGGTCGAGTCAGAGCATAAATTCAAGAAATCATTTATTTAGTTTAGCCCCAATCTGTCCCCCAGCTCTTCCATCTCGCATTCGTAGCATCTTGCGCCATTCAAATACTCTTTCCAATGAGAAATATTTGTTTGCCAATGTGGCTGTCACGGTCCAAGAAGCAAGCATTTATGGAAGTGCACAACAAAGTGGTGCAGAGGATTTTAGGATGGAAAGCTAAAACTCTCTCTCAAGCAGGAAGGACAGTTCTTATCAAAGCGGTTGTTGTGACATTGCCTTGGTATTGTATGTCTATTTTTCTGCTTTCGCGTGATTTTTGTAAGAACCTTGATACTCTTTTCAAGAATTTTTGGTGGGGCTTTTCGAAGGATAAAGCTAGTAACTTTCATCCTAAGGCGTGCATGCCTAAAGATCACAGTGGACTTGGACTCCGGCGTATGTATGATCTTAACAGGGTGATGATTGCGAAGTTGGGTTGGCAAATTATTCATGACCTTAATTGTCTTTGGGTTCAAGTAGTCAGTGCTACACATCTAAGAGGAGGTACTCTGCTAAACTATCAACATAAAGCTGATGCATCGTGGGTGTGGAGAGGGATAGAGAAGACCAGGGAGCTTGTGCTGAGCAATTTGGGTCGTCGTATTAATAATGGAAAGAATACTCTCATTTGGATTCACTCATGGTTGCTTGATCTTTCAGGAAGAATTCCTAAAATTAAACAAGGCACTCTGATGCCTTGGGATGTTCATTATGTGGCTGATTTGATGGATCCCATATTTGGAAATTGGAATGTAGCTGTCCTCCGAAGCTGGTTTGAAGAGGAGTCAACTGAGGCTATTCTCAATATCACTTGTCATGCCTCAGAGGAGGCTGATAAAACTATCTGGCTCCGTGATCCTAAAGGGCACTTTACTGTGAAATCGACTTATGAGAGTGACCAACGTGGCCGTTTAGCTCGACCACACTTTCTGGACACCAAGTAATGGCAGCATTTCTGATCGTTAAAAATCCAGCATCGTCTTAAACTTGTTCTTTGGAAAGTTATTGTTGATGCATTGCCTCTACCTGTGTAGCTGGGTAGCTTTATGTCTTCTATATCTAAATTTGATGCAGCGTGCCCTTTATGCAAGATGGAATCTGAAACCACTAGTCATTTTTTCCTTACATGCCAGTACACCAGAGTCCTCTGGAGGGAAGCCCCGCGGCCTTTGAATTTTGAGGCCTTGGTTCATGAGCCTTTTGAGGCTTGGGTGAAATTTTTTATCAATGCTCATAGCCGAGATAATGTTATTTGGAGTGAGCTTATGCTATCTGTTGCTCTTGTAATTGATATTATATGGCATTCTCGACATAAATATGTTCGTGACTCTGTTGTACCAGAGGTAGGTGATATGATCAAGGCGCTGAAAAGAAGGTTTATAGACCATTCTGCGGCATGGGATTGGAAGAGAAGGCTTGTTCAATGGCTACCTCCACCTTTTCACTTTTTGAAAATTAATTTTGATGCTGCTGTGGTGGAGGATGTGTTGAGTTATGTGGCTGTGTGTCGGAATGGTGCAGGTAGAATTATGTCTGCTCGAGGTTTTTTGAGGAAAGGCAGCAACCCGCTTAAAGGGGAAGCTCTTGCCGCCTTTTTAGCTCGTCGGGTTGCTGCTGATCTGGAATGCTCCCATATTATTATTGAAAATGACTCTTTAGCTGTTTGGAAACAAGTTACAGAGCAGGTCTCACCTGACTAGCTGATTGCTGGAGAAATTTACAAAATTCGGTGTATTCTTGCGGAACACCGCCAATGGCAATTTCATTGGATCCCTAGGGAAGGAAACTTCATGGCACATTTTGTTGCTAGATGGTGTGTAACATACAGACAGTGTGATTCTATTTCTCTCTCAGCTTTCCCGAGAGATATCATTGTATGTGACTGTGGTTAACCATGTAGCAATCAAATGTTCTAATGTTGTTCAGAAAAAAAAACAAAAACAAATGGACCCTAAATTTGAATCTGAATCTGAAGTATGGCAGCATTTACACGTTCCATTTCCCCTGTTTTTCCTCTCCGATTCATCTCTGGTTCTTCTTGATTCTTGTATCTGTTTTACAACTTCTTTCATCGTCCAAAAAAACAGTTGAATGATTTGAGTGATTTTGAGACTATTTCGTCCTTCTTCTCCAGCACCAGCTCAACTGAAACTGCAACATAGTCACTTGTAGTTGAAACAAGCTTCTCTTTTACGTCCGACATCGATTCAGCTGAAACTGCAACATATTCACTTGTAGTTGAAACAAGCTTCTCTTTTGCGTCCGACATCGATTCAGCTGAAACTGCAACATATTCACTTGTAGTTGAAACAAGCTTCTCTTTTGCTTCCGACATCGATTCAGCTGAAACTGCAACATATTCACTTGTAGTTGAAACAATCTTCTCTTTTGCGTCCAACATCGATTCAGCTGAAACTGCAACATATTCACGTGCAGTTGTAACAATTTTCTCTTTTGCGTCCAACATCGATTCAGCTGAAACTGCAACATATTCACGTGCAGTTGAAACAATCTTCTCTTTTGCGTCAAACATCGATTCAGCTGAAACTGCAACATATTCACGTGCAGTTGAAACAAGCTTCTCTTTTGCGTCCAACATCGATTCAGCTGAAACTGCAACATATTCACGTGTAGTTGAAACAAGCTTCTCTTTTGCGTCCAACATCGATTCAACTGAATCTGAAACATATTCAAGTATAGTTGAAACAATTAGCTCCTCTTTTGTGTCCAACATTGAATCCATATCTGAGCCTGCTCTGATCTCTATCATCAGTTCAAGTGAATCCGTATCCCAATCGTATTCTTCTAACATGGTCTTCCAAAAACCGGTGCTTTTAGTCTTAGAATACACAATAGTACCCACTCGCACCAAAGTTGATGGAATGCATCTGGAGAAAAATACCACGTCATTTACAAAGCGCATATAATTTGCATCAGGCTGCTTCTTCTCAAATGCATGCCAACTAAAGAGTTCAACTGCTTCAGGTCGAGTCATCTTCTGTACCCTGTAAGTTGATGAGACTTGATGTGTTTTTACCAATTGCCGGTGTCGTGTTGTTATAATTACTCTGCTTCCAGACCCAAACCAATCCAAGCCTCCTGCCAGTTTGTCTAACCGGTCAAGATGATCCACACCATCTAGAACTACAAGAACCCTTTTACAGCCAAGCCTCTTCTTTATCAGATTGATCCCTCTATCCACGTTGCCCAAGCAATTCAGATTCTTAACTCCCAAGACATCACAAAGAAGCAACTCTTGTAAGCGGACTAGATCAAATTCTTCCTTGCACACTTCTCCAATACTCTTTAGAAAGCTGCTGCCTTCAAATTTATCAGCATACGTGTTGTAAATGGCTTTGGCGATCGTTGTCTTTCCAATTCCAGGATGTCCATAGACCCCTATCATCCGAACACCCTTTCTATCCTCAATAGCCATAAGCGGATTCACCTCCTCCAGGCCACCAGATAGTCCAACCGGGAGTTTAGCAACACTTAAGTGTGTCATGTGATTCAATTTTTTGAAAATCTCTTCCACAATGCTTTGAATGTTCTTAGATTCATGCCTGCCAATTGCAAACCATTCGAAATGAACGACAATTCAGACTCACTGACAACAAAAAGCTCCTGATCATGAACATTATCTATATATGGTACTCAGTTTTTGGAATAAGAGTGAAAATATTATGTAGCTAGAGTGAAATATGGTCCGTGCTTAATGGGAAGAAAAACTGAAAAAACAAAGAAAAGTGAATGGTCCATCTTTCATTTTACCAGGGGAAGGTGTCAAAGCCGGATCCGTGATATAGTGCTATTAGACATCAAATAGATTAATCTAATTGCAAAACATTAAATAACCAATATGGGAGTCTATACTCCAACAATACTTTTGTAGTGCAGCTGTCTAATGCACGACTTGATTCACTCCACAATCCGGGGCAATCACATTGCCACAACCCGCTCCGGATGGTATGGTTTCTAAACTTTGATCATCGCCACTATTATCGCAAATAGAAAAAATTGGCCGAGTGGGGTGCCGATTTTAACGGCAGCAGCTGTCGGGCAGCGTCAGCAACTTCCTTATACTAGGCCCTTTTAAGGCATTTTACGCATTTGGTCTAATTATTTTTTCTATTTTTTTTAGTACATTAAGGTTATTTTTTTATCAAGTTGGTGCAAACTTAGTTGTAATTTTATTTTTATGCTATTGAGCCCATTTCGAAAATAGTATATCAATGAAAAAATGACTTAAAGTTGTTTGTTTTTTTGTTGAATATAATTGCATTCAAAAGAAAAATGACACCTACATACACTCATTTCACATACTAATAGTGGCTTATTTTTAGAGACAATCTAAAAGACATATATAGTATGATAATTAAACTCTAAAATCAATAATCTATACTAACTTTTTCCCGATTTAGCAATACCCGCCAAAGCAGTGGTGGTACTCCGGAAACCGGAAGAATCTCTACCCCACGGCATTTTAGGGCACAGTCCTAGTAACAGCCGTGGGGCAGATACCTCAAAAGTATACCGTGACGATACCGATAGTAAATTGACAATATAAATCAGCGTCGAGAAACATCAGTGTGAATTTAAAAGCAGAAAATAGTTCCAAAATGTATCACAAAATAAAACTTCTAACAAAGGCGCGAGAGTAATTAGGCCCACATACCCATCTCTTATATCCCATCCGGAGAAATTGGACGTTTTCGTTAGAGCTGTCCTCCACTCCTGAACCTTTTGATCATCCACCTTACGCTTAAATCTTTCTTCATGTTCAGCCAACGCTTTCCCGTAGATCCCCCTTTGGTGACGTACTTCCGACGGTTCCACATCGTAAAAGATGGGTAGAACCTTCTGGCCTTGTGATTCCATACACCTGAGAATCTCGACAAGCTCACTCAGGCACCATGTGGAAGATGCATAGTTCTTGGAGAAGACGACCACCGAAAATATGGACTCCCGAATTGCTTTGACAAGCGCTGGAGAAATTTCTTCCCCCCTCTCAAGCTCTTCGTCATCTATGAAGGTTTTAATACCCTTCTGACTCAAGGAGGAATATAAATGGCCCGTAAAGCCTTTACGGGTATCTTCACCTCTGAAACTCAGGAAGACGTCGTATTTCCAGCCATCAATATTGTTGCCCGGAGAACCCATTTAAATATCGGTGCTTGAAAACTTAAGTTCCCCGCGATCAACCGCGCGCGCGTCTTGCGTACTGAAGGAACCGTTAAAAATCGAAAATGATAACTTTTTATGTGTTCGTCAGTCGGAATGTTTCTGGGTCACCACTATAATGCGCACTGTATTTATATCGAATAATTCTGCTTAGAGAAAGACCAAGAAAAGGTCCAGAACTTGCATGCCCCCAGTAAAACGTATATTCCAGTACACAGACTTCTTAAGTAGACTCTAGAAAGTAATTAATTAAAGTGCAATTTGACGATCGACTAATTGGTTGCTTCGTAAATTCCGGGTCAACGATCTATAGGACCACTCTTGTCAGGCCCTCTCTTTCTTGGGTTTAATACTCGGTCAGATTTTGCAGTCCTCTAATTGCAATGGCATTCAGAGTACGCGTATTCTCAATCTTCCATTTCTCTATACTTTCTACGTGTTAAAAAGTCGTCAGAATTATATTCTTCTATAATTCCTATTCTATACATTCTCAAGCAGTTGACTTATTCTATAGCGCGTCTATTTTGTTTTCCCAAAGATTTGTAAAAAAATACTAATTCTTGCGATGGGTTATCCCTCGACATAATATTTAAAGCTAAACAACCATGAATAATCTGACTTTCACACAGAGGCGGAGGGACCCCCCAAAATTTTTTTTTTACATTATATATATATATATTTTATATAAATAAGTTGGCCTGGGCCGACACCCATCAGGTCCAGGCCCAGGCCAACTACATATATATTTTCTACCTAAAGCTTGGGCCCGATCCCCTTGGCCCAGGCCTTTTTATTTTTTTAAAACAGCAGAGGGTGAAACGACGTCGTTTCACCCTCTGCAGAAAAAAAAAACAAATCGAAAGGGTATACGCGTCCCCTTTTCCTCATCTCCCGAGTCTCCCCCTCCTTTCCCTTTTCTGCATCCCAACGCCGCACGCTGCCTCTCTTTTTCTCTTCGACATAATCACTGAGCCAAGGTAACTACTTTTCGATTTCCTTTTATTATACTCTTTTTTCTCGTTGCTTCCTGTTGGTTGGTGGTAGTGGGGGTGGTTTCCGAAGAATTTCTTGGAAGCGATTGTCGGATTGTGTCGTGTGTTCACTGTGTTGTTCGTTAGGCTTAGTGCTGAATATGGAGTTGAGTTGGCTCACTTGGTTGTTTCTTAGCAGTCCTCTCCTCTATTAGTTTCTTTGTACATATTTATTAGATTCCTTTTGTTCCTTTCTCAGCCAAAGATTTCTCTGAAGTTCTGAACTACGGCAGGTGTAGTGGGTCCCGAGGGCTTTGAAAGTTTGAACTCTTTGAAGTTTTGATTGGTCTTTGTTTGCCAAATTCTTATACGCCTTCACTTTTTCTTTTGTTACCTTTGCTTCTTTTTGATAAATTTAATGATGATTTCAGAAAAATTGTGCTGTGAGTCAGTGAGTGTTGCGAGAGTTTGGACTTTGGAGAAGCTCATTATAACTGTTTGTAGTGTTTTCTTAGTTAAAATCATGATAAATTGTGCAAAATGTGAATATGTAATCATCACTCTTTCTCCCATTATTCTGATCCCATTAAGGAGAAGTGGAGAACTATCACTTCACAGGCATTACCGCATTAACAAATTAGAAATCCCCATTAGAAGAGTTAAGAAAGGATCATTATATATTCCTGCAAGTACGATTACGACTTGTTGCATTATTTTTATAAGTCAAACCAATTAATAATTGATCATTGAGTGTCTATATATAGCTGCAAACTTTCTCAGCAATAATTTCAGGGAACCTTATTAATCCTTCCCAGACAAGTATACACAGGTACTAGAAGAAAACTATGGAGTTGGATATGTTCATTTCAGTTCAACCACTTTTTGCCATGAGGTCTCTACTGGCTACCATGCAAGTGACTTAAGAACCCTTTCCCATGAAGTTTAATTTGTGTCATCACGTTAATTGTTGTAGCCATGTCTTCCACCACTAATACAAGTACCCAAAAATAAAAATAATAAAATCAGAATCCATGATACATGATATTATGAGATCAGGGATGCAAACCTTACTTGTTTTTTATGAGATGCAGGATATTGGTGTTTAGTGACACTATGGTGAACTAAGTTTAGTGACACTATGGTGAATTAATTTTGTGGATTGATGTTATTTCTAATGTTTTAGAATTGAAATTGATTTGAATTTTTGAAATGATTGAATATTTGAATAATTGAATTTGTTAGGACTTATTTGGAAATTATGAGTTGATATATTTTTGAATATGTTTTGTTTTGTTTAGATAATGGAAAGATATTTCACAAAAAAAACACGAAGCGTGGAGGCATCTAATACTTCCGACGTGGCTGCTAATTCTGAAACCACAACTAGTTCAAAAAAATCTCGCATTGAATTTAATCCGAATGATATTGTTGCTGACCCTGTAGGGATGATTTTAAAGCTCATTCAGCATAGATAACAATGTTTTGGGCGTGTAGACAGCCATAGCATTTTAAATCCCAGCAACTAGCTCAAATGCCTTATTTTAAATGTCTAAATTTTGAACTGTTTTTATTTGGTTTTTAGCTCAAATGCTCTTTTGGTATACTTTTGCTTGCAGATCTCTGACTCAGAAAGCATTGATATAGCCACTCATGGTTTCGCCAATGAGGCAATCCCTGAAGCAAAGGATTTTGTTAGGATTGATGTTGTAGGAGGCTTTGCTTTGCAAAAGGTGACCTCAGAAAGAAGTTACTTCCGGTGAGTAGTTGTTGATTGTCAATCATATGTAAGTGGTCCGTTTAAGAAATCTAATTTGTTGGAGATGCAGATTAAGTGGGCATGCAGTATGGAGATTTAGATTTGTAATCAACCCAACCCTATGTGCATCCTATTTGTTTTGATCTTATATTTGGTTGTAAATGGGCCAAAACCTCGATGATGTAGGGCTTTATTTATGGATGCTTTATGTTTACTACTTTGCTTGATTTTAAATGGGTCTAATGACTTCTGCATTGGTAGCTTGTATTGCTAGTGGAATTAATGTATTCAGTAACTTGCGGGTTAAGCACGAATTTAAGTGATTGGCTTTCTACTAATTAATTTAAGTGATGGTACATCATTACTTGTCTTGTTAAGCTCTCCAATTTTAAAAGTTTAAGACCTCTTAATTTTTGTCGGACAATTGCAAATATGGACGTCAAGCTGGACTTTGTCCCTCCATCCCTTATAAACTTTATCTCAAGGCAGCTCATTGGCAATGGTTTCAGACTCTATCAAAAGGTCGGATGTTTTTTCTTTTATACTGAACACATTTTGGTTCAAAATATAGTTATCTTGTCCATCATGTATGCAATAAGACCAAGTCATGCAGGAATAATACGGAGGATGTAATTGTCATCTCTTAGTCGTAGTACATAGTACGATACTTGTATTCTAATATTTTTAATAGTTTTAGTCTTTAATTTTCGATATTGTAACTCTTAAGACAATTTTTTGCATTACGAAGAAAAAAAATTCTTGTCATTTCGCCTTTAAAATTTGACCCCCATGAATTTTGATCCTGGATCCGCCACTGCTTTCATATTGTTTCATTCTCAAGCAGTTCACATATTCTCTTCCTCTCTCTGTTTCTCTCTCTCTCGGCAGAAACATGATGGAAAATGCCACGAGTCCTTGGAGCTGCTAATCCACTACAAGAAACACACGCCTTTGCCACGCGGTGATCAAGGTCCACGCCGCGAGTTAAGGTCACCAACATCCCATCACTAAAGCACTCTCTTTATCCACGAATAAGTTAGATTCGTCAACATTAAAAACAAATGATCTTACTGCTAGCGAAATTAATTGCGCCATCGTGGAAAGCATCTCCATACTACATTAACGAGTCAGAGGTCGTGACTGCCTTGATATCTCGATCACCATTTTGCTACCGCCTGGAGTCGTCAAGAATACTTGTTGAGCCGACACTGGTGGTCGCCGCCGAAAGATTTTATGATTGAGGTCTTACTATCTACGAGATGATACACATTGGCGAAGGTTAGCAGAGAAATCACAATCTTCTCGCTCGTCAATAGGTATTATGGGAACTCGCAGGTCAACTTAAAATGCTAAATTTCTTTCAGTGCTTACTGTCTACAACAAACAATCCGATATCTTTGAATTGGTTGACTAATTTGGAAATTATCATCCTTCGTAGGAAGTCTCTGTCCCCACTTGCTGTGCCCAATTCATGCCCCCAAAATTGTCGCTATGGGTAGAGTAACCAACTGGTCGAATAGTGCAACGGGCTAATTAAGGAGACCTCGTAGGATAAATCACTCAAAGTTTCCTCTTTCACTCTTTCTCTCTGCCCACTCAGCCCACATGTTGATTTCGATTCACATTCGTAGCTAGCTGTGACTCCGTGAATAAGCTGCTTCTTTTAATCTCTTCCCAATTTCCATCTTGTACTTTCCTTTCAAGTTTCAAGCTGGTGATCTTAATTTAATAGAAATGAATTAGCTTCTCACTTAATTTAAAAATAAAATTACGCCTAGAAAGTGCATTTAGTAATAAATGCCTTCAAGTTGCGCGACTAATTAGCAATCTCTTCCCGTGGAATTTATTTGGGATACTATAAAGGTTCATTTTGTTATTGTCTATTGTAACTTGAGATTTTATTCCTTATGTTAGTTTTTCAATGCCAAAGATGAGGGTGTTAATTGGTGTTTGCAAACCAATTTTGGTTTATAAGAGTTGGTAAAAAAGTGAAGAGAAAGATGATTTGAGTGAATTTTTTATGTTTATTGTAATAGAAACAAGATGATTTTATAGGGAAAGAGATCAGATTAATTTATAGTTATTTTATTATGCTAAAATTTTAGGATACATCTCTATCTTATTGTTTTGGTTGAAATTTGATTTGAATTGAATTGCAGGCCTTCAACCTTATTCATAGTCTAGTTCCATTAAAAGCAAGCTAATTTTGCAAAGCTCTTGATACATTTCTATTACTGCCATTCTTATTGCTTTTCTCTTGATACATTTCTATGACTGCCATTAAAAGCAAGCTAAATTACCATATAGGTTGACGAAATTACATGAATATTTAAAACTAGCTAATCATTCACGTACATTATGGCTTATCAAGAGTTTAGAAAATTAGTCACTCTCTTAGATGTACAGTTAGATTAAAAAGAACTTTCTTGGCACCTTGAAAGGAAGAGCGAAACAGAACATTCATCCCACCCCTTCAATGAACATACTTATTCCATGTGAAGGCATTCAACATCACTTTCAAAACCTCACACCCAATGTCCAGAGCTGGTGTTATTAATGGCTTATTCTCGTATCCATCAGAATATATAGTTTCATTTAAGAGTATTACTCGTTTGGAGCAAGGCATACAAAAAGAACATTTATGTATCATCCAAAGTTGGTTGCCCAATTTCTTAGACGTATAATTAATAGCTAGCGGACATTTTTATTACCAGTGGGAAGCGTAATATTTGGCCTCAAGCTGGGTCCTTGAATGGAAAAAGAAAATTGGGGTAATGTCACTCCCTAATTGTTGGAAAAAATTAATATTAATTTGTGTACCTTATATTTCGAACATGAACAAGTATTGCTTTTTGTTTGATTTGAGCATTTAAGTCAAACAGAAAAAGATACAAAATGATTGAAATGCCTCTAACCATCAGACTTGAACAAACCCTGGTGGCGGTGCATCTCTCTTGGGACATGGCTTCGCAAGGTTCTGAGTTAGCGGAATGGTCATCTATCCTGGTGCGTTTCCATTTTTGGCATGCCCCACGTACAGACGTACTTGTTAATGATGGTAAGAAACAGGGGCGGACACAGGCGGAGGCCAGGGGGGAAAACCGGGGCCACTGCCCCGGTTGGCTCCCCCCAATTTTTTTTTATTTTTCTTTATTTTTTAAAGTTTGTCCCCCTTAATACCCATTGAATTTCAGTCTGTCCCCCTTAAGCTCAAGCAGCCCAAGCTAACTCCTTTGAATTTTCTTAGAAGTTTGCCCCCCATTGATTATATCGCTGGCTCCGCCACTAGGGGCGGACAATGGGGGACAAACAACAACTCAAGCTCGCCCAACCCCATGGTGAATAATGTGATTAATTTGATATTGTGATAAATAATATGATGAATTATTGATGATATTGTGATGAATATGTGAATCTTTGATTAGGATTTGATTGTGCATTATATTGAAATTACGATTATGACTGTAATTAGGTTATGATATTAGATTGATGAATTTTGTTTGTTTTGTTTTATTTAAATAATGGATAAGCAAATAGTACGGTACGTGTATTTTAAATTTTATAGTGTTTTTAGTCCTTAATTTTTGATATTTTAACTCTAAGATATTTTTTTGCATTACTTAGTAAAAAAAATTATTTCATTTTTTCTTAAGAGTTTAACCTCTTTCAATTGGATTCCTGATTTTTAGGAGTTCGACCCCCTGCGATTGAATTCTTGGTTCCGCCACTGGTTATAAATGCAAAACATGTATAATTTTGTACGCGACAACTTTTTGCATGTTCCCATGGTACATGTATAATTTTAGTTCTAGGTCCTTTAAATCGTTTTGTCTTTTTGTTGTCGTTTTTTTGTGTGTTTCTCTCTGTTTCTCACATCAAGAAATAAAGTGGTTTTTTAGGAACCGAAAAAAATGGTCAAATGGTCACTAAAGACGCGAATTGTAATTTTTTAAGGCATAAATAGCATATGTATATATTAAAGGATCAAAGAGGTTTAAAAATCTCAGATAGCTCAAAAAGGCGTATTAGACACTTCGAAGAGCCTGCGGGCCAAGGAGCAGACGGACCCAAAGGTCCTACAAATTTCCAAGAGGGACGGAAAAGTCATAGAAGCCAGAAAAGCTACAGGCACCAGCAAGCTAATATGCATAAAAATAGGAAATAAACAACAACAAAAACCAACGCAAACCTTAAACATAGAGGCAAACATAAAACCTAAAATTAAAACTAAACAAACCCTAAACATATAGAATTGTAACTTAATAGTACTTTATCAGGGGTCGCTAATAAAGTACAGTAGTAGCCACCAAAGGTGGCTGACAAAAGTATGTTTAAGTGGAGACTAAATTTAAATGCACCATTAAATATTGTCTCTTTCTATTTTGCACTATTATAATTTCATTTCTTATCTAACGAAGTATTAGCATTAATATAAAAATCACAAAACAATATATTCCTAATTAAATATATAATGGTGTCCGTGTCCGCCATAATATTTGTATAAAATAGTTATATGCAAAATAAATAAAGAAATAATTCGATGTGAAATAATACAAATATGAAACTTGTAAAAAATGTTATATCTATGAGAAAAATTCATGCCATAAATTAATGGTCGAGGCAAGCTCCAAGAAGTAGACAAGCTTGATAGTAGCTCTAGTGTTAATTAATCACGTTATATATATGTAGCTTGGCAGGATCGTCTTCGTTATAAAGAGAGTGAGATAGAGGGCAATGGAGACTAAAAGATGAAAGAAGAGAGGAGAGACGGCAGTGAGAAGAATATAAGTTAGGGTTTGGATTTAAATTAGTCGTTGAAAGCGTGTGTCAGAGCAACAGTAATTGAAAGACAACCATCTAGTTATGGGTACATATGTTATAGCGTATGAGTAAGAAACATCAATTAATCCGCAAATCAACGAAAATACATTTATATTGTATCTTTTAATTTATAGTTACTATGATATTCCAAAAATATTTTTAAACAATCAGAAAAATATATAATTCAAAAAATTAGTAGAAAATAGTTTCATAAATATAAAAAATTATAAAGATACATAAAATAAGAAACAAATAAAAACTATTCATAAAAATTAAAAGACTAAGATAAAAATTGTTCAAAATTCAAATAATATCAATAATTTTCTTGTTATTTGCTGTTTTAAATTAATCTTGATCCTTATTTTAGTAGATTTCAACAAATTTTTATTTTTCTCGTACTAATTTTACAATGATTATATTTCCTAATTATTTTAAAGTTTTTTGAATATTTTAATCGATTTTTTGAATTTATAGTTTTTTATTATTTTTGTAAAATTTTATTTTATTTATAAAGTATTGCATGATTTTTATCTTCTCTTTATTTTTAAGAATATTTTTTTATTAGTTTAATAATATCTTAATATTGCATGAATTATATATTTTTTTTCTTTTTTTAATATCATAATAACTATAAAAATAATGTTATTTAATTTAATAAAATGTAAATCATTCAAAATCTTAATGAACCAAACAAACCCTTACAATAATACAATATTTGGTATTTGGTTAAAATTTAAAATTTAAACCCAATACCAAAGCTAAAATTAAAATCACAACTCTTTCCGAAACAAGCTAATTTACAATACTCTTTTAGTTGCTGATAAATATTTTTGTCCCTTAAAAACGTATTTTAGTGATAAAAGTCTACATTTGTAACTAAAAACATGTTTTTAAAGTCTTTACCATCAAAATCATATTTTTGTTGCAAAAGACCTATTTTTAGCAACGAAGATGGATTCGTCGCAGGTAAACTTGTTAAAATAATATCTTCGAGATAACATTTTTGCAACCAATGTAGAATTTCGTGGCTAAAAACAATTGTTTAAAGTCTTTTAGCAACGCAATTGGGTTTGTCGCGATAACACTTTTGGCGACGAATGTACAATTTCGTCGCTAAAACCTATTTGTGTTTACGTTTTTAGTGACAAATAATATTTGTCTGAAAGAAGTATTTGTAGTGACAAAATTGAGTCGTCGCTGATAAATTCGTCGCTAAAATTGTCTTTTAGCGACAAAATTGAATAGTCTCATTTATTGCTCTCTTCATTTTTAAAAATACCCAATTATGTACTCACGTACACTAGTTCAAATTACAGAAGGTATAATTGATTACATAAATTATGTTTATTCGATTGATTTGTGAGAGTTACCAATTTCTATAATCTTTTTTTTAATCAAAACTGCAACTCTTATTCAAACACAACATAAAGCCACATAATCAAGGGGGGCCAGTTCCATCATACAACCAAGATAAATCAGAAAATTGCTCAACACTACAGGGATTTCCTCCTAAGATCAACTCAGTGGCGGTCCAACGAGCTGATTGATGCACAGCTGAATTTGCATCACGACGAACATGAATAAAACTCCAATTCTTCATTTGCTTGATAACACCTGAAGTATCCTCAACAATAGGATGAATGCACCACCCTATCAGCTCAGGAATTTTTTGGAAAGAAGTAATAACACTCTCCGAGTCTCCTTCTATCATAATATTTTGCAATCCAAGGTGACTAGCAAGGGTCACACCCAGCTGCATAGCCTTGGCCTCCCCGATCATAGGATCCACCTCACATATCCTAGCTGTACGAAAACCCTGGATTTTGCCCTTGGAGTCTCATATTATTGCTTCAACCACATCGAAATCATCCCTTACTGCTACATCTACATTGGCCTTCATCCATTCAGCAGGTGGAGGCTGCCAACGAAGACTCAATGCGGGCAACATTTTCTTTTTCCAAGCAACCCAATGCTCCCAGCTCAATCTCCACACCTTTGCTGATTATTTTCTCGATCTAGGGCTAGTTGAAGGAAAAAGAAAGGGAGTATTTTCTCTTGCAACAAATTAAGCGAAAGTATATTTTCTGTGACAATCAGTTTGAAAAATTACACCCACAAATTATCTATGTTTAATAAATTGCACCTTCAGCCTATTTTTCTATCAAATTAGATTAAAATTGATTTTTTTAATACAAAATATTGATTATGTATTAAAAAAAAGTCATTACATTTGAAGGTATAATCCTCATTTCGTTTTTTTTAAAAGTTGTTTTTCCACTTAATTTGGTAGAAAAAATAGATAAAGAGTATAATGTATTATAAATTTATAGAATATCTTAAACCTGATAATTTAGGGTTTTAAGGGTAAAATGTACAGTACTTCGTAGATAAAAAAATTATATTTTCCCCGACTTAAAAAAGAAAAATAGAAAAACTTGAGTAGCGACAGAACGGAGGCCCACGAAGGCCCGTCAAGGAAGAGGAGAAATTGAACGCGGAGTCTTTGCCCATCAAATCCCGCCAAGTAGAAAAATCCACATCGACGGTCTTAAATATACCACGTGGCTTTGACCCATTAGCCTACGCCAAAATTTGGATTTGCCGCGCTGAGAGTTGAAACGAATCAAACTGACGGAACACCAGAATAGCCTCGGGCTTTGTCATTTCGACCGAACCCGAGGCTCGAACCTCTCCGAACCTAACGCTCGCTGTCTTCGAGCAAAGACATGTCGCTTAAACACAGGGCACTCCTCTTACTAAAGACAAAAGAAGATACTCTAAATTATTTATTTATTTTTTTCTCCAAATGATTTAATTGTCTATCTTTATTTGGACAATTTGGTATTGATATATTTCTTGGCTACCAAAAGCCCGTTATTCGCGGGTTGCTAAACTGGCCCCTAAGACTGATTCGCCTTCCATTTCTGGATCGTCGATTGCATCTGCGGCGGAATCAGTACTGTCGGGCAGTACGACGTTGAGTTAAGCGTTGCGATTTCTCAAATAGGAGACGAAGCTCAAGAAGGAGACGAAGAAGAGGAAGAAGACATGGACTCCAAAGGTACAAGCCATTTTCTGGCTGAGGCAGCTGTTTGCGGAAGTGGGTTCTGCTCAAAGTCAGCTCTCTCTCTCTCTCTCCTCCCCCAATTGATTAATTTAGTTGGTTATTTTCTTAACCAACGCGTTACTAGTGAAATCATATTTTCATCAAGTTTACGATTCGTGGGTTAAATAACGACGACGTCTAGTCTTAAACCAGCTTGTTGTGCTCAGGAAGGAAGTGTTTTTTCTTCTTGAAGTTAAAAATTTTTCCCAAAAAAAATTACAGAGTTGGGCGTTTTTAGATCAGCCTCAAAAGTTTAATTTTTGAATTTCAAAGTTCACAGAGCCATTTATTGCTCTCTCTATCTCTCTTCGCCATCTCTGTGAAATGGTCTTTCTGTGTCTTTCTACCCATTTTTATGTTTATCTAATTTATTAGGTGAGGTTGACAGGCCGGATGGAACCTTTCTATAACAGTTCCTCTCTCTTGATAGCAATTAAGGCGAAGAGGTGCATGTGGGTATAAGCCCGAAAAAGTGTGCGACTTTTTTCTGGAATACTTATCTAGAAAAAACTAGATAGCAGAGTTTTTTGGTACGAGTTTTTCCCAATCAATACTAAGGAGATCACTTTGGATTGACTTCCTAATTGAGATATTCTTAGTTAAAAGTTTCTCAAATCCTTTTTTTTGTACTTTCAAAGATACCGAGTCTTTCAAGCCCAATTAATTGGGTTAAAAATTTTAGATTTATTATTAAAAAAATTTATCACATAATTTTTTATTATTATAATTTATTAGATTTACTATTATTATAATTTTTCCATCACTCTTATAACATTTTTTTACTTTATAATATTTCTCAAATTCAAATACCCAAAATTTTCACCCCAGACGTCCCCTAAATATCTATTTATTCTCCCTGTTCTTTTTTTTAAAGTCTCAACTCTCACGTCTCGGAGACCTCTCAAATTTAATGCACAGCTACCATTTTCACATGCAGATATGTGAAAGGTAAGCTTGCACTCTAAGGGGCATAGATAACTGGTTCTGGTCCTATGGACTCGATTCAGTGTATGGCCGCCATACCGGATCTATAACAACAAATCCACAGCCACAGTTTGATCGAAAACCTTTTAATCCTCATGTCAATTTCGGGGGAGAAACCATCGTTGTCTTCATCGTCTTTGGCAGCAGAGGCATCCTCATCATCGTCTGTACTTGCTAGAGAAATTGATCCTTTGTTGGAAGACTTGAATGAGAAGAAGCAGAGCTTCCGGCGTAACGTGGTCTCTTTGGCAGCAGAGTTGAAGGAGGTCCGGACCCGCTTAGCATCTCAGGAGCAATCATATGCTAAAGAAACCCTAACAAGACAGGCATGTGAACTTGTGATTCTGGGTTCTTTTTTAATATTGTTTCATGTGGTTTTTGAATCTTGAAAGTCTATCTTTTGAGTGTCTTTGTTTCTGGGGTCATATGGGTTTGTAGTTGTTCTGTTGGATTGAGTGATTTTTGTGGGTGTGTTTTTGCAGGAAGCAGAGACAAAAGCTAATATCTTGGAGAAAGAAATTGCTAGTTTGCAGAAGACATTGGAAGAGAGGAGCTCAATGCTTCAGGCTTCAGCATCTACTGCTGAGAAGGTCCCACTCATATCTCAGTCTTTTTATTCTGAGTCTTTTTTTATTAACTTTTAATTTTTTGATTAATTAATGTTATGTGTTTGAGCCTTTGCTGGATCCCTCAGGCCATCATTCACCAATTATGGTCATTTTGCTTTCTTGCTTGGCTTGGTCTTCTACATTGTTTATTTATTTATTTTCGCATCTTGCTGCTTTGAAGTAATCAAATGTGCCTCGCATCCAATGCTTATCTATTGGGATGCCCTTTGTCTTTTTATCTCTCTGATGTCTTTGGCGAAGCCCATCGGATGACAGGCAACCAAGTCACCAAGTGGTTTGGTATTATATTCAATTTTCCTTTATTTGTAGAAAGGATGAGTTAATAAACTATTGACAATTTAGATAAGATGGGGATGGGAAAGTGAGGAAAATTCATAGATAAACCACCTTTTAAACACAATCTCTTGTTCTCTCTCTCTCTCTAATGTTGATTTTGTATGGGGACACATTGGTGTATGTATATGGGTGTGTGTATCTGTATAATGTTTTGGTTTATTGCAGTGGTTGTTCCAATTGTTGTGCTGGAGAAACGTATGTAGACTGTTCACTCATCTCCCTGGGAAAACTTGTATACACTAACCCAAAATGCATTATTAGCTTATATTCGATGCAACAAGTCACAAGCCAATTTTATAAAGTTAATGGTCAACCATTTGATTGTTTTGTTGAGCCAATAGGCTGACTATCCAAATTAATCGTCAAGGTGAAGACAACCAAATAGTGATGAATTAATATTATAGGCAGTGGCCATTTTTTCCCCTGCATATTGATATTTGGTGTGGAAAGTATTATTGTTAGTTATATTGTCCAGGAAAGATCACCCCCTCTATCTCATGGGTAATCTTCACAAAAATATTGATGCGTGGAATTGTGGCCCCTTGTTTATATTTGAATGTAGTGACTTTAGTCATAAATTTGTGCTACTAAAAAATCCTGAGATTGATGGCATTTTGCTGTTAACTCATTAGACAAGTTAGGAAAAGTATTGTCTTGGAATTGAAGAAAATATCAAATTTCCGGCTGATTATAATGCCCTTGCTCAGCCATTGCAAACTCAAATGTCGTGAAATATTTGCTATGTTTGAGTGAGAACATTCTATGGCATCTACTCTTGCTGAAAAGGTTCATCTGAACGCTAGCCTTTTGAATGTTGGTTGTCTTTCTATTGGGAAAGAAAATTTTAGTAACAGCTTATAGGCGATGTAAATAATGTAAATGTGTAGTGAATGTTTGTGTCTAACCTTTTGAAATTTTGTTTGTATTTCTTCCTGTAACTGGAACGAATTTGGTTAATATTTAATAAAAGATATCCTAACAATTTAAGATTTTTGTTCATATCTATATTGTTGTTGGTTTTTAAGAATGTAAGATTTTAAGGTTTGAAGAGCTAATTCAAAATATAATAAACCATGTTGCCAAATTAATCTAATAGCATTTATTTGCTAATGATTTGAATATCAGTTACACTCGATTTAGTGATCATTCAAAAGCATCAATTGTAGCTGAATATATCGTGCAACTGTTTTTAATCTGCAATGCGGTCACATTCAAAAATCAGTCTGTTCTGGTTCAACCTTTGTTATTGCTCGTAATGCGATCACTCTGTAATGCTAACTGTAAATTTTAACGTGTCACACTGACACAGTACCTGGAGGAGTTGGACGATCTTAGATCACTGCTTTCAGCCACTCAAGTAATTGCAGAGTCAAGTGCTGCATCGGCCCAATCAGCACAGCTACATTGTTTAGCCCTCGTAAAGGAATTAAAGGAGAAGAACAATTCACTTAAAGAACATGAGGATTGTGTAATTAGGTTAGGAGAGAAAGTAGATAATCTGCATAGGGATCTTCAAGCAAGGGAATCTTCCCAAAAGCAACTGAAGGAGGAAGTTTTGAGAATTGAGAATGATATAATGGAAGCAGTTTCAAAAGCTGGAGCAAGCAAGGATTGTGAACTGAGGAAATTATTAGATGACATATCTCCAAAGAATTTTGAGAAGATTAATAACCTTTTGGTTATTAAGGATGACGAAATAGCAAAACTGAAGGATGAAATCAAGATAATGTCTGCTCACTGGAAACACAAGACCAAGGAGTGGGAGTCTCAGGTACATTTCATCTTCACTGGCTTCTATAGGATACTCTTGTTAATTTCTTACTAGTTTAATCATTCCCTTTCTTTAACTTCCCCAAATTCTGGTTTGTTTATGTGCTTGAACCTGCTTTGAAGAACAGTTGGAGAAGCAACGGCGAACTGATCAGGAACTGAAAAAGAGGGTGTTAAAATTGGAATTCTGCCTCCAGGAATCTCGTTCCCAGACACGAAAGCTCCAAAGGGTACTATTTAATGCTTCAGTTGCTTTAGTCTTATAGATACCAAAAGTTTACTTTACAAACCTTATGCATGCTAGTTAAAAATAAGGTTGTACACAAAACATGTACGTTATTCATTGACTAGATGGACCACACTATCAGCAACTGGCCCTTGTTTTCATTCCATGAGCCACTCAGGTCAGGTCCTAGTCAATTAAATGGTCTGCACCATTATGGCGGGAGTCTTTGATTATTATGATCAGAGTGCACTTTCACTAGGCTACTTCATTAGTATTTAGCTTTGGGCTTTAGCCACTCAAAAACCTGCTACCTTTAGCTTGAGCTTCAAATTTTTATCCCACTTCCGAAAAATCTAGTTGGCTGTAGCGCTGTCATAAGCTTTTGCCTCTCTGCTTGCTTGTGTATTGACGAGAGCCACTAATCTCTCCTCCATTCTGCAACAGATGGGAGAGCGCCGGGACAAAGCCCTGAAAGAACTCAGAGATCAGCTAGCAGCAAAACAACAGAGTGCAGCTCTGGAAGCTGAAAAACACAATTTCTGGGAAAGTTCTGGCTTCAAGGTCGTTGTTTCGATGTCAATGCTGATATTGGTAGTATTTTCAAAGAGGTGAAGTCATTATGCTACCCAGTTCTCGTGTATAAAGAATCTGATACCATCTAGTTTATCGAGGAGTTCAGTGACAGCTGCAGAGGCCATTTTCGTTGTAGAAATTGACAATTTAAAGGCTCTCTTTTGTAGTTGTAGCAGAGAAATGCCTTTTTGTTGTCTCACAGTTGTTATTAGGTAGCATTAGTTGTGCTTATAATTGGAATCTGTATATGGATTTCTCACAGTTGAGGGCTTCATTTTGTACCAACTAGAGTTGTTAGGCTAGTTTTTCTTTTAGTGGTTCGTTATCTGCGGGGCATGAGTGACAAACTGCTTGCAATTTTAGCCCGTCCAATACTGTGGTCCTAATGTCAATTGTTTATTTTTTTGGTTCAAATGTCCAAGTGTTTGACAATTTTGCATCATATCTATTATCTAGAAATTAGAATGGAGTCTCGTGCTAATGGAATCCCAAACCCGTTATCCGTGGGATATTCAGTGGGTAATCATGGGCATTTTTAAAGTCAAAATAATTGTTAAGTACAATTGGCATCCGATGCATGAAAGACATTTTAGTGGCCCTACAAAGAGCTGTCGTGAGAAATTTTCTTTGAAACTGTGGTGCATATGATACACACTGGTTTTCTTTTACATTTCAACGTTGTCATGGACATCTAGGATATGCTTTCTGACCAGTTTGTAGATCCCTAATGACTACTGCACCGGCGTATTTGACGGATTGCGATGGCTGGGCCTCAGATTTTTTTTTTTTAAGCAATAGTGAAAAGTCACTGGGCAGGATTACGTCAATGCTGCAGACAAACAAGCATCCGCGGGCCAGTTACAATAAACGGGTTGAAAACTCAAAGGCCTGGATGAACTCCACATGCATAAGGAGAGACATCTTAAAGACGGCTGTACCTTAATGTTTGTTTGGTAATGAAAAATTTTCAAATGTCTCTTATTTTTTGGGTCATTTATATTTTGCACTACGATATATTATTTTTAAGACATTGAACCCCTTAACTTATACATTTTTTTCAATTTGAACCTCCTACTCAAATTGCCCGTTAATTTAGACGGATTCCGTCAAAACGTGGGGTGCAATGTGTAAATACCCCCAAAGATAAAGGGTGTAATGTGTAAATACCCCAAAGATAAGGGGAGCAATGTGTAAAAATTTTCACAGAATCCGTCTAAATTGACGGGCAATTTGGGTACGGGGTCCAAATTTAAAAAATATGTAAATTTATAGATCAAATTGTCTCAAAAATAATATATCGGAGTGCAAAGTGTAAATGACTCTAAAGATAAGAGAGCAAAGTATATTTAACCCTAAAATAAAATTTCAAAAAGTCAAAACCAAACCTTAAAATCATAAAATTTTCACATACGTTTCAATACCTTTTCATACCAATTTCAATACTTTTTCATAAAAATAAACTTCAAAATCTATATTTTGTTAGATGGCATAAAAGAGTTTAGTTTTATGTTACAAAGCTGCTTCAAAGTTCTGTACCGTCAATGGCTTGCTAGTCTCTGTTGTGCGCTAATTCGTATTATGTGGATTATAGTGAAGCCAATCGAAGTTCTATTATTGTCCTATCTTGCAAACTAGTGGACGCACTTGCTTTTCAACTATACTTAGAATGAATCAATTCATTGATTATTAGAGTGAGTTTTAGACACTGCAGACAGTAAAAACGAAATCCTATTTGTGCAAACCAACTAATTCCTGAAGCAAATTTGATCAAATAATTTGGCTTAGCGACACTACACACAAATACTACAATCTCCAGAACTGCCAAAAGTATATACAGGATTGAGAGCCCCTACTACAGGATCCAACTTCATTGCCTGAAATCGTAGTTTTCTCATAGCAGCTATCATACATATTGGACCTACGATTATGTTTTTCCCTAGAATTTTTAGCTGCAGCAGTCAACATGTTCACAGCCCTGAGTATTTTAGAAGGAAGTAGCTAGGTGTTATAGTTCGGGCTCGAGTTACTGTGTGAGTTTCGGTTGCTGTGAGTGGTCAGATTACACGGCTCAGATCTTCAGGGCTGCATCGGACGGTCAACGAAAAGCCAGCGCATTAATGAGGCACCCGACTGTATGACCCGAACGAAGTTCCGTCACTAATCAGGGATGCAGTCTTGCATTCAAATAAAACTCAGGCAAAAAAGGAAGACAAACATTAAGGCATCACAACTATAGCAGTAAGGTACAATCGCATAGATATTGAGAAAACTAGAGCTAACAAGCACCCAAAAGAGTTTAGGTCCAAAAAAAATTAATTGCAGGCATAAATATGAAGCTCAATTTCACTACTTAAAAGAAGTGCAAAAAGTTCTATTTTTGTTTTCCCAGCTTGCTTATTATTTTCCACACCAAAGAAGCACTGTAAGTTCATTTACCATAGGTTTTCTTTTTCTCGATTTATTTAGACAACCAAAGCTATCAAATTTCTGAAAGCACGTGAAGCAAGGAGAAAAACCCATACCACAAAACGAAGTTCTATTTACATACACTCAGTTAAGAGATAATCTATAAATAAGTACCTTGAGAATGAAATCACAAAAGTGTGAAAAGTCAACTTTGGAGGACATTATAGAAAACATTTATATTCAAATAAATTCCCCATCTGAATAGGAATATCCGCTAAAGTTATTGAAAAAACTCATGACAAAACATATAAAGGATGATCAAGGAAGTAAAATAAGATGTACCCCACATGCAACATACACAGGAACGCTCTAAGAAGTTGGGGACAAGAAACAAACCAATACTGGGAGAATACATCCTTTAGCTTTAAAGGAGATGGCTGTCCACAAACTACTAACAATGCAGCAAATGGATCCAACTGATCATGACCCAATGCAGCTGATGTTGATGTCAGAGAGTGTTTCTTGATAGCAATTTCTATATCTTCACAAACCTCACCACCCTCACTCACTGATAGTGAATTTATATTTTGCGAATTCTTATCCCTCTCAAGCACATCGCCATTGACAACACCTGAACTCAATCTGCTATGGACCGAGAACAAGTGTGAATTGGTCTCCCTAAAAGATTTATCTATAGTTCTCAATTTCAAATAATTCAAATCATCGCCACATATAGGGTCCAAGGGCAAGGCTGGAGTTTCCAATATCTTCGACAATGTGCTGGAAGGTCCACAAGTATGATTTAACTTCTTAGAGATGAGCCATTTCTCTATTCGTGAGGATAAATGTGGTATTGCAATATTGTTCCCTTGATTGCCTGTAGCCCATGTTCTAATCGGTGAGGGGCTCTCCTCCAGCAACTCGAAAGCATCAACTTCTTGAAAGTATGCCCTCTCTATCTCAAAGGCTGGAGGTTGTACAAATTTTCCCTTGAAAAGTCAAGGCCATGAGACAGCATGAAATAGATCAGGTAAAATGACAAGGCACAACATATCATAAACTGTTGCAAAATACCAGGAAGCCAATTGGAAAACCCATGATCTACAATATAAATCTATTGTGGAAACTGGAGAGAATAATCATACTTGACGTTAAATTGCTGAAAACCCAGAAAGGTGTAAAACAGTCGTACTTTGGGTAAAGCAGGTTTTCCTTTTCTTTTAGCCTGCTTCAGTTGAGGCTGATAATTCCCACAAGTGCCAATAGCAATACTTGTCCTTCCTCTGTCAAGCAGAAAATCAAATGAAACACAAAATTTAACAACTTAAACAGGAATATATATGTAACTTGTTAGGCAAAGTATACAAGTCAATAAGTCTCTCAAAAGTCACTGATGCACAAGCTAAACAAAACAACTAAGGGCAAAGGGAGCCACATAAATCTGCCATAGAGAGCCAACGTTCGCAAGAGCTGCCTTTCGTTCAAATATGCAAGTGAATATGGATACCAATTTATGTGTCTGTATATATATATATATATATAGCAAAATTCAAATTAGCCGTCCTGGTGTCCCACCGGACAAAAAAAAAAGCTCATCAGAAAAGAGACATGAAATAGGATTTCCCAACTCACGCATCTCATTATTGGTCGTCTTGTAAGTGATCAGTATAGTTCATATTAACGAAAACATATGAATAATAAACAAAAGTTGATACACACAAACTGAATGGCTCCCACACTAAAGAAGGGTCTCATCCAAACAGCCCCTGAACAGCCAAAGCACTCGTTACCAATCAAACTCAAAACACGGGTAGGAAAACAAAATGAGCAAACCCAATGCTGACTAAACACAAACAAATAACCTTTGATGAATAACCAATTTGGAGGTTAAAGCACGAAACCCAATTATATTACCCATTTCGACTACTCAAACCTGAATGCTTCCTAAAACAACAGAAACAGGAGAAAAAAATGTTTACAAACGCACTAGAAAAAAACAACCATTGAAAAAGGAGAAAAATTATGAAGTTGAGTGCTTTACAAGTCTACGGCTTGAGTGGTTTCTGGGGTCTTCTCCTCCTGTAAATCACTTCATCTTGATGCTCTTGTTGTTGGTTTTCCGTGCCTGCGATTTCTGCCCATAGATCAGTGGAATTTCCACCTGAAACAAGTAAACACGTATCATACATATACATATGCAATCTACCTGTGATTACATATTCAATGGAAGCACAAGTTTAAAAATTAGGGATTTCCATCTCTACCTGCTTTGGAACCCATTCAAATCACGCTGCCACTTTGCCACAGAACGAGAACGAAAGTTCGAAAATGGCTACCAAAGAGCGGGAGTGGGAAGTCTAAAACGTTGCGTTTTGATCACCGTTACAATTTCGAACGGACTATTCTAGGTGATGTTCGTTTTGAGAAAAAATGTAGGATTTTAGAGAAGTTGTGAATTTTTATGTTGAATAGTGTTTTATTGGTGTTTGTGTAAAGTGGAGAGAGAAATAATTTGATGTAATTGTTTAATAAAAAATTATTGGAGTTATGTGAAAAAGTATAGAGAGAGAAAATTTATGTTGAATAAAAAATTAAAAAGTTGTTGGAGATTGGGTAAAATGTATTGGTTTTTGTGTTTGAATTCTGAATATGTTCGGTGGTAGAATTGTGAATATACTTAGAATCCTGAAAAAATAGTGAAAACGAACATACCCTAGTTTCGGGCCAGGCGTTGGGTAACTTGGGTTGCCCTGGACCTTATTTAAAATAGCAGTAATTTCTCATGTTGCATCCCTAATCAAGTTTCGGCCCAATAGTTGAGTTTTTCACAAAGAGAGAGATTGTTCGGAAAAAAAAGATACACTTTGTAATTGAACTATAGGGTACCTAACACCTTGCACCTCATTGTCTTGATTTCGTGATATTGGGCCCACGAACTTTTGATTTCCGTTGATTGCCACCCCGAAGCCAATTTTTCGGTTAAGACTGACGGTAATATGGGCACGTGCCGTCCGCATGAGGCACTTTAAAAATTCCTTTCCGTTTTGCCCTCCATTCTCTGCTCCAAAATCGAACCCTCCATCAACCTCATGTCTTCGTCTTCAATCTCAACCTCCATGCGATTATTCAGCCTCATGTCTTCCTCTACTTTCCCAGAGAAACTTTTTATACCAAAAACCTCATAATATCTTAATCTTTAAATCCATCTCTTTTCAAAGACTACCCACCAAATGTTTGGTTAGCTCGTTGGAAGGATTCATCACCATGTAGGTACCTCAAAACGCATAACAGAGGTCCAAGACACCAAATTCTCAAAATCTAGCAACAGATTTTCTTAGTAGTATCCGAAGTACAATGCTTCTGTTAATTTCAGCAATCGTTGTGACTGAAGGCTCCATGAAATGAGCTTCGAATGAAAAGATAAAAGTAATTGGAAAAAAAAACCTCTTTTAGTTTTATGTTCATCCTCCGTTAAACTTCAGATGGTGTCTTTGCCACAATCGACAATGCGTGCAGTCCACTTTACAACTCCTCTTGCAATATACCATAAACAAGCCTATGCCTCTTAACCAAACTTTTCCCTTCAAACTCCTCGGACACAACTCTCACATTAAAATGGGTCTCTCCATCACTTCCTCTGTTGGCTTGCCCGAGAGCCCATTGACGAGCAAAGCAGCGAGTCCCTTGGTGAGGACGGAGTCAGAATCGACCGCGTAGACAATATTCTTGTCCTAGTCCAAATAAGCCTTGACCTAGACCTAGGAGCAGTGGCGGAACCAAGACCAAAATTTAAGGGGAATTTTAAAGGCGAAATGACAAGAAATTTTTTTTCCTTCATAATGAAAACTTTCTTATGACACCAACTAAACCCTCTTCAAGCTTAGAAAAAAAAATACATGGCACCCTTCATAATTGTGCTTGTGACCACATCACAGATTGGTGCTCCATTGCATGTTCAATTCACCACGATGTACTTCAACTTCTAAGTGCATGTAATACAATTATCCCACATAACATAAGTATTAAAGTACCTTATTAAGTATAGAGCAGAAACCAAAGACTACAAAAGTTAGTCCCACACTGTCTGCAGCAGCTGCTGCTAAGAGTTTTTCTTTTATCACACCACCATTTGTACCCCTCCGAACACGTTGCTAACAACACAGGAAAGAGTTAGCATTCCTAAGCTCTCTATATCTAACAAGCAAGACAATTTCCTTTAGTTTGCATAAAAACTAATGATGTAAAACATAATCAAAAGCGTGAACTACTAATCATAGTTTGACATAGCCTAGCATTGTTCTGATCATTGGGTTTTAAAAGTGAGATATGAGATATGGTAGGATTGCTTTAAATACACGAGATATTAAACAAAAAGAACAAATTGTTGAAAAACAGATGTTGGTGTAGGCTCGAGCTTTCAAAAGGCTAAAAACAGCAAGTGTGAATATAATGCTTAATAACTTTGGGAGAAGTGAAGGCTGGACCAAGTATCACCTCGTATCTTAGCAAACAGAGGGAAAAAAATGGTCTTAAGGTTCAAGAGCATGCACTTACCTTAACGTTCAAAAAAAAGAGGGAAAAAATTTTGACTCTTGAAATGTAAAAACTACATTTTCTCCTTAGCTTTTCATACATCCCTAATTCACACAATTCATCAAATCCCTAATTCACACATCTCTAATTCACAAAATTCATAAAATCCTTAATTCGCATATCCCTAATTAACAAAATTCATCAAATCTCTAATTCACAAATCCATAAAAAAACATGTTTGTAGTTGGCCTGGGCCTGAGCCTGATGGGTGTCGGCCCAGGCCAACTTATTTAAAAAAAAATACCATGTAACAATTTATTTTGGGGGGGGGGGGTGAAGGGTATCGGCCGATACCCTCCGCCCCTGCCTGGGAGACACATCCCTCCACCATGTTCTCCTTCGTCTTGAAATGGGTTTTGAGAGGCTTGAGGTTCTTCCTGTAGAACAAAGCTGCTCGTACTTAGCCTTCAGCTCTTGCACGGACTGGAAGAGCTTCACGATTTCTTGAAGCTTAGGTGGGAGTTCTTCTATAGGTTGCAGAGGCACAAAGCTGGATGTTGATGATGCTGATATCGGTGATGCCGACGAAGATGGTGATGATAAGGGAGTGGTGGGTAGTCTTTGAAAAGAGATGGATTTAAATATTAAGATATTACGGGGTTTTTGGTATAAAAAGTTTCTCTAGGAAATAGAGGATTTGAGATTTTGGTGCTGAATAATCGCAGGGAGGTAGAGATTGAAGACGAAGACATGAGGTTGATGGAGGGTTTGATTTTGGAGCATAGAATGGAGGGCAAAACAGGAAAGAATTTTTTAAGTGCCTCACGTGGACGGCACGTGCGCGTGTTACAGTCAGTTTTAACTGAGAAATTGGCTTCGGGGTAGTAATCGACGAAAATCAGAAGTTTGTGGGCTCAATGTCACGAAATCAAGATAAGGGGGTGCAAAGTGTCAAGTTCCCCATAGTTCAGGGGTGCAAAGTGTATTTTTCCAAAAAAAAAAAAAACTTAAGGATTCAATCTTGTCATCAAATTCAAGAACAACCTTGGCTGAAACAAATTATCAAAATATACCTATTTCTAGACGAATGTACTTTCTTAATAAAAGGAAAATATGATCTATTCAAAGAATATTTGATCAAATCTTTAACATTTCGAATAAATTAATAAATCACTCACCTAATCTTCTCTAGTCAATTTGAGAACAAATCGTGCTTTTCCTCAGTTTTTAGCGACTTTCGCTCACTTGATTCACTAAATAGAGGCAGTATTTGCCACTATAAATTTTTAATATAATAAAATAATTATAATATAAATTATTTCTTTCTATCAATTTTTTTAATATAATAAATATAAAAAATTCACTTAAATAATTTTTTTCTTCACTTTTCAGATACTCTGGTCCCTCAAAATTTTAAAACACATACCGACAGTATCCTTCTCGGTCTTATTGCAACTGTATTAGGATGATCTCTAATTGCATTCGGTCCGTATCTTTCGTCTCTCGATTTAGTGTTGGCTAAGCCCTAAAAAAAGGTTCATCCACTTCATTCGCTAATAGAAAAGAAAGAAAAAAAAAAACTACTTTGATGGAATCTAAGGCTAAAAGCCTAAAGGTGAGTGGGAACGTTGAAAAGGTGAAATTGATGGATCACTCTTGTACACGCAAAGGTACTAATCTAATGTCTAAGACAAGCTGTGTACATAAACGGGGTCTTCCTTTTTCTTTTCTTTTTTCTCTTATGGGTCCAATTAATGCAAACGCGTGTTCGTTGTTGGCTAAGCAATCAGCATGCGAAGTAGACTTGCTTGGCGCATAATATACATCTAAGCAGCTCACTGATGGGCCTGTTAGCGAATTGACAGGCTTAATGCGAATTGGGTCTGGTAGGTAATTCCCCAGTCAACCTCCATTTCTGTTGTCGCGTAGATGTCTCAACTTTCATCTGGGTTTTGTCGTAGGGGTGATAAAAGAGATTTATTGAAGCTTTGCTTATAACAAAGATCCTGTCAACCTTAATTAACTCTCAAAGAAAGATGATTATCAAGCTGCTTTTATAATTAGAAAAGAAGATAGAAACCATACCCATTACTCGGGCTTGAACTCAGTCCTTGGTCCGTAGTAATTAGAGAGGGTCCTAATTAAATGTCAGTTCCTTCCTCATTTAAGGATGTAATGGCACTGCCAAACCATCATCATCAGAGCTTGTTCCATTCCTTTAGCCCTTATTTTCCTACATTTTGCCAGCACAACAGCAAAATGATGGATTTATTTGCATTTTGTTGATTGTGCTCGCTTATGTTATGTCAACGTGTTCTTGAATTGAAGTTTTTGATGAAATTAAAGCCTTGAGCCGAAGCCCATTAATCTAGATGGGTTTGAAATTGTCTAAATATTAGATAATATTTAAATTTATTTGGATATTTTAAACCCTCGACATCGTGCTTTATTTTATTTTTCCAAAATGATGGTCTAAGTACGTATCCTGGAACCTGGATCTATGATGAATGATTTTTAGAGTTTGTATCTTTGATGATTGGAGCTTTTAGATTTTAAGTTGATGATGTTTGATAATTCTAGCTTAATACTAATAATAATACAACTTAAATGATATATATAGAGTAGCAAATCAACATCAACATTATTAATTTGAGATGGAAAGAACACATACGTACGTACCCGGCCATCACTTTCAAATGACGGCCTATATCAGCCAAAAGCTCTATTAATTAACACATAACATCACTTTATCAAATATGTCATGACCAAACACTCCGAGATTATTCTCGCATTATTTCTCTAACAATATGTTTCCAAATACATAATTGTTCCAAATAAACCCTAATTACACCCTCTGCGAGATGGGAAAGAAGAAGAGGGTTTATGAAGAACCTCCAATATTAACATTGCAGATTAATTAAATAACCACCCATTTTGAAGAGGAGTTAATAGAAGAACGTCCCAATTCATATATAAAAGCCAGCCAAGATCGATCAACTTGTCATGTCCCACCCTCAGCATCAGTTGAGATATCATCCTTTGCTTGTGGTGCTGTTCTTGAGATTTTTGATTAAGATATAAAATGATTTAAATGGGACAAATTAGATAGAACATCCTACCCGAAATACATCCCACGAGATCTTAGATAATGCCATGTTAACAACTAATGCCTTTAATTTGGTCTGCGGCGCAAAAGCATCGACGCCGATGTTGACATGTGAATTTTTAATGGAGCTGGAAGAAGCTGCCGAGAAACAAAAGCTCAATTGCCTGCAGGAATGATCAGTTGGGACTGAACCTTTTTGGCAGAACTGAGTTCAAATTAATTAATTTCAATTATTCAGCTGCATGCCCTTGAAATTTCAAACACATGGTTCTTGTGATTTGGGGTCAACAAACGTCTCCCCTTTGCCATGCGTTTCAGGACATGAAAGATATAAAATTTTGGGCCTCCTAGTTTGCAATTTCCTATTATAATAAGGCAAATTAATTAGGGTCCCGTGCTCTTTCTCAATAGTTTGCCGAATTGGGATTGTGACTAGAACGCTACCCCTCCTTAGCTAATCCCCTAATTATAATGGACAAACATCTTTCAAATCAGATTTGTTAGGGTTTCTTTTTCAAGTTTTGTGGACTATATGACTAGCCAACCAACTTTAATTTCGAGATAATGGGAAAGATTGACTACCATTAATTTTGTTAATTGTCTTTATTTGTAGTATGTATGACTCTTGTGCTAACTTCAATTTTGAGCAAATTTTATCTTTCTTTTTGTCGATTTCTATATAATTTGTTTTCCTTTTCTAGTTCGACTTGTTGGTCAAACAAGACCTCTCAACCACAAATTGAGGTGTATACCACAAAATGTTATTGGGAGAAGAATACGAAATAAAAGTTTATTAAGAAATTAAAAAAAGAGAGAAAAAGAAACTCATATATACCTTGGTATAAGAGGGTGAAAAAAAAAGAAAGTAGAATAGGGTGAGTGTTAATTATCCCAAGCAACTCATTCTATCTTTGGACTCCTTTATTATATTGAGAATTTTTTTCTAGTAGGGGGAGAAATCTTGTACGGCAATCCAACTAGAGAGAGTCTACTTAACACACAGATAAACTCCATGAAGACTAAAGTAACGACCCACAGTCCACAACCTTCTATTTAAGTCATCAGTCTGATCTTCAAAAAAAATCGAACCTAGGTTCATTTGCTTTAACCATAGAGTCTATAGTGCGATCCCCTCCATCAGGCTATCAGGGACGAATAATATTGAGAGGTTTTTTTTAGATGAAAAATTTGTTTTAGACCCTATTAACACTTATAGGGATACTAGATGTTTACCCTATATTTGAAAATTCAATAACAATTTTAGAACAAATCTTAAAATTGTTGAGTCTATCTTAATAATTATTTAACAATCAATAAATATGCAGTGGAATATAAAACAAATATCAAAGAAAATATCAATCGGAAATAATAAATCAATCACACAAGAGATAAGGATATTTTGTTGACGAGGTGGAAAACCTTTGAACTTACATTTCAAATTAAAAACTACTCAGGGCTAGCAGCTACCAGAAATTCACTAAGAAGTAAAACATTGCGACGGTGATTCAAACACGGGCAACATCCAGTTGCTTGACTCTGATAACCCGATGTAATAATCTAAGTAATCCAACCTAGACCAGCTTTTTGCGGTTACCCTCTGCTCTCTGAGATTCTTCTTATTAACTCTTCAAGAACGTCATTGTTCTTCAACACCGGGAACTCTGGCAGTCAAACTCCCACAAGAAGTTTGGGTTCAATTGTGATTGAATATAGATAATTAGAAAAAATTTGAACTGTTTATTAGCAGGGATATCTAAAGGATTTTCTCTATATGGAGGAGACTTGAATAAAGCTTGGAATAACCTCCATAATTTTCTTGATCGATCTCTCTATGTATTTATAGAGTTGGTTGAGTTTTATTTCAAAAAGAATTCTAAAATGAAATATTTCAAAATCCAAATTTTGAAATAGTTTCAGATACTTTGCATCATTAGCTCCTTGTTTTTAGCTCATTATCTTGATGATGTCCTTATCCTTTCAAACTTTGAAAGACTCGTTAATCTCTTGAACACTTTGACCAAACTTAAATACAACTTAATTTGAATTTAAATTTTGACACGAAATTACGCTAACATTAAAACACTAACATAAGAGAATAATGTAAAGGAATGATTCCATGTCAAAGCTTAGAGAGAACATGCATGCACAAAGAAAAAAAAAAGGAACAAAGAATGATTGCATGAGAAATATTATAGTACAGAAGTTAATGTTTAGGCCAATACAGAGGAGGTAATAGGTGGATTTGTTAAATGGCCTATGTTTGGTGCATGAAGTCCTAAGAATCTTAGCCCAAGTGACAGAGCAAGAAGGTATAACATTGGAAGGTTCTATTAACTTTTGGGACGTCCCTGGTCCTGCAAACTTTGGGTTAGTTGAATATAGTTCCGAGTTTATAGTTTTTTTAGTACCTAAGTTTATATGATGTCGTTGGTAATTATTAACATGTAAGATTCACAATCTGCGTGATCTTAGGAATTTAACTGCAACGTAAATTTTCAACGCTTGTGTCACGGGATATGTAATGATAATGTTATACGAGGTAATTCAATCAATCAAAAGGGCCAGTGTTTTAGATCTGTGGTAGTTTATTTTTTCACGTTTGGAGAGATAGACACTCACTGGGTGTTTGTTTGTGGAAATTTTGGGATTTTAGAAATTTTGGGTATTGAGGTTTGTGAAAAGTATAGATATTTTATGGAAAAGTGAGGAGAGAGAAGATTTAATTTAATAGTATAATATTATTTTATAATTTAATGAGGAGAGAGGAATTATTTTATGATTGTTTGGAAATTTTGAGGGTGAAAATTTCCGGAGACAAACTTAGATATAGGAAAACTCATTTAGAATTTATACGGTCTGAAATTTTATATGGATAATATTAAATAATATATGATCGATATATTAATTATATTTATATTTTTTTTAATTACACAGTATAATTTGAATAGAAAAAGAATCCGATACTAAAATTATATGTCATAGTATTTGATAAACCAACGGGAGTAAGCAAACTCTTACTATTGTGGTATATATATATTGTGCTTTAATTACCGCAGAAATATATGCATCAATTAGGGCACTACACGACAATAATCGGTTGAATTTATAAGGTAGAGAAGCTGGCTGATGTAGTTTCTGTCAAAATTGATTGCAACATAAATAACACGATCAACAACCATAATTTCTTTCTGTCAAATAAGCCAACAAAAATATTTTTTTTAAATATATATTCGAATAAGCTTGAGGATTATTGTATTGTATTGTCGTAGGGTTGCAGCAGGTGAATGACTTTAAGTGTTCTCCAAATGATTTTTAAAGTGGGTACCTAATTTTTTGGGTCTAACACGTAGATAAATGGAGAACCTTCGTGTTGAGAACTTGCAATTTTTTTTTTATCTTGAAGGCCACCATTTTTGTGCGTTTTAAAATATATATTTTTGTAATAATTACAAAAACCTTTTGATATTTTTTTTTTGAATGTTTGTGAAAATAACCGGACCCAATAGAAAACATATTTAGAAAGAAATTTTATTGAAGGTTGAAAATATCTAGTGTTAAAAAATCTTCTTTTTTTTCAAAACCATTAAACAAATATAATCATTTATTATTTCTAATTATAGCCTCATCGTGTTTTATTTTCGTGTTTACAAATTAGAACATTTTTTTTTCTTAAAAATAAGAGGAGACAACTAGAGTAACAATTCTTCTTGGGCGTGACCATAGAAACATTTTTCACTGCAGAATATTCGATTTGAGTCATAGTTATTGTCTATTAGGTGAGACTGTCACTACAACACCAGTTTGATCATCAGTCAGTCTCGACCTATCTATTAGGCTAAGATCATATTTTACTTTTGCAAAGCGATTTTAACTTATATTACTTGAACTCCTAATTTGAAAACTAATTATAAGAGAGTCAACTTGACTACAATCCTGATGTTTTCAAAATAAATTAAAATTACCCTGGTTATTTTTTGTCCTAGTTTAATATGCTTCCTAGACCACATGCTAGCAATTCCGTGACTAAATAAAGAGATATGAGAATCCAGTTGCAACAGCTATGTTGGCATCTTGAATACTTGTAGAAGTTGGAAACCATTAAAGGAGATTGGGGAGGTTAGGTAATTTATAAGGTCCACGAAAAAGAGTTGTACTGTTGCAGTACTCTTCAACCAAACAGCCACTGTTAAGGATAAGCAGATACAGTACCCTTCAACCTAAGGTACTCTGTCCCAGAATTATACCACGTACAACTAAAAAATTCAATGGCACATTGGCCGAGAACCATGCGGCTGCTGTGGCGCCACCAATAGATTTGTCTGCATTAGGATATCTAATTAAGGTGGGAGCTGTTAACTTTCCTTAAAAAAACCCAAGAAAAATCACACGCGAATATAATGTTCTTCCTAGGCCTTTGATGCAGCAGATAGAGTTAGAAGCTAACACAAAATGCCAAGCATATCATAATTTAAGAGTATCTTCGGTTAAAAAAAATCCTCAGAGATTTTTTTGAATTCGAGGATTTTTTTAAATTTTTATCATATAAAAAATTCTACAACTAAAAATTATTTGTAACATCACATAAAAATAACTACAACACGCATATCAATAAAGTTAACATTACCTAAAAAAATTTCAAAATACAAAAAATTCTCAAAAGATAACGCAACGGAACATCCTCTAAGTGAAATTTTATGGTTGATTGAATCATTAGCATAGAGAATACGACCATTTCAACTATGGAAGACAAGGGGAGCACTGGTATCCGATTTTTTTATATATTATATAATATTTTTTGTTAGAGTACTCCTAATAAACAAGACCCAAAATCTTGATCCTCAAATACAATTATTCTACAGCTAAATACTTAAAAAAAATAACTGGAAAGATAGTGTAAGGAGGGCCTATGTTGAAGACGAGATAATATGAAGCATCTAGACTCCGAGTTAGCTCACTTTAACAATAAATTTGGCTCTCTTTATCCTTATGCAAGAGCCACATGCCTTGGACCCCGTGATCCACCCACTCCCCATCGGCGTTGGCGTTGCAGGTCTTGTAGGGTGTGAACTTCTCTCTCTTCGTGGCTATCATTTTCCCCCGATTTACGAAACCAAGGAAATTGGATCATGTTAGATATGACGGTAGTATTTCAATCATTTGAAACGCAAGAGCTGACACCAAAAATTTAAGGTAATTTGACAAAATGTTACTTGGATTTTTGTAAGAATTTGCAGCCATTTGCAACTAACCGCGCGAGTTTGGAAAGTCTGATCTAAGTCTGCGTTTGAAGGGTAAAATTAGTTTATTAATGACTAAAAATATGTGTTTTGCAGATTCTTTATTTTAAAAAAAAGTTAATCAAAAAATTTAATAAATGAACCGTGGTTATTTATTTTAGACAATCATTGTTCACTTCTTTATATTAAAATACTAATATAATTTCTCTTTCATTTCTCTCTCTCCCACTCTCTCTCTCATAAATTTATATTTTGCCCCTATTTCTTTTTACATGTAACAAACCGTTTCAAAGTTTTAGTCTAATAAATAATTATAAAATAATTTTTCATTTCTTAATAAATAATTTTTTATCATAATAAATATAAAAAAATTCATTCTTCACTAATTTTAAAAATACGACAATTGGAATAAAATAAAATTTTAAAAATATGACCGTTAGAAAAAATAATTAAAAAAATTTGAATTTTTAAGATAAGAAAAATATTAAAAATATGATCGTTACAAATATTTAAAAATATTAAATATTAAAGAAAAAATAGAAAAATTTTTAAAAAATAATATTTTAATAGAATAATAAAAATAGATGGTTAAAATTAAGAAACTATTGGTTAAAATAAGATCCAAATATAAATTAGCTGTTAATAATGCTAGGAGGCAAGTAAGATAGAACTTTCAATCGTACCGGTGACAGTGGTTGGTTACAACAGATCCCAAGTGAACGGTGGTTACTATAAGCGGTATAACTCGCATGTGGGAGCTAGGCCTATTATTAAACTAACTGTAGCCAATACATACGTTGTTTTGACTTTTGAAAAGCCAGGAAAACGTCATTACTCATTTATTGGGTTAATGACCGTTATTTTCTACTTTTTTAAATGGTCTATCAATTTTAAATTTAATCAATTCAATTCTTGAATTATTATTATTTTATTTATTTAATCTTTTTGTTTAATTCTATTTTTTACATGTACAGTTAATTAGTGACAGAAAACCCGAATCTAAGTTCTCGTTCGCAGGAGTGGCTCCCTTGTGGCGAATACCACGAGGGAACCCAAATCGAAAGGGATGATGACTCCTGACTCACTTCTTACGTACAGGTTTTTTTAAAAATACAAATGTCACGTGTATGTTCTGTGTGAGATTTTTTTTTAAAAATTGGTACACGTGGCAGGATCTTAATGTTTATATCTACACATATATAGTTTTGATCAGTATAAATCTTATAACAGGATCAACACGTTGTATCTATCTCTCTCTGAATTGCATGATATAATTCTGGTAGAAAATTACAAAGAATCTTGCTTCCCAACATAAAACATAGAGTAGAGATGTTGATGAGTACTTGACTACACTTATGGTTTAGAAAAAAAAATATTGAGAATTTTCAAGATTTTTACTACTTAGCCTTTTAACCAAATTCCATTGAATAATAAATTGCTAATGGTTTCCTTCAAGTTAGAAGCAAAGATGTATGCGTTAGGGAGAAAACAAAAATAGATACATGTACCGTGAAACTTTTTGAGAGTGGACCGATTTTTTTTTTTTTGTTCCTAAAGCGAGAGAAACAATTTATTGTACTAGAGAGGTAGGCTTAGTTGGAGGATACTGTTAAATCATCCATTTTTCCCTGACATTTTCCTTTTTCTATATGAACTGTATTGGATTAAATTCTGTACTATTGTCAGTCATCACCTGTCCTTATTATATAGGATCCCATCTTTTGCCTAGTTTTTTTTGGACTGCAAGGTGTGTAACCTGGGGCAGGAAGATTTTAAGGGCACACTTTTGAGGTTAGAAGATTCGGCTCCAATTCATTGCTGCGGCTGTTAAACTTTGCTGCCATAAGAGATCATTTTTTACTAAAAGCAAAGCCAAATCACTGAGTTTTAACTCCGTGACATATGTCCTACAAAACTAGACCCTTGGACAGGATACTCACGGGTCTCTATTTTGTTGGATTAAATAAACTTTGTTTTAGGATATTGACACTTTGTATTTTAATTTATTACTTTTTTATATTGTACCTACCAACTACTAGTTTTAGATATTTTGTTTGCACAATCTTTTAAAAATTTGATTTATTTGGATGAAAAATGATTTTGATGTGTACAATGACAATTTTATCCTCATAATTTTTGTTGATTTTGATCATTTTATGAGGATAAAATCGTAATTTTACAGACCAACAAATAAATTTACGTCCAAATTGACAAATTTTTTTAACTAAGTGTACAAAGTATATGAAATCAATAACTAGTGGGTGTAATGTGACAAAAATAATAAATAGGGTGTAAAGTATTAAAGTGTTAAGACTCCTAAAGTTAGAGAGTGCAAAATATATTTATCCTTTTTTACAACATAAATTTAATAGGTTTTATTACATAACTTGCACCTAGGGCTATCTAATGGTCGGTCCGGACCGGTTCGGTCCAGTCCGGCCGGCCAAACCGGTATCTACAAATAGCCCTCATACCAGACTGGTCATTCTAATAGAACCGGTCCGGTCTGGTCCCCAGTTTCACTGGTCCGGGTTGGAAGGTTTGGGCCATGTCATTTTGGGTCTATTTTTGGTTGGACCTCTTAGCATTTTTTTATGTTTTTTTTGGATTTTTTTACCGGTAAGGATCGATTTAGAGTGGTATACTCCGGTCCAGTTCCGATTTTCCATATGGGTAACCCGGAACTAGACCGGAGTACACCGGTCTCGGTTCGGGTTGGTCAAAACCGATCCGGTTCGGTCCTGATTGGCCAAAACCGGTCTGGATTGGCCGGTCCGACCGATTTTTTGGACAACCCTACTTGCACCAATGCAAAAGTCCATCAACGCGAAATCTATTGATATTTTTGTGATGATGTGTAAAATTTGATAGTTTTCGGTGTAGATTTTACAAAGTATAAAGTTTAAAGGGTGCAAAGTGTAATTTTATTTTTGTTGGGTAAGTAGGATATAATTTGCATCTTATTAATTCTCATAATTTTTTTATACATTTACTAGGAGATGGGAATTGACGAGTCTTTTTTTTAATCAAAACACCTCATCTTATTAATACCAGAAAAATAAAAAAAACATCAGGGATGATCAACTCCAGCATACAACCAATCAAAATCAGGAAAAAACTCACAACTACAAGGATTGCCTCCTAAGGAAATCTCTAAGTGGCAGCCCAACGAGCTAAATGGTGCACTAATTCATTTTTCACTACGCCTAACATGACTAATCGTCCACATTTCAAATTCCCTCAAAACATCCAAAATCTCACTCATCGTTATTTCAATTTGCCAATCCACTTGAGAAGGGAATTTCTTAATGGCCTTGGTTACTAACTCAGAATCACTTTCAAGGATAATTTCACCAAAACCCAACTGATGGGCTAATTTAACCCCAAGTTTAGCTGCTTCGGCCTCACCTAGCAATGGGCTAACAACATCCAATTTAGAGAAGATGTTGTAGTAATTCCCCGCAATTGCACCGATTACTAATTAGGCTCTTTTTGTTTAGAATTGCATTAATTATTTTAATTTTATTATCTGAGCAGTAACTAATTTCATTCATTTGACCACCCAAATAGCTATTAACAGATTGCATTGTTATTTCAAATCCCACTAATTGCTCGTTAGTAACCTCTTATCAATCATATTCATCACGTTCTTTGTCTTAATTGGGACATTTGACCAACTAATACACTCAAATAGTTCCATCATTACATGCTTCTCTGAAAGAAAATAGATAAACGATTTAATAATCCCCAGAAGTTAATATTTCTTCACTGAATTAAAAAAAGAAAATAAAAGACGAACTGGTAAATTAAAGAATTCCATCACTGCACAAAATTAATAAGAACACAAATCAAACAAATAAAAAAAAGACCAGAAAACTATTAAATATTAAATATTTATTCACTGTAGTATACTTTACAAAAGGACAAGGATAAGAACAAAAATTTGTACTAAAATAAACAAGACCGATAAAAGCGAAAAATTTGTGAGAAAATAAACAATACCGATGAAAGCGATACGCTTGTAAATACTGTCTGCATTGGATTACACTTTACCCAACAAAAAAAAGATAGAGGATAAAAAGAAAACACATAAAAGAGTCAATTAAATTACTGATAATCGGTCATGTTCATAACAAATCAGAAAATCGGTGGAGGACCTTACAGAATTCCATGCTTCTCTTTTACTGTATGTATATGTGATGGAAGGCATCTAAACCCATCACCTAGACACCTACCATTGATAACTCCATCCCTTCTTATTATTATCCCCACCACTCAGAATTCCATGTCCCTGAACTCTCTCTGCAACAAGCAGCAGAGGAACTTTCTTGTCACTCGTGTTCGGGTTTTTAAGAAGCCTCAGGGCTGGTGTCAGAAAGCTCCAGTCCAGCTAAGATTCAGACTCGCATTTTGCCTCCAGACATAAAATCAAATTGGGAATAACCTCGTTTGGGCTATAAAACCGTTTTTTCTAAGAACTGGGTTGATCTGGGTTTTGCAAAATGGGGTCTACTTGATTACAATTCCTTGGCTTTTCTTTGGCCAGAGATCTGAGATTGTGAGTTTAATTTCTTTGTCCGAGAACAAGGCATGGTGAAGGGGTTTGAAAGATCTGAACTTTGAAGGTAACCTTTGGGATCCCATTAGAGGAAGGTAAGAGGAGGAATGTTCTTTACAGGCATATAAGACACTTAAATCTGCTTCTCATTCTCTTTTTAACTGTTAGTTCCGATGCTCAAATGTATTTTCCCTGTTTTTGATTGTATGACTTGAAAAGTTTTGTTTTATGTTGGTAAAATAATTATGTGATGGCAGAGGTTGTCTCATATTTATTATGTCTTCTGTTTACAATGTGTTCTATGATCTAAATGTTTGTTCATTGAAATGCCTCTGTTCTACTTCTTTTGATGTTAATACTCCATGGCCCCCTCTCTTTTTTAATTGGTTTGTGTTCGTAACATGTTCTCTTTTGTCTATTGCTAGTTTTGGAACAATTGAAAATAACTGGATTTTATCACAATTTTGATTGTTTTCCAAGAAGAGAAAAAGGGTTGCAGATGTAATAAGGTCATATGAATGGTCAAAGAATGTAAGATATTGGAATGAGATTCTGCATTGATGGACTTGTAAGATATTGATATGGATTTTAATAAGGTTACATATGAATTATGTAGGCATCTGGTCAGTCGGGACAAAGATGGCCTCGGATCTCAATGCGGAATTATCAAAGAAAACTGCCATATTTGGTCTTAAGGTCTGGGAAGTAATTGGGATTGCAGTCGGGTTGTTTATCGTAATTATCCTCTGTCTGATGTCGCTGTGTCTTACGGTACGGAAGAAATCAAGAAGAACTGGGGACAAGATTCCTCTGAGCCAAATCCCAGCAGTTTCAAAGGAAATCAAGGAAGTCCGAGTGGAGCAAGTATCAACGGATGAATTTGTTCCTGGTGATGGCATTCTTCTCACTATTCATGACAAATCCAGTGAGAAAGATTCGGATAAGGTTTTGGTACATCTGGGTATGGGGAAGGTCAAGAATGGAGACAATAGCAGTCAGTCAGGTTCTTTTCACCATTTAGAGAAAGACGGTGGTGGGTTGCAATCTGGAGAAGAAGGGAGTTCTGGCAAGGTCTCAGTGTTTAAGTCTTCCTCTTTGAATCCTATTACTGCTCCTTCCCCTCTATCTGGCCTGCCTGAATTCTCTCACTTAGGGTGGGGCCACTGGTTTACATTGAGGGATCTTGAGCTTGCTACAAACAGATTTTCTAAGGAAAATGTTATTGGTGAGGGCGGTTATGGAATTGTTTATAGAGGACAGTTGATAAATGGAATTCCAGTGGCAGTTAAAAAGATCCTAAACAATCTGTGAGTTTATTACATTTGATAATTGATCTCATAAAGTTATTTTGGATTTTTGTTGGTTTTCATGTTACCTGTGCTAAGGTTGAACTCCTAAACTACTTCGCTTATTAGGGGCCAAGCAGAGAAAGAATTTAGAGTGGAAGTTGAGGCTATTGGTCATGTGCGCCATAAGAATTTGGTTCGTCTTCTGGGATACTGCGTTGAAGGGACGCACAGGTACTGTTCTCTTTTACATTGTGTTTGATCTAGCTAGATATTTATTTCATCCAGGTAATTGATTTCCTGCAAAATTGAGATGTTTCAAGTAACAGATAACCAGATATCAGTGGAAGAGAATCTTTTGTTGGTTGAATATTTGCAAGGTAGTTTGATCAGGGGATTTAATTTCCTCTTCACTGCTCTAAATATTTCAGGATGTTGGTTTATGAGTATGTCAACAATGGAAACTTGGAGCAGTGGCTACATGGGGCTATGCATCAGCATGGATATCTTACTTGGGAGGCCCGCACGAAGGTTCTCCTTGGCACTGCTAAAGCGTAAGTCAATACATTTAAGTGCTTTTCAGAAATTTTAATTATCATTTAATGTGGTTTACTCGTTGCAGTCTTGCCTACTTGCATGAGGCCATTGAGCCAAAGGTGGTTCATCGAGATATCAAGTCAAGCAACATATTGATTGATGAGGAATTCAATGCCAAAGTCTCTGATTTTGGTCTAGCCAAGTTACTGGGTGCTGGAAAAAGTCATGTCACAACTAGAGTTATGGGAACTTTTGGGTAAAGTTCTTCTAGTACATTCAATATTGTGTTCCCTGTGTTTAAGTTGTTTCAATCTAGTCTAGACAGTTTTGGTTGGAATAATCGGTTTTATACTCACACTCCAGCCTTTTTGGATTTTCTTCTAATGTTTTACAGATACGTTGCTCCTGAATATGCAAATACCGGCCTTTTGAATGAAAAGAGTGATGTTTATAGCTTTGGGGTTCTGCTCTTGGAAGCAATTACTGGAAGAGATCCTGTGGACTATGGTCGTCCTGCCCCTGAGGTATAGAATTAAATTATTTGGCTCTAGTATGAGTGTCTTTTAACTTCTTGTAAAACACTGAACTAATGTTATCCAAGAGTTGTAGAGGCACTTGATGCAAGTTGTATTTACAGTGCTAGTTACTGAATTGTGGATACTGATTTTGCATTTTGTGAATTGCCTGATTTGGAGCTCATCAGATATGTCCAGAATGCAACTTGTTGGAGCCTAGTTTCACCACTCCTTCTAGTTGGTTTATTCCATAAACATGAGAATTCAATGAGTCAAAGAGGATAATCTTTGCTGAAGGGCGTTTTAAGCTCACTATGATGTTCAACTTGCTAATCTTGCTATATGGGACTATGGGAGCCAATTGTGGTGTACTTCTAAAAATAATCAGCATACTGGAACATAGTTTCTTCACATCTTTGCATAGCCGGCTAATTTGTTGTCAGTCATGGGTAGTCCCATTAATGGCCTCCCCTGTTTCTGCTTTTATTAACTTAATGCTTTTTGAACTCTCTTGGGCCAGGTTTTTTTTTTTGCGACACAAAATTCTTCTACAGGCTTTTTGGCTGATGACATGTCTTGTCTGCCTGTCACATGTTTTCTCATGAGCCATTGAGCCGGGCAATTTCTGTCATTTCTTCCAACAAACCATAATAACCAATCTTTCAATATTTTGACACATTTCTCATCCTTATCTGATCTTGATGACAATTAGAACGCTTGTGTGAATGATTAAATGAGGCCATAATTTTGCTCAGTGCTCCTCTGGCCTTTTAAAGGAAATATATATTAGAGTTTCTGCATCTCATTCTATATGAGTGATACCAAATTGAACTTCATGATGCTGACAGTAGGTCCTTTTGTTCAGTTGTTTTCATGAAAAAGTTTATACTCAGAGGTTGAGGTTCAAACCTGTCTTAAACTTTCCTAAGTCTTTGTTTATTTTGGTTTGAGAAAGAAGTGGGCTGGTTGCATGAACCCTGAAGTGGAATTTGTTGGTTCAACCATGGGCACAATGTTCAAAGGGTCAATGGTGTCATTTGGATTAGGCCAGGATTATACCATTCAGTCAACTGCTGATATTAGAACTTAGATATGAGCCTCAACTTTTGTTTGGCCCAAAGAGATGTTTACGTTTTATATGACATGAATTGTTGCAATACTTACAGGTCAATCTGGTCGATTGGCTGAAAATGATGGTCGGAAGCAGGCGATCAGAAGAAGTGGTGGACCCAAAGATGGAATCAAGGCCATCAACCAGAGCCCTAAAACGTGCTCTTTTGACTGCTTTGAGGTGTGTTGATCCTGATTCTGAAAAAAGACCCAAGATGAGCCAGGTCGTCCGCATGCTCGAATCTGAAGAGTATCCCATACCAAGAGAGGTTAGTTTCTGATATCATTTCTATAGTTCAAACAGTTTATCTGTTGGACAGCATGTTGAATTTAACTACGAATAATGTGGATGGATCTTCTGTAATTTCTAGAGATATCGATTTGGTTGCTGCAGCTGTTCTGTGGTGAAATTTACTTACATTTTCCTACTGTGTCACTCGTTGGTGCAGTTACTATGTCTTTCTTGGTGCATGATCATTGATCAGATTGGGATGGTTGATCTCAATGATCTGTTACATTCTCTTCTGATTGGTTGCAATCTCTATATTCTAATCAGAAAAGTCCCTCTTTTTGATTCTCCTTATGATTGGTGCTGCCTCTGAATTCTGATGAGCCATTCACTTTTCTTTTTATTATTTGTATTTATCTTTCATGCTTTCCCTATGAAAAATTGAAGTCTTCAAATTCTTGCCAATATTAGATATGGCTAGTATCAACAAATGGTACTCATAATATATTCGTCTGAAATTTATTCCATGGGAATATGATTTGATTATATGACATATATGCTGAATTTCCTATGCTCATACAATCCAGGCTAATTTCCCCGGATGGCCTGCCCTTGCTCTCTTTGGATTGAAAATTGATGATTCTGACCCCTTGTGGGAAGCTTTAGATCAGAAACATGTCCTTGATTGATATTGAAATTCCAGCTTTTCATTTTAATCTTGATTTTTCAGGATAGAAGGCACCGAAGAACTCAGGCTGGCAGCATGGAGATCGAGTCCCAGAAGGATTATTCTGATACTGATCGGAGTGATAATCCTGATTCAAGATCAGAGAGCAAGGTATACCAGCGGACATGACAGACCAAATGGTATATTTCCTGGACCAAAGGGATTATGTAAAGTGAGGGCAATTCTTACAATTTTCCAACTCATCGAATTCGTGGGTTGGCCTCCCTGGCATGGGTGGAAGGGCTGGTGGGTGAGCAAGAAGATCTTCCATTTTTATTTTTCCTTTTTTGTTTTTTAAACTCTGATTTCTTGTAGAGGGAGAGATTATCGTTTGTGTATGAAAGTGGTGTGAAGAACCCAATACATTAGGATTGTGTACATAATTTGTTAGCTTCCTTAAAGTCGTTTGATGAAATATGCTCTTCGTTCTCTTAAAAGAAAGTGCCATGTTTTAGTTAGCCCAGAAGACAAAAATCACTTCTCGTGACTATGTCAAAGGCTAGCCGCTGCGGCCACCACGGCGAAGGGGTCTGAAAAATTGCAAAGCCTTATCTCTGTGGCTGTAACTTCGGCATTATTTGGACACCATGGACTTTCATCATTCAAGACGACACTGTTGGCACGGTTCACACATTTCCTTGTGGGTAGTGGTGGAGTGTGGCTTGCTGCTATGGCTTTGTCAATGTCGATGACTCAAAAGAACAAATTAGAATGAAAAAAAGGCTTAATAGCATTACAAGTCCATGTGGTATATCGTTTTTATAAATTTGTCCATGTGGTATCACTTTGCACAAAAAGGTTCATGCGGTATCGCAGGGGCCACTTCGCGCAACGAAGGGAGCCCAGATCTGGGCTCCCCTTCTCAGGGGTGGCCGGCAGCCACCCACTCCGGCGACAGGGAGCCCAGATCTGGGCTCTCTTGCGGTGGTGGCCACTGTGCAATTTTTTTTTGGACGCTTTAGATTTTTTTGTTTTGTTTTTTTCAAAATTGTACAAGTGTCGCGATATGATTGGTGCTGACGTGTCTAATTTTACCACGTCAGCGTTTACCGTTAGTCTTTCAAAAAGCACATTAACGGAGGGGCGTATTGTGACCTTGATGTTTACCTCAGGAGTATGAAAATGAATTTCTTTACCAATTCACGCATATCATAGGGGCATGAGATGCGTTTAACTCTTATAATTAACTATAAGCATTAATGGACAAGCGAGAGTCAAATTCAAGATCTTACAGCCACCAGATTTTATGGGACTGCCAATGAATGTTAAGAGCATCTGCAGTATATACCCTGAGTGGTACGATAAGCTTTTAACTTAATTGAAAAGGAAAGGAAGTTGTTTCAGACTTTCAGTAGGGTGTAAATTTGTGAATAAATTAACAAACTTTGTTAAATATCGCTTAGTAAAATGAGAAGTCAAACCCTTCATTGTCACTTAGATAAGATAAGTAATTCATATGATCTTTATAGACAAAGCTTGCATGGATAAGAAAAAAAAAAACACAGAAGCTTTTCTCACTCCCTCCTGCCTTATATTATGTCTTTTTGTTCATTCATGGCTCTCTGATCTCTCAGTCGTGTGAACATAAACTATATTCTAATTTCTATGTCCAGAATTTTGAACTTGCTTGGCTATCAAGAAAAACTGTGCCTCATCCGCGATCCGCTAGTCATCTTGCATCATCAATCACCCATAGGTTGAACATAACCGAAGTCTAGCAAATCCCCATATATAGGTCTACCCCTGCCTCCACCATTTTTATAGCAAAGTGAAGCTCTCCAGTTAAGCTCACAAAAAATGGCGCAGATGGTCGGTACAGACGAGATAGAGTCGCTCAGAATTGAGTTGGCAGAGATAGGAAGGAGCATCAGATCATCTTTTCGGCGTCACACATCAAGTTTTCGAAGCAGTTCAGGATTGAGTTCTGCTAAGGATGATGTTGACGCTGAATATGCTCTGCAGTGGGCTGAAATCGAGAGATTGCCCACGTTTGAGCGGCTGAGATCATCTTTATTTGATAAGGTTGCTGATGCTGGTGCTACTGATAACAAAGGAAAATAGGTGATTGATGTTACCGAGCTTGGAGATCTAGAACGGCATGTGTTCATAGAGAGGCTCATCAAACACATTGAAAATGACAACCTACGCTTGTTGAGAAAAATTAGAGACCGTATGGACAAGTAAGCTTTTGTTCTTGTCTTTTTTTCTTCATACAAATCATGCATAGGCACCAAACTAACGAACGTATTCAGTGAAGAATGGAGAAAATAACCATTAAGTTAAATATGTGAACATAGGTACTAAACTGACATATTTTGATTGAGTTGATGAAATAATATACGACGCTGACTATCCAAATTAACACTCGTGCTGGACTTCGAACCCTTCAGAATACGACGTTGCTCTTTAATGCTCTGGTTATCATTTTCATTGCCCAGAGAGCTAATGATCTTTCTCTGTGTATTTTACTTCTTTGAAGGAGATTAATGTAGAGTTGGTCATTCTGTCCATGCACGTACTAAGACATGGTTCAATTGGCTGAACCCGAATTGTGTTTGCAGAGTTGGAGTGAAATTCCCAACAGTGGAAGTGAGGTACAACAATCTGGGCGTGGAAGCAGAGTGTGAGGTAGTACACGGCAAGCCCCTTCCAACGTTATGGAATTCTCTTCAAAGCATCTTCCTATCTGTAAGTGTTTCATCTCTGGGGAGTAAACCAGAGCTTCATCACGGACAACGTTAGAATTGCATTTCTGGAATTCCTGGACTTTTTTTTTTGAAACATTCTGCACAACTATTCATATTCATGCATGTTTAGATGTGATTCTGTGATCATTGAAGTAGTAAAAGCCTTGATCATCGTAAAAGTTTAACGTGCTGGAAAAAAGATATAATTATTAATAACAGACACTACTGTTATGACACTCGATGGAATTTTCTAAACGGGAATAGTCTCTCGAATGTCAAATCTATAGGCAACGCGGTGTTCATAATGCACTGCTTTTCCTTTGGAATCCATGGCTCTGATACCACTGATGAAATTTCTAAACCAAAGTCGTCTCTCGACAGTGAAATCGAAAGGCAATGTGCTCTGTTTTTAGGAATTGGTCGTGTTATGTTTGTTTTGCCGGCAACCAGTTATTTATAATGCAATCAACTCTCTCACTTATGAAATCCAAATTCTCCTTAATTTATTTGTTACTGCAATATGAGACAAAACTACTCCTCTAATACCAAGTTAACTAGTGAAAAATAGGACTATGATCTTTCGAAGTTCTAAAGGTGTTGAACGTTACAAAGCAAGTGATTAGGATCAAGCATATCCTTGACATTTTGTTAAAGAAAAGACCTGTCACACTGAGGGTGGATGAAGGGAGATCAGATACCACCGCCCCATCGTGGGTGGAAGGGGTGTTAGACACCTCACGAGGGGTAGAGGAGGAATCCCTTGAGCGTGCCAAGGGTCCCTCCACACATGTAACCACTGCTGTTGTTTATTTGTTTTGTAGAACCAATGATATTTTTATGTATTTAGATTTTGACGTGTCTTAATCCCAACCGTTTGTTTGTTGAATAAAATAGGATTGTTTAATTACATTCATACCCTCTGATATAATAAAGTCAAAATTAATGCATCTGGGCTGGAGGTTGCCTTAATGGTTAGGACACACTTAGAACTGTGCTATTAAGCGCACTGCTCACAAGTATAAAATCAGTGATTTAAATGAGAGTCTGGATTGTGGTTGTCGGTCTTCTCTATATTTCCTCATAGCTTTAAAACTTTACTGTGTATCTAAATTGAGTTAAATCTGTCTGAATTTAAGGAGCACCAAGATTTCTCTCGTTACCCCCAAAAACAAGAGTTAGAATGTAAAATATCATACACTATTAGGGCCCTCTCTTTACCATGCCCTTCTTTTCTCTCCCTCTATTTGTTTTTCAAGTTTTCAACGAGTCAACTATAGCAAAAGTTAAGAAAAAAAAAGGATTAGCACGAATTCTTGGTGCCTAGCCGTCTGGTTGGCAAATATGTCACTTTTCCCCCACGCAGACGCCATATTTTCCTTTTCTTTATTCTACTGTCGGCACCTGGTTCTAAACTGGACAGCCAAGGACTGTCCTGCTGTTTGCCTACTCGAATAATTCCTATTATATACTATGTTCTATGTAATTTGGACAGTCAACGTTTTATTCTTCTGTATGATGGTGTTAATAGGCATTATAAAAGTTTTATCCAATTATTTTCTTCTTAACAGGGGTTTGCTAAGCTGCCAGGTTCAAAGTCACGCCAAGCCAAGATTAGCATCATGGATGACGTTAGTGGTATCATAAAGCCAGGAAGGTATTTTATAGAGCTTTAATTAACTCCAACAAGGCTTTATTGATTAAAAATTTCGCAACTTGATGCAGCATGGCAATCTTCTTTGGCACCACAGGCCTCCTTGCCTGCTTAGTGCTAAGTAGCTTTAACCCATATTTTATTTGAGATTTTTCCGTAGTTCTTGCAATGCCTTGGACTTGGACCAAATCTCCCATTAGCCTTTTGCTTTTTGAAGCTTTCATCTTTCTACTAATTGCTACCTGTAACTACTCGTGGGTGAAGTCATTTTTATCTGTATCTTTTCCTGTTTATGTCACCTTCCTCACGATGACAAAAAATCAAATGAGATGGTGCTATTTCTGAGTCTTTCTGACTTGCACCTATAGAGCCAAGGTCGCATACTCATCTTAGGAGTGTGCTTTGATTTAATGTTGCTTCTTGACAGAACAATAATCTGGATGCATAAAAAGCATACCTTTGCAGAACCTTAAAGATACTACGGACAATCCCTAGCATTGGGAAAGGACAAATATTCGGAATTCTCTGATTAATGAACCCGCAAATGGTTAAAGCTCATACTATCTGTATTTTCGAAAATGTATCGACGCTTTTCCTGTATGCGATGAGCTTGGAGGAATAAGCATGAAGGGTGGGTAGACATCTTAGATGAAAGTTGTATCTGTTTCAACGATTTAGTTCAGTGGACAAGGGACTCTTTGAGGACTATGCAAGTATGCATTATAGTTTCGAATTTTATACGAAACATATGTAATAAGATTGTCATGCTTTCTACGATGGAGATGCTCATCCAGGGGAGAATTTTCACCAGGGAATGCTGTTATAGTGATATCCCGCTTTTATGGAATTTTCACGGATAGGCTCTGTATATTCAAATTTGTGATTGTTTGGAATTGGAATATTTTCACCTCAATAAGGGTCTAAAATTTGTGTCCATTTGAATTCTGAAAACCTCTTTGCGAAAGGTTTAGTAGAGAAAAATCATTCAGGTGATATCAAGCTGGAAATATATTCACAGTCTTACCATACTGCAGGATGACTCTGCTCCTTGGCCCCCAAGGTTGTGGGAAGACCTCCCTTTTAAAGGCTCTGTCGGGGAATCTAGACAAATCTTTCAAGGTTTCGTACTTCTATTACCTGAATACATCTATGATCAGCCTGACGAGTACCGTCTTCAATCATAATGGCAATCAAGCTATAACTTGTTCGGTAAACATGCATTGTGATCATAAAAAAATTCAAGAAAGCTCAGCCCAAGTAGATCCTCAAAGATCTGAATTTATGAAGTTAAATTACAGGGCTATCTCATTGCTTTGTTAGCTAATTCAGCTAAACAGGATCTAGCATACCGTAATGTGGTTGAGAGCTACCTTAGTTTGCAGTCCTACTGAGTGTCATATTATCTATCTACCTTCTCTAATAGATTGCTGGGGAGATTTCTTACAATGGATGCAAACTAGAAGAGTTTGTCCCCCAAAAGACTTCAGCTTATACCAGCCAAAATGACGTGCACATTCCAGACATGACTGTGAGGGAAATATTGGATTTTTCAGCTCGTTGTCAGGGTGTTGGAAGCCGGTCAGGTGAGTTTTCCTTAGTGTTACACCTTGAAAATGTTTGATGTAAGAGCCATATAAGCCTAGAACAGTGATGATTATCACATGTTTTTGGCCTAATTTAGAGGTTATGATGGAAGTTAGTAAAAGGGAGAAGGAAGCCGGAATTGTACCGGATCCAGACATTGACACGTATATGAAGGCATCAGTTTCATCTTTATGCTTCATGTCCTTCATGTTTGTGAACTGATCCATCGATATCGCATGACTAATATGTTCAATATATGTATGACAAGAACTCAAATGATTTGGCTCCATATAATTGGTTACAATGGTTGAGATACTTCCTTTTGTTTTTAACAACAAACTCCGAATCAATCCCATCAAACCTCATGACAAAAAAAATTTATTTACTTGATCGCATACTCAAATGAGGAAAATAAATTATTGATCGTATCTCTGAAGCTGAATCCGCAGAATCTTGGAGGAATTCTCAGCTGGATGTGGAATCAATCCTAGCTTTAGCAAAACATTCAGCAATATATAAAATTTTGACTGCCTTATAGTTGGAAAACAACTCAAATTAGCTGCTTCTCAGATTTAGACTATTTAGTTCATGATCTTACAAGTATTAGCATCTAATTCCTCATGATTCTCATTTTGGTTTATAACAAACTTCTGAATGAGAATTGAAGGGCCTGCTCTATGTATTGCAAAATGGTGCAATCACCCAATTTGGATGAGTCCTTATGCGAAAATGTTGGACTTGCAGTCACTGTTCCAAGCGTGCATTGTCATGCCAAATGAAAGCAGTGTACAGCACCAGTCTGATGATATCGTAGTTAACTGAAACATTGGTTGAAATCGGATGGTTACGTATGCAGAACCCTTGACGTAGTCAAATATCTTCGTAGTCAGTATAAAGCATGCATCATGGTCAACTCAAATTTTCATATTCTTTTGTTTCTACTTAGAAGTACTAATTGTGAGGTTCTATTTCTTGATATTAATCCTTGTATTGGTTCTGACAGGCAATTTCTGTCAAAGGTTTAAGAAGAACACTTCAAACAGACTACGTACTAAAGGTCATTCTCTTGCAACAAGTCTGAAATTAAACCTGAAGGTGGTAATTTGTATATGATCCACTTCCTGACCAGATTATGTCTATTGCTGTCTCGGCTTCTCAGATCCTTGGACTTGATATCTGTGCTGACACTCTAGTTGGAGATGCCATGAGAAGAGGTATATCTGGTGGTCAGAAAAAGAGGCTGACTACAGGTAAGGTCGACAAAAAAAAAGCAACAGTAGCTGGTTTTCTAGTAGCATGAGATTACATCAATGCGTTTGATTTCGACTACAATGAGTTGAACTTAAATTTTGCAGGAGAGATGATTGTAGGTCCTACAAAAGCTCTGTTTATGGATGAAATAACAAATGGTTTAGATAGTTCCACTGCTTTTCAAGTTGTTAGCTGTCTTCGGCAGTTGGTGCATATGACGGATACTACTGTACTTGTTTCGCTTCTTCAGCCTGCACCAGAAACCTTTGATCTTTTTGATGACCTCATTTTGATTTCAGAAGGAAAGATTGTGTATCATGGTCCACGCGATCATGTTCTAGAGTATTTTGAGATTTGCGGTTTCAGGTGCCCTGAGAGGAAAGGGGTTGCTGATTTTGTCCAAGAGGTAGGTTCATACAAGCTTATAGTTGTGATCTATTGAAGACTTTATTGTACAAAATAATTACTTTTCCACTATGTTTATGCAGGTAATCTCGAGGAAAGATCAAGCACAGTACTGGTGTCGCACGGAAGAACCTTATACTTATGTTTCTGTTGATATGCTCTCTAGAAAGTTTAAGGAGTCTTCTTATGGAAAGAAGCTAGCCGAGGAGCTCTCAGAGCCTTATGATAAGTTCCAAGGGGATCAGATTTCTCTTTCCTTAAGTCCATTTTCTCTTTCAAAGTGGGAACTTTTAAGAGCTTGTGCATCGAGGGAACTTCTTCTCATGAAAAGGAATTCTTTTATCTATATATTCAAAACAACTCAGGTTAATATTTGTACTTTTGCTTGTATTCCTTGATCCTTTGCTGTGTTGATTTTAATGCCTATGCTCCTTCCCTAGTTCTATTTAGATCCAAAAATGAAATGACCCCCTCCTATTTCTTTCATTTCTGGTTGTGAGACACATGAAAATGAAATATAAGTCCCCAAAATGCAAATAAAGAAAAAATTACAGGGAGGGGACAAACAAATTTCTTATCTTATACCTTCCTACTGGAATATGGGGAAATCTAATTCATGTTTTGGTTTTTCACTATCTGCAGCTTTTTATCATTGCGTGTATCACAATGACCGTATTTTTGCGGACTGACATGGATATTGATGTTCTTCATGGAAACTACTATATGGGTGCTCTGTTTTATGCTCTTCTCATCCTTCTTGTTGATGGGATCCCTGAATTGTCCATGACTATACAAAGGCTTGAAGTATTCTACAAACAGAAAGCCTTTCGTTTTTACCCTGCTTGGGCTTATGCAGTTCCAGCAAGTCTTTTAAAGATGCCTCTTTCGTTCATGGAATCTCTAGTGTGGACATGTCTTACATATTATGTTATTGGCTATAGTCCAGAGGCCGAGAGGTGAGTTTGACAGTACAAAGTTCATGTGTAATTTTCAGTTTCCCCTCTTTTTGATTCATTGGTATCAAATTTATTACCAAAAGATCTCATAGGCTAAAGACTCAACAGAAAATCTTTCTTTTGGTCAGGCAGTGCTCCTTGTTTTTTCTTTTCCCTTTTTGTTGTTCTTGGAGAACCATTTTATATAAACCACTGTTTAGTTCATCTACAATGTCTAACAAAGATAACTGAACTTAGCAGATACTCATATTGTGTCCAATATTAGGAATGTTAAGTTTCAGCAGCAGTGTCAGATTCTGTTAGTTGTGACTGTGTAAATATTTGCTGTGGTTTTAGGTTCTTCCGCCACTTTGTTCTACTTTTTGCGGTGCACTTATCTTCATTGTCGTTATTCCGGTTCCTGGCCTCAGTCTTCCAGACTAATAGTACTTCTTTGACAGCTGCTACTTTTGCAATAGTATTTCTACTATTATTCGGAGGCTTCATTATTGAGAAATGTAAGATTATAATTCTTTTAACAAGTCTCCCTTCTAAGATTGTCAATTGAAAGGACTTACTGAGCAATACTGCTGGTTGCAGCTTCTATGCCTGTTTGGGTGAGGTGGGGTTTCTGGGTTTCTCCCCTTAGTTATGGAGAGATAGGCCTTTCTTTGAACGAGTTTCTAGCCCCAAGATGGCAAAAGGTGAGTCTCTCATGGCATGAATTATCAATTCCTGCACTGGAGGCAGAGTAAAGTAGCGATCAAAAAGAAGATCAACAAATTCTATTTTATGATGAGACAACTAATCCACTAGCAAGGGACAGTCCAACTGATTTTATGACCCCTTGAAAGAGATGGACACTGAAAATCAATCGGACAGGGTTTCAGTCACTGCCCGCGCTTATTCTTTTTGTTTTTGTTTCTGTCTCATGGTCCAAGTTCAATATAAACCTTCTTCACGTCACCATAACTATACCATTACAGCATACCAAGGGGACTGGCCAAATCTTTTATTAAGACTATGGAAGTCCAAATCCTTGTTTCCTATCTCCATCAACCTACTTCCGACTTTGATTGTCATAAAAAGTTTTTGGAGATTATGCAAGTTCAAATCCTGCCACACTAACTCCATACAGCCCTTTTTGCGTTTCTTAATGTTTCAAGTTCTAGCCAGTAAATTATAATGCTGCATTTGCTGCTTAACTGACATTGCCTAATCTGCAACTGTCAATTCTAGATTCCTTTTTTTTCGCTTATACTTCCAATATCATTTCTGGACAGTCACCTCGGATCGATATGTTGCTTCACAAAGATTCTTGCTTAATAAATCTTATCTGAAGTAATAATTCTCAGCTTGATTCACACTTTCTGCATAAAAGTAGTTGCCGTTTAGTTTGTAACCATACCTTGTAGGTTAAATAATTTGGTGCTCATTGTAGGTGCTATGTAATGAAATGTGGATTATAACCTATGCTCCAATACTGCTTGTTATTCATCTGCAAATGGCTTTCCAGTACCGTTAGTCAACCATGACATTAAACATCAGAGTAAATAAACAGCCTTGCCAGCTAAGTTTGTATTCCTTTTTTATTTGTAGATGTTATCCACAAACACGACAATAGGGAGAGAAATTCTTGAAAGCCGTGGACTGAACTATGATGGATATCTTTATTGGGTATCACTTGGTGCCTTATTTGGCTTTGGAATACTTTTCAACATCGGATACATCTTGGCCTTAAGTTTCTTGAAGTGTAAGTTATTTGGTGTTCAGTACATTTCAACTTGAAAAAAGCAAATGCAGCAATGGATGCTGATTCATCCTCATTTATTCAACATACAGCTCCTGGATCATCTCGTGTTATTATCTCACATGAAAAGCTCTCCAAGACACTGGGAAGTGAAGATTCGTATAATGGTGCCCATGTGGATAAAGAATCTGGAAATTCTCCTCCACACTCAAATATAGAACCAAAGGAAGGTTAGATCAAGTTTCTTATGATTGTTCTTCAGACTTTTACTTCTCTCAGTTTATATGTTTCTCCCGCTTTCAATGAATGTCTTGTCCCTTTTACCAGGTAGAATGGTCTTACCTTTTACACCCTTAACCGTAGTGTTTCAAGATGTTCAATACTATGTGGACACTCCCTTGGTAATCACACTCAACTTCGTATAAGGTTCTGGTGGTTGCTGGATGGATAACCATTCACTTTAAAGTATATATGTTCACGTAACTTCTTTCTCTTTTTTCCTTTTTGGCTACCAGGAAATGAGAGAACGGGGATTCACCAACAGAAAACTCCAACTTCTTTCTGATATTACGGGTGCATTGAGGCCTGGTATTTTAACAGCATTGATGGGTGTCAGTGGAGCTGGGAAAACAACTCTTCTTGATGTTCTATCAGGAAGAAAGACCAGTGGCTATAATGAAGGGCAAATAAAAATTGGAGGGTATCTCAAGGTTCAAGAAACGTTTGCTAGGATATCTGGTTACTGTGAGCAAACGGATATACATTCTCCACAAATCACCGTGGAAGAATCAGTCATCTTTTCTGCTTGGCTGCGTTTGTCTGCTGAAATAGACTCAAAAACTAAAGCTGTAAGTGACAGTGTACTGCTATTAAGTTAACTGTTAGGTTTTATATAGGTTGTTCAGATAATAGTTTGTGGAAGCCGCTGCGGCATGTCTTGCAGGAATTCGTGCATGAAGTCCTGAAGTTGAGGTTGATGAAATAAAGGATGCCTTAGTAGGCATACCTGGGGTTACCGGCCTGTCAACTGAGCAGCGTAAGAGACTTACAATAGCTGTGGAGCTTGTTGCTAACCCCTCTATTATCTTCATGGATGAACCAACAACGGGTTTGGATGCAAGAGCAGCAGCAATTGTTATGCGAGCAGTGAAGAATGTAGTTGATACTGGACGAACAATTGTTTGTACAGTCCACCAACCTAGTATTCATATATTTGAAAGATTTGATGAGGTAGAACAACAATCTCTACTTTGATGGAAAAATCGTTAGCAGAATTTACTTGTGAAACAAAGAAGCTCTTTGATTGATCCTATAACTGGCGTTGAACTCAGTAGTACATTTGGTGACTACTGAAGAGACAAAGCAAAAGCCTGGAGACTTGACTTTGGTTGCAATGGAGAAAACATACTCTGATTTGTTGCAACCAGATTATAATTTCATTAGCTGATCCAGGGCTAGCTACTGAAGATTATTATAATAATAATAGTAATAATATGAGAAGTGGCATTGAACAGGAAACCATTGTCTTGATGTTGGATATTAAAGACCTATTTATCGCATGGCTGTTTTTTCCTTTCTCAGTTAATTCTTCTAAAAACTGGTGGTTCCATAATATACTCCGGACCGTTGGGACAGCATTCAAGAAGGGTTATAGAATATTTTGAGGTGAGCGTGGTGTAACAATAATTTATTGGATTTTTTGTGCTTTCATGCCTGTATAGGAATAATCACTAGCTTGAAGAAGTTAAATTGACACTTTAACATTTCTTCTGACAGGGTATTCCTGGGGTTCCAAAGATTAGAGATAATTATAATCCTTCGACATGGATGTTAGAGGTCACGTCTCCCTCTGCAGAAGCTGAACTTGGTGTAGATTTTGCCCAGATATACAGGGTGTCTACTTTATATGAGTGAGTTGCTCTGTTCAATTTCAACCCTCATTGGTTGTGATGTTGCATAATGTCAAATATTAGTTGCTATTCCAAACAAGTAACTTTTATGCTGCAGAATCTCTGCCCTGGCTTATCCTGGATGTCAGATGATAAGTTCAAGATACTGAAACCCTTTAGTTGGCATATTTTAAAAGCAAGGAAAAAAAGGCCTAACGTCACGGCTGAGTTTCCATTTTCTATGTGAGTTCTAATGTTAGGTGCCTTAAAGGGAATTTTTACTGAATGGGACCACTTAGAACTTAGAAAGTGGGAATTTCACCAGATTTTAGAGTTATTGTAAACAGCAAAAAATCACTTTTTCCTATACTACATTGCAATCTGTTCTATCTGTTGATTAAGGATATAAGAGCTCAGACAAAAAGGGATCAAGGTTCATAAGAGAATTGTTGAATTTGTATAACAACGCCTTCTCCATTTCCAAAACGTTGGCAAAGCTATTCCAATATTAGGTACTTTTCAGGACTCAAGGGAATGATTATTACGTATTTGTTGGATTCCAAAAGTAACAGGGAAGGTTAAATTTGAAATCCCCTAGAATGACTTATGAAGCTCACATTCACCTAGTAGACAACTAACATCAGACTTAACTACATATATGAATCCTTCTCAATGCACCCACTGAACATGAGGCTCAACACATATTCGTTTATACTCCTGCATATCACAGAAATAATGTTTCAAAGTTGTTCATTCAATTATTGATTTTCAAAATTGTTCATATATGAACCCTTTCTCTGTCCCCCCTCTCTCTATCCATATGTGCGTGTATGTTGTGTGCATATGCTGGTTGTTAGGTATCAAGGTTGTGCTGTTTTCTTTTTGCAGGAACAACAAAGAGCTTATAAGGCAGTTGAGTAGTCCACTTCCAGGTTCCAAAGATCTGCATTTTCCTACCCGCTTTTCACAAAATGGTTTGGGACAAATCAAATCTTGCCTATGGAAACAGCATTTGGCTTATTGGAGGAATCCATCGTATAACTTGACGCGTGTTCTATTCGCAACTGTATCTGCTTTAATCTGTGGGGCACTATATTGGAACCATGGAAAAAAGTTGTAAGTCTTAATTCTTTTTTCATGTTTCCACTTATCTACCCAAAAATGTGTTAAGTACATGAGAAAATAGTACTATTCTTATTTCCCTTTACCAAAATTGAGTAGGCTCTCTCATTTGCTAAAGGTAATCTGTTTTCTTTTCTTTCTTTTTTTTTGTCTGTATTCTCTTAGAAATAATCAGCAGAACTTGTTCAACATATTTGGTTCGATGTATGCTGCGGTGATATTCTTGGGCATAAATAACTGCTCAACAGTTCTACCATATGTAGCAACAGAGAGAACTGTTATGTACCGGGAAAGATTTGCAGGGATGTACTCTTCACGGGCTTATACACTTGCACAGGTATAATTTTCTACCACTTAGCTCTACTTGTACAGCCTACAATCACCATCCGGTTTAGGGGATAACTAAAAGGAATGTATAGGTTTGATTAGAAGTCTCAAGTCTCTTGTTTAGCCCAGTGTTTGTGCTTATGTAGTTGTGGGTACTGATCTTGTAGGTGCTGGTGGAAGTTCCTTATCTGTTCACTGAAACTGCTATCTTTGTGATAATCACATATCCTATGATTGGATATTATGGATCAGCTTACAAGGTTTTCTGGTACTTCTATTCCATATTTTGTTCAGTGCTCTACTTCAACTATATGGGAATGGTACTCGTGTCGGTGACACCAAACTTCATGGTAGCTGCAATTTTGTCCTCCGTCTTCTACACAATGTTTAACCTGTTTTCTGGTTTTCTGATACCTCGACCGGTAAGTTGTTCAAGTGCTCATGAGACCTCCTCTTATGACATATAGATCAGTTTGCGTGGGTGGGAAAACGATGAATATATAATATTTGGATTTAACGGGGTTGCATTACTCTTGCAGCAAATTCCAAAATGGTGGATCTGGCTGTATTATCTGATTCCTACATCTTGGTCTCTGAATGGTTTGCTTACTTCACAATATGGAGATATAAATACGCAGATCGTGGTATTTGGAGAAACCCAAACAGTCGCTGCCTTCATAAGAGATTACTTTGGCTTCCACCATGATCAATTACCTCTTGTGGCTACTGTTCTCATTGCCTTCCCCGTTGTTTTTGCTTCCTTGTTCGCATATTTTGTGGGACGTCTAAACTTCCAGCGTAGGTAAACCTGTCGGCTCAATAGAGGACTGAAGTCTATAATTATGCGGGGAACTGCAACCCTAATTTGCTTGTAAAGGAATTTGCCCTCTTTAGTAAGATCCTTCTATAAATCGATGAAGATGAAGAAATTAATCTCTACCGTCATTTTATATATTACAACGACTGGAAAGAAGCAAGGAATGTGCATGAACCGCCTTGGCATGCAATCATCAAATAGAAATAACAAGCTTTAGTAGGGCTGGGTAATGGTGGAATCAGGGCGGTTCCTTCCCCAACCGCTACCGGCTTAGGGTTCCATGAAACTGCAAGTAGCAGTTTATTTTTGGAAAAAAAAGAATAATAACAATAATAATAATAATAAAGCTTAATTGCACTCAAGGCCCGTACAAAAGTTGCTAGACCTTGAGGAAGAGTTTAAGTTTTTTTTTTACAACGAAAACTTCATTCCAAAAAACAATCAAAGAAAATGACCCTCAAATTGAGGCTCATTTGTCAATTTTTCGTCAATTCCGTTAACGGTCATTACTGACAGAGTTTTAAAATCCACGTCATAATGAATTAGAAATCGTTATCTGCCCAATTAAAACATTGCAACACACTTTAATGAGACGACTTTCGTTCCAATTGCAGACACCTGGCGCAGATGCGGCATTGATGTTTTAATTGGACATATGACGCTTTCTAATTTATTATGACGTGGATTTTAAAACCCTGTCAGCAATGACCATTAACAGGACAGGCGGAAAATAAACGGAAAGACCTCGATTTGACTTAAACTCTACCTCAAGGTTCTATTTGTTAAAAACTTTACCTCAATAACTCATTTACAACATTCGCATACATCAGGAGCCCTAGGTACAATTAATCCTAAAATAAAACCCCATTTTAGTGGTGGACCTGCCAATAGAGACAACAATAACATGGAGTGGTTCCACCGCTACTGCATTCTTAATGCCCGACCCCACGGCGGAAATGGGAATTGCTTCTGCTACTGTTCATGGGGGCAGTATCGCCTTTCGGTAGTGATGCTGGTGGCGGTGCCGATTAATTAAATTGGCCACCACTTGTTCTTAGGGGTGGGCAAAAAACCCGGGACCCGAATGTCCGACCCGTTTCCGACCCGATCGGGGCGGGTTTAGCCGGGTTCGGGTTTAAATCTGAAGGAACCTGAATATTCGGGTTCGGGTATGTTAGTATACCCGAACTTCGACCCGACCTGAACTAAAAATAAAAACAAAAAAGCGTTTACTACCCTCAGCGAAACGCACCGTTTCACTGAGGGTATTTTCTCCCGAAGCTCCCTTCCCCTTAGGTCATTCGCGATTTCGATTCGACCCCCCCACCCCGCCTCTGCCCTCTGAGCCTCTCTTTCCAAAATTCCACCCCTAGCGGCCAGCCGCTTCTTCACGTCCCGAACCGGTTATCTCCTTCCGGCCACCGTGCTCCCCCTCTTGCCGCCTTGTCTCTGGCCTCTCTCCGTCTCTGAAATACATAGGACATTGCCTTCTCGATCAGAGCTGTTGAGATCTGTTCTTTCTGCGGATTTAGTTGGGTAAGCTACTTTTTTTGCTGCATATTATTTGGCCATGTATAATTATCTATCTAAATTAGTTGGGTAAGCTACTTTTTTTGCTGCAGATATTTTTTGCCCCATCATTCTTCTTAGCATTAGACTCATAGTTGGATGAAACTCGTAGATCTCATGCATAGGAAAGCCTCCCTTCAAACTTAATGAAGATTTTGGTGTGTTATTAGTTCTAGTTGAGGGTTATGCTCTGTCTTGGTTGATGTTCCTTAAGGTGCTGGAAAATTGTCTTCACCTTTTCCTTTCCCAGCTGTCAAAAGAAACATTTTCTTTTGATGAGAAACAACCTATGTGTTCTGAGTATGTTTAAGTCTTGTATTATTACATGTCTGTGATGGAAAATAGACTTGTATTATTACATGTCTATGATGAGAAACAACATACATGTCTTGGTTGATGTTATCATCTTTTTAACTTTACGTAATTGATTGACTGTTGTATCATTGTCTGTGATGGTTACTTGCCCTAACTTATTACATTTTTAGTGCAGGTTACACGATTGTGTGGGATTGGTTAGTAGCTCAGTGCATTGATTCAGGTACAAATCCATTCACTTAATTTATGTTAATTATTTATTGTAGTTTATAGTTAAATTATAATGTTAGAGTATAGATTAGAAAATTAGGTTGTGAAACTGTGGAGGATGAACTTGATTGGAGGATTTGGTTGTGTTTGAAATTGTGGAGGACTGGTTTGATTGAATCATTTGTACATGTTTGATGTTTGAAAGTCTTAGATTTGGTTGTGTTTGATGTTGAGAAATATGCATGGTCAGGAGATCGAATATTGTTCTTTTCTATATCATGTTTTCTCCTTCTCTTATGATTTATTTCCGATAAAGATTCTATTTCTTAAACAGTATATAATGTCTTCTTTAATGTTTCATTGAAACCGAAGTTTATTTTCTACATGTTATTCCAACCAGTTTTAATGTAAGCCACTTCTTTGTACATGTCTTAGATTTGGTTGTGCAGGAACTGCTTGTATCTTTATTTAGTAAGGTAGTAATTTGTTTTGTATTTCTGTAAATTTTTTTCCCTTTATCTTTGATATGTCACAGAACCTGTAGAAACCTATCTTTCATCAAGAGGAAGAGTTGGATGATATTGAGAGTTACAAGCTTGATGTAGGTATCTTTCTCATTCATTGTAAATTTTTAATTGTTAAATAATAATTATTTTCATTTCAATTATTAAATGAGCGACGTTAAATTCATTTGTATTGGTTGTTGTTGTTGTTTTAGAATTAGAGGTCGATCCATTGGGCATTCTTCTTGAATAATGATTATGAACGTGGAGCTGGACTGCTGGAGTATGGCTACAACAAAAAAACAATGTAAATTGTTTACTGTCTAGCATTGATTATTTTTATGCTCATTTTATTTTCTAAGGGATTGTGTTGTGATTTGTAAAGTCTAAAGTGTAAACTGTTGTGCAGGGTAGAAGATGATTCATTTGCTTTGATCGTTCAAGTCTTCAAGAATATCTTATTTGCTTTCATTGTGATTTGATCTCAGCAAGTTATTGTAATAGTTAGAACTTAGAATTATTATATTTTCATAATTTCATTGTAATAGACTAATAGCTTAAGGAATTATGTTTATTGCTTGTAATAGACTAATGGGTTATTTATTGCCTAGGTTATTTAGTTAGTTGTTAGGTTGTAATGGTTTCAAATTCAAAATCCATCACATTGTAGTGTTCGGTGATGTAGGGTTATGAAGTTCATAACGGGTTTTATCTTTATATTGGAAATTGGAATTGCAACACTGCACGCGAAAGGCATCAAGTCCTAGTAATACAATGAAAATATGTACGCACTTTCACTTATTACGAATATAGATAGATGCTTTGAAATCAGAAAGTTTTGAAATGTGCCCAAGTGCCTAAGTAGAAGAAAATTGATGGATGATACTTGGAACTGGGCGTCCTGGGCCCCAAATATAGAGCCCATAACGGTTTTGGGCTTTGAAACCCAAAACCGTTATGGGCCACCTTTTTGAGGCCCAGAACCCCGAACCCAAGCCGAACCTGAAATTCGGGTCCGGCTTGGTTCTTCATGCATTTCGGGTCGGGTTCGGGTTTAAATTTCCGAACCTGAAGCCGAAAAGCCCAGCCCTATTTGTTCTGCTGAACAGCTCTAAGCTGAGATGCTATGTTTGTGCCCGTATGTACACCTTTCGATCTCCATTAATTTGTTCCCTCTATTTTGTTCCTTTTCTTTTTTGCTCTTTTTTCTTTGGCAATCGATAACAAAATTGATCTTAGCCACCATTTGTTGCGCGGTAGAAGAGTTTTAAATGAATTATCTTTCAGAAAAGTTTTTTTATTTTCAGTATTCAAGTTATTACTTCAAATATGTTTTTTTGAAAGTAAGTTATATTTTTTTATATAATTAATAAATTGAATTCTTAACCTTATCAACAGATGAAATAAACATAAAATATATAATCAAACGACTAATACATATTTATTTCTCATAACGTACATCAAATGCTATATATTATATATAAGATAATAATATTTATGTCTACTTAAAAAGATGAGCTTGTAGCTACCACGACAAACATGGAGAAGAGTGTAGAGGAAATAGAAGAGCAGATTAAGAGAAATGAGATATTGATAGAAATTTTAAAAAAAAGGAGATTACAATCTTTTTGCAGTTGATCAATTCTATTTTCAATTTATCAAATTTTACCAATTTCTTCAAACATCATAAACTAGAAAAAAAAATATTTCAGAGATTAGTTTGCAGTGAACAAATGGTGCCTTAGTTCAAAATCCTGCTTTAAATGTTTTCATGTCTTTTGCGTACCCGAGTACACATTAATATGATGTAAAGGGCAGAGAGAATGTAACGACCCAAGGACAAGCACTAGCTACATCTGTGCTTTGACTTCAAAATGACTAGTCAAGGTTGCTCTTGAAGCCTCTTGGATCATTATAAAGTCCAGTTCAACCTAATAAGGTCCCAATGTGAGATTTGACTCTTATAAAACTCATCTCTCATTCATTCTCTTCTCTCACTCCTTGTGAGATTCGGAGTATCACAGAGAAAGAAGGCGAAAAAGTAAAAACAAAAAAATGGAAAAGGGTAATATTATATATATATATATATATATATATATATATATATATATATTCGAGTTAACCCATTTTCTACTTTGGGAAAGCTGGTTCTTGTTCAGGAGCAATGAATTTACCAGACTAAGTGGAATAATAAATTCAAGTACTGTTGTGGAGCTTAATCATTGTTCTTGTTCTGTAGATTGTAACATAATTGGGTCATGAATCAAGTCAAATTTGTCTTTGAATGAAGGAGTGGATGTATGAGCAAGTTTAAAAGGTAGTCGTAGTTTTTCACAACTTTTTTTATGTTGACTTTCGGGACAAATACTCATAAAATTACTCTCTGTTAAAAAGAAAAAAAAACAGAGAGAGACAAAGGTTTGTCTGGTCGCAGTCGCACCACGGTTCTACCAACCTTCACCCACTACTTTCATCTCACTGTAGTTGGCCAAATCATAAACTGGACAGCTACTAAAGACGATTAGAAGAATAGTATCTTATCTTTTTTTCTAATCAAAAAGAGTTTTAAGAAGGGGTCACCAACGTGGACTATTCTTTCTTCCAATATAAATATTGACATATTCAAAATGTCAGTATTGATTCATAGTTGCTCACATGAGAATTAAAGATTGTCTCCATAACCCCACAATACCTCATGCATCCAACTCGTTCTTGAATGTCCCTATTTTCAGTTCCCAAACTAACTAGACAACCATGCACTATAGTGATAAAGTTTCTACACTATTTTGGAGTCACTTGTTGAATATATATATGTATGCACGTGTGAAAGGATAAAAATGTTGAGTTAAAAAAAAGACACACGTGTGGGTGGTTAATATAACATAGTTGAGCTTAATTAAGACTCTTTAGCACTGATATCAGAGTCCCAGAGTTCTAAAAGTCTTGGCCTAACAGTTAAAGGGAAAACAAAATGTCTCCTATCCAACACAGAGCTTGATGTATGAGGGAAAGATTATTAGAATTAATCCAACATCGATTGTGGAAAGAGGCTAATGACTAATTTGTATGTGTGAGAAGAAATCTCACCTTTCGAGCTAGCTTTTGGAGTTGAGAAGTTTCAAGATCATCTAACAAATGGTATCGGAGCATATGGTGTGATCCATATAAGGTTTGTAAGATTGGGAAAAGATACTTAAGAGAGAGGAAGGAGTAAATTGTGGAGGGCGATGCACAAGGTGAATCCTATGCAGACCCATGATAGAAAAAAGGACCTACTGATCAAGCTTCAATTTGAAGGGGGTGAAAGAGAAACCAAGTTGTGTAGTTGACGTCCATTGAAAGGGAAGCGGATTAATGTAGTGATAGACTCACACGTGAGGAGGAGCTTGAATGATGTTAATATAGCATAGTTGGGTTCAAACTTCAAACCTATAAGTTTAAGATTTTAGATTGACTGATGTCTCTATATACTATATTATGAGCCCACTAAGAAACTCAGCTCTAGTAGTACACCACTCTCCCCACCATTTAGCCCCGTAGCCCCTCCACCATATATGTGTATATATGTACTATGGCCAACAAAAAGATAAATTTACTACCGTCCACAAGGGGAAACATTAAAAAAAAAAAAAAAAAAATCTGACCTAACCCGACCGATCTGCACAATCTTTATCCAATGATGAAATGAGACGACTATATATTGTTAGTGTTTTAATGTTGGCGTAATTCCGTGTCAAATTTTAAATTCAAGTTGAGTTGTATTTTAAGTTTGGTCAAAGTGATCAAGAAATTAAGGAGTCTTTCAAAGTTGAAAGGATAAAATGTCATCAAAATGAAAAGCTAAAAACAAGGAGCTGGTGATGCAAAGTCTCTGAAACTATTTCAAAATTTGGATTTTGAAATATTTCATTCCTTTTGGAATTCTTTTTGAAATAAAACTAAACCAACTCTATAAATACATAGAGAGATCGACCAAGAAAATTTGAGGAGGTCATTCCAAGCTTTATTCAAATTCAAGCCTCCTCCCTAGATAGAGAAAATCTTTTAGATATCTCTGCTCATAAACAGTTCATATTTTTTCCAGTTATCTAGATTCAATCACCATTGAAACCAACATTCTTGTGGGAGTTTGACTGCCAGAGTTCCCGGTATTGAAGAACAAGGACGTTCATGAAGAGTTCATAAGAAGAATCCCAGAGAGCTGAGGGTTAATCGTAGAAAGCGAGTCTAGGTTGGATTGATTAAATTATTATATCGGGGTAGTCAGAGTCAAACAACTGGATGTTGCCCGTGTCTGAATCACCGTTGTAAGGTTTTATTTCTTAGTGAATTTTTGGTAGCTGCTAGCCCAGAGTGATTTTTCCTTTGAAAGGTAAGTTCAAAGGTTTTCAACTTCGTTAACAAAATCTTTGTCTATTGTGTGATTGATATTTATGTTATTATTCCGCTGCATATATATTGTGTTGATTAATTATTCAGATTTAGATGAGACTCTTTTATGACTTGTTCTAAATTTTTCTATTAATAAGAAAAGAAAGTATCAACACCTATTCACCCCCTCTATGTGTTTTTTAGGGTCTAAACAGATTTTTCATATATGATTAAGAACTCTCTTATTGACCGATTGTCGTTTCCATTCACCCTTAAATCTTGCAAGTACTACGTAGTATTTCTTTAATTAATTTCACATCCACCAGCTATCTTTTTATATTTCTCAGAGCACAAGAAGATGCTGCATATGCGGTCCTCGACTCCTCTGCATATGCGGTCCTCTACTCCTCTGTCTTCCCGGTTGCCAAATTGTTCTTTTCTTCTTGAAACTGGACTACGAGCATTGAACAATTGCATGTTTTCGACGACACTATTACCTCCACTTTGACCTTGGCCAGCTTAAAGGTGTCGTGGGTAAGAAGCATCATACGACGAGCTTCTGATGAATCTAGACTTAATTAACTGCGTTATTAAGGGATCACGTGTGAAGTATCTGGATACACGTACGTGGATATATACAAGCATATATAATTAAGTTTATGTGGGCAAATCCAACCACGATTCTTCTGGCTGCTGCAATTTTGTTCAACGACTTGCCAGTCCAAATATAGATGTGTGGCAATGGCTAACGATGATGACGTTCGACGTCATTTCTTACGTGGGTTATGCAGGATGCACTTGCATCGCATGTAGTGGCGTATTTAGGATATAGAATGAGTGAGGTCGAATTTTTAAGGGAAAATGACCAAAAAAATTTTCCACGTAATGTAAAAAGTGTCTTAAAATTACAATATCGCAAATTAAGAACTAAAAATATTAAAAATAATGAAATACAATTATCCATACCAAAAAACAATTTAAAACCCGTGTCTTGCAGACAATTTATCTATAGTAGTTTTTAAAGGCTGGTAGCATGTGTCAGTAACATGTTCCACACCAAGAAACCGTTCAATCACCTATCCACTTTTGTTCACATATCTCAAAACCATTGTCATTTGCTTATTCACTGAACTATCTCGAGACTCTTCAACCATAAGACAAAAAAATTCGTCCTCAATGTCTTTAATGATAGCAATTGTGGTCTGTGCTGCACAAGTCAATAGATTTACGCAACCCTAGGTCAGAAATAATATCATCCGAACTCAACAAAGGGCGAGATCTTTTTGAACTACAATCCTCATTAGAAGTAGTAGCCACATTAGGAGTATTAGACGACTCCATGCTTCGTGAACTTTTTTTTTTATAAAAATCTATCCATTATCTAAAAAGAACAAAACAAAACAAAATGTCCATCAACATATGAGGAAGACAATTCTTAACACCCATCAATAATTATGGAGTTTGATGCTTATATGAAGATAAAGAATCTTCTTCTGTCAAAAAGTATTGGTGCACTCAGCTATTTCTCGTAAAAAAATAACCTCAGTAATAAATTAGATTAATCAAAAACAATATTTTCTTTGCTTTCCTTTCTAATTGGCAAATGATAAATTAGTAAGGACCTACATAATTTATGTATTAGTGCAGTAAAGTGATAATGGACCAGTGAGAGGGACTACTGAGGCGTGAGGGCTGAGGGAGACATAGAGAGATCGCAGAGTGAGAGAGAGAGAGGTGTGAGTAATTTTTTTTTAAAAAAAATCAGAGGGTGAAACGATGTAATTTCACCCTCTAATTTTTGTAAAAAAATTAAACAATTAGGCCACACAGACTGTGCCAGTAGGTGTGCCCCCGCTGGCCAGTCCCGCCCCCACTGGCCTTAGAAGCAGGACGGGGTGGCTGGGCCAGTGGGAGCGGATCTGCTTCTTAATAACTAAAAAAAATTTGCAAAGGATTTTTGGAGCCAGTGGGGGCGGCCACCCCTGCCCGCACCCCCTTGGATCCGCCCATGACCGCATGACATGTTCGTAAGGGCACAAATATTTGGTACGTTTTAGCGGAGAACTCTTGGTCTTCATGTTGCATGCATGGTTTAATTTATGAATCCCACCAGATTCTGCGCAGATATATACATAATCCACGTTGAAGTTCAGAAATATAAAAAAGACGTACAAATTAAAGACGTACGTTTGTTACCTTGAAATTAATGGTCAACATTCCTATCAGGGAAGTTTGAATAAACTGCAGATTTAAATAAATTTGGATTAAAAAGTTCCCACACGAGATTGGATGTTTGGTTCAACTTAGTTGTTAACGTAAAGAAATTGTGGGAATTTCGTAATCATTAATTTTTGTTTTTGTTTTTTAATTTATTTGAATAATCTATATCGATCATTATCCTAAATCTTTGAGTGATAATTAATCAATTCTTTTGTTATAATTTATCTGCTAAATCGAAATGGGACATTAATATTTATTTTGTTTGAAAACATTATTATTAATCTTGCTCACTTAAAATTCAGACTGAGTCTCGGTCTCATCCATTTGACTTATAAAATAATTGTAGAGAATGATTATGAAGGCATCACATTTGTAAATGAAACACGGTACGTACTTAATTATGATAGATTATTCTTACCGTTAAATCTGAATCTAATATCTTTTGGTAACAGATTCTACTAAGATCAGACAGGAACTATAACAAAATAAGACAAAATAAAGGAAAGGAGGGGAGGGGACGTACGTTAATTACTAATATTACTTTGTACTTGTTTTTAGGAGAGGAAGAAAAGAATATTGGGAATATTTTGGTTGAAAAAAATAAGAAAATTAATTAAGTTAGTTCTATTGATTGTGGAAGGATTTCGGATAAAACAAGCAGAGTTCAGAGATGACATATATTGGGATCTGTTTCTTAGTGGATTTTAACAAATCATGTACATGGTCAGCCACTTATATATATATGTTTTACCATGTTAGTACAAAGCTAAATCCCAAATACCTTAGGAGTAGAACACAATATCCTAAGCACCAGTTAAGTTTTGAATTTAAATATTAGCTAACGATCGACCCTGGCTAGAAGCCGCGGAATGCTTCAGTTGGATATATATATATATATATACTCTGGTTTGGCTCTTGGCTATTATAAATTTATTTTTCTGTGGTCCCGCTCTGAATTTGTTTGTTATGTTTGTATGGTTTGTCTTATAGTTGTGCTATGATCTCCTTTCGGACTTCTAGTTTGCTCGTGCTAGTCATGGGATTCTTCTGTACTTATTTCTGGTGACATTTAATAAGACTGCGATCAGGTTGTTGCTGACATGTGTTGTTGTCATGTCGTGGCTAGCTGCTGCATCAATAATCTCTGCATTTATTGTTAGCTCCTATATATGCTGTTGCCTGCTGGTGCTTGTGATTCTAGCTTTTTTTTTGCACTGGTATACCTATTGCGACTTTAGCTTTTGATTTCTGAGGTTGTCCTGTGTTTCTAGGATCTTTCTAGGTTGTATAATGGTGCTCTTAACGAAGATGACTTGTATGTGAGATTTGCCCCAAAAATAAAAATGTAAGAATTGTTCCCGTAATGTCAGCCAAAATCACCATCTAATGCTTTTCTAAAAGGATATTTTGATCACTTCCATTATTCCAGGTATATTGTGTGGGACACTGTTTAGACCCTAAACTTAGTGAATAGTAAGTTAAAGATTTCAGCACAATCTATATCACCTTAATGCGGAAAACCTTATACAAATCTAAGCACAAAGAATATATTGAATCTATCCAGATATGGAAAATATCACACAACCATATTAATGACAGAAATTCAATATATATAGTTAATTTAAACTCTTCTAAGATTACTTAGACAATATCACAAACACTTGGAGTGCAGAAAATCTTTGATCATATCTTTTAAACCAAGAAACACAACCAACCTACCAAGATTCGAATTTATATTTTGCTAATCAATTAACAAGCAAATATAAAAGGAAATTAAATGCAAACAATCACACAAACACAAGAGATTGTTTACGAAGTGGAAAACCCTTTGAAAGAACTCCTTCAAAAGGGAAAAACTAGTCTGGGCTCACCACCGGTTAACCAATCCACTAAATGAGAGATACACTTACAGTCGGTGACTTTGTTTACCACAAAACCTTTTCTACTTAACAAATCCCGAAAGAAGCAATTCGAACGACACGCTCGAACCCGTACCAAGCGGTATAATCCAAAACCTTTGGATCTCTCTCTCACTTAAATGAATCTTGACCAAGCAAACTTGCTTCAGGACGATTGGAACTTCAATTGACAAACACCGGAACTCCGATGTTTACCCACTGCCACAGTAGGGTTTTCTTGGTAGTGATTAGTTTCTTCAACAACACTTGACGGAGGACAACCAAAATCTTGATTATTCAAGTCTTCAAGAACAACCTCCTCTCGAATCTTCACAAATCTCTCTCTAGAAGCCTTCGAACTGTTTCAGATCTCTTTCTCTTCTATTTTCGTCGAAGTCTCTCTGTCCAGCATTTCAAAATGTCTTTTTAAATGACTGGGTAAGTCCACGCAGAATTCAGTTATTATTTCTCTCGTGTTTGGGCTTGATTAGCACTTAACTACTTTAATAACTTTATAACTTCCAGATTTCTTTACAAATGAATTCTTTCATCCGTTAACCACTTTAACAACTTCCAGATTTCTTCACAACTAGACTCTTTCATCTGTTAACCACTTTAACAACTTCCAGATTTCTTCACAACTGAATTCTTTCATCTGAAACACACTTTAATTTGATCATCCACATCCAAGACAAGTTCCTTTACAACATACATGTCACGGAATAAAGCCAACATCTATCTTTAGGAACTAACACATTGTACCAGTTTTTTTTTTAAGAAGCAAACGTCTGAACAGAAGTTTTGAGGATACCTTACAGCAAAAGTCATAATTTGGGACGAGAGATTGTGACTTAATACACAATGATTTTTTTTCTTTTAAACAGTGATTATCCTTTATGATTTGTTTGTAATTAAACTTGAATTTTACAACAAAAACATCTGTCTCAGCTCTTCTTTCGTTGTTGGAGTATACGCGGTTGGGCTGTAATAATTAAGCATGACATCAGGCTACTTGTCAGGATATATATACGCATTTTAGATGCTTGTTTGCGTATGGATTTTTTCTCCCCCCTCTCTCTCTTGGACAAATAAAGTAAGTACGGTGCTTCATCATTCTTCGTAGTCTGGACATAGGTTGAGGCTTGCATATCAGTATAAATACCCCACACTCGGTTAAATCTCAAGTGTTAAGCTCTCTCCACTATTAAATATGGCTCAGATATTTGGCACAGACGAGGTAGAGTCGCTAAGGATTGAGTTGGAAGGTATAGGAAGAGGCCTGAGATCATCATTTCACCGTCGCACCTCCAGTTGCCAAAGCAGCACAGCATTGAGCTCTGCTAAGGATGACGCTGACGTTGAATATGCTATACAGTGGGCACAGATTGAGAGATTGCCCACTTTTGAGAGGATCAGAGCGTCTTTGTTTAGTATAGACGATAATGGAGAGGCAGCTGATGAGAAAGGCAAGGAGGTGATTGATGTTACCAAGCTTGGGTCTCAAGAGCGGCATATTTTCATAGACAGACTCATCAAAGACATTGAAAATGACAACCTTCGGCTGTTGCAGAAAATTAGAAAGAGAATGGACAAGTAAGTCATTAAGTTCAATAGCCACACATAATTAAGTACGTGCGTTGCCTTTATACTTGACCAGGGAATTCGTGCTGCAATAAGACATGAGAAAACAGTGTCCATTACATGGGCTCTCGACGTAATATACCATTCGACTCATAAGGATGCACGCTGCTCTTAAGTTCTTAATTCGACTCATAAGTTTCCCATTTGCTAAGGATTCCATTTCAGAGTTTTCTCAGTCTTCATACACACTAGTATACTGTCCCTGCCAGTACTAAATGATCAATGCCTTGTGGGTTCAATCTGAACCGCTCTTTGCAGAGTTGGCGTGAAGTTTCCAGCTATAGAGGTGAGATATAGAAGTCTATGCGTGGAAGCAGAGTGTGAGGTAGTTCATGGAAAGGCACCACTCCCAACTCTATGGAATTCCATAAAAAGCATGCTTTTTGTAAGTATTCTCTTAACTGTAGTTTTGGAGCTTGAAAACGGAAATCAAGGACTAACAAGGATTGTACGAATGGTTTTTAAACTAAGCTTTTGGGAAATAGAATAAATTTATTTTTCGTGGACTAATTTATATGTAATCTTGACAATCACGCTTCATGAAAATGGTAGCCTTGAAGCTATATTTTGAAGTCAATTGGACATTTTTGAATTCTCATTCGATTTTACTTTTAACAGGAGTTGAAAAGGCTCGTGGGTTCAAAAACACCTGAAACCAAGATCAGAATCATTAATGGTGTCAGCGGGATCATAAAGCCAGGAAGGTAGGCTCAACGTCAAATTGTCGATTTAACCTTTAAGCCTTCTCTGTTCACGGTCAAATATGCCTATTAATTTCAAATTCTAGTTTGTTCGGGGCTGTATTTGTGCAATCGTTGGGCTTTTGTCCTTTCTTTAGTGGCTTTAACCCTCTCTAGATGCAGTTTTTGAACTGCCCAGAGAGTCAGTTCTTACGAATGGTTAACGGCTGATTTGTCTTCATTGCCTTCTCTTCTGGGCTAAGTAGTCTTTGTTGCTTGTGAACAACCCATGTTTACAGATTTATCTCATGTTGAGATTAATTGGTGCTTACTTCAAATTCTTGTGCATGAAGTTTTTTGCAGTTCTATTACCACTGCCTCTCGTCTTTCAATGTTATAATGTCAGCTGCACCTGATGTACAGAATCTTTATTGGCTACCAATACTCTGTTTGACAAAGCTTGGCCTTGTTGTGAACCTATAATAATAGTTATTATCATCCTCTTTAATAATCACTGTAATATAATATGTAACCCCAGAAATGTTTTACAATAATAGATAATTCGATCAACATTTTGCAGTCACACAACATTTTGCAATCACACTATGCTAAACGGTTGAGATTTTCTATAGCTTGTAAACTAATTTGCCACAGTTAAGATTTGCATCATCTCTTTTTCGGACGGGATAGATGTTTGCTGTCAATGTTGCTTTGTATCTGTATGAATGTGTTGTATGACTCAACCCACTGCCAATTTGACTCAGCACTCTGCCAATTTGACCTTATAGACATTTTTGGATCACACCACGAATGTTCACTGTTGCTCCACTATTCACTCGTTTGACCTTGTATCATCTAGATTAGAACTGTACCAAGTTGAATGGTTTTGATCATTTTTCAAGTACTCAGAGACCTCCCATTGTATGATTCTATATATTTATATGGATTTGCTTTATGCTTTATATGTTACAAGTACTTATCCAGCATTTGTCTTGTATTTACAAAGTCTATCGATATGATGGATTCTTCTTTCATATACATGTTTCAAATTTAGGAAGCCTTCAATGACATCTAGCTTCTGCATACAACTTTTTGTAAATCTCTTTCATAATCTTCCTGCTCCCACTAGCAAGTCTTTCTCAGATTAGAGTGTTTCCACCCAATTTAGTTGCTCTGCAGAATAAGTAACTGCTCACATAGAGAAATGGAAGCATCAAGCATGCAGGTGATGTTACTCTTTTGAATCTAAATGCACTTGTCTTTGTTGCAGGATTACTCTGTTGCTTGGCCCCCCAGTGTGTGGAAAGTCATCTCTTTTGAAAGCGCTTTCCGGAAATCTAGACCTATCTGTAAAGGTTTTATTCTTTCTTTAAGATTAATGTTTCTGTGAGATGAACTTGAACGCAAAGTAGTGCAAAAATATTACTTACAAGGCCAACTGCCAGAATGAAAAGAAAAGGTCCAACAACACCTTCAGTAGACCAAACAACTTCAAGCCATAAGAAATAAACTCTAATTTATTAGATCCAACTAGTGGCTTGAGTTGGAGGTCATTTCAACATACTGACTCATGCTATTTGAGTTTTCATCAGTTTTTGGTTAATTCTATATTATTCTGTAATTCTACTCACTATAGTATCTACTCTGTGGATAGGCTGTTGGGGAAGTTTCTTACAATGGACACAAACTAGAAGAGTTTGTCCCCCAAAAAACTTCTGCTTATATAAGCCAGGATGATTTACACATTTCTGAGATGACTGTAAGGGAAATATTTGATTTTTCAGCCCGTTGTCAGGGTGTTGGAAGCCGAGCAGGTAGGTTCTATTGCTGATTATTTAGTAAAGATTCCCCAGCTCGGTTAGTGCACTACACCTATGATAGTAAGTCTAATAATATATATTTGCCTTTGAAGAGATTTTAATTGAGGTCAGTAGAAGGGAGAAGGAGGCAGGAATTATCCCAGATCCAGACATAGACACGTACATGAAGGTACATTGAGCATCCCACCTATCTTTGCCCTTCATAGCTGTCACCCCCATTGGGTATTCTGATGTATATGACTATGGTTTGCTTAATCAGGCAATTGCTGCAAAAGGACTAGAAAGTAACCTACGGACAGACTATGTGTTAAAGGTAATTATCTCTGACATAGATAAAATCAAATGTGTTGTCCCATGCAATTCATAAATTTGAAGTATGCCTCACCTTTGTCAATTCTGTGAGGGCCTCTCAGATCCTCGGACTGGACGTCTTCTCTGAAACTCAAGTTGGGGATGCCATGAGAAGAGGTCTCTCTGGTGGTCAAAAAAGAAGAGTTACAGCAGGTAATGGTAATAAAAATGATGATAGATTGAGTACAGTATGCATTGGCACTCCTTATATAGGTATTTAGCAGGTAGTGTTGGATAACTAAATTCTATCACCGGCGTAGAGTTTGTTTTTTAGATGCTGCTTTAGTGCTCTATATCGGATCTGTCTGTGTTATGACCATATAAATGCATATAACAAGCATGAACAAGAAGGAGCTGCTCTCCATTTGAGATGAGCGAAAAATGTGCCCAACTCAACCATAAAGCTGTTGCATTCCTATATTGCAGGTGAGATCATTGTTGGTCCAACAAGAGCTTTGTTCATGGACGAAATAACAAATGGCTTGGACAGTTCAACTGCATTTCAAGTGGTAGCTTGTCTTCAGCACTTTGTGCATATCACTGATGCTACTATACTGGTTTCACTACTTCATCCAGCACCAGAGACGTTTGATCTCTTTGATGACCTCATTCTAATGTCAGAAGGAAAGATTGTGTATCATGGTCTGCGTGATCATGTTCTAGAATTTTTTGAGGACTGTGGGTTTAGGTGCCCCAAAAGGAAAGGGGTTGCAGACTTCCTTCAAGAGGTAACTGCATCAAAAGGCTGTGGCTGTTGCTTTCTTCTTGAACTTCTTTTCAAGGTGAAACATTCATGGCTTAATTGATTTTGCAGGTTCTCTCAAGAGAAGATCAAGCGCAGTACTGGTATCCTACCGATCTACCTTACAGTCATGTTTCAGTTGGTATGTTCTCTAGGAGATTCATGGAATCTAGTTATGGAAAGAAGCTAAATGAGGAGCTCTCACAGCCATATGACCAACCAGAAAGTGTGAAGAATGCACTTTCCTCCAGTGTTTATTCTGTTCCCAAATGGGAACTCTTCAGAGCTTGCATGTCAAGGGAATTTCTTCTCATGAAGAGGAATTCTTTCCTCTATGCATTTAAAACAACTCAGGTATGATACGTTGAATTCTTTTATCACTGCTTTCTTTATATTTTTGTCAGTGGGAAGGGTTAAAAGTTTAACCTTACCCCTACTGTTGTTATATAGGCAAACTACGTTCTTCAAGGGCATGCAAGATCTGTTTATGCACTAATAATCCTTTTTGTAATTGCAGCTTGCCATCATTGCAGTTATTACGATGACTCTATTTCTGCGGACTCAATTGAGTATTGATGTCGTTCATTCAACTTACTACATGGGTGCTCTGTTTTATGCACTCATAATCCTTCTCCTTGATGGGCTTCCAGAGTTGGCCATGACTGTTCGGCGGTTTCCATATTTCTACAAACAGAAGCAGTTGTGTTTTTATCCAGCTTGGGCTTACGCAATCCCAGCCTGTATCATAAAAGTACCTATTTCCCTTGTGCAGTCTTTGACTTGGACATGCCTTACATACTATGTCATTGGATATAGTCCTGAAGTCCAGAGGTAAGTTTCACATGAAAAATGCCTTCTTGTTTCTGTGAATTTTTCCTATATCTGGAGTGCAGAAAAACTTAAAAGCTTTCACTGCCCAGCAATCCAAATAACAGCACACAGGATCCCCGAATTATAAAGGTTTTATTCTCTCATACAAACTGTTCAAAAAGATTTCAAAATCATTAGTTTTCTAATTTTAGCTAAAGACCAAACTAGAATAGATGAGAGAGTAAAATTTTTTATGCAAATTTGATTGGTTAAGTCACAACTACCATGCAATATGTGCATGTAGAGTAATGTGGTGATTAGAATAAAGTAGGATTTCTTGTTATTGATTCCCAGAAAACTAATTCTAGTTCTTTCTCAGTTGTTGGATTCCAAGAATAACACCATTTCTGTTTCTCACTTTTCAGAGAAGTGGTGAGAACAATCTCAAAATGAAAATACTTCTAGAATGAAGAAATGTAATACAGTACTAAATGCGTTATTTATAATTTTTAAAAAAAGTTTGGAATAGAAGTGCAAATTGATTCCAGAAAATATTGCAAAAGGAATTGAGAACAATGTAATGATTTGGGATGTTGAGTGCACTTGTGTATACCTTCATATTGTTGCCTGTCTTGACGCACAGTTCTAATCCTGTGATGTTCTTTTAGGTTCTTTGGCCAGTTCTTTCTGCTTTTTGCTGTGAACTTAACTTCGACATCCATGTTTCGTTTTCTGGCCTCAGTCTTCCAGACTAATGCTGCTTCCACGACAGCTGGTAGCTTTGCGATATATATGGTCATACTATTTGGTGGCTTCATTATCACTCATCGTAAGGCAATATTGTCTCATTTCCATATTTGTTTCTTAGGAAAATCAGTAGGAGGGCTTAGATGTGTTGTTGGTTGCAGCCTCAATGCCAGGTTGGTTGAAATGGAGCTTTTGGGTTTCCCCCTTGACATATGGAGAAATAGGCATCTCTTTAAATGAATTTCTTTCGCCACGGTGGCAAAAGGTTAGCCTCTTGCTTCCTGACTTCTTGGGTTTCCTGGTATTCGTCCATTCTAAAGCATCTTTCACTACAGTGATAAAGAACTGTACCAGCACTCTCGCTTTGAAAATTTAAATTTACCATATCCTCCACGTATTGGCTACTATATGTGAAGTTCTAAGTCAGTGAATGAGCTGATTACTTGCCATGCAGACATGCTTATAACTTTTTCATTGAGGTTTTATAGTAAATATACTTTCTATTACATGTTAAGAGAACTATAAACCCTACTTATTGCTTTTCTGGCTTTGTCACAAGTTCAACATTCAGAATAAATAGACAGTAATATGCCACAAGTACTTTTTTGTTGTCATCTGTAGATGCTGTCCTCTAACACTACAATAGGGCGCGAAACTCTTGTGGGCCGCGGATTAGACTTTCATGGCTATCTTTATTGGATGGCGGTTGCTGCCTTATTTGGATTCACAATACTTTTCAATGTTGGTTTTGCCTTGGCCTTAAGTTACAGGAAGTGTAAGTCACCGTTAATTGTCATGGAATCTAACTTATAATTATAGAGAGATACATATGTTCGTTATGTATATTTGTTTCATCCTCAGCTCCCAGATCGCCTTGTGCTATTATTTCACCAGAAAAGTGGTTCCAAATAAATGGAAGACAAGAGTCTACCAGGGATGTACTGATGGAAGAAAAGGTTGAAAAATCCCCTAAAACTAATCTTAAACCTACCAAAGGTTAGAGAACTTTCACGCTTCTCGCATTATTCTTTGGTGATGGTACATCCATCTTCTCATATTCTAGCCAATATTAGTTATGTTTATGTTTGTAACTATATCTAATTTGAACTCTCTTTTATAACTGACAGCCAGGATGGTATTACCTTTTACACCCTTAGCTGTAGTATTCCAAGATGTGCAGTATTATGTCGACACCCCCCTGGTAATTTCGGTTGTTCATATAACAGTTGCACGATTAAAGTTGCAATAACATCAATTTCTATTCTTCACCAGGAAATGAGAGAACAAGGATTTGTTAGCAAGAAACTCCAACTTCTTTGTGATGTTACGGGTAGTTTAAGACCTGGTGTTCTTACAGCATTGATGGGTGTCAGTGGAGCCGGGAAAACAACTCTACTGGATGTTCTTGCGGGAAGAAAGACCAGTGGCCACATTAAAGGGCAAATAATGATTGGTGGGTGTCCCAAGGTTCAAGAAACGTTTACGAGGGTGGTAGGTTACTGTGAACAAACGGACACCCATTCTCCTCAAATCACAGTAGAGGAATCCCTGAAATTCTCTGCTTGGCTTAGACTGTCTTCTCAGATAGACTCGAAAACCAAAGCTGTAATTTCTCATCTTCAGATGTCAAATCAAATGCTTCATTTCAATGTTACTGTTGAGACAATTTTGGACTGAAGCTGCCTGCGCCTGCGGCATGTCTTGCAGGAATTTGTTAATGAAGTCCTTGAGACAATTGATCTTGATGGAATAAAGGATGCCCTTGTAGGCATTCCTGGTGTTAGTGGTCTATCAACTGAGCAGCGTAAGCGGCTCACAATTGCCGTAGAGCTTGTTTCCAATCCCTCTATAATATTCATTGATGAACCTACATCAGTTTTGGATGCAAGAGCGGCTGCAATAGCCATTCGAGCAGTGAAGAATATAGTTGATACAGGACGAACTATTGTCTGCACCATCCATCAACCCAGTATTGAAATATTTGAATCATTTGATGAGGTAATCTATTCTTGAGCTGTTCTCCACTGGAAAATGAAATAAATGAAAATGGAAGTGAATATGGAAGTCCATTGTGAAACCAAACATCTATTTAACTCCTCCTTTGAGCATCGTTTTAAAGTAGTATGTGCTTGGCAACCAGTGAAAAAATATAACAAAGTCCTAGCACTGGACTTTTAGGTCTATAGGAGAAGATCAATAAATATTCTACAACTTGGTTGAGTTGCATCCAATTTTCGAGCTTTCAGCCTCTAATCCAGATTACTACCACAAAAAAAGATGGAACTAGTTTGATTGTTTAAATGCACGATGATAGAAGTGTGTTATATATTATCAAATTAGTGATGGTCTCCTAAATGTATTGTAAAATTCAGTGGAAAGGTTTATATCTGAGACTTCCTTGAAAGGAAGCAAACGACATATCTCCATAGATTTGATTGGAATGGAAGTCACATGTAAGTAACATAGTTGTGAACCATCTATTGCAATCAAATACTGAAGAGAGTCATGTGTTTAATCTTTGTTAATTTTGTTCCAGCTAATTGTTTTGAAAAGAGGAGGCCGCATAATCTACTCTGGACCATTGGGACCGCATTCAAGTAAGGTTATCAAATATTTTGAGGTCAGTTGGTACAGTTGCTGATTACAATACAATATTTTTCATCTTCCATTATACGAAAGGAATACTGGTTGCTTTAGCAGAAAAATTTTAGCAAACCTTTGTCTTGATTATGAAGTTATTTCTCTGACAGAGTATTCCTGGTGTTCCGAGAATCAGAAATAATTATAATCCGGCAACATGGATGCTAGAAGCCACTTCTATGTCTGTAGAAGCTGAACTTGGAGTAGATTTTGCCCAAATTTATCGGGAATCTACTTTATTTGAGTGAGTGCAATCACAAAAGTTATTCAATATGATATTGGAAGTTTTGAATGATAGCGTAAGCAATTATGTAATTAAAGCAACTCAACGCAGAAGAGTCTCTACCATTGGTTAATTAATGATCATCTGCATCAACATAAAATTGGGCGCAATAGTTACTATCTACTTTGACACATCTTCCTGACAGGGCTTGATGCAAGGCTTATGTATTATGCTCTTTCTTTTAAGTCATGACCTCAAATGGACCTCTCCATTAGATTATGCAAATACATCCATTAGACCACTTATCTGTGAAATTCGTTATATTGTGATCTTAATAAGGAGGCTACTGACACAGTACCCCACATATATGACCTGTTGGCATCTATGTATTGCATCAAACAGGGAGTCCTTATGGATAACGAGTTTCATATGTCTTAGCTATGTCTCTTTGAAAACGGGAGATAAATGTCATAGGAAATATTCAGCTAAGTTTTAGCTCAAGTCCAAGTAGAAACTGTAGAAACTGTAGAATCATCAATATCATCTATATGTTTGTCATTCAGCGTTTTAGTTCCATCCACTCACGTATTGCAGTTCAGATTCCAGATATGGCTCTGCACGTTAGAATCAAGCCGTTCAATTAATTAGTTGGTGCTTGATTGTGACTAGAGGGAAGAAAGAGTAATGTTTTTCTCTCGCTTAATTTTTTTTTTTTTTTTTGGCTCTGTATTGGGCTGACCTTTCTTGCAAGTCTCCTCGTGGGCGAAGTTGGCTAAAATGGAGTTTTTCCCCTAATGGCTTTTGGGTTTTGTATGATCTGCGGTAAGGACATTTCTAAAGATTTAATACGATGCCATTCCTTTCATTTTGTACTAGGAACAACAAAGAGCTTGTAAGGCAGCTGAGTAGCCCACCTCCCGGTTCAAAAGATCTACATTTCCAAACCAAGTTTGCACAAAACAGTTGGGGACAATTCAAATCTTGCCTATGGAAACAGCACTTATCTTATTGGAGGAATCCTTCATACAACTTGATGCGGATCATGTATACACTTGTGTCATCCTTCGTATTTGGGACTCTATTCTGGAAGCACGGAAAGGAAATGTAAGTCCTTATATCGTCTCCTTTTTTTTTAATCTTATGAGTGAAACAATTGCTTTATAAAACGAGATATGGTGAAAATGGTGTGCTCTGCTAAAGCACCTGTGAAATACTCCAAAAGCAATATGCCATTATTCTTTAGGACCATCTTTCACAGACGATATTACACCGTAAAAGAAAGCACTACAAAACTTAATTCTCCCAGTTCCTATTTCCTCTGGCTTACCCTCTCTGGAAAACCACCCCTGCTTCACACAATTACATTATCTGGCTCATGTACATAAGAAAAAGCGCAATACAGAACTCCTCTCTGGGAAACCTTTTGGTCAGTTTCCTTGCCATTCTATCCCTTTTTGGTCTTCTAATTGCTATGTTCCAGGCTTTTGCATTTACCATGTCATGGTCACCTCTCAGGCTGTGCAGCTGTTATTAACCCAGAAAGTCACTCTTATGTTTGCCTTTCTTGATTCAATATGAGCCCAGCGCATAACTCTTTTTTATTTTTATTTTTTATCTTTTCTTTAAATCAATGAAATTAAGATACAATTAGATGATAGTGAGGTTATTTGACCCAATTTGTGGCAAGATTTAATTGAATAACAAACTCTGCTGTTATATTTGATCTCAATGTCTGACTTTTACCGATCTTCCCCCCCCCCCCCACCACTATGTTTTGATTATTTTGCAGAAATAACCAGCAGGATTTGCTAATTGTACTTGGTTCAATGTATGCCACCTTGATCTTTTTGGGCATAAACAACTGCTCATCAGTGTTACCAATCGTTGCAACAGAGCGAAATGTTATGCGTCGGGAAAGATTTGCAGGGATGTACGCTTGGTGGGCATATCCACTCGCACAGGTACAATCTTCTAGGGAAATCTAATTGAGTTGATTATAGACTTGATTAATATATTTTGAACGAATGATTTACCTTTGGGAAGTAATTAACTCAAAATTTGAATGAAACATGGATCATTTCAGCAGAAAATCATATTTCCTTGAATAAGATTCGGCATCTATTTAAAAACGATTTTTTTGCAATCTGTCATAGTTATAGATTACTTTATCTCAAAAAGGGTGAAAAACCATAGTTGATCTAGCATCTATCTTCATTGTTGAGCTTCTAAGAATGAGAGGATATCTGTTATCTCCATCTGAAAATGTGTCTGCATTTTGTAGGTGATAGTTGAGCTTCCCTATCTGTTAATCCAAGCTTTTATATTTGGGATCATCACATATCCAATGATTGGATATAATGGTTCAGCATATAAGATCTTTTGGTATTTCTACACGATGTTCTGCTCACTTCTGTTCTTCAATTATCTGGGAATGCTGCTTGTGTCGATCACACCAAATTCCATGGTTTCTGCAATTATAACCTCAGCCTTGTACCCAATGTTTAATCTATTCTCAGGCTTTCTCATTCCCCGACCGGTAAGCTAGTACTCTTTCCTTCTCTCCGAAATTTTTCCCATTGAATTTCATTTTCAGTATGGAAAAATATACTAATCAGTGAACCCCCTACTTGACTTCCAAAATTTCCTACTTCACTTTTAATTTTAGCTAAACAGCTCATCCACATTGGATACCAGGTAGAATTAATATATTTAAATAATATGTTATAACCTGGAAAGAAACAAACACAGGATGTATCTGGTTCTGCTTTTCTTAGTAGTCAAGAGCTTATTAGGCCTTGCCAAACTCCTATTAAAATTTAGGCAAGTGCTTCAAAACTTGTACACCTCAGTTAGTTACTCAAGCAACTACTAGCTAGTCCTAGTAGACCAGGCTAATTGTTCAAGTTTCTCACTAAATCATTTCCTCAGATAGGTTTCACTTCCTAATATACTGACATAATGCAAAATCTGAGAAGAAAGCTAAGCAATAATCCTGCTTTCTAACATCTGTAAATGGCTGTTATTCTTATGAGGAAGCAAGGTACGTAAGTCTTGGTTTGCTTCCTATCCAATCAAGATTCAAAACCACCTGCATTGCATAGTTCTCGTTGACTGCTGACCTGTCGATGTGGGCTATTACCATTAAAGTATATGAAGACACCAATATCAGATAATGTGAGACCATAGCTGCAGAATCTATTGGAAAAGTGAGATAACTTGGATGTCTTGGTCTTAAGTCATTGACCATGTACAAATGGCCTGCCATCATTCACCTAAACAACCTACTACTTAAAAGAGATTTTAGAAGAATGGCAAGGCACAATGCATAGTTAGAGCCGAGTAATATCCATGCAACAATGTGTGGAAATGCACATAATCTCATTTCAATATACTGACCCTTTTGGTTGTTACTGCTGCAGCGAATTCCAAAGTGGTGGATATGGCTGTATTACCTGGCTCCTACATCTTGGTCACTAAACAGTATGTTCACTTCACAATATGGAGACATAGACAAGGAGATTGTAGCATTTGGAGAGACCACAACGGTTGCTGCCTTTGTGAGAGATTACTGTGGGTATCACCGTGATCAGCTTCCGCTTGTCGAAGTTGTTCTCATAGTCTACCCATTAGTCCTTGCTGTTATTTTTGCGTATTGCATCGACCGGTTGAACTTCCAGCGGCGATAAAAATCTCGCACCCTCTGTTCCACTCAAGTAGATTTTTCCTTTTTCATGTACTTTACTAAGTCATTTTTCTGTATATATAATATGCTTTGTTCATCATTCGAACAGATGGTTCATCTATTTTTTTTTCCAAGTTTTAGCCGTTGACAAGATTTGCTCTAGAGTACGCCATCTTCTACAACCAATCCAATTTTTAGCACTTCAAGATTTCTTTTTTTTAACAACGAAGCCGGATTCAAAAGGAACAGAACAAAAACAACAGAGCCTATCAAGGGAGCTTAAAAAACCCACAAAGCTGTAAACAGAAAGAAGGAAAAACAGCAAAAGGAATATCCCAAAAAAACTGCCGAGAGGCAGCCCACTTAGCCAAGCTATCCGCAACCGAGTTAACTTGGCGTGAAACTTTGAAGATGCTCCACGATGGCTTGAGGCTCTTCATTCCCGAATGACATCAATGGTATCACCGGAAGAACCCGGAATCACAAGGGAAGGATCACATAAACCCGAAACCGTGACTAAGGAATCGCTCTAAAAAACAACGCACTCCAAATTACGTTCAGCAGCAGCACCGGCAGCTTCTGGAGAGGTTTCACAACTGTGACACCCTAACTTGGTTACTGGTTACTGGTTACATATTTTAGTTGCTTTGTAGGGATGGTTGGTCCAGCATATATTTAGCTTCTGGAGAGGTTTAACAACTGGGACTCACCAACAAAAAAAAGAGCAAAACTCAGAACTCTGATTGATTTGCTAGATGTGAACTTATTCGTTTGGTTTGATTTTGAAAATGTTTTTTTTGTGTAATGGAAGAAAATTTTTTGGAACAAGGCCCTGCATGAAGGCAGACCTGTTAGTTTCTGAGGTTCGGTCTTCTTTTTTAAGGCATTACTACGAGCATTCCTCGGCTTGGTTTTCTCTCCGGCCCTCTTTTGAGGCGTGTTGGGTTCCTCCGGCACCCAGTTGGATTAAGATCAATTTTGACTTTGCTATACGTCAATCAAGATCGTACATAGCCGTCTCTTGTCGAGACTCCTCTAGTTCCCTCTGTACGGTGTATACGGAACGAATTCGTGCTATGGACCCTCCTCATGTTACCCCTTGCTGGAAAATTGAAGATTTGATCTTCTCCTTAAGGTCGGCTTTCAAAGCCCAAGCTGTTTGGTCGATCCACTGGGTTCCTCGTCGTTTGAATCAACAAGCTCATCTGTTGGCTCAATGGGCAGCCCATTGTTTTGTTTCTGGTTTTGTTGCTATTTCTTGTATTCCGTTTAGTATTTTGTCATGTGATGTGAACTCTGTTGTTTTGTCTTTTTAGTAATATATGTGGTTGTTTTTGAGAGAAAAAAAAAGAAATACATTTTTTTGAAATATGTGTTTTTAGATGTTTGTGTGAAAGGTGGATGATGTTTAGAAAGAGAAAGTTTTTTAAATTTATTCTGTTGCAGAATGTGAGAATAAAAAATTATGTTTGGATGAAGATTTTTGTTAGAAGAGTTTTTATTGGTTTTTGTAAAAAAAATTGATGTTTGTGTTGTTTTTACAGAAATTGAGGCAAATGATTAGATAGAAAATTTTATTGAAGATTGAAATATTTTGTGTGTGAAAAAATTATGTTTTAATTGGAAAATATTTTTAAAATAAAAAAAATGTTTTTAAAATTATTAACCGAAAATAGCCTAAAATCTCTCACGCGCTCTCTCACAATATTTTTAATAATGTTTTTAAAATTATTAACCTTAGGCCCATTTAAGTTGTAAGGGCCTTGCGTTTATGTTGCTTTGTAAGGACCTTGTGCCCAGTAGTCTATACAGGCCTTGGGCCATTTCAAATTTGTAAGGGCTATGGGCCCATTTTATTAGTTTGTAGGGCTTCGAGCCCATTAATCGGGTAGTCGGCCCTGTGGATCTATCCTGGTGGAAGCCTTTTTATATGTTTCCTATTATTTTTTAATATATATCTCGAGTATATGCCTAGAAAAAATATATAGTGAATAAATAATATTCCATGTGAATGGAAGTATCTCAAATGGATAGATGTATTTTTTCGTGAAAGAATACCTCTTAGTGTTTATGTACTTGTAGATCAATGAATACTCTGTCAAAATCAGCAATCATTTAATTCTACCCATTAGACCAAAAAGAACACTAGACTTAATTGACCATTCAAAGTATAAGCATATATATTGATCGTTTGAAGGGCAATATGTCAAATTTAATAGTTTCTCGTATGCACCATTAAATCGCACCAAAATCACTGGGGTACTGCATAACCCAAAGCTGCAAGCTTGTGTTCTACAATTTTTTCATTAAACCTATGTCTCCAGTTCACATATGTTCCTCCACATGGCCAAAGACAGCAGAAGATCAATATTACCAAATTAAACAAACCATTCCATGACCAGAAAAACAATATGCAGTGGGCCAGCCGCACTCTTATATCCGAGAGAAGCGCCTGCATTAATATATACCAAGCACATTATAAAATAATGATCATTAATAATTAGGCTAAATATCTCCATCAGTCCCTATAAGTATCTTTGGGCTTTGGACCTAATCTACTTCCATCCTGACATCAACTTATTTAACTGTTAATCACACGTAGATAATGTCGCACACATGGAAATGGATAACTCGTTAAAAATAAATTATAATTAATTAATCAGATGCCGACGTGTAAAATCATAGACTCACATGGTCGAAAATCCCAAACAACCTAACAAGTCGCCGAACCCTTCATGAATAAGCAGCATGATACCCTTGCTAGCTGACGTCCCTAGCAACACATGGATATATATGAGCAGACAGAGTCAACATGGTAAAATCGAGATGTATAAACCATCCGTCTAATTTCGATACCATGCATGGAGCACAAACTCTCGTGATCAGTTACTATCAATTCTTTGTAATTATATATCCGATTTATATAGGAATAGAGAATGCACAAATTCAGTTGGTGAGTGTTTGGACAAGGTCCCAAAAAAAATTAAAAGCTAATATAAAAGGGCTACACCTAAAATCAAGGACATACCACGTACGAGCACTTATTCCCTTTCTTATATATACCTGCACCACATGAAAGATTCGCTCCGCCCGTCCACTCTAACAAAGACCTGTTGGTCCTCGTCATGCATGATTGAATTTACGCATGCCAGTTCCTCTATAGACATATATATATATAGGCTTAAATATATATACCCGTGAAGGAAAAGTTTGAAACGGTACGAGTTGGATGTTATGAATCATGAACAATTAGTTTTTTATGTTCTTGGGTACGTAGACGTTTGAACAACTGGTTTAGTCTACATTAATAACTCTGAGTTTAACAAAAAAAATATATTTGTTGAACTTTCAGATATAATTTAATCACATAATCTTAATTTGTTCGAATGCTACAGATTTACGTTCTTTGTTGTAGGGTAGGATGTAACGCCCCGAATCCCAATAGTTAAGTGGTTAATTTATGCTCGACGAAAATTAGGAGGTAGAAATCAGTTATCACAAAATAATCAATCTTGACAACAAATTCACGTTTAAAACTACGAAACATTTGAATAAAATACTTCGTTTAAAACTCTTAAAAACTGAAAAATTACAAGCAAAACACTCGGTCTAATTGAAATTCTAAGCCTTCTCTCAGCTACCCACTCAGGCGTCATCTAACACGGCTCTTGGCATGTTCCTAAATATCATCTGAAAATAGAGGACAGATAAAGGGTGAGTTCGATAACTCATAAGCAAAATTATTAAGCTATGGTGCACTTCATGATCACATTTAAGAAGTAAAAAGTAATAGAAAACTGTAAATCTCAATCCAAATAACAGATAACTATAACTGTAAAACAACTTTTACTTTTTATAATAATACAATTGAAAATTCATTTGGCAATAACTGTGGGTCACGTTTATCCTCGTGATAGGGTTGTACAATTGCTACCTAGTTTGAAGATCAACCAAACTAAGTCCAACCAAACAAAGCCAATACTATGGATATAATTCTTCCTTACTTTGGTTTGGTCATGTTCAAGTGCACACCTAGAAAGAACCTACAAAATAAACCACTCCGTTTCCAGAATGGGTACACTTAATGGGTTGCAATTAATATCAATGCACTGTCTCTGTGACTCTAGGTCGTAGGGTTTGAAAATATATAACATAACATATTATAAACATTACTCTGAACTTTATATCTTTATCTATTATTCAATTCATGAAACATAATGCATAAATCTTAAATAACAATGAATATCAAAAAGCTTTGATTTAAACATTGAAAACATCATGTAAAATAATTGAACATAAAAATAGGTCCATGTTTACACATTTCATGCTATAATCTTTGACAATTTTATCGTAACATAATGCATATAAAACTCCGAAGGTTTTCAATAAAACATGCAATTCTCAAATATCACCTCGGTTTTTTAGAAAAATCTAGCATAATAATCCTACTTACCTTGCCTTTTATAACACTTGAACCATTTATCAATTAACCTCCATGACCTCAAGAAACAAGACTAGAACCTTCGAAAAGAATATTGATTTCTCATTATTCTAATCAATACACATCGCATAGACTAACAAAGGATTTATAAAAGACTAGATTGCAATCTCATTTAAAGAATGACTCTAAATTTGAAAAGATGTTAAGATTGGGTGCTATCTAATTTAGAATTTAAACATAATCTAGAAGTATTCAAATTCAAAACTTTAAAATATAAAGATATAAGATAAAACATCCCTTCTTTAAATTCCAAACACTTTTTAAAAAAATAACATTTTCAAATCAAATCAATATTTCAAACTTTAAACACTTTTAAAACATGATAACTTTTTCAAATAATTCAAAATCCAAATTCAATTAAAAATAATATTTTATTAATAAGATGAAAATCTGGGATGTTATATAGGACATTGACGTTATTGTTTTTCTCTCTAATAGAGGTGCAACTAGTAAGGTGTGTAGGACTTGACCCTTATAGAACTCATCTCTAATCACTTCTCTTATCCCACCCTATTGAGGTTTTTATTTTTCTCTCTAATAGCTAGAGGTGTAATTAGCTAGTAAGATCTCAATGTGGGACTAGACCACTATATAATGACTAGTCACGTCAGCGTTTGACTTCAAAATGATTAGTCAAGATTGCTCTTGAAGCTCCTTGAAATTTATAATAAAACTCAGTTCACTCTAATAAAGTTTCAATGTGCATGGGATTTAAGTACCCTTATAGAACTTCTCTCTCATTCCTTCTCTTATCTCATGCATCCTTATATGTGGGATCGATTCAGGGTATATCACATGAAGAGGAACATATTTTTGGTTGTTTACCAAATTGATGTAATTATCCTCCCTATCTGGTGCATCATATGATGTCCACTTTACTATATGTTACGATTAATCATAAAATGCCACTTTATTTAAAAATTAACACTAAAAAACACAAATGAATGATCCCAGAGTAAGAAAAAAGTACATGAAAAAAGAGCCCTAGAATGAGGGAAAGCTTAGAGATCTAAGAACCCCTCCCTGAGGGTCGAAAGGATGATCACTCTCCCCAGGTCACCACGTACGTGATTCCGTCCGTTTTTTCTCTAATTTTTTATTTTCGTTTTTGGGTTCTACATCTTTGCCTTTTGGGTTTTTATTGTTTATATTTTTTTCTTTATTAATTTATTAACATTTCGCAGCATATGATTCATATAGGACATGGAAAAATCGACGTGTACGTATATAGCTAGCTTTCTATTCGTTAAGTACTATAAATATTGGTCAAGAGTTTATTCCTAGATTTTCATTTGATGAGGCATTATTAAGTCCCAGGAATAATTACTTCAATCGCCAGCTTCCTAATGTTTTCCAATCAAAATTCGTTTTCTTAATTCTTCCTCTATTCCTTAATTAAATACCTATATATATAATATGTGTTGTTTTTTAAGTTAATTATCACCCTCGACTGTGCATCTTCATCCTCTTTTTATGTTATCCTTGTTCCTGCAGTTTTAGCAACAACGTGCGCTCCTTTTGCAATGGATCTCTATGCATGAAATCAGAACATTATAACTCCAAGGGGTTGGCCTGAGTGGTGAAGGCCTGGGGCCTAGGGGTTTGCTCCCCCTGAGGTCCCAAGTTCGAATCCTCTCAGGTGCAAACAACTCCTTGGGGTCACTCCCTCAGCGAAGCTGGACTTAACTGGCATGTGTGGTTTGGGAGAGTTGTACGGCCCGGGGTTTGCCGTGGCGTTAAGCCCACCTCGTGCGTATACTGGGTCAGGTTCGTCCGAACTCGGTGCACGTGGTTGGGTGTCCGGATTTCCCTCGTCACCCAAAAAAAAATCAGAACATTATATATAAAAGTGCTTTTAAAAATTGATGGATTAAATTTAGCCCCTGGGGGATCATGTACTGGATGGATGGATGGTCGGCACATAAAACTTATAGCTAGCTGGGTGTACGTGATCTAGGTTTGATCCTCCACGTACACATATAATACTTATAGTTAAACTGATGTTTGGGCCTGCAGGGGTGAATCTTTAGCCTAACTAGTGCACTCCTAATTAAGCCTGGACGTATTGCCTCCTAAGGTCAAGTAGTACTGCATGCGAAGAGTACTACTGGGTGTGAAGATTTTCCCCGATTACTAACGCCAGTTCCAAAGAGTACTACCATGTTTCCATGGATTTATCTGGTCATGATTAAAACAAACAACGATCGATATTGATTTTATGATTTTCAAAGGAAAAAGAGCTAGCATCATTCACAAGGCGTTATATATTTCTGTGATGAAAATTGTATTAATAGTTATATATAGATATTGTTTAATTTGGTATGATAAATTAGGGTCAATTTGGTGTAAATCTAACGTTAAGATTGACTTCATACAGACTAATTAAGAATTTCAAGGACAAATTACTCAAACAAGAATATTCGACGCAAGAAATTGATACCCAACTTAAAATTCATCGGCCTGTACATATATATTCTACATGTGACAAACATCATGAATATCGATCACATAACATATTTAAATTCACTTCACATTTAAAACTACTAGGCATTTTGTTGTTTTGTCATAATATCTGTCTCTCCCCTTCCTACTCCGCCCACTGTAAATTGTGATCATGCATGGCGGCTTTCATTGATGGCTTCGTCAGTTGATGGGCCTCTGATCATATATAATGGTTTTACGTGATGCATGCCATTACCATGCACTTCGTCACAGACTTCAACTCTTTAGAATATTAATTTGTTTATGTGAAACAACGCAACAAATTAAACATCTCTTTTACTTAGAAAATAAATAAATAAACATCTCTTCTAATTTGTTTATGTGAAACAATGCAGCAAAACATCTTTTCTTTATCTTTTCTTTTTGTTTTGTGTGACCGCTCATAGGATGTACTTTTTGTTTGCGTATGTGAATTCACTTTCTCTATCGCACTGGGACAAACAAAATAATCTCGGTGCATGAACTCACTTCATCAATGTTACGCAATTGGCATAAGTTGAGGCTTGCTCTCCATATAAATACCTCCCTCTCCCTTGTTTTATCTCAAGTTTGAAGCCCTCCAAGCTGCCAAAATATGGCACAGGTATTAGGCGCAGAGGAGGCAGAATCGCTAAGAATTGAGTTGGTCGAGCTAGGAAGAAGTCTGAGATCATCATTCCAGCGTCGCAACTCCAGTTTCCAAAACAGCCCAGCATTTAGCTCTGGCTCTGCTACCCATGATGCTGACGCTGAGTATGCTCTGCAGTGGCAGCAGATTGATAGATTGCCAACTTTTAGGCGGTTGAGGGCATCTTTGTTCAGTATAGAAGATGCTGGGGAGGAATTTGATGACAAAGGCAAAGAGGTGATTGATGTTACCAAGCTCGGGTCTCTAGAGCGGCACGGTTTCATAGAAAGGCTCATCAAAGACATTCGAAATGACAATATGCGGCTGTTGCAGAAAATTAGGAGAAGAATGGACAAGTAAGTCATTAATTGTTAATGTTTTACATTCGGGGGTGTCCAAGGATATGCCCTTATATTTGGCCAATTCGAATGGGACATTATAGTCCTTGAAGACATTACTACTCTGTCCACCATGCATGTCTTTTGTCTGAATGGATCGTGCTCTAATTCAACCCGAACTGTTTTTTTTTTTTGCAGAGTTGGTGTGAAATATCCTGCCATAGAGGTGAGATATAGAAATCTATGCGTGGAAGCAGTGTGTGAGGTAGTTCAGGGAAAGCCCCTTCCGACGGTGTGGAATTCTATGAAGAGCGTGCTTTACGTAAGTCTTTTCATGTCCTGAAGCAATTTAATTAAGGGTAGTTTTAGATCAGCTTGGAGGCCCACTATTGGACATCCTTAATTAATTTGCATCTTTATCCAATATTTTATTTTCCACAGGGGTTGAAGAAGCTGGCAGGTTCAAAGACACACGAAGCCAAGATCAATATCATGAAGGAAGTTAGTGGGATAATAAAGCCAGGAAGGTATACATAGGCTTAAAGTCAAGCTTCCTTATTTTAACTCGTTTAAGCCCTTAATTTGTAGACCTATTTAGAAAGTCTACTAGTATGCTGGATTCTTCTCCCTTTAGGTGTCCTAATTCTATCGAACCTTCATCTAAATTACCTTCATATGCCAATTTTTGCAAACATCAGGATCTTTCCTGCTCATCTCGCAAAGGATTAACTTTTCATATATAGGGAGAATTTGAGAAATGTAAGCATGTAGGTGGTGTTACTCATGAAACTAAAAGTTCTTATCGAATTTGTTGCAGGATAACTTTATTACTTGGCCCCCCAGGATGTGGAAAGACATCCCTCTTAAAAGCGCTTTCAGGAAATCTAGACCAATCTGTCAAGGTTTTATGCTTTTTTCCCTAAAGTTGAAGGTTTCAGTCATGAGCCTTTTGAAGTTTAGAAACTCTGATCCAAAGAAGTGTAAAGTTATAACTTACAAGGCTAGCCATCAGAATGGACATAAAAGAAAAAGGAAAGCCAAAAAACACCCTTGTAGACAGAGCGATTTTTCGGTTAAGTTGGACTTCATTTCCAGCTTAATCTAGGCTTCTAATATTTGAGTTATCGCGATTAATTGTTATGTTAGGGGATATTTTAGCTATTTTATTGTATAATCCTACTCACTATAGCATCTTCTCTATTCAAATAGGTCATAGGTGAAGTTTCTTACAATGGGTACAAACTAGAAGAGTTTGTGCCCCAAAAAACTTCTGCATACATAAGTCAGCATGATTTACACCTTCCTGAGATGACTGTGAGGGAAATACTGGATTTTTCAGCCCGTTGTCAAGGTGTTGGAAGCCGAGAAGGTAGGTTTCTAGTTATATGCCCCGGTCCCATTAGTTAGTGCATAACATTTTGCAGATACTAACAGTAATATTTGATTTCTTTCTTTGAAGAGATTATGATGGAGCTTATTAGAAGGGAGAAGGATGCACGAATTATACCTGATCCAGACACAGACACATACATGAAGGTACCTCGTGCATCTCACAAAAATTTTCATGTCAGTCGCCCATAGTGTGTGTTCAGATATTTTACAAGAAGAAGTTGTTTTAACAGGCAATTGCTGCCAAAGGACTGGAATCAAACCTTCGAACAGACCATGTGTTAAAGGTAATTCTCTCTAACATAGCTGAAATCAAATAGGTATTCTACGTAATTCATGCGTTTAATTTTTAAGTGTTCCTCACTAATTGTCTGTTCTTTTGATGGCCTCTCAGATCAATGGACTGGACTTCTGCTCTGAAACTCAAGTTGGGGATGCAATGAGAAGAGGTCTCTCTGGTGGTGAAAAACGGAGACTTACAGCAGGTAATGTGAATAAGAATGACGAAAGATTTAGCACAATATGCAATAACAGGCTTATGTTGGTATTGGTATTTACAATAGTCTCAAGTTTGATAAGAAAATCCCATCATCAGCTTATAGCATGACTTTTCATGCTGAATTAAAACATTGCAGGGGAGATCATTGTTGGTCCAACAAGAGCTTTGTTCATGGACGAAATAACAAACGGCTTGGACAGTTCCACCGCATTTCAAGTGGTAGCTTGTCTTCAGCAGTTTGTTCACATCACGGATGCTACTATACTGGTTTCGCTACTTCAACCAGCGCCAGAGACCTTTGATCTCTTTGATGATCTTATTTTAATGGCAGAAGGAAAGATTGTGTATCATGGTCCGCGCGATCATGTTCTAGGATTTTTTGAGGACTGTGGGTTTAGATGCCCCGAAAGGAAAGGAGTCGCGGACTTCCTCCAAGAGGTGAGTGCATCAAAAGGCTGTGATTGCTGCTTTCTTTAACTTCTGTCCAATTAGAAATATTCACGGCGTGGTACTATTTTGCAGGTTCTCTCCAGAAAAGATCAAGCGCAGTACTGGTACCGCACTGATCTACCTCACAACTACGTTTCAGTTGACATGTTCTCTGGGAGATTCATGCAGTCTATTGACGGAAAGAAGCTCGACGAGGAGCTCTCACGGTCATCTGAGAAATCAAAAAGCGACAAGAATGCTCTTTCCTTTAGTGCGTATTCTATTCCCAAATGGGAACTCTTCAAAGCTTGCATGTCAAGGGAATTTCTTCTCATGAAGAGGAATTCATTTCTCTACGCATTTAAAACAATTCAGGTGATGATATGTTTGCGTTCTTTTAGCACTTGCTTTTTTTCTTTTGTAGATGGGGAGGGTTAAAAGTTTTTACTTCATGCAAACAATGCCTTATATTGTCAAACTTCTTTGTCTAAGGGCAGGTAAAATCTAAAACACAATGTTTATGTTTTCTATTGCAGCTTACCCTTATTGCACTCATTACAATGACTGTATTTTTGCGGACGAGAATGAATATCGATATTGTTCATTCAACTGAATATATGGGTGCTTTGTTTTATGCACTCATCATCCTGAACATTGATGGGCTTCCAGAGTTGTCTATGACAGTTCGAAGGCTTCCATTTTTCTTCAAACAGAAGCAACTGTGTTTTTTTCCAGCTTGGGCTTACACAGTTCCAGTCTGTATCATGAAAGTTCCCATTTCCCTTGTGCAATCTCTGGCTTGGACATGCCTTACTTACTATGTCATTGGATACAGTCCTGAACTCGAGAGGTAAGTTGCACACGAAAAATGGGTGCATTTCTCCTTATACTTGTATTTCAGAAAGACAAAAAAGTTTTCACAGTCCAGTAATCCATAAAAGAGCATATTGGATCTGTATCTCGAATTCCTGATGTTGCCATACTATAATTTATGAACTACCTGAAAAGTTGCAAAATCACTAATTCTGCAATTTTAGCTGGATACCAAACTCAACTAGATGGCGAATAAAAGTTTTTTATGCACGGTTCTGTGTTTAACCATACCCGTGTAACATGTTAGTGTGGAGCAATGTGGTGATTGGAGTCAAGATAGGATTTCTGGCAATGGGATTCCCAGAAAACGAATTCTGGTTCTTGCTCTGTGTTAGGATTCCAGAAAATAAATTTCCTTTCTTTCTCCATCAAAATTTGGACAGAAGTCATTCCATCGACACAAGCCATGCCAAATATATCAAAGAGAAAATACTTTTTATGACCAACAAATGCAACAGTGTACTGAATCCAATATGAAAGTATGATAAGAATTGTCAAATAAGAGGGCAGATGACACATACAGCATATTATGATGATGATTGAAATGCTTATATAGTGATAGCAAATGTTGAGCGCACATGACCCTTTTCTTGTTGCCAGTCTTAACACTCAGTTTTGATAAGGTGATGTCTTTTTAGGTTCCTCCGCCAGTTCCTTGTACTTTTCGGTTTGAGTTTAGCTTCAACATCCATGTTCCGTTTCCTGGCATCAGTCTTCCAGACAAATGCTGCTGCTACAACAGCTGCTAGTTTTGCCATATATTTGGTCATATTGCTTGGGGGTTTCATTATCACTCATCGTAAGGAAATCATTTCCCTTTCTCACATTAGTTTAGGACAATCAATTTGGAAGGTCAAGCTTATTAGTATTGTTGGTTGCAGCCTCCATGCCAGGTTGGTTAAAGTGGAGTTTCTGGATTTCCCCCATGACATACGGAGAGATAGCCATCTCTTTAAATGAATTTCATGCACCACGGTGGCAAAAGGTTAGCCTCTCCTTTCCCCACTTCTTGGTCCCTGTCATTCACCCTTTTCTAAAGCATCTCTCATAGCAGTGATAAAGCACGGTATTCTGGCTTTAAAATTTTGTAGTTATCTTATCATATTCCCTATACATTGGCTACATATGTGAAGCGATAATTGTGTAAATGAGCGGATACCATGCCCTGTAGACATGCTTATGTCCATTTGTTGAGATTTATATACAATGTATATTTTTTGGTACTATTTATATAGACAACTATAGACCCTGCTTCTTGCTTTGATAATTGTACTTAACTTTAGCTTTGAGAATAAATTGACAGTTCTAATCTGCCACAAGTACTTCTTTGTTGTTATCTGTAGATGCTGTCCCCTAACATCACATTAGGGCAAGAGATTCTTGGGGGCCGTGGATTAAACTTTAAAGGCTACTTTTATTGGATATCGGTTGCTGCCTTATTTGGATTTGCTATACTTTTCAATGCTGGTTTTACCCTGGCCTTAAGTTTTTTGAAGAGTAAGTTGTGCTTCTATTGCTATTGTATCTTAAACAAGTCATTGCAAACTGATATAGGTTTTTGATTCCCATCTGTATTGTAACTCAGCTCCCGGATTGTCTCGTGTTATTATTTCACATGAAAAACTGTCCCAAGTACATGGAAGTCACGAGTCCAACAGTGATGCACATGAGGAAGAAAAGTCCGAAAATTCTGGCCAAGAAACTAATATAAAACCGAATAAAGGTAAGATTAGTTTTTTTCATGCTTTTCCAGTATTCTTCATGTCATGGTTCCTTCAACTTCTCTTATTCTAGACCATATTCGATTTGTATATGTATGTAACCCTGTCTATTGTATTTTTACGAGTTAATTGACAGGAAGGATGGTATTGCCGTTTACGCCCTTAGCTGTAGTATTCCAAGACGTACAGTACTATGTTGACACCCCTTTGGTAATCATACTTGCCAGTTTTTCATATAGGGTTTACATTGTTGCCTGATTTAAGCCAAAATCACATACTATTAATTTTCTATACTTTCTCAGGAACTGAAAGAACAAGGATTTGTTGACAAGAAACTCCAACTTCTTTGTGACATTACTGGCAGTTTAAGACCTACTGTTCTTACAGCATTGATGGGTGTCAGTGGAGCTGGGAAAACAACACTTCTTGATGTTCTTGCAGGAAGAAAGACAAGTGGTTACATGGAAGGGCATATAATAGTTGGGGGGTATCCAAAGGTTCAAGAAACATTTGCTAGGGTAGTAGGTTACTGTGAACAAACAGACATACATTCTCCTCATATCACAGTAGAGGAATCTGTGATATTCTCTGCTTGGCTTCGACTGTCTTCACAGATAGACTCAAAAACTAAAGCTGTAATTTCTCTATCATCAGTTGTCATGTCCAATGTTTGGTTTCAATATTGTAGTTTGGGTAATATTTGTTGAAGCTGTTCTTGCATGTCTTGCAGGAATTTGTGAATGAAGTCCTCGAGACAATTGAGCTGGATAGAGTAAAGGATGCCCTAGTAGGCACTCCTGGGGTTAGTGGTCTATCAACTGAGCAGCGTAAGCGGCTCACAATAGCAGTTGAGCTTGTTGCCAATCCATCTATTATCTTCATGGATGAACCCACATCAGGTTTGGATGCAAGAGCAGCTGCAATAGTTATGCGAGCAGTGAAGAATGTAGTTGATACAGGACGAACAATTGTCTGCACCATCCATCAACCAAGCATTGACATATTTGAATCTTTTGATGAGGTAAAACTATTCTTGAGCTTTTGTCTTCCAAAAAAGTAAGAAAGGAAAAGAAGACACAACTGGATATGGAATTCCATTATCAAACCAAACATCTACTTTACTGCTCCTATGAGCATTATTTTAGGGAAGTATGTGCTTGGCTACCAATGAAAAGATATTCCAAAAGCCCTAAAATCTGATCTTTTAGCTACATAGAGGAAAATTCAACCCATATTATGGCCCAATTTTGTTTGAGTCCCAGCCAATTTACCAATTGGTGGTCTCCAATCCAGGAAATCCTTCTCAGAATAGATGGAAGTAGTCTTCCATTATTATGTTTTAGAAGAATGTTTGTTGTGTAGTTTGTGGAGAATGTAGTGAAGCTAATGAAGATTTTATGACTGTATTTTTAAATTCAATCAAAAGCTTTGTGTGTGAGACATTGTTGAAAGTAAGAAAACAACAGATCTCCATAGAATCAAGTGGAAGAAATGTCACATGCAAGTTACTATTGTCGAATATTGAAGAGAGTTATATGTTTCCTTTGTTTTTTGTGGAACTTATATTCCAGCTGATTTTTCTGAAAAGAGGAGGGCGCATAATATACTCTGGACCATTGGGGCCTCATTCAAGTCAGGTTATTGAATATTTTGAGGTCAGTTTGGTACAGTTTCTTGTTCTTATAACATATTTTGTCCATATTTGATTTTCCATAGCAAAGCAGGAAAACTTTAATAAATATTCTTGTTGCTTATGAAGTTCTTTTTCTGACAGGGTATTCCTGGAGTGCCAAAAATTAGAAAGAATTACAATCCGGCAACATGGATACTAGAAGCCACTTCTCCTTCTGTAGAAGCTGAACTTGGTGTAGATTTTGCAGACATCTATCAGGAATCTGCTTTGTACCAGTGAGTGCAATTCAAAATTTATTGATATATATTGCTGCTATGAAATTGTTGAGTAATATTTTAGGATCCCAAAGTAACTGAATACAGAAGAGTCAATGGGGTAGCGTAAATGGTGATCATGTCAATCAACATGAAATTTGGATGTTAGTTTTCTGCTTGGTCACATGCATCTATCTGACAGAGCTTGGAGGAAGGCTCCCGTTTTATGCTCTTCCCTTTTAAGTTGTGACATCAGATGGGCCTGACCATTAAATTATGCATGGTCTCAAATAGTACCAAGGGAACTGATCTAAAGCATCCCATATTTCAGCTTTTGATTTGGACATCAAGGAAAAAAATAAATGCCATTTATTTTATCACACAGATCAGGTTTCAGAGGGGACTAAAATTGTATTATGTCCCTATAAAGGTGTTGGATAATCACTACAAATGTCTTACCCGTGGTTACACGAAGACCATATTGCAAGTAAATATAGTTGGACATGTTCAGCTAAGTATTAGCTGAAGTCCAATTGAAACTGTAGAGCCATAAATATCTCCAACACGCTTGTCATTCGGCAAAGCTCTAGCTCCATCCAGTTTCGTATTGCGGTTGAGATTCCAGCTATGGCTCCGCATCTTAAAATCAAGCAGCTTGGTTAGTTGCTTGGTGCTTGATTGTAAATAGTAAAGCCTAGAGGAAATTCCTATTTGCTTCTTCTCTATTTCTTTTTGGCTCCATATTTGGTGTGACATTTTCTTCTATTCTCCTCTCAGGAGAGACTGCATGAAATCTGATTTTTGTCCTAAGGACAATTGATTTTTGCATGATTTCCATCAAGGACATGTCAAATGACTTGAATATGATGTGTTTCCCATTATTTAATGTGTAGGAGCAACAAAGAGCTTGTAAGGCATTTGAGTAGCCCACCACCTGGTTCACAAGATCTGCGTTTTCCAACTAGCTTTTCACAAAATGGTTGGGGGCAATTCAAATCTTGCCTATGGAAACAGCACTTGTCTTACTGGAGGAATCCTTCATACAACTTGATGCGTATCATGTATACACTGGTATCATCCTTCGTATTTGGAGCCTTATTTTGGAACCACGCAAAGGAAATGTAAGTGATTATTTCTTATATATCCATATTCTACTTTATGAGGGAAAAAGTTCATGAATTCGGCTGAACTGCTCAAGTACCTTTTAAGTGATGTTCCGTCCATGATGTTACTAAAGTTTCAAACAGAGCAGTACATAGCTAATTTGATTAGCCTCATTCCTAGCTTCTGTCTTACACTGTCTAGCAAACCATCTAACCTCAAACAATTATATTATGTGGCTCATGCACACACCAAACAAAAAAACAAAGTGCAGGAAAAAAGTCCTGTCTGAGGAACTTTTTGGTCAGTTTCTTAGTCATTCTCTAAGTGATTATGCTTTATGGTTGAGGTGCTGGATAAGTGACTCCGCTGTTATATTTGGTCTCAATGTCTGACTTTTACTGCCCCCCCCCCCCCTCCTTGCTGGCTTTGTTTTGACTGTTTTGCAGAAATAATCAGCAGGATTTGCTAATTGTACTTGGTTCAATGTATGCTACCGTGATCTTTTTGGGAATAAATAACTGCTCATCAGTATTACCAATTATTGCAACGGAACGAACTGTTATGCGCAGGGAAAGATTCTCAAGGATGTACTCTTGGTGGGCTTATCCACTTTCTCAGGTACAATCATCTTGGAAAACCCAATTCAGCGAACTATAGACTCGACTGTTAATGTTTTGGATGCCTGTCTTTGCCTTTGCAGAGAGATTGACATGTTACTCTGCACGAAACATAAATCATTTCAACAGAACATCTTGTTTCATATCTAGAAAGTTGCTCTTTTATGCACAGACTAACTTTACACAATCTGTCACACATATTGATCACATGTACTTGTTAAATCTAGTTGTTTTCTGTCAGTGAAATATAAATTCAGTTGATATACAATCCCTGTTCATTATTGAGCTTCTGAGAGGTATCTAAAAATTTGTCTTAATTTTTGTAGGCGACAATTGAGATCCCCTATCTGTTAATCCAAGCTATTATCTTTGGGATTATCACATATCCGATGATTGGATATCAGGGTTCAGCACATAAGATATTCTGGTATTTCTATACCATGTTCTGCTCGTTGTTGTTCTTCAACTATCTAGGAATGCTGCTTGTGTCAATCACACCAAATCCCATGGTTGCAGCAATTATTACCTCAGCCTGCTACCCATTGTTTAATCTCTTCTCAGGGTTTCTGATTCCTCGACCGGTAAGCTCCTATTCTGTGTAAAAAGAAGCTCCCAAACTTCTTTCCTTTCACTAAATTTCTTGCCTATTAAATTTCAACTTCGGCATAGTAGAAAAAACTAATCAGTGAATCCTCATGTTAAGTGGCCTGGTCTATGTTAGTTAAAGCATACGGCTAACTTCGGATCTCAAAAAAAATCAATCTATTTAAATATCCTGTTCTGATAATGGACTTGTGAAACAAATAACCTGGATAGAAACAAACTCTGAATGCATTTTGTTTTCTTTTTGTAGTGGTCAAGAACCTCATAGGGCTTGCCAATTATGTACATTTAGGCCAGTTTTTTAATTCCTCTATAACTTGATTACTTACTCGAGTAATGAGTATTCTAGGTTTTATTTCCGCTACACAAGCATAAGAGAGGTTTTAGAAGAGTGTCAAGGAACCCTCAGCACAATTATGTATAATTTTTGTGGTCAAATTGTATGAAATCAACGTTTTCATTAGAGTAACTTTTCATTCCTAATTCTTCCTTCTGTTATGAAAACTCTTGTAGCGAATTCCAAAGTGGTGGATATGGTTGTATTATCTGGCTCCTACATCTTGGTCAATAAACGGTCTGTTTACTTCACAATATGGAGACATATACCAGGAGATGACAGCATTTGGAGAAACCACAACAGTGGCTGCCTTCTTGAGAGATTACTGTGGGTATCACCGTGACCTATTTCCCCTTGTGGCAGCTGTTCTCATAGCCTATCCACTGCTCCTTGCTGTTCTCTTCGCATTTTGCATAGAAAGGTTGAACTTCCAGAGGCGATAAATCTCCTTCCCGGCCCTCTTCCATTCTCTAAGGGATTTTTGCTTACTTCCAATAAGTCATTCTTTTCAGAGTTCAATAAGTCATGTGATTGTTTGTAATGGGTTCATTAGTCAAGTTAGTGAACACATTTACAGCCTGCAGTAAGTCATTTGTTTGTATGGTTCAATAATTATTTCCAAGTTATAGCCCTTTACAAGATTTGTTTGTAACCTTCTGTATGGAGAAAGGGTAGGGTGCAAGTTGATTTGGCTTGGTTCTCTCTCTCTTGCTCCCATCAATCCAGACTCATCAAAGAGTATATTATAGCTATGGCAAATCCAAATAAAGGTCTATTCTCGTGCTCAAAATGGTTCAGTGGATAATTGCTTATTGCCTCCGCAGTGATGGTTGGTCCAACACATATCTAACTTCTACAGAGAGATAAGATACTAATGCATATGCATGTACATCTATATCTATGTTATTCAATTGCCTAAACCTCAATGTTCAAAGTTATGAAGAACTAATCTTAAGGCAAATTTGTGATTCAAAATATATACAGTGGATGAAGTCTCGCCTAGTTGTCGAGCCAACCTTTGGAGTCAACTCTCAAATTCGAAGGATTGGAAGATGTAACGAACTCACATAAGGCTTGGAAATTCATACTCTGGAAAACTAGCTTGCCCTACAGGATTATATGGAGTCATCCCAAATGCTTTCTAACGGATGTGTGCTAAAGAATAATGGAGTAGGAAGTAAGATCTGGTTAACACGAAGAAGGATTCAATCGTCCAACTTCCTTCGAGTTAAAAGCCAGAAGTGAAATTACAGATCCGATCGAGTCTATATTAGCTAATAATTTTGTGCTCCTATCTAATAATCTTAAGCAAATTGGTTTTTTTTTTCTACTTCCTCTGTTTTTCTCTTCTTTCCTTTACACTTGGAGGATCCATCGAGTGACTTTCCATCGTACTATTTCAGAGTGACGATTGTCTCGGTTTCAAAAGTTCCCAGAAACTCGGATCTAATTTCCCCTTGAAAATTGAAGTAATGAAGATCCTTGATTGGCCCATCTGGATGGACAATTTGGAGAGGAAAAAGAAATTAAGGCTGCTCAGCCCGCAAAACCTGACAGAGGCAGAACAGCAGGATAAGTGTTAAGTGAAATATTAAGTTTGTCGAGGAAGAGTTAGGGAACAAGACATGAAAAGGATCAATCAGCCGAATCTTGCTTCTAACAAACAAATGCAAACAAATGCAATAAGACAATTGTTGCTGCTCTACAGCAGATCTCTTCTTTCATTTAGCGAACTAGTAAACAAACTGATGCAGCTCCCTTCTACACGTTTTCATAAACTACCACTCATCCCACACGTCCCTTCACATGGATAAAGGAATAAAAGCGGAAAAGGAAAAGAAAGGAAAACACCATGGCCAGCAAACAAGAGGCACCCTTTGAGCTGAAGGAAGCTGCAAATACCAAGCACCTTATTGGTCACCTGCCAGCAACCACTGGACAGCATAGCTTTATTCTTGGGGCTTCTCCCACTTGAGGGGCTTCACCACCTCCCAAGTGAAGTCAGGATCATCCCTTCCAAAGTGGCCATAAGCGGCTGTCTTCAGGAACCTTCCATTCCCACCTCGCTTTAAATCCAAACTAATTGCAATCATACCAGGCCTGAAATCAAAGTTCTCCTTCACAATCTGGAGAATCTCTTTGTCGGGAATCTTCCCAGTCCCGAAAGTATCAACAAATACTGATAGTGGCTCAGGAACACCAATGGCATATGACACCTGCACAATACACCTCCGAGCAAGCCCATTAGCTACAACGCTCTTTGCAGCCTGCCTAACAATGTAGGCTCCGCTCCTATCTACCTTGGTAGGGTCCTTTCCAGAGAAGGCACCACCACCATGGGCTCCCCATCCCCCATAAGTATCCACAATGATTTTACGGCCAGTTAGACCAGCATCTCCATGAGGCCCACCAATGACAAAACGCCCAGATGGATTGAGATGGAAGATGGTCTTCTCATCAAGGTACTTCTCAGGGATGATAGGCTTGATAACATGCTCTTTTAGATCAGCAGCAATCTCATCATTTGTAACAGTTTCATCATGCTGTGTGGAAATAAGAACAGTGTGGACACGAACTGGGACCATAGCACCACGGTCATTGCAGTATTCAACCGTTACTTGGGTTTTTCCATCAGGTCTCAACCAGGGGCAAGTTACACTCTTGCGAACTTCAGTGAGGCGCGCACCAAGCTTGGTCGCTAGAACATGGCTCAGAGGCATAAGCTCGGGCGTCTCATCAGTAGCATATCCAAACATGTGACCCTGGTCACCAGCACCAATCTCCTCAGGCCGCTTAGTAAGATGTCCATGGACACCCTGGGCAATATCAGGACTCTGCTGCTCAATGTTAACTAGAACCTTGCAGTTTTCAGCATCAAGTCCCACGTCATCAGAAACAAATCCAATCGAACGGCATGTGTCACGTACAATCTTCTCGTAGTCTACATTGGCTTTCGTTGTAATCTCTCCAAGGACCATAACCATGTTGGTCTTGGTGCAAGTCTCACAGGCAACCTTGCTCTCAGGGTCTTGTTCAAGGCAGGCATCAAGCACTGAATCAGATATCTGATCACAGAGCTTATCAGGATGGCCCTCATTCACAGACTCGGAAGTGAACAGGAAGGTATCCATTATGCCCAAGCTGCAAAGGGCAATATCACGCACAGAATGTCAATCTATTACCAAGACGATAAAATAAAAACTAATTTTGATGCTCTAAGACAGTGCAAGAGATGAGCATCTGTGCATAGTGTCTTAACAAATTCCAAAAATTTAAAGGATGAGAACAAGAAAAAGTAAGACGCACAATCCTGGAATCTATTCTATTTAAACGGAAGTGTCCAAAAGTGGAGAATACGATTCTGCAATCCCCAGAATGAGAAGAGACACTTTCCGACACAAATCCAGAAGGCATAATAATGACAAAAGATCCATTCTTCCCCCATCAAGCAAATGAAATAGTGTTACACAGCCTGTTACATGTGGAAGAGGAAGAAAAAACACATTCCAAAGTGGAGTACATAAAATGAAAACCTATGAAGCTAACCTGATTTTGAACCCGATAGATACTTATAACAACCAGAACCGTCTACTTCAACTGCATACAGATCACAAACCTCAAAAAAGCAAATGAACTAAATCACAGACCAAAACTGAGCATTAAAAGGTCTATAGTTTCTGTTCGTTCTTGCTTTTGTAATTGAACCCACAAAGAAAACCAGAAGCACGTGTCTCATCAAATTTGAACCCAGGACCAAATTAAATAATTTCATTTTTCGCCAACCAAGGTACAGAGTAACTACACTGCTTCAAAACTACTGGACACTAACTTACATAACAACCCTATAACACGGATTTGCACAGAATAACAACAATAAATAAATGGAAGAACTAAGCATTATAACTTGCCTACTATAACTTCCAAACAAAAGAAAAGGACAAATGATTTTGATGAACGAACTAAGGCTCTAAGGAATTAACTCAAAAACAACTTGGGAGAAAACATGATGTAGAACAAAACTCGCCAACCCAGATGTCTTCTTTTTTTCTTTTCTTTTCTTACCAGGAACCTCAGGTTTGATTCAAGTGAAACCTGACCTTTGAGTGCCCAGTCGTCTTCTCTGCTTGGACTCTGTGCGACTCTTTACACTAGCGTTTGGGAGTGGCTATTTATAGGCCGATGGTCATGGGTTAACTGCGCTAGGATCAATTATAGACTCTAATGAGAATACACCGTCTGGATTCTATTTTTGTCTAATTCTTCTAAAGCTAATAAGACAGGTGATGTTCGTTTTGAGAAAAAATGTAGGATTTTAGAGAAGTTGTGAATTTTTATGTTGAATAGTGTTTTATTGGTGTTTGTGTAAAGTGGAGAGAGAAATGATTTAATGTAATTGTTTAATAAAAAAGTATTGGAGTTATGTGAAAAAGTATAGAGAGAGAAAATTTATGTTGAATAAAAAATTAAAAAGTTGTTGGAGATTGTGTAAAATGTATTAGTTTTTGTGTTTGAATTCTGAATATGTTCGGTGGTAGAATTGTGAATATACTTAGAATCCTGAAAAAATTGTAAAAACGAACATACCCTGTGTTTGTTTCCGTTGACCTGAGCGTGTTTGGTAAGTGCAAAAAATTATGGTTACTGACAAATAATAAGGTGATCAATGGAAAATTTTGGCATCCAAGGCGTAAAATGACTTTCGCAAGGTGAAGGATATTTTTAATTGAATGTTCCTAAAAATATTATTAATCAAACTGTAATAAAATGTAGGAGTGTTATTCATTGTCGAAATGATGAAATATTATATTATTTTATTCAAAATTTGATAGAAAACTAACATAAAGATTATTGTATTAATTGTTTCGCTTAATTACCACTACAATCCATTTGTCATTTACTTGTAACAAATTAGTCTCTCGATAAAACATTGAAGGAACTGAACTTTGCGATCCATTTTTTAAACATATAATTCTTCTTTTTACTCAAAAATTAGCTGACTAACAAAGATTAACATGGGTTTGATGTTGGAATGTCCATTTTTAAGGTTGGATAATTATCCTAAATCTCGTCCCCCGTCAGTGGAATGAATAGCTTGGAAAAATATTTGCAAACCAAAATGTTAGTTTATGGGAGTTTTAACAAAAATGGAGAAATAGATTATTTAATTGAGAGAAATATTATTTTATTATTATTTTATTCACCACAATTTTTCCATGCAAACACAGTGGCTCTGTTTGTTTAGATTTAAAATTATTATTTTCTATAAAATTTTCTTCACTGAAACATTTTCAACTCCTTTTTTAGTGTTTGATTATTCCAATAAAAATAATTTTTAAAAAATATTTTGTAATATTTGACATGCTTAATAATTTATTTATTCATTTGCATACAAAATTTAATACGTGCAATGGATTAAATAATAAATTTTCACAAGAAATAAAATCTCACCCATCAAAATTAAATGTAGAAAATATAAAACAATTATATTCACCCTTCGTATTAAAAAATATCTTCAATCAAAGACTCGTATGAAATTTGTAGTCGCTATTTTCTTTGATTTTGACGTTTCTTGGGGATGTTGAAACATCATAGTACGCCTCATATCTTTGGGACGAACCAATAAGCTCCTCTCAAGTTCAAATATGTTTTATTATGCCTCATATATTTGAACAAATAATCAACTCTCGTCTTCAGTTTGATTTTTCAGTTAAGTTATAAAGAGAGTGATGTGAATTGACTGAAGAGTCGTCTAAGACAAAATTTTAAATAAATAAATAAATAATTCAAGAAGTAGATTAATAAATATATATTTTTATTTTTTATTGAAAAATACTACTTTTTATTTATATATTACATTTTAATATTTTTTTAATATTTTAATAATTTTATCATGAATGAGTATTTTCGGTCATTTTGCATGTCCTTTAACGGCCAAATCAAACGAAATGCGAAAATTGATATTTTTTTAAACATATAAAGCAGAATAAAATATTTTGAAACTTAGACATCAATTCAAACTTTTACGAAAATACATAAAAATATTTATGATATAAGTTATTTTCAAATAAAAACAACTGCGGTGTAAGTGATTTTCAAATGAAAACATTTTCCCAAGTCCTAAATAAGTTTCATTCGATGCAAAATATTTTGTGCAACAAGTCAAAGTTTTAGGAAGAAACGTAAAAGTGTTTACAGTGTAAGTGATTTTCAATTGAAATATTTTTCTAAGAGAGGTAAATAGGTTTCATTCGATGTAAAACATTTTTTGCAGCAAGTCAAAATTTTAGGAAGAAACATAAAAGTGTTTACGATGTAAGTGATTTTCAAATGAAAATATTTTTCCAAGAGTCATAAATAGGTTTCATTTGACGTAAAATATTTTTTTGCAATTAGTCAAAGTTTTACGAAGAAACGTAAAAGTGTTTATAATTTAAGGAATTTTCAAATGAAAATATTTTTCCAAGAGTCGTAAAAAGATTTCATTCGAAGTAAAATATTTTTTGCAATAAGTCAAAGTTTTACAAATAAATGTACAAATATTTTACAGTATAAGTGATTTTCAATTGAAAATATTTTCCTAAGAGTTGTATATAGGTTTCATTAGACGTAAAACATTTTCTACATCAAGTAAAAGTTTTACGTTGAAACGTAAGTGTTTTACTGTCTAAGTGATTTTTAATTGAAAATATTTCCCCAAGAGTCGTAAATAGATTTCATTTGACATAAAATAATTTCTACATCAAGTCAAAATTTTACGAAAAACATAAAAATATTTACAGTGTAAGTGATTTTCAACTGAAATTTTTTTACCAATAATTGTAAATAGCTTTCATACGTTGTAAAACATTTTCTTCATCCAGTCAAAGTTTTACAAAAAAAATGTAAAAATGTTTTATGGCGCAAGTGATTTTCAATTGAAAATATTTTTTCAAGAGTTATAAATAATTTTCATTCAATGTAAAATATTTTATCGCAGTATGTCAAAATTATACAAAGAAATTTTACTGTGTAAGTGATTTTTAAATAATATTTTTTTCAAGAGTAGTAAATAAGTTCCATTCAACGTAAAATATTCTATGCAGCAAGTAAAAACGTTATCCTGTAATTGATTTTTAAATGAAAATATTTTCTCAAGATTAATATATAGCTTCCATTCATTACAGGTGAAACATTTTGTACAGTAAATAAAAGTTTTACGAAATAACAAAAAATAATAATGTTTACGGTATAACAATAAGGGATAAATGATATTTTAGTCCCTGCGGTTTGGGTGAAAATCAAATTAGTCCCTTAACAATTTTTTTCATCAATCGGGTCCTTATGGTTTGCATGAAAATCAAATTAGTCTCTTATCAATTTTTTTCATCAATCGGGTCTCTGATCTTTACATGCTTTTATATTAAGTCCTTCCGTCCAAATCCGTCCACTGACTTAACGGTAAGTGTCAACCTGATCTGCTCAGGATGGAGAGCTGAGAGGATCAAGAGGCCTGAGCAGGTCGGGCTGCTATCAAATTAGTCTCTTATCAATTTTTTTATCAATCGGGTCTCTGATCTGTACATGCTTTTATATTATATCCTTCCGTCTTAATTCGTCCACTCACTTAATGGTAAGTGTCAATCTGATCTGCTCGGGATGGAGAGCTGAGAGGATCGAGAGGCCCGAGTAGGTCAGCCGCGCGCACAAATGCTATATAAAAGCAGTCTGAGCATCCCGCGCAAAAGCAACCCGACATCCGAAGCACAATCAGCCTGAGCATCCCGAGTATAAGTAGATCAAGAGGCCCGAGCAATAAGGCCGCTCGCGTAAAGGCTATTATAAAAGCAGCCTGAGCATCCCGAACACAAGCAGTCCGAGCATCCCGAACACAAGTAGCTCGGCATCCCGAGCACAATCAGTCCGAGCATCCTGAGCATAAGCAGATCGAGAGGCTATATAAAAGTAGTTCGAGCATCCCGAGCACAAGAAGTCCGACCTGCACAGGCCTCTCAATCCTCTTAGATCTCCATCCCGAGCAGTTCAGGTTGACACGTACCGTTAAGTCAGTGGACGAATTTAGATGGAATGTCTTAATATAAAAGCATGTAAAGATCAGAGACCCGATTGAGGAAAAAAATTGATAAGGGACTAATTTGATGTTCATGCAAACTACATGGATCCGATTGATGAAAAAAATTGTTAAAGGACTAATTTGATTTTCACCCAAAACACAAGGACCAAAATATCATTTATCCCTCTGACAATAACAACGAACTCAATCTTTGCGATGAGGTTTCCAAGAATAGATGATGGGAACAGACGCGTAGCAGTAAGCTGTCGATGATGGAGACTCGGGCTGAGGGGACGCATAAGACCTGAGTGGGAAAAGGTTGGTGAAGTTTGGGGGACAGTGGCCACGAGCCTCCAATACATCGTGGAAGTGACACATCTGTTGTTAAGATCTCCCACTTCCTTCTAAGATTACAGGCGTGTTTCACAGGTGATATATTTTCATTTAGCTTATTTTATCTTCATCCCACTGTGACTTCCTTCTATCATAGATTATAATTATCCAATAGCCTAATAAGTTGGTTATTGAATTATATAATTAAGCCGTTTCGTAATATAAAGTAGAGAAGTTAAATTTTATTTATTTCCTTTTCTATTTTCCATTCTCACGTAGAAGTTATAGATTAATTCCACGCGTGACACTAAATAAAAAAAGATATCATACAAATCAATTAGATTTATTTTGATACGGAACTAAGTCAATACTCAAATATATTAACATGATGAATTTTTTACGAGCATGAATATATATCTCTAAGATTCTGAGCAACCCCTTTGTTCATGAATCATGAGGTGTTGGAGTCCACATGATAAGAATAAAGGATAAATGCAAAATTGGTCCATGTGCTATTCACAAAAATCGATTTAGTCTCTGTGATATGAAAAATATCGATTTAATCCTTGTGATTTCAGAAAGTGATAAAATCAGTCACTGATGGAGGACCAATAACAAACGAAAATAGAATTACAGGGACTAAATCGATATTTTTCATATCACAAAGACTAAATCGATTTTTGCGTATAGCACAGGGACTGATTTTACATTTATGACTAAGAATAAAATCATGCGCCAAATCCGCTGGAATATACCCAAAAACGAAAAGATGGAGATGATAAAAAGTGGGTTGGCTGCTGGGTCTAATAATTCTGAATAATAAATGAGAATGAAATGCTTATTCTCTAGTTGAAGGCAAAGCTTAAGCATGCATGATGTCACAGTGACTTCTTTTAGTGTATATATATATATATATATTAGGGACTAATTTGTTCACATCCAACAACTCAGGAGATCAGAGATCGATCCCGAAAACGACTCTCGTTAGATGCAGGCTTGGTATGCTCTCCACCCTATTACCTAGGAAAAAAAACAACTCGAAGAGATCTGTCTCCACTTGTACGCCTCAAAGCTTTTAGGCTTTTGTCCATTTGCTCCTAATCTATGCAAACTTAATGAAGTCCGAGTCATACAAAATTGGATAATGCCCCCTGAAGATTGATTTGAGAATTTGAAATTGGTATGCCATCCATAAATCCAAAGAGTTCGATTCAAATAACTGCTAAACGATATTAATGCAATCATTAATATATTATATATATAGAATGACCGTTGTTTTCTTTTAAAGCAAAATAAGTATCACAATCTGTTTGGAGTTAATTAAGTTAGCTAGAAAACTAGCCCAATTGCTAATGTGGTCATCTTGTAATGAGAGTAGAGATAGAGATCCTTGAATCGAACTCTCTAACCGCATTTTTTAGCTTCACTTTTTGTATGTCTTCTTAGTTGCAGTAGTTATGGCTCAATCTAACGCCTACATTGAGTGAAAGTTCTTATAATCACATCCACGAAGAGTTGATTATACCGATCGCCCCTATCACCCTTTTTATTAAAAAAAAAATTAAGCTAGCGAGGACAGTGGCGGAAGGAAGGGGTAGCGACCCTGGGCGGCCGCTACCCCTCACGCCACAAATAAACAAATATTATATTATCTTTATTTTTTTATTTTATTTTATAAGTAAGTTGGCCTGGGACCGATACCCCTGAGGCTCAGGCCAACTATATACATGTTTTGTCCATAAAAGCCTGGGCCCGATACCCTTGGCCCAGACCCTTTTATTTTTTTTAACTGCACGTGGCTAAGCGTATAGTATCATAACTGCAGTTCATCTATAAGTTTCCTAAGATACGAGATATTGCCATACGACGTTAATTCTGCGAGTGGGCGTGGAGATGGCAAATCACTCTGATAGATGCTTCTGTCACGCCTACTAAGCACTTCTGGAGTACGTAGAAAAAGGGGGCCCAAACTTAGGATTTCCCTCTATTTCCTTTGCCTGACCACGAGACAAGGAGGTCGCTGTTTTAGAACTCATAGACTAGGTTGGGGTCCTCTACAGTAGTACTCCTAGGATGTGGCGGCTTGCTTATTTAGGCTACGTACCTTTGTTTCGTGTAAGCAGAGGAAAAAAAACAGATCAAACGGAAAATATCTAGTCAACTTTATGATCTTACAAGTCCGCTTTAACCTCCCCCTCCGACTGTGAAATCTTCTACTACCTACCATGCTTCTATTTTTTTGTTGTTGCCAGTTGCCACTAAGTTCAGATCCTTACGGTAACTTCTCAGAAAATTAAAGGAAATTGTTTTTTAATATTACCGTATTATTAATGAACAACAATGAGTCGAATCACTGATTTTCTTCGATCTATATAAAAAGGTGAAAAAGAAAAGCGAAAGCTCAACATGACCAAGTGTTACAATCTACAGGGAACATAGCGGACACTAGCTAAGGACCGTAATTATTCATTACAATATCTCCTCACTTAATTAATTCATTTACTTCAGTTAATTTTATGGCAATCTTCCCGTACTTTGCCTTTGGAAGCATTCGACCAACTAAGAAAAAAAGGAAGCGTTTAACCAAGAACTTATTTCGAGAGCAATAGGAGCGTAGGACATTTACGTGCTAACTAGCTATTTTATTACTGTCCAACTATCTGTAACAGCTCAACTACTTCCCTATTCTTTTCATTCCACCATTTCTTCCTACCTTAACCTCTTCAAAACCAAAACATTTATGATGCGAACAAACACAGAGTGCCATTTCAAAGGACAAACCCAAGTATCATACAAGGAAATACCTAATAAACTTCTCTATTACGCTCCTCCCATTTTTCCCTGTAGACTAGACATGGACGCATTAATCTCATCTTTCTTATTGACTTATATAGGGAAAGCCCAAGTCCCCAATTATGAAGCTTTTTTTTAAAAAATTGACCCTTGATAAGGAAACACTCGTATTATGACGATTTTGAGTCCAGATTTGACTACAAAACATGTTTAGTCTGAAAAGTGTATTTCCTTGATATATGATTTCAGATTGAATTTTCTTGTGGCCATTGTTGTATTATGAGGTTTGTATACAGATCAAGCAATAAGTAATGAGTCAATCAGTCGCAGTACATAGCACGGTACATGTATTGTAGTATTTTTAATGCTTTTAGTCTTTATTTTTTGATATTATAATTGTAAGAAAACTTTTAGCATTATATAGGGAAAAAAAATTTCTCGTCATTTCGTCTTTAAAATTCGCCCCCCTGAATTTTGGTCCTGGTTCCGCCACTGAGCGAGGATAGCGTAAATTTTTAAGAGCTCACATCCCAATTTTCTCAGTTTTATCTGCCTCTATTACCACATCTCATTACATAATCAGCGACCTCTTGGCTCAGAGTGGCTACAATAAAGAGATTGTTTGAGGGAAAAGCAAGATGCAGTTTGTTTTTTCCTTCTGTTTGCCGTAAATGAAAGACACTGAATGCAGCATCTGCTCAGGCAGAAGAAACAAAAAAAGACACAAGTCTCCAAGTTGGAAACAGAAGGGACACAATAATACAAGAAGCGATAGCAATATAGTGCCACAGGTGCCAGCTTTCCTATACTTTACAAACTGGCACCTCTGTCATTCGGATTAAACCACGAACTCACCCCTTTCTGGGGTCTCTCTTGGTAATTGCCACGAGTCTCCGTCCTCCCCCATTTCGCCAAATACCATGAAGTTGCAACCCTTCTGGCGAGTCTTTATCTTCATCTGATTTTTCTTCAGGTTTTTCTTCAGTCTGATTAGCTCCAGGATCAGAAATACCAAGATCTGAAAGTGCTGTGGGATCATTACCAAGACGGCTTCTAAGGAACTTAGATGTTTTCTTCCTCTGCTTATTTCCTCCTCCATCATTCCCCATGTTTTTCTTTGAGCCAGCATTAGTAACATGACAACCATTTTGGACTTTTGGCTCCAGTCTTGACTGATTGGTAGAACTTAAACCGGCCAGTTCATCATCAACAGAAATCTTTGATTTGCCTTTGGCAGAACGATACCCATCCTTTGATAAGACCTCTACCTTTTCATCTGAATGCTTATAACTTGATTGCAAATTCCTGCCGCTATTGATAAATCCATCTGACGAAGCATCCTTTGAACTGTTGAACAGATTCTCTCCACACTTCTCCTTACCCTTTTCGGACCTTTTTTGGATTTTGGACTGACCAACATCACTAATCCAGCCGTTTTCATTAGAACCACCGGTCCTCATGTTAAAATTGTAAGTTTCAACAAGCTTTTTTTGCTTCAGAGGATCCGGACAGAATCTAGCTAGCTCAACAACAAGATGTGACAGACCAAACTGATAAAAATAGGCAAGATATTCCACTGTATCAATTACGCCCCGGCGATATTCTGCAGATATTGCTTTGAATGCAGAAAATTTGTTCTTATCAAACTCTAAAGCAGCACGAATTTTTTCCACCAGAGACTTGTTAGCAGTGTTAACATCCTCCACCTCCGGCAGAGGCTGGCCACTTGAGGGCATCATATTAGTTTGAGAAGCTGAGGTGGTAGGAAAACCGGAGACAGAAGTCTCAGAAAAGACTCTGTCTACAAGGTTTGGAATTGAAGTGGAGGGGCCAACCTGACTCGTACCACCTGTATTCCTTGATGAACTAGGAAAATTTGTTGATACAACTACCTGAGCTTTGGCTGGCCTAGACTGAGAAAAGCTTGCATTTATAGATGGTAAATATTCGTTACTTTTGTAGGCCTCCTTAGAGAAGAACTGGGTAGATTAGATGATGAGTTAGGTTGACGACTAGCTGCTGACCAAGCCTGAGAAAAACTAACAGCTGCAGTTCCCTTGTTTCGGAGTCGAAGGCGAGTAGCAAACCTGTTCCCACCCAATTCATTTGAATTATTTCTCGCTGTCTGTTGACTTCTGTTGGAAGCCACAGGAAAGGATGATTCTTCCAGCCGTGCACTCGTGTTTTGTGCTGAAGCACGACATTGTCTTGAAGGTGTCTCCAATTCTGTGGTAGCTAATGATTCAAAAGAGTTAATCATTGTTTCATAATCACTTGCTTCATGATGATTGGGAACTGCACGGGCATTTGATGAAGCATGATGGTACTGTTCAGGATTCGCTGTACCAAAACCAGCACGACGATCTTGCTCATTCCTTTGCGAATACCGGAAGCTTGTTTGTATCTAAACATAAGTAAGAAGAAATAGTAGAAATATCCACATGATAAGATGGATGAAAGCTTTTAACACCAAACAGGTGTACAAACTGTCAAGGATGCAACAAACAGTAGAAAAAGACAAGGAATTTAAATGTACAGACCTGAAGAACAGCATTACGCTTAAAGTGAGACATTTGCCCTCCGTGTTCCATGGCATTATGCCTCTACAGATATTAGTGACAAGCGAGATGAAGATTATTACAAATCATTACAATGAGAAGCAGAAAATATTCACGACAAAATGAGAATGAGCATTTCTAGCTTGGCAAAGATGTCACCTTAAGTTAAGATTCAGATGCATAAACAACAAATTTTTTGGCAAGGCAGGTCTCATCTTCACATAAATGATGCTCTTGACGAAAATGAATCTGTGAGGTTAAACTTTTGATGTCAGCACCATTTTTAAGTACGAACATCCACTGAAAATACATGGATATTAACTTATAGAAAACAGGAAACAACTGGCCTCCAAGTCTTCATAATCCTTACGGTACTCATACTGTCCCGGATGCCGCCTGCAATAAACAAGGTTCATCAGATACATGAAAGAGTCAGTTTGCATGGACTTCAAAGCAACTCACAACCAAAAGCATCCTTCACCTGTTGCATAAATGGAAAGTATAATGTTCAGTAGACATGTGCAAGTACAGTTCATTATCCCCATAGAAAGGGTTTTGGCAAAATTTACAAAAAGGATGTCCCACGAATCCACCTCGTTCACTTTCACTGCCATCAACTTCTAAGTCACCTGTCTTAATGTGCTGATTTCAACCGCGATTTGTCATATACCTTTTGCTCACAGATAAATATCTGGTACAGAATTCAAAGGGATATCAATAACATCATAATGAAAATATCAGGTACAAGATACATGCTTTTAGAACAAGACCAGAATTTTAATGAGAAATCAAAAAGCCTGCCTATCATAAAGGAAACATCCACTCTAAAATCAATATCAACTAAAAGAAGAGAAGTTATATAAGCAACCTATGCGGAAAGTAATCAAATATGATGGACGCAGATAAGCCAAATCCCGAAGCCACATTCTAACACATTTAAATGCAACTCTTTCAATCACCCCATATCATGATGGAAAAAATTAAACATATCTCACCTTCCTACCTTCCAAACATATACTCTCACATAAACATATCTCACCTTCCTACCTTCCAAACACGGACTGCACATGAACGACCTATGCCGGTGAAGCAAATGGCTTCTTAGCTGTTCAACGTTCTTGAACTCAGCTCTATTCTCTGAACCTTCATTCCTTTGCCTGCTTATCCTATCACAAACTATGCATGTTAGCCTGCACATCTCCTTTATCATCTCGTAATGATCCATATCATCGAAATATGCTTGTACTCCTTCATGATACCAATATTGTCCCACTTGACCTTCCGTGGGATTGGATGGAAAAACTGAAAAGTCATTAATCATCCTCGTATAATCTCCTAAAGCCTGAGAAACAGGGCAGTAGTGAACAAACACTACAATCAGCATATCAGAACTAACTCCCGCAATTAGTCATAAATAATTGCAGCAACAATGTGTGAAATTTGATTTTTCTTCTATTTCTAAGCAGTCTCTGGCAGCAGTAAACAGAAGAATGGAAGTGATGCAGAGGAGTTACCACATGTCAACAGCTCTCAATTGGATATAATGTGGATGAGATATATAGTGCCAGAAGAGAACTTTTTAACGCTCCCAAAACCAACCATGGAAATCATATATCTAACCTTAGTGACAAAGATCATTTTGGATTCGGATTTGCAGAGACAGCAATGACGATCATCACAGATGAAACGGAGACGGACAATGCAGTTGGAGCAGACCTCATGATGGCCACATGATGGCCACATGATCCATATGCAACCCAGAGAAGTGGCTCGGCACGTACAACGCAGGTATCATCCATTGTAGCTTGCTTCCTAACTGTGAAGAGAAAGAGGAGCGATTTTAACCACTGATCACTCCTATAACGTTAGCGTCCTAGAAAAAGTGTGTATTTTTTCCCCAGTTTGCCATAGCTCCCACCAAGGATTTATGCATGTCCAGATCATGACCACGCTAAAGACAGGAACGTTGGTAGATATTACAGTTGCTTATAAAAGCCTTCATTTCTACCATGGTCTCGCCATCATATTCTCATGCGAATAATTATCTTCTTATTGCAGAATACTAATAATGAGCAATGACAGAAATCAGCCAGCAAAGTGGATTGCATCTAAAGGATCCAAATTAACTATATAAGAGGGAGGAGGGAGGGGGGCAGGGGGACGATGTCCTTTATCTAAATCTACACAGTGAACAAATGGCTCCTGCAAGATATATTTTAATGGTTAAAGTAGCTAAAGAAAAAATAAGACTCAAACTTGGAGACTAACAACCTTCATTATAGGAGGCTACAATTATCCAACAGATCACAAAGGATAGAGGACGATACGTCGATAACTGTGGATTGTACTTCACCAGTTAGAGAAAGGAATACAATATTCTTCACAATTCGACACAGTCCAATAATTTGGAGAAATATTTATAGTAATACTCGACTGTGGCAATCCATGCTCTATTTGCGTTATCTACATAAAAATGTAGAAATGAAAAAATGCAAATGAAGGCAAACGAAATCAAATTGAACAGAAAACATTCGAATGTTGCATGCAAACCGACAAAAATTTACCAACTCGTCACTCCTTTTAGCTAACTAGATTGAACCAAGAGTACCACCACAAGCATAACCCACAAATCTTTTAAGAGGGCTGTGACAATACTACCGAAAGATCACTGATCAGCCCGAGGGAGACAGAGAGAGAAGGGTCTGCTTCGAGAGAGAGAATTCAAACAAATATTCAATCAAGTGTAATTGAAAGATTCTTTAGTATCGTTGTGATAAGTACTCCTTTCATCGTTTTTGGGTCTCGACTATCTGCAGATCGAAACAAAGTGAAGTTATGCTCGGCCGTGTCACGACTGTGCCTGCTTTCCAGTTTGCTGCCAGCCAAACGGATCCCTTCTTTTTTTTTTTTTGTGGGTGGGGGGGGGATAAAATACAAATTTCCAAGCTTAACTACGGTAAATTATTCGTCTTACCCTGTAAACTATCACTTTCGAAATATTACACCTTCTGCATAGGGCTGAAAAATCGGAATGCGGTCCGATTTTTCGGACCGCATTCCGATTTGGATCGCATTTCGGTCCTCTTAAAATAGAGGACCGGATCGGACCACTTATAAGTGGTCCGGTCTGGTTTTAGTAGATGCGGTTCGGTCCGGACCGATTTTAATTTTTTCAATTTTTTAAAATTTATTTAAAAAAAATAAAAAAATTTTAGGTTAATTTCAAAGGGAGAAGTGCATATAAAAATATTTAGTTTTAGTTTAGATTAAAATTAAACATTTTAAGTTTATAATTTGTATTAAAAATTATTAAAAAATATTTTTTATAATTTTTTAATAAATGCGGTCCGGTCCGGACCGCATTTATTAAAAAAGGAAACTGGACTGGACCGCAAAATCGGTCCGATTTTCCGGTCCTGTTGTATGCAACCCTACTTCTGCTTATTAATTTTAGGCACTTTATATATTCTATCAATTTTTTTGACACTTTAACACTCTCTAACTACCAACGCTAACACTTTGCATAAAAAAGAATTTTTTGCAAAGATAAATTATTTAAAATCATGAAATGGTCTACTGTGATTTAAAAAAATAAATTCAACGTTTTAAAGTTGACCACGTCATGTGACCACTTGAAACGTTAGATTTGTTTCTTCAAATCACAGACATTCTTTTGCACGACTTTACACAATTTATCTTTACACATAATTCGTTCTCTACTTTTCACCCTCCGCCTGCTGATAATATCATTAAGAATTTAATGAATTTACAATAATATTTTTAATATATTTAAAATGGATCAAGAGTATTATCGGTATTTTAATTTAACATTTGACAAATGATGCAAAGTGTTTAAAATTGATAATTAGAGAATGAAATGTCTCCAAAGTAATAATTTATGGTACAAAGTGTAAAAATCATGTTAATTCGAGATGAAAAATTGTATTTACCTTTCTTCCTTTCTAAAAGGTCAATGGTAATTATAGAACACAACATTAACAGAGATTAGTAATTACATCGTACGGTAACACGCATCGTTCTTATAATAATTATGCAACCACTATCCTCTAATATCTGACGTAACCGATTGCTTTTCCTAAATGGGAATTAATACATCAGAATCTGACAAGTTTATTTACAAATAAAAAATATAAATGGGCGAACTTTTGTGTTAATTCTTCCACTTTCATATAGTTGTCCTCGACAATTAAAAAGAAAAAGGTTTGCTTCGAAGCAACGGCTCTAGACAAAAGGGGCTCTAGACAATAATTTAAAAATGCTTAAAAAAAAATACAAAGAGGTTAGAATTTGGCTAGAAGACCACGCGTTTAAGAAGGGATTTTCTTATATTAGTTTGGGTTAATGACCAAAATAGTCTTTGAGTTTTATGTCCTTTATCGATTTGGTCATTGGGTTTTCAATTTTGTCACATAAGTCCTTAGACTATCCTCATTTATCGATTTAGTCCTTTCGTCTCCTCCGTGCACAGTCAGCTAACGGTGGACCATGTCATCACCAATAACATCGTGACACGTGTACGATTTAAAAAAAAACTCACGTCCACCTGGCACATTCGTAAAAAAAACAGGGGGAGACCCTCCATTCGCACGACGAAGGGAGCCCAGATCTGGGCTCCCCATCACCGGGGTGGGTGGCTCCCGGCCACCTCTGAGCAGGGGAGCCTAGATCTGGGCTCCCTCGTGGTGGTGGGGCGAAAGGAAGCCACCCCCGCGGCTCCCACCCCGCCCACCCCTCACGAGCCGCCCCGGTGATGGGGAGTCCAGATTTGGGCTCCCTTCATTGCGCGAATGGGGGCTCTCCCCCTATTCGATTTTTTTACAAATATGTCATGTGGACGTGAGTTTTTGTTTTTTGTTTTAAATCGTACACGTGTCGCGATGTTATTGGTGGTGACATGGCCCACCGTTAGCTGACAGTGCACGGAGGAGACAGAATTTGACGGAATGACTAAATCGATAAATGAGGATAACCTAAAGACTTATGTAACCAAATTGGAAACTCAGGGACCAAATCGATAAAAGGGCATAAAACCTATGAACTATTTTGGTCATTAACCCTATTAGTTTTTTTAATGAAATTTCTAATATTTGTCACTTATTTGTTTCAATTGGTACATTATTTTCGTATCAATTATTTGGGGTAGCGTTTATAGGGTATGTTTGTTTACCGAAATTTTGGAGAATATTTCTAAAATTTTGAGAATCTTTTGAACGTTGAAGTTTATTGAGGTTTGTGAAAAGTTTGAAGTGTATCTGTAAAAGTTAGAAATTTTGAAGTATTTTATTTTGTTGGAAATTTTGGCCTCCAAAATTTTGGGCAAACATACGTATCCATAGTAGAAAAGTTTCTCGGAAAAGAACTTGTCAAAATATAATTTAGTGCAATTTTTATTTTAAGCCGGAATCCAAAAGCTGAACAAAGTAGAAAGCTATAAGTTGAAAAACAAGAAAAGAAAATTATAAGGAATTTTGTTTTTCGCAATAATTGCTAAATGCTCACTAAATAAAAAAAAACTAATACGCAGAGTACTTAAAATCATCTCATTTTCAATATGCCCATGTCAGAGTCTATACAAATTGATTCCCACATTGGAACGAGTCCCACATTGGAAAGAGGTCTCAAACCCGGCTAGTTAAAATAAATATTTGATCGGAATTTATAAAATTCAGCTTTTGAGTTGAGTGTTATCTTTATATTTTATATTATTACCCACCAGAATTATCTTCTTAACATCCTCTGGCCGCAAAAGTTGGAAGAATTTCAATCTCAACCAATAATGTAAGTACACATGAAATTGGTTAGATTTCATAATTCCCCAAAAGCAAAACTAGATAGTCCTGAGCATGTTGTGCCTTGTCAGTTGTCAACCTATACAGAACACTCTTAATGAGGCCAAGTACAAAATGCTCACATCCCCATAATTTGCATTCTTAAAAAGCCTTTATCAACCCTAAGGTTGGTTGGTGATCATAACATCAAGAGGAGGGCCTCTTTCCAAATATGGTGGAATGCCTCAAAAGAGTTAATATATTCCAGTAGCCTTTTGTCTAGGTTTCTTAACATCTGGGTCAAATTAATAAACATTCACAGGTAGTCCAAAATACAAGAGTCCTCCAGAGTCCATGGCATCCCAGTCATGCCATGCTTAATGCCAGTCATGGTTTTGGGTAACTTTATGGCTAAAAACTTGTGAATTGCAAACAAGAATGGATGATCTCACATTTATTGAAACTTTGCCCTTCCTTTAATCTCTTCTAGCGTGCCATGTTAATCTGGCTCGAGAGAGAGAGTTGCTAAACACCATCATGTCAAACCAAGTAGCACAATAGAACTAAACATAAGATGGGTACCGTATCATCGACGGGCTCTGTTTTCAGAACAGTAGTATGGAAACGAAGTAAAATATAAGAACCTAATACAAGATGACTTGACCCAAATAGCAGTATTCAGAGCCAAAAGCCTTGAAACACACTGAAAGGAAAGTGGAATAAAGCACACAGAAACTAGGAGAAACTATAACCACCAATACCAAAAGAAAATCCCAACTACTCTAGAATACCCCAAACCAGCTGATCAACACCAAGCCAGGGATCACCCTAGCGCACCCAGGCCGTATTTAAATGCATTATGGTGGTGAGCCAACACCAATGGAACCACCAGGGTTAACGGGCATAACTGGCACACAGCCTGTTGGGAAGAAAGAACAAATGCTTGATGGCCCTGACCCAATGCCCCCAATGCCACCAGCCACACCCGGGGTTGGAAGGAACCCTCCAATCGCACCATTGCCTCCATTTCCAAAAAAGCTCTGGGGGTGCTCAACCTTCTCCTCGCTCTTGAGTTGCCTTCCTCCTTCAGCGCTTGATGAAAGGACCAAAAGCAGGACAGCGAGGATCAGCAACACCTTAGTGACTCTCTTCATCTTGACACACACCTCTCTCAATACCAAGCAATGCTCTTTCACTACCACACTCTGTTTGTTGCAATGACAAGAAGCCCAGCTATGTCCTGCCTTTTAATAGCACCAAGCCTTCCATTTAAAGAGAATCACTGTATTCCTCGCTTCGGAGAGTACTGGTAGCATATTATGGTCGAGGATGGGCAGGTAGTTGAGGATTGTGACTTGTGACTAAATGAAATTTATTGGATGAGTCATTTTGGAAGTACCATAACACACGCCGAACAACCAACTAGTTCGAAATACCTTTTCTTTTCTTTTGTAGACAACTTTAAAACCACTTTTATAAAAATTATTTGGTCATTTTGTTACTGAAGTTTACAAAGTGTAGCCTTTTTTTTCACTGGTGGGAATTCCCTTCGTACATCTTCTGTAAGGATAGCTGAATTTGGCTTCCAGTTTTTAACTGAGGTGAATGAGACATCCCTTTAGATTTCTCTGTTTTTTTCTGGGGGTACATAAACCATCACTTTATATGGGCAAGGAATTTTTTAATGACTCCGATGTTGTGTGACACAGATAAAACCATTGCTTAAGACAGATGCACCCTTATGTGTCTTAGGTAGAAGTTATTTGAAGTCCTTGCTTGTAAATATTTTGACAGCTTTCATTCTTCATTTTTGCCAAAAAAACTAGTTTGTAGCTTTTTTACAAATAATTAAATGCTGCATTTAGGTCTTAAGATGATCTTATTGTATTGGTCTTGAATTTATGACAAGCCCACCTAACCAAAAATAAAGGTGAACAGCTACCACAGAAACCTCTCTTGACATTAATTTGGTTCACTCTCAATTAATACACTTTTCACGTTCATCTACGCATGCATGAGTCTCAGTAACTCGACTATCTAACCCCACCGGTACTTTTCCTTTAGAGGGTTTGATTAACTACAGTTAATGCAGCTGGCTGAGCAGAGCTGTTGCAAAAATTAAAAAATTTCAATGTGCAAGTGGAAATTTAAACAAGGAAGTTACTTTTCAATGCATAAGAGATTTGAAATTACTCACTGGTCAGTGGTTGGAGGAGTCAATAAAACAGGAAGTTGCATATTTCTTTCTGCGCCCTTAATTTGTCTTCGATGAATGAAATGGTAAGCAGTATGCCCTAATTACTGCTGCAATTTTCATATGTCTGTCAAATTAAAATCAAAATCCATTTAGGGTCAGTAGATTGGTTACTGGTTATTTCATATAATTTTGGTGGCTTCAGTACTTGCACTCAGTTCACAATTTCTGCAAACATTTAGAAGCTAGCTGCTGTAAATACAGAAATAAACATTATCATCAAGCTCCACAAAGGAAAGATCAGCACGCTTTGGAATATTCATACAAATAGGATATTGTTCCCCTTATTTGAATGGATTCACAACATTATAAGGAATGTATACACACGCATTAGCATCGATTGTTGGAATAATCTTAAGTACACAACAGTTTTTGATTTTCCACCAATAAAATCCAAATGATCTAGTAGTTAACAAGCCTGCAATTTTTCCTGATCTCCCCCTGGCTTCCTGTAAGAACCTCAATGGAACCCATTTTCACCATGGCTGCAGAAAACTTATTAGCCCATGCTGTACCATGCCTTGCATTGTTCCTCACATTCGCCGCGGTCGAAGGGCTGCTCAAAAGAGTCTGATCAGAGGTCAATAGGCCTTGGCGGTTCTTCAAATCTGTGTAGTACTTATTATCAAGTCTGTTTGGTGTAAGAACATCAAGTGGCACCGTTGGATCAAGACCATTTCCAGTAGTTTGTGGTGGAGGACATTTGGTTTTTAAGTTTCTAGCAAATATGGGGTCCATTGAAGGGTCCTGTGGATGTGTTGTATTGAAAGAGTATAAGCGAGTTGAGAAGGAAGAACAATGTGACACCCCAATAGAATGTGCCCCGGAAAGTGTCACCATTTCATCGAGCGTAAGGCCTTTCCGTGCAAAATTGTCTTGGAGTTGCTTGGCATCCAGGGAAGGTGGTGGGAGGTTTTGGAAAGGCTCATCTTTAAGCGATACCCTGCCATCACGGCGTCCTGAAGGCACTTTGTAGTTTATGCCTCCAACTTTGTAGGCGCTGTCACGGGCAGCAAATGCAAGAACGTCTGCGCATGAGACAGTTTGTGGGCACTGAGCTTCAAGTTCAGCCTTTGCCTCATCGATCACTTCAAAGCCTCGCAGGCTTGGATTGTTGGCTGGATTTTCCTTCTCCGCCGGGCTCCCAGGTGTTGAATCTAGTAGAATGGAGCCATCACAGCCCTGAAATTTTGATAAGCGAGAAGCATGATTAATTACTGGAAATCAGTTGTGTTAAAAGTAATAAAGTTTATATAGTATTTTACACATACTGTCTCAGAGCGGTCCCGTAGCTCAGTTGGTTAGAGCGTTGGTCTTATGAGCCGAAGGTCGCGGGTTCGAGCCCCGCCGGGACCATCAATGGTATTTAATTTTTATTCTTTTTTTTCCTAAGCGAATTTAATATTTATTGAAAAAAGTTTGCAAGTCATTTAGGAAAGCAACACATAGTTTAGCAATACAAAATCAGCGTTCGACACATTTATTTTCTTGAAAATATATGGACTTCTGAAAAATGCATAATTAGCGTGAGAAAACATAAATTTTCGGGAAACAATTTTTTTCCGAAAGAAAAAGCACAGATCGAGGTTATACTAAAGATAAGAAATTAATTAATGGATTGCAAAGAGCCATACCCTAACAAAACAGTCATGGAAATGCATTCTGATGAGGCCAGCAGCTATGCCAGAGTTCCTTGACACGGCTTTGTTCACAGCTTTTCTCACAATTGCCTCCGCAGAAGGACAGGTTGATTTATAAAACTCCACTCTGAGTGATGCTGCCGATGATACTGAGACCATCGTACACACGATGAGGAAGCTAATCATGCAAATATTGAAGGTTGACATCTTTCCTCTACGACACAAAGACGGCCGCCTAGTCCTATTGCAAAGAATGGGGGTGAGGGTACAGAGAAATTATAGCTAGAGATCAGGAGAATATCAGTACTAGTATGAGCAAGCAAGACGAATTAGAAGGATAGGGAGATATGATGGAGATGGCAGGAAGAGCTGGAGCTATTTTATAGGCAAAGAAGAAGGTCGACACGAAAAGCTGGAGGGCTGGCGGTTTGTCTGTGCAAACGAAAACGTGTATAGCCGCAAAGAAGAGAAGCTTGAAGCTGTCCATGTTTGAGCAGTTCCATGGTATCATGTTAAGATCAGGAACCAGTCTTCTTTGGCTCGCTCGCTCCCTCCCACACTTGCTAAATAATTTTTTCCCAAATTAAAGATGAAATTTAGGTTTTGAGTGTGTACGTAGTGTTGGATAGCTTCTTTGACTGTACTTACAAATATGTTATATCAAAAAATGTTATATGTCAACTGGCAATGAAGACGATAACAATATGAAAATGCCCAGAAACACCAGCTCGAACATATAGGGTCAAATTGGAAACTCTCTTTGACCAATTCAGCTGCCCTAGACTTTTCTCCCCTCCCGGCCTGCAGCCTCCAAAATTGGTTTAGTGTCTGACCCAAGACCACCATAAAGGATAACTTATAAACAAAGTAATTTGCAAAGAAACAAGCATTCATTGACACTGGAAAGCGCGTTTGTCTATAATATGCATGGCAAGTTAATTAGGCCATCTTCCCCTTGACTAATTACTAGCGTTCTGCGTGGGATCTATTTCAGATGTTGACTATGCCTGCAGCGTGCATATATGCTGTCAGAATACTACTAAAATATATTGTTGCGAACGACAGACTTTGTATATACAAAATAATGGTTACCGGTGACTTTTTGTAATCTAGATCATGTGTTATATATCAATTCTGCAAGTAGTCAGGTTAAAGTTTGTACATTTTTTTTTTGTAACGAGAGAAATTCAGACACTCATTCACATACACGAGCTCAATCGGACGATCTTGGCCCAATATCTACCCAAGTTGGGTTCAACATCATATAGCAAACCGGCCCCAAAAAGACTGACACCAACCCCCCATTTAAGTAACTCGCGAGTTTTTTGTCCAAAGTGGTAGTTTGAACCCTGAGTGTGCGCCTAATCCACACTCTCAGGGACTTCATTGCCAGTTGAACTACTCTCGGATAGGAGTTTATGTCGTACATTTCATATTGTGGACGTAAGGCTCTAAGATAGAATTACCTAACTTCTCTTTCTTTTGTCTATAATACTTTCGTGCTATATATATTGTTAGTGTCTTTTTGTTATTGACAAAATTCTATGTCAAAATATGTCCTAATTGAGTTGTAATTTGTTAGGCTTGTTTGATTGAAATGTTCAAGAGATTAAAGAAGTTTCTCAAGTGACATCCGACGGTTAAAATTATAAAACTCTTCTTATCAAGCGACATCCGACGATTGTAAAAAAAAAACTATATCTTTCAAAGCTTTATATATAGAAAAACTTAAGGGTTCTCTCATTAGTCTTATTGAGTTGTTGGATGCCGCCCTAAAACCCTAGAAAGATATTCTTAAGTTCCTAGGGCCGCTATTTGATAAAGAAAAACTCTCAAAGATTCAAAACCTCAATTTATTAGTTTTTTATCATATTCAATCACCTTTGTGAAGCCTTCATAGTATTGAAGGGTTATTGAATATCAAGGTAGTTCATGAAAAATTCATAAGAAGAACCTCGGAGATCTATGGTGAACACTGCATAGAGCGGGTCTAAGCAAGGACGCATAGATTATTACATCAGGGTTATCAGAGTCAGCAACAGGGGTTGCCCGTGTCTGAATCACTATTTGTAAGGCTTTCTTCTTAGTGGATTCCAGGTGGATGCTAGTCCGGGTGGTTTTTCCTTTAAATGGTATTTTGAAGTCGGTTTTACACTTTATCGTCAAATCTTTGTCTCTTTGTGTTATTACAGTTTGATTTAATAGTTTTTCCTACATATCTAGACTAAACAATTTTAGAATGTATTTTAAAATTGTTATTAAATTTTTAATTAGAGGAAAACTATCTTTTCAACCCCTCTAGGTGTTATTAAAGTCTAAATCGGAATTTTCATATATAGATGTTATTCTTATGTATGGGGGGCGTTTGTTTCCCAAAATTTTCACCCCTCAATATTTTCAAACAATCATAAAATAATCTCTCTCTCCTCATTAAATTATAAAATAATATTATATTATTCAATTAAATCTTCTCTCTCCTAACTTTTCCATAAAATACTGTACTTTTTCACAAACCTCAATACCCAAAATTTTCAAAACCCCAAAATTTCCACAAACAAACACCATCCATGGTGTCGAATAGTTACATCATAATTCGTAGGAAAAAGTGGCCACTTCAATCAATCTGACTCAAGCATGGCATAATCCTAGGGAAATTGTTTGTTTATTCGTACCACCATGCTGTTTTAGATACTCTTGAGATTGACTTATAATTGCCTTGACTTTGTTTGAGCTATACATGAAGTTTTCTAATATTTCTGATGATAAGCACAAGTACATGATGATCCGTGCAAAGGATTGGGGGATAATATTTTTGTTTGGCACAATAGTCAATTTAGATAAGTTTGTTGTTAATGCTAATTAGCTCATTTTGAACAATATTCAATCCAATAAGTATACACTTCTTTCATTCGGAAGAATCACCTTCCAAGATTAACAAAGTTCAGGATACAAATTCAGTTCAGACTTGCACTCGTATTAAAAATTCTAAAAATTCAAAACAAAAAGAACCAGATTTTACAGATAATTCCCTCCATGAATGCATACTGAGCTCCAGATCATAATCTAGTTGACAAGATTGCAGTACTTCCTGACCTCACCCTGGCTTCCCGTGAGGACATCAATGTAACCCATTTTCACCATAGCCGCTGCAAACTTGTTAGCCCAAGCGGCACCATTCCTTGCGTTGTTTCTCACCTTCTGTACCGTTGAAGAACTGCTCAAAAGAGTCTGATCAGACGTCAACAGGCCGTGGTGGTTCTTCAAACCTGTGTAGTACTTGTTATCGAGCCTGTTGGGGGTGAGAAAATCCAGTGGCACAACTGTCTGCTTATCACCTTCATTTGCGGAATTTGGTGTTTGGGGACACTTAGCTTTCAAGACTCTAGCAAATACGGGATCCAATGAAGGGTCCTGTGGATGTGTTGCATTGAAACTGTATAAGCGAAATGAGAATGGCGCGCAATGCGACACCCCTACAGAATGTGCCCCAGAAAGAGTCACCATTTCATCTAGACTAAGGCCTTTTCGGGCAAAATTTTCTTCCAGTTCCCTGGCAATAAAGGTAGGTGGTGGGATGTTCCCGTTAATTTCAGCTTCTCGCGATACTCTGCCATCACGACGTCCCGATGGTACCGCATAATTTACACCACCTAGTTTATAGGCACTATCACGAGCAGCAAAGGCTAGAATGTCTGCACACGAGACAGTTTGCGGGCACTGAGCTTCGATTTTGTACTTTGCCTCGTGGATCACTTCAAAGCCTCGCAAGCTTGGGTTGTTGGTTGCATGTTCTCTTTCTGCTAGGTTTCCGGGGGTTGAATCTAGCAGTACAGAGGCATCACATCCCTGAAACATGTGGTGATCGATAAGAAAACTATGAATAAATCTAGCTATAGTACTATCTGAAAAATGAGAGAGTAATAATTATTGAGCTTTTAGAGACTGAAGATATAATGCTCAATAATCAATATTAATGTGGGTGCGAAGAAAGATATATACCCTAACAAAACAGTCGTGGAAATGCATTCGAATGAGGCCAGCGGCTATGCCAGGATTCTGGGACGCAGCCTTGTTTACAGTTTCTCTCACAATTGCTTCGGCAGAAGGACAGTTAGTCTTGTAAAAGCCATGATGGAGTGATGCCAATGAGACGGAGGCCATCGTGGACATAGTAAGGAAGAAAATCAAGCAAAAGGATGGCATATTCACTCTGCGACCCAAGAACGTCATTGTGAGACAAAGAGAGAGCGACAAACAAGGGAGTCTGGACAAAACAAGTAGGAGATTGCCTGCTACGCAGAAAGAAATTGAGGGAGAGATAGCGAAATGAAGTGATTGAGATGGAGGGAATAGATGATATTGGCGGATATTTATATAAGTAGAGAAGTGAAGATGGTACTGGCCGGCTTTACCAAGTAAAACAAAGACGTACGTGCTACAGTGCAACGCAGATCAGAAAGCTTGAAGCTGTCTAAGTTTGATAAGTTCCATAGTCTACTATTCTCTCCCTTGGCCAACTTTTCCTGGTTTGAATTCTGACTTTTGTTTGCCTTTCATACATTAATTACAAAACTGGTTCAAAAATGTCAACAGCAAAAATTAAAGATCAGGATTGCCATGTCTGTAAATTAAGTCCAATATTGACAAATTAACTCTATTAGATGTTCTTCGAATAACCAAAACAAAAATAAACACTTCCCTTCTTCATGTGGGAAGAAAAAGAAAATATATTAATTGAAAATGGATCCTATATATAACCTATGAAAGGAGTTCCTAGCTTGCTAAGTAACCCAGCCATTCCAGTTGTGAATTTATTACTTTTTTATTAAATGAATTGATATGGCTGCCACTCATTTTGTTTTTGCACTCCAAGCCACCAAACCCAACCCATTGCATGAACTCAAACTACAAATAAGTTTACTACATTTTCCACCTGATTTTACAATATGACTGTTAAAATTCTACAGCATATTCTTTTATTTATTGATTTTAACGGTTATATCTTAATTTGCAGTACAAAGTATAAACTTACTGATAATTTGAGATGTAATAAGTTAAGCTTAGTAGTTTGGGGTACAAAATACAAAAAAAAAAAAAAAGTATTAATTAGAAAGTGTAAAACTTATAGTTTCCTTGACTAAATCAATCCAATGATCAGTCCATGTGGATGTAAGAAGATTTATATGTAGAAAGTCAAACACCCCATAAATGATACTGAAAGACCAAGTACTCAACAAACGAAACAAACAACGCGACGTTTGCCAGACAGTTGGACGACTTTGTTCTAGCTAGTAGCTATGCATGAAGCTTTCTAATTTTTCAGACGACAAGCACATGACAGCTACATATTCCGCGCAAAGGATTGCATGGGGAAAAACATTTGATAATCCAAGTCGTGCCAACAGCAAATTTTCTCCTAGCGTGAGATTAAGCTTTGCTTCTCACTATAGCCTCAACCCCCTCCCCCAAGGCCCAGATTTGACCGCCGGCCTCGTCCTCCTCTCCCCTCTTGGCCAGGTCATTATGGCAGCCGGGATCTATACAACTCTCATCTTCTCTGTCATTTTTTTGGAGATTTGCGTCCAAATCCAAAAGCTTTTGGTTGTTGAGAATCTGAGACAGACATGCACGTAGCACAGCGTAGTCGGACTTAACGGCTTCCTAGCATCATTTTCAAACCCGTCCACCATCGGCCGGCTGTTGCATGCATCTCACGTGTCCCTTCTTCTACATCGGTTAAAAAATATCTTGGAAGACTTTATATAAGCTTGAAGGCATCTCCACCTAGCAAGCTGATTTCGTATATTTGAATCTCAAAATGTTGAAACTTTGTAGTCCCACATTGTTAAGGTAATGTGGACAAGTGAGATTATTGGCTTATAAATAGCCCCCTTGTAACATTTTAATTTCATAAGTGAGAAACATAATAAATCCAATTGGGTATTCTCATAATTGGATGTTTCACTTATCAAAGTTTAAATTTTTATTTCTAACATGGTATCGGAGCAAGGTTTTCGGTTTTAGACCGGTTACCTTCTGGCAACCATCCGGCTATCTCTCGGCTCAGTACCGACAATCCTCCCGACTCAGAACCGGCGACCTCCCGGCTCAGAACCGGCAACTTTTCCGGCTCAGTACCAGCATCCTCCCGACTCAGTACCGACAATATTTGTTATTATTTTTTTTTCCTGTAATTTTTTTTTGTAACTCCAAAGTTTGCGAGGAAGTGTTGAAACTTTGTAGTTCCACATAACAAATGGTATTAGAACATGGAAGCTTATTTTTTAGGGCATGTTTACAAACTCACAAATATCAAATTTTAAGAATCTTTTTATGCAAACACAAATTTTCTGTTTGGAAGTTTTTATTTTTTCGAATTTCAAGCCAAATCAAGGGCCCATAACAATTTTTTTCTCATGTTATTTCAATTTCTAAATTTAAAAATAAAAATTATAAAACTTCAAACTCATCTCTCTCCATTAAAATAAACATAATAATTCAAAGGGATACTTACACTTTGCGCCCCTTATCTTTGGGGTCATTTACAATGTGCATCCCGATATCTTTCTCTCCATCTCAATCACTTCATTTCGCTATCTTTCTCCCTCAATTTCTTTCTGCGTAGCAGGCAATCTCCTACTTGTTTTGTCTAGACTCCCTTGTTTGTCGCTCTCTCTTTGTCTCACAATGACGTTCTTGGGTCGCAGAGTGAATATGCACCCCTTATCTTTGGGTTAGGGATAATTACACTTTGCGCCCCTTATCTTTGGGGTCATTTACAATATGCATCCCGATATTTTGATTTTGAGACATTGAGCCACTTATCTTCAACATTTTTGCATTGTGCACCCCGTACCCGATTTCGTCAAATGTGAACCGGTCAACCGCTACATGAACCGGTCGACAGCTACGTGTTAGCGAAATCTGTCAATTTAGACGGTCAAATCAGGTACGGGGTGCACATTGCAAAAATGTTGAAGATAAGGGGCTCAATGTCTCAAAACCAAAACATTGGGGTGCACATTGTAAATGAACCCAAAGATAAGGGGCGCAAAGTGTAATTATCCCTAATTCAAATTACCTCTCTTTTCATTTTTTTTTTTACCAAGTCTCATAAAACTCCAAAATTTTCCAACTTCTCCCATACTTACTACAAAACTTTAACTAATTTTGCATTAACGTGGTATCAATCTCCAAATTAAAACTTGACCCTACAAACCGCACAATTGGAGTAAAAAGACAAGATCGTTTCTCCTAACATTCTCCATGCAGTGGCAGAGCCAAGGGCCATGACCCCCTCAAAATTAAAAAATCCCCCTATCCCTTTAGTGTTATTTACACGGTTTTGACAAAAATTAACATTTGGGCCCCTCAAAAATTTAGAAACCCCTCTTTAGTCCCTATATCTATAGCTTTTACAAAAATTAATCTTTAAGTCCCTTAAATATTATTTGAAATTACATGTTTGTTAAATTTTAAGATTTAGTTTGAATCTTGACAATTTTTAAATATTTTTTTAAAATTAAAAGGTTTTAGATAATTTTTTTTGTTCTGACAATATATTTAACAATAAAAATCATAATGTGTGGTTTACTTTTATTATTCTTGAGATCTTCAAACACTTACTTGTTTTCATCCATGTTTTTTCTATTTTCTCTACAATTGTAACTTGAAAAAAACAATGAATGTTAAAAAATTTGAGTTCGAAGGAGAAACCATTATTTATAATTCATGATCGATCTTAGTTAATAATAACTACCACAAAAGTATATCTCTAAGTCATTAACGTAATAATAATATTATTATGTCTTAAATTAAAAATATAACCTTAATAAATGTTTTTATACTATATATTTCTATTAAATTAAAAAAACTATTATTATACGATGTTGGCCCCCTTCCCAAATATCAATTTCTGGCTCCACCACTGCGTCCATGTCTGGATATGATGGTGTTTTTGCTCCATCCCGAAGTTCAAGGAAAAAAGTCGTGTCATTTCCAAGACTCAAACAATAGCATGAACATAAGTCTTTAAGTCGTGTCTTTAAGTTAATCAGTATAACTTCAACGGCAACTGCTACGTTAAATGTTTTGTATCTCATAATGTCAATATACAACTTAAGGCTATACAATGAATTAACAAAAGTAGAGAATACTTTTATTCTTGTCGAAACATCAAAACATTAACCATTAAAAAATAATAATAATCTGAATCTTCAAAGCTAAACCGCAGAGCTACGTACGCTATTAAATACAGAGCACCTTGATCCAAGATTTAGATTCAAAGCTTCCGATTTAGTGTCTCCTAATTACATTTTGCCGGAGGCATTGATTGCAATTAATTTGGACGTGGCAGTCATTATAGTCCTTGCAATTTTGGAGAAACATCATACATATCACCACCATACATTGTGACCGTTAGATTGCTTTCTTTCAGTCTTAACCTTGCCAAAGCTTCGGAATTCCCTCCTTTTCTCACTTATCCACCTCTCTAGGTGTACTTAGGGTCTAAATTAAGTTTTTCAGTTAATGCAAAGTTCTTTTTAAATAATATTCAATTCCATAAGTATATAGTTCTTTCATTCATTTTCAGAGGAATCTTCATCCAAGATTATCAAAGTTCAGGAACAAATTCATCAAGACTGTATAAGCTATATGAGAATGGCGCGCAATGTGACACCCCAACAGAATGTGCCCCAGAAAGCTAGCGTCACCATTTCATCAAGACTAAGGCCTTTTTGGGCAAAATTTTCTTCCAGTTCCCTGGCAATTAGGGTAGGTAGTGGAATGTTCCCGTTAATGTCAGCTTCTCGCGATAGTCTGCCGTCACGACGTTCCGATGGGAGGTTGGATTCAGTCCAGACCATACGGGGATTCGATCCCCGGAAGGAACCCTCCCTAAGGGGAAAGGGGGTAAGGGGATTCGATCCCCGAAAGGAACTCTTCCCAAAGGGAGGACGTGCCACTTGAGCTAGAGCTCACTTGGTAAAACCAAGACGTATGTACGTGTTACTGTGCAACACAGTGAAAGATTGAAGCTGTCTAGGGCTTGTTTGGAAATAGGTCCAGGTCCTGGTTTAAGGTCCTGGTCCTGGTTTTGGTTTTAAAGTTGAACCCGATTAACCATCGCCTACGAAAAGTAGAACCCTCTCCCCGTAGCCTACCAGCACATAGGCCCTATTCTGCCATGCCAGACATTGTACGCTTTCTCTCTCTTCTTCTCTCTTTTATTTTTTTCCTTTGCATCATCGAGCCGCAGCCCGCAACCTCCTCAAGATCGTCGTCGTTCGCCGTTCGCAATACTGAAAACAAGATAATCAATTTTCACTCTTTGAAGGAGTTGAATGAAAGCTCGACGGTGTGCTTTGCCTCTTCAAGAGCCCAACTAGACCTCTGATACTCATTCTCCTCACATACAACTTTACGTGGAAGATGTCTTAACGTCACAGAAAATAGGGATGACCTTCTTCTTGGACTCCATGAAAAGAGAACCAGTTCATGAAAGCAAAAATAGGACTTACAATAGTTGGGCGAAAACACGGCAACACCTATCTTACAGCCATGAATTGCACCATCAATCTTTTCAAACAATTTGTCTCTCAGCTTCATAGTCTTTTGTCTAAGAAAATACAACAAGCAAAACCATATGTGGCGTGATGTTTGGTCCGTTCATATCAAACTACAAAAAAAGACACCAATCAAAACCAAGTCGTACAAAAAAACATGGGCACGAAAATGGTTTTGATCAAGACGAAGACGAAGTAGAGTGGGGCTAATATCCCATCACCTTACTCAACCAATGAATTGACAAATCTTGTCCAAATGCTTCCAACAGAAGTTATGAGGTGCCAAACCGACATGTATAGTGCTTCCAACAGAAGTTGCTTAGCAGAAAATATAGAACAGAGTACAAAATATACGTATTGACATCTCCGGGAACAAAAGTAAAAGAGAGAGCAAGTTTGTGAGGGCGCCATGTGCACTGTGAAACGGTAATCAATTAGGCCATAACCTTCGGAATCCCTGCCTCCCGACCTTCAAGCTCCATAAGTCTCGAGCAAAAGTGCTGGATAAGTCCGGCACTTTCCAGATGCTTATCGTGCGGGGCTCGCGCGCCAGTGTTGGATAAATCCAACACTTCCCACAACACTGTTGCCCAGGGAAAGCGCGCAGATGGCTAGCGCCAAAGTCTAAAACTTTCCACAGATCCCGCGCGCACGGGGTCGCGACCCAGAATGGTCACCGGATAATCCTTTCGAAATAGTGCTTCCGACACGTTTAGAATGCCTACGGAGACGCTTGGGCATATTTGGGAGATGGGGTGATTTACTGCTTATGCCCGTTTAAAAGTACTAGAGGATGACAGACACAGGCATCTAAAGGCGTGCGATGTCAGCGCTGATAGGCGTACGTTGAAAGCGAAGTCAGTCAGTAACGATATCCAATCACTGCATCACACGTATGCGTGTAATTATAAAACAGAACCACGCCAAACACACATTTGCAGTTATGGGTTCAAACCATGGTTTAAACCATAGAACCAAGACCTGAACCCATTTCCAAACAAGCCCCTAATGGTTTCTAAAGTTTGATAAGTTCCATAGTATACTATTCTCTCCCATGGCCAACTTTTCCAGCTTTGAATTCTGACTTTTGTGTTTGACAAGCACCATAAATGATACTGAAAGACCAAGTAATTAACAACGAAACAAACAACTACGTTTGCCAGATATAGTTGGACGCATTCAGGGGTGGGTGAACTTATTCGTGACTTTTGTTCTAGCTATGCATGAAGTTTTCTAACTTTTCCGATCACGACAAGGACATGATTGAAGAAGTGCCAACAGCAAATTTTCTTCTAGAGAGAGATTAAGTCATGCTTCTCACTCTAGCCTCTCCCCCACTCCCTCGTCTAACCCCCTCCCTAGAGCTCGGATCTGACCGATCCCATCCTCTTCTCCCCTCATGCATGGCCATGTCATTATGGCCGGGATCTGTACAATTCTCACCTTCTCTGCCCTTTTTTTTGAGATTTACGTCCGGATCCAAAAGCTTTTGGTGGTTGATGACGGACATGCACATCCTAGCCGAACTTAGCGGCTTCTGGGCATCATTTTCAGACCTGTCTGGCGTTGGCCAGCCGCTGCATTCATCTCACGCGGCAGGCCTTTTTTCTCCTCTTTTCGTCTCCTTCCATCTCTTTGGCTAGAGTTCTTCGGTTCTCCCTTCTCTGGCACTACCAATGTCAATCTACTATATCGAAAACCTTACAACATAGACTAATTTTCATATACTACATAGGCTAGACTGTGGGTGCATTTATGCTTTCTTTTATTCAAGTTGTGAATTTGTAGTGGGTCTTCATAATTTTGAGTTAGTTTATACGAGCTTTAGGCCCATTCCAGTTCTAAAGGACGCCAGACGCCACAAGCCTTGTATATGTACTTTGATTAAAGTGCAAAGACATAATTGCATAAAGGCTAATTTAGAATTTTAGACTGACCCTCGCAACGACTTTTATGGTCGCAAAAACTTTTTCGGTTTTTACACCGAGTCCACAAATAATTTTTTTTTTTTGTATTTTAATTTTAAAACAATCATAATAAAGCTTGAAACTATCTCTCTCCCACGAATCATCTCTTTCCATAAAAATAAATATAAAAAATTTAATTAAATTATCTATTTCTTCACCCTTTAAACCAACTTTAATAAAACTCCAAAACTTTACCGCAACAAAATAACACTCATAAATTATCACATTTTTCTCAATTATCTCCTAAATTATCAAAAGTTGTAACTCACTCCTTAAATTATGTTATTGTTACTGTTCTATTCCCAAATCAATTAAGGGCGTCAATTTGAACAAAATTCGTCCATGTGCGTTGCACGTCATAAATGGGAAAAATTACAATAACTCCCACAAGCTATCATCATTTCTTAATTAAGTCCTCTTAAACTATCATTTGATGAAAATCACTACTTAAACTATGTATTTGTTACGGTTTCATCCCCCAACCGATTTGAGGGGTCAATTTGTATTGAATCCGTCTCACTTGTGTTATACGTTATTAGATCATTTTGCCCTCATATAATACGTAAAAAAAGCAAGCAACTTGAAGACCCACAATGCAAGTTTTAAAGTTTCCGCCATTTTAGTTCAGATCCGATTTGCGCGAAAACTATAGTCTCCCCACAAGAACTTTGCTGTTAATGCTAAGTTTGTCAATGTTTTAATATTAGCCTAATTTCGTGTTAAAATTTAAATTAAAAATGAGTTATATTTTAAGTTTAGTCAAACTGTTCAAAAAAAAGTCTTTCAAAGTTTAAAAGGATAAGGACATCATCAAGATGAGCTAAAAATAAGGAGTTGGTAATGCAAAGTTTCTTAGAAAATTTTGAAACTATTTCAAAATTTGGATTTTGAAATATTCCCTTCACTTTAGAATTTTTTTTGAAAAACTCAACCAACTCTATAAATACCAAAATATATGAATCCTTCCTAGATTCAAGGATGTTCTTGAACTCCGAGAGGTCTATTGTGTGATTGATATTTGTTTTATTATTCTGTTGTGTGTGTATATATATTGTTAATTGATTAGACTCAACAATTTTATGACTTGTTCTAAAATTATTATATAATTTTTAAATAGAAGGGAAACAACTATTCTACCCCATAGGTATTAATAAGATCTACACAGGATTTTAACAAATATTCAATTGAAATAGTATACAGTTCTTTTATTCATTTTCGGAAGAATCTCCTTCCGAGATTATGAAAGTTCATGAACAAATTCAATGCATGCAGACAAGCTTGCACTAGAAATAAGAATTAGAAAAATTCAAAAACAAAAACGAAAACAACAAGATTTTACAGACAATTCCCTCCGGATCATAAATCTAGTTGACAATATTGCAGTACTTCCTGACCTCACCCTGGCTTCCCGTGAGGACATCAATTCGACCCATTTTCACCATAGCCGCTGCAAACTTGTTAGCCCAAGCGGCACCATTCCTTGCGTTGTTCCTCACCTTCTGTGCAGTTGAAGAGCTGCTCAAAAGAGTCTGATCAGACATCAACAGGCCGTGGTGGTTCTTCAAACCTGTGTAGTACTTGTTGTCGAGCCTGTTCGGGGTGAGAAAATCCAGTGGTACAACCGTATGCGTATCACCTTCATTTCCGGAATTTTGTGTTGGGGGACACACAGCTTTCAAGACTTTAGCAAAAACGGGATCCAATGAAGGGTCCTGTGGATGTGTTGAATTGAAATTGTATAAGCGAAATGAGAATGGCAGGCAATGTGACACCCCTATAGAATGTGCCCCAGAAAGAGTCACCATTTCATCAAGACTAAGGCCTTTTCGGGCAAAATTTTCTTCCAGATCCTTGGCAATTAAGGTAGGTGGTGGGATGTTCCCGTCAATTTCTGCTTCTCGAGATACTCTGCCATCACGACGTCCCGACCGTACCGTATAATCTATACCGCCTAGTTTATAGGCACTATCACGAGCAGCAAATGCCAGAATGTCTGCACACGAGACAGTTTGCGGGCACTGAGCTTCGATTTTGTACTTTGCCTCGTGGATCACTTCAAAGCCTCGCAAGCTTGGGTTGTTGGTCGCATGTTCTCTTTCTGCTTTGTTTCCGGGGGTTGAATCTAGCAGTACAGAGGCATCACATCCCTGAAACATGTGGTGATTGTCGATTGATAAGAAAAGGGTTAAATATAGGTTTCACTTTCACAGGCTCTAAATACGAAGGTCATGAAAGTTTGAAACTTAGTACTTAAATTTATTATTTTTATTACATTATATTTATCAACTATTAATTTTAGACATTTTGTCGATTATTGTAGACGAAAAATAATTTTGACGCGAAAAATGACAATTTTGTCCTAATATTTTTTTTTTGGCATTGACCATTTTGTAAGGGTAAATGAGAGATCGTAATATTGAGGTTTTTAGAGACTGAAGATATATATATATATATATATATATATATATATGCTCAATATTAATGTGGGTGCGAAGAAAGATACCCTAACAAAACAGTCGTGGAAATGCATTCGAATGAGGCCAGCAGCTATGCCAGGATTCTGTGACGCAGCCTTGTTCACAGTTTCTCTCACAATTGCTTCAGCAGAAGGACAGCTAGTCTTGTAAAAGCCATCTTTGAGTGATGCCAATGAGACGGAGGCCATTGTGGACATAGCAAGGAAGAAAATCAAGCAAAAGGATGTCATAGTCACTCTGCGACCCAGGAACCACATTGTGTGAGACAAATTAAGAGAGAGCGACAAACAAGCTGGGAGTCTGAACAAAATAAGGAGGAGATTGCGTGCTGCCCAGAAAGGAAGTGAGGGAGAAAGATAGGGAAATGAGATGATTGAGATGAAGGGAATAAATGATAATTGCGGATATTTATACAAGTAGAGAAGATCAGGTGAAGATGGTGATGGCCGGTTTTACTGAGTAAAACCAAAGACGTATGTACGTGTTACAGTGCAACGCAGATAATTGGAAGCTGTCGAAGTTAGATAAGTTCCATAGTATTATACTATTCGATCTCTCCCTTGGCCATCTTTTCCTGCTTTGAATTCTGATTTTTGTTTCCGTTTCATACATGATCAATTGCAGAAGTGGTTAGGATTATTGCTTATTTTACCTGACGTTCAAAGACGTCAAGTGGCCAATAATATGTACGTGAAGTCCTTTGACAAATTACTCGCTTATATGTTCTTCGAATAACCAAAAAGAAAACAAATAAATAAATAAACAGTTCCCTTCCTCCTGTGGGAGAGAGAGAACATATATATTAATTCGAAGTGGATCCTATAGCCGATGAAATTACCAGACATATAAGTTGTACATGAAGAAAAACACTCATTCATTTTGTATTTCACACTCTAAACTACCAAACTCAAGGACTATACCTCAAATTACGAGTCTACGCCCTAAACTTCCAATAAATTTATATTATGCACCCCATGTTACAATAGGACCGTTAACTTTTAATTAATTTTAACGGTGAGATCTTAATCTGGGATATCAAATATAAACCTATTGAAGAAGCTTAGTAGTTTGGAATGCAAAATAAATAATAATTAATCCAATAAGTCCATATGGATAATAATTATAATAAAATATGTATGTAGAAATTATATATATCCAGACATTTCTAATTTTAGGTCCGTTGGACGAAGTCAGGAGTGGGTGGACATTTTCGATTTTTCGTGGCGCAATAACGTGTATGAAATCCCCCACATGTTATGACTGGCCTTCACAGATATGCAATCCAATTGAAGACTATTAGTTCATGAAAGCCTTTTTATCAACAACCTGGAGAGACTATTTGAACACGCGCGGCCGCCGACGAAAATCGTGAGCGGCATGTTGCTGATCAGCTGTGCCTGTACGACTTTAGTGTCTGTTGTTTTTGTTTTGCTCTTTAACCTTTCCTACGAGTTGTGTTCATTCATTCTCGCATCAATGCTAATTTGTGTGGTGAAGATAAAGTCATATTATCGATCCCGGTGATTTCTCTACTCCACGTCACTTATCCGCGTGATAAGGCGTAAGAAATGTAGAAAAATCCATGCATGCAGAATTGCTTGCGGAGAAGCCAATTATGACAGGTCAATACCACTGCCTCTCATGGGAGGACGACGAATCGTTCAATCGTGTTTATCAATCTCATGCCTTATGCCCGCTGCTAAATTATGCACCGCACACCTTGCACCAAATTATTCTGCGGCACGTTGACATAGCAGCGAAAAACAAATTGTGAAACTATGCTGCAGACAAAATGCAATCAATTGCCTGTTTGCAGATTCCAGTCATTGTGGCCTCAGGCCCATAAACCTGCAAGAGAAATATCAATACAGTTCAGCAACAGAGATAAAACAAAAGATTTATCCTATATTTAACTCCTCGAAACTAGAGAAAAAATGGTAAGAAAATCCGGTGATACGTTGATCGGTTAAAGAACATTTTTCTATCCAGAAAGGAAACTTCTGCTGGCGGCCTCAGCTTTTTGTTTGGAGGTCTTGAAGGTTGCGGTAAAACTAAAAGTACTGGTTAAAGACTAGTGTCATGAAGTTTCATCATAAACCATGCCACTTATGAGTGCCTTGCACCTTTCCTACTGCAATGTGCTCTCTCAGACAAGGTTCAACATACAGCTAGCCTTAAGGTGTCATCTACCCGTCATCATACCTCAATGGGTACACCAAGTTCCTCTCCCAAAGTGCGCATGTTTCCCAAACCAGTCTGATAGTTTGGACCACCTCTTCGAACATAGATGTGCATTCTTGCAGCTTTTAATTTGGAATCCTGTCACAGATCGTGAGAGATAGAGAGAGAATTAATTTTGAAAAAACAAAGTAAAACTTTTTGGATAAATTAAACTAGAACATTACCTTCTCTCTAAGGGCTTGAATTATCCCATTGAAAGTAGCAGCAACATCAGTGAAGTTAGCAATACCACCTCCAATAAGAAGGGCCCTCTTACGACCATCAGGGTCTGCAGTTGCACACTGCAAGACCATCAAGCATATTCTGTTTCAGACTAGATGAATGAAGACATGGAGAAAAGCTGAGATTCCAGAGGAACCAAAATGATTCTTACATCAAGAACAACTCTTGCATATTGCAACACCTCCTCCTCATTTGGAGCTCCACTGTACTCTGCATAGTTTCCAAGCTCCTGTGCATAACCCAAATCTCCAACCTAGATGAACAGAAGGAAAAAGTAACTCGCAGAAGTATTACACCTTCTAGTAGCAGCAACATCAGTGAAGTTAGCAATACCACCTCCAATAAGAAGGGCCCTCTTACGACAATCAGGGGTCTGCAGTTGCACACTGCAAGACCATCAAGCATATTCTGTTTCATACTAGATGAAGACATGGAGAAAAGCTGAGATTCCAGAGGAACCAAAATGATTCTTACATCAAGAACAACTCTTGCATATTGCAACACCTCCTCCTCATTTGGAGCTCCACTGTACTCTGCATAGTTTCCAAGCTCCTGTGCATAACCCAAATCTCCAACCTAGATGAACAGAAGGAAAAAGTAACTCGCAGAAGTATTACACCTTCTAGTAGTAAAATAAAAAGTTTTAGCAGAGACAAGATTATGATTGGTGTGATTCATGACGATGGTAGGTGCACTGTGGGGTTATGATATTAGATGTCTTACAGTGTCAGCATATATAACACTTGCACCACCTCCAGCAACCATTGTCCAGATGCGTCCTTTTGGGTTCAACACAGTGAATTTCAGAGATGCACTTGTCTGCAATGCGGACAGAAAAATATACTTTATTTGTTTCTCTTAAGCCATTGAATGGCAAATTCCAGCTTTTCCATAAGAGAACTCAATATGAGACCAGAAGAGACTTGATGCATATTAAATATGAACATGGGATAGGCACGCAATTACCTTTTCATCCAAGGAATGAATGAAGCTTTCTGTAGGGCTCAAAACTCTTCCAAAAGGCAGAGGAAATTCAATGTTACCCCACCTGAATAAATAAAAATATATTCATAAGAAGACATGCTCTGAATTGCAGTTCTAATGTCAATTAAGCAATGTGTTCAAAAACAAACATCATGAAATGTGTACTTTTGGAAGTTCTTAAATGCAGCAGTATCTTCCAATTCTCCCCTCATATCCAGGGGATATGGCTCCCCATTCACCAGCGTGAATGGATTCATCTCCATGAAACTGAAGTCAAGATCTAGGGAAAGAAAATAGAACTGTCAGAATTGGACAACACCATTGTTAAGAAGATTTTCTAGTCAAAAGTACGACAACCAAAACGTTCAACAAAAAATAGATCTTCTCTTTCATTCATAACAGAAATTCGCTCTCTTTTTGACAGAAAGCATCAATATTCAAAGCAGCTATACAACTTTAAGATACTAGTAAAAATCAATCAGTTTCTGATTAAGATCACTACATGATCTTGCATATAAATACATATGAATAGAAATCAGATGGAGTCATAAACATTTTCCAGAAATCATGTTCTATCTCAAGTCTTTTCGATGTGGCAGAGTGCAAGGAGTTTTCTACATTTATAGACTGTGCTTACCTTGAAATACATTAAACACGCCCATTATGAAGTCAGCAATTTTTCCCCGAATCTAAGTTAAAGAAAATTACAATTAGCAAAAACCAATAGCAAAAGAGAATGAAACTAACAATAAAACAACCAGGATAGTGAAAATGAGTAAGAACGAGAAATTTGAGAATCAGTGAGATTAAATAACACACAAGGGCATTAAGTGTGTCACAAGAATCCAGAGGAAACCTCTCAACTGGTCACCTTAAGCATAAGAGTTACATGCATCATACAGGTGCATTTTGAAGTGGATATGAGTTGTAGAATTCATTACAACTAGGAAATCCAATCATAAATAAGAAAAGTGAACCTAACCTCACCTCCAAATGCAGCGTAGCAATCAATGGAGCGCAAGCCTCTAATGTCAATGGCTTTTCAGTTGGAAGGAATATTGTCTTAACCTGGAAAAAACAGATACATGCCACCATTTTTTATAATAAAAACACTAGTCCTACATGAGTTAAAAGAGGATAGTAGGACCGTAATAAAACTACAGATAGTTTTTTTTTGGGGGGGGGGGGGGGGGGAGGGGGTGAAGAGACAGAAAGGGGATATAAAACAAACTTTATGGTCATACTTTATCCCAGTTCTCTTCAATTTCAATACCGCCACATTCTGAAAAGCTAAGTGTGCATCCAAGCCTGTCAGAGACTATTGAGAGGTAATATTCTTGGTCATGAGGAACAAACGGCTCAACAATGAATGTAGTGATTGGTGACTTACAACCACCCATTTCAAGATGATTTATTAAATCAAACTTTTTAATACATGTCGATTGCCATTCTGCTAAAGATATATTGTTAAAAGATGTTAAAAACCTTGCTTCTAAACATCTGTTTGCCATATGACAAGGAATTTTATCTGCTTTTGCTTTCGATATTGAATATATCAAAGGATCTCAAAATTATGTTCCTGATTTTTTAACCCGTGAATTTTTACAGGGAAAAATAAAATTGAGTAAAAAATCTTATTCTGAGCAATTTTCTAATTTTCCTCCCTTGCCTCCTTTTGTTTATCGTGGAAATACTCGTCCTCCTGGTCCATGGCCTGGTGTCGTTCCAATAAATAATCAATTTACTATTTTAGGTCAAATACCTCAGATTCCTCCAATGTCAAGTCTCAGAGCTTCTACTCCAATTCCCCGGATGACTTCTACATTCAGTCAGAAAGTATCATTTCCAATATATATATATGATTTTACTGCAATTTGAATTATATTTTATATAAGTTTAATTGGAAATAAGTGTTTTTTAGTTTACTACAAACATTGCAAACCTGATATAATATAGGAATAATTAGCAATACTAAATTGCCTGGAGACCCCAAAAAAAAGAATTAGAATAATAAGTTGACAGTTAAACGTTTTAACAATATGGTCTGATTTCCCGCTATCTTTTAGTAAAGAAGGTCATACAGTTCCCGCCATCTCCGTGAAAACGGCATCGTCGAGCCTCCAAATCAATAAAACAAACTAGTGAGAACATTTCCACTCAAACGGCATCGTCTGAGTCCAATGCCCTTCCCCCATCAAATCCATGTCGCCGCGATACGACAAACTCGAACTCCTCAAAATACCCCGGACTAAACCTCAAATGACGAGACCAAATCATCCAAAGGCTGGTCATATTTAGAAATATCGTGGCCTCTTTTCGTCACAGGATAAAAAATGTCGAGGCCAATTTACCCTGAGGGGAATTCAAACAACGGTCTTGTTCCCTAATATAAATAGCCCTCTCTTTTAGAGCCCTCGAAATCAAACTCTTTACTCTTACTCGCTCTCTTTCCCCTCTTCCTCTTCAAATTTTTTTCTTCTTAATCTCTGTAGATTTTTTCGTCTCAATCTCTTCCACGCTCTTTATTTCTTTCTTCCTCTCTTCGCTTTAATCTTCAATCTCCGATACCTGTCGGTGTTTCTCACACTTTAGTATTATTCATCGGTTTCTGGGTCCGGTTCTGACACGGGCATTTCGCTCCCTTCGAAACCCTAACCCTAACTCTAGTATAACATATGAACTTTGTCGCCCCAGAAATTGCAGTTCAACCCTAATTGCGTCGGATTTCGTGGTTTTGATACGGAGATTGTTTGGAGGCTTCGTTGTCAAGGTTAACAAATGTAAGCCTTCTGCTTCTATGTCTTTGATTCTGGTGGTTTTCTGGAGGTTTTGAAGTTGCGGAAATTCTGATTATGTTGTTTAGTTTGGGGGTTTTCTGGAATAGAATATTGGGTCTGAGGCGGTTGGTTTTACTGTGTTTTAAACCTAACCCTAGCTTCGCTTTCTTTCCATCTAAGATTGTTGGTAGCTCCAGAAAAAGAACTTAAGATATAATCGGGTTCGAATTTCAAGCTGTCGATCCGTGGAACCGCTTTGTGAAGTTGGATAAATGTAATTCTTCTTCTTCCATTCTTTGAATTTAGTGGTTTTTAAGCTTTTGGAAGTCAGTGAAACCCTAATTATTGAATTTAATTTGGTTTGCGTTTTGGGAGTTAATTGAAGTGTTTGACTATTGCTTCAATATTTGCGAGATCCTTACACTAGCTTTATTTTCTGTTCTGAAGATTGCTCTAATACCCGTATCATGCGGCTTTAAAGATTTGGTTTACACCATAGATCAGAAAGCTTTGTGATGGTCGAGAGATGTATGTTTTCTGCTCCTGCTTTTGCTTCTTTAATACTAGGGGTTGATGGCTTATTTGGAAGATCCTCATATCTTATCTTGCTTCTAAATCCAGTTTCATATGCAATTGAAATATTGGAAATATCAGATTGAAAACAAAAATTATGCCTTATTTTATCAGTATAAGATGCTGGCTTTTTTAGTTTTCTGGACGCCAATACATGCTTTACTGCCCTTTAAGAATTGAAATTTTAAGTTCTTCGGTGTAATTTGTTGTTTGGTTGTCCAGAATAGTTGTAGACCCAGAAGACTTCCAATGGCTGATCAACGGAATGGAAATGATCAACCTTCTAATGGGAAGGTTAGTGGAGCAACAAACCCGTATACAATTGATCTGGATAAGTTCACAGCAAGATTGAAGTCCCTATACTCTCATTGGAATGAGAATAAAGGTGATTTGTGGGGATCATCTGATGTCCTTGCTATTGCAACACCACCACCTTCGGATGATCTGCGGTATCTCAAGTCCTCAGCGTTGAACATCTGGTTGCTGGGTTATGAGTTTCCAGAGACTATAATGGTTTTCACAAAGAAACAGATCCATTTCCTATGTAGCCAGAAAAAGGCCTCTCTGCTTGAAGTTGTGAAGAGATCTGCCAGGGAGGCTGTTGGTGTAGATGTTGTGATGCATGTGAAGGCAAAGAGTGATGATGGAAGTGCTCTAATGGATGCTTTATTCCGTGCTATCCATTCTCAATCAAACATGGAGGGTGATCAGGCCCCTCTGGTGGGGTACATTGCAAGAGAGACTCCCGAAGGCAAACTTTTAGAGATTTGGGCAGATAAATTGAAGAATGCAAATTTCCAGCTTGTTGATATAACCAGTGTGTTGTCTGATTTGTTTGCTATGAAAGACAGGGAGGAGATCATGTGCGTCAAGAAAGCTGCGTACTTGTCTGCTCATGTGATGAAAAAAGTTGTAGTTCCAAAGCTTGAGAATGTAATTGATGAGGAAAAGAAAGTAACGCATTCCTCGTTGATGGATGAAACTGAGAAGGCCATACTGGAACCCACTAGAGCTGGTGTGAAGCTGAAGGCAGAAAATATTGATATTTGCTATCCTCCTATCTTTCAGAGTGGTGGGGAATTTGATCTCAGACCTAGTGCTGCCAGCAATGATGAGTTGCTGTACTATGACTCTGCCAGTGTAATCATATGTGCCGTTGGATCTCGGTATAACAGTTACTGCTCCAATATTGCCAGAACTTTCTTGATTGATGCCACCCAACTTCAGAGCAAGGCTTATGAGGTTCTTCTCAAGGCCCATGATGCTGCCATCAGTGCCTTGAAGCCTGGGAACAGGGTCAGCGCTGCTTATCAAGCAGCCCTTTCTGTAGTTGAGGCGGAAGCTCCAGAGTTAGCAGCGAATTTGACAAAATCTGCTGGGACAGGAATTGGTCTTGAATTCCGCGAGTCAGGGTTGAATCTTAATGCCAAAAATGACCGGGTGTTAAAATCAGGCATGGTCTTTAATGTATCGCTTGGCTTTCAGAACTTGCAGACTGAAACCAAGAACACAAAGAATCGAAATTTTTCCCTGTTGCTTGCTGATACAGTTGTTGTCAGTGATGAAAAGACAGAGGTGGTAACTTTAGCTAGCTCTAAAGCTGTCAAAGATGTTGCTTACTCGTTCAATGAGGACGAGGAAGAAGAAGAAGAGAAGCCAAAAGCTAAAGCTGAGGCCATTGGCACTGATTCCTTTATGTCAAAGACAACACTCAGGTCAGATAATCATGAGATCTCTAAGGAGGAACTCCGAAGACAGCATCAGGCAGAACTCGCCCGTCAGAAAAATGAAGAAACTGCCAGACGGCTTGCCGGTGGTGGGACAGGGACTGGAGACAATCGTACTGCTGCGAAGGCTTCAACAGACATGGTTGCCTATAAAAATGTAAATGATCTCCCTCCTCCAAAAGATTTGATGATTCAGATTGACCAGAAGAATGAAGCAGTTATTTTGCCTATATATGGAAGCATGGTCCCTTTTCATGTGTCTACCATAAGGACAGTTAGCAGCCAGCAGGATACTAATAGGAGTTGTTATATCAGAATAATCTTTAATGTCCCTGGCACCCCTTTCAATTCTCCTGATGCAAACTCATTGAAGTTCCCAGGGGCTATATATTTGAAAGAGGTTTCATACCGCTCCAAGGACCCAAGGCATATAAGTGAAATAGTACAGCTTATCAAAACACTTCGCCGACATTTTGTGGCCAGGGAGTCTGAGAGAGCTGAGAGGGCAACTTTAGTTACTCAGGAGAGACTTCAACTTGCTGGTAACAGATTTAAGCCAATTAGGTTGCCTGACCTTTGGATCCGTCCTGCTTTTAGTGGCCGTGGAAGAAAGATTCCAGGTACACTTGAAGCTCATGTGAATGGATTTCGTTATTCAACCACAAGGCAAGACGATCGAGTGGATGTATTGTTTGCAAACATCAAACATGCATTTTTCCAGCCTGCAGAGAATGAAATGATCACTCTTGTTCACTTCCATTTGCACAACCACATAATGGTTGGGAACAAGAAGACCAAGGATATACAGTTTTATGTTGAGGTGATGGATGTGGTCCAGACCTTGGGAGGTGGAAAGAGATCTGCCTATGACCCAGATGAAATTGAAGAAGAGCAGCGGGAGAGGAACAGGAAGAATAAAATTAACATGGATTTTCAAAGTTTTGTGAATCGGGTGAACGATCTTTGGGGGCAGCCTCAATTTAGTGGCCTTGACCTTGAGTTTGATCAGCCCTTGAGAGAGCTTGGCTTCCATGGGGTGCCCTACAAATCCTCTGCATTTATTGTCCCAACGTCCACCTGCCTTGTTGAACTGATAGAGACTCCTTTTCTCGTTGTCACGCTAAGCGAGATTGAAATTGTGAATCTTGAGAGAGTTGGCCTTGGACAGAAGAACTTCGACATGACGGTTGTGTTCAAGGATTTCAAGCGGGATGTACTTCGGATCGACTCCATCCCTTCCACAGCACTTGATGGCATTAAGGAATGGCTTGACACGACAGACATCAAGTATTATGAGAGCAGGTTGAATCTACAGTGGCGTCAGATACTGAAGACAATCACTGATGACCCACAGAACTTCATAGATGAAGGCGGTTGGGAATTTTTGAATTTGGAAGCTACTGATTCAGAGTCTGATAATTCAGAGGATTCAGACAAAGGTTATGAGCCATCAGATGTGGAGCCTGAATCGGAATCGGAGGATGATGTTTCTGAAAGTGAGTCACTGGTAGAGTCTGCTGAGGAGGAGGAAGAAGATTCAGAAGCAGATTCGGAGGAAGAGAAAGGAAAAACATGGGAAGAGTTGGAGAGGGAAGCAAGCAATGCTGATAGAGAGAAAGGGAATGAGTCGGACAGTGAGGAGGAGAGAAAAAGGAGGAAGGTAAAGGCCTTTGGGAAGTCTCGAGCTGGTCCTAGTAGCAGTGTCCCCAAGCGGACCAAGTTGAGATAGATGGGATAGGAAATCTCGTATCTTAGTCGTAATGTTCCTAGTTTAACATCTTGCAGCTGCTGCTGCTCCAGAATGCATTGTCCGACTTTAGCTTGAATTGTTATTGTTTATTAGTTTATTTCGAGGCTTTCTTTTATTATGGGCCCTAGATAGCCTTATTAGAACGCCAGATATTTTCTTGTAAATTGGGTTCATCTTTTTGCTAGAAGTAAAGCTCTCTTCATCTTTATGTTTGTTTGCTGCTTTTGCACCATTTTCTTTAGATCACTGAAGCAAGGAAGGCAGATACTGCTGAACGGTTTCTTGTCCACCGCCTCTCTCGGGTGCAAATAATTTGGTACGCTGTCGTCGCATTTATTGCTGAAGAAACGACGGAATAGATTTTCGTGACATAAATTTGCCCCATTGTTTCTCTTCATATGCTGGTTTATTATATTAGATGCTGAAAAAGTCTGACCTACGTTGTTATGACTGCATGTGCTGAAATGGATTTTAGTGACAGACTCGGTTGTTTTCCCCCTGAAGATTACCTCATGAAGCTCTGAATTTGGTTGAAAAATCTAAGTTATTAGGACTCTATCCTGGTTTTTACTTTGTGATGGTCTTTCTTACGACCTTGCTTCATAGGGCGAGCCTAGTGCTGCTAATGATTTCAGAATTGTATAATTGCACTGCACATTTAGTAAGATGGTGCATCATAGATGCCATTACAGCTACAACACATTACTTGTGTCCTAGTGTGTGAGTAAACCTAGATTTTTGTACTCACTTTTACAGAATTTTCATGCATGGGAGGCTTTCATCCCTTTTCAAGTGTTACCCTGAGTTTTTTTTTTCCTCAAGTAAACTTCATTGCCCAAAAGCCAGGATAACTCAAGACAGATCAAATGTGCAAGTGTATTTCATTAACACGGCCAGTAACTTAGCTATCCTCAATACCAGTCAATGCTCACTATTTCACAAGCAGGAAGTGCTTAAACAAGTTTGTTCGTCACACAGTCGAATGAAGAGGGACAAAAGCACGACTAAACGTTTTCGAAATAGCTTACAACGGAAGTATCTTGTACCCAATGTTGTTCAACTATATCTACCCCTGGTAAGGATGCCATGTTATAGTTTAACTAGAGAGAGCAACTATTTCCTGTTTTCTACCAGGGTTACTTTTAAAGAAGGCTGTCACCAGAGATATTACATTCATCTTAATTTTGCCCTCTTGGGAAGGCTGCCACCAGGAGGCCTCTTGCTGGGTGGCCGAGCCTTTCCAAAAGCCTTCATCTTCCTTCTTGTCCTCTCCACCTCACTATCGGAGTCATCACCTTTCTCTCTGTCTGCATAGCTTGCTTCCCTCTCTAACTCTTCCCATGTCTTTCCTTCATCCTCCTCTGAGTCTTCTTCAGAGTCTTCTTCCTCATCATCCTCAGATTCCACCAACAACTCGCTGTCATGGTCTTCATCCTCTGATCCTGAGTCAGACTGTACATCAGAAGGCTCATATCCTTGGTCTGACTCTGAGTTCTCGGAATCTGAATCACTGATATCCATGTTTAGAAATTCTCATCCACCATCCTCTATGAACTTCTCTGGATCATCAGTGATAGTTTTCAATATAGGACGCCAGTTGAGATTCAGTCTGCTTTCATAATACTTCAGGTCAATTGTATCTAGCCACTCCTTGATGCCATCTAGTGAACTTGAAGGAATAGAATCAATACGAAAGACATCACGCTTGAAATCTTTGAACACAATAGTCATATCAAAATTCTTCTGCCCAAGACCAACTCTCTCCAGGTTAACAATCTCAATCTCATTTAGAGTAATTACCACAAACGGTGTCTCTATCAGCTCAACCAGGCAGCTTGAAGTAGGGACAATGAAAGCCGAGGCCTTATGGGGCACCCCATGGAAACCAAGCTCTCTCAAGGGCTGATCAAACTCAAGGTCAAGTGCTTTGAATTGGGGCTGACCCCACAAATCATGTGCTCGGGTCACAAAGTTTTGAAAGTCCATATTGATTTAGTTCTTCCTATTCCTTTCACGTTGCTCTTCCTCAATCTCATCTGGGTCATACGCAGATCTCTTTCCACCACCTAATGTCTGGACCACATCCATCACCTCAACATAGAATTGCACATCCTTTGTCTTCTTGTTTCCCACCATAATGTGATTGTGCAGATGAAAGTGCAGCGCAGTGATCATTTCTTTCTCTGCCGGTTGGAAAAATGCATGTTTGATGTTTCTGTACATAACGACCGCACGTTCTTCGGGCCTTGAAGTGGAATACCGGAACCCATTTGTGTGGGCTTCTAGTGAACCAGTCAATTTTCTTCCTCGACCACCAAATGGAGGACGAATCCATAGATCAGACAATCTAATAGGCTTGAATTTGGCTCCAGCAATTTGTAGCTTTTCTTGAGTAACTAAAGTGGCTCTCTCAGCCCTTTCAAACTCCCTGGAGGCAACCTGTCGACGAATGGTTTTAATAAGTTGTACTGCTTCACTGATATGCCTTGGGTCCTTGGAGCGAAATGAAACTTCCTTCAGATAAATTGATCCTTGAAAGTTAACGGAATTAACATCATGAGAACTAAAAGGGGTGCCAGGTACATTGAAGATTATTCGGATGTAGCAATTTCGGTTACTGTCCTACTGGCTGCTCACGCTCTTCACAGTGGCTACATGGAAAGGAACCATGTTGCCATAAATTGGCAATAGAATTGCTTCATTCTTCTGATCTATTTGAATCATCAAATCTCTTGGAGGGGGCACCTCATTGACATTCTTATATGCAATCAAATCTCCTATTGTCTTCCCAGCACCAGAATTATCTGTCGCAGAGGAACCCTCACCAGCAAGCCTTCTAGCAGTTTCTTCATTTTTCTGGCGGGCGAGCTCTGCCTGGTGCTGTCTTCGTAGCTCCTCCTTAGACATCTTCTGGTTACCTGACCTAAGTGTTGCCTTAGATTGGGTAGTCCCACCACCTTTAGCATCAGCCTTGAGTTTTGGCCGCTCATCTTCTTCTTCATCATCCTCATTGAAGGAGTAAGCTACATCCTTCACAGCTTTAGAGCTGGATATAGTCACTACCTCTGGGACATCTTCACCAACAACAACTGTGTCAGCTAGCAACACTGAGAATTTATGGGTTTTTGGGTTCTTGGTCTCTGCATGCAAGTTATGAAATCCAAGTGACACATTGAAAACCATGCCCGGTTTTACAACCCGATCGTTCTTTGCATTCAGACTAAGGCCCGACTCGCGAAACTCGAGGCCAATTCCAGTTCCAGCAGTTTTAGTCAAGTTTGCAGCCAATTCAGGAGCATCCTTCTCAACTACTGATAGTGCAGCTAGATATGCAGCACTGAACTTGTTCCCAGACTTCAAAGTGTTGATTGCTTCTTCTTGTGCCTTGAGAAGAACCTCATAAGCTTTGGTCTGCATGGCATTGGCATCAATCAGAAACGTTCTAGCAATATTTGAGCAGTAGTTGTTATATTGCGATCCAACTGCACATATAATCACACTAGTAGAATCATAGTAAAGGTTTTCATCATTGCTAGAAGCACTTGGTTTCAGATCAAAATCTCCTCCGCTCTGAAAAATTGGAGGGTAACAAATATCAACATTTTCTGCCTTCAGCTTGACCTTAATTCTTGCAGGTTCCAATATGGCCTTCTCTGTGTCATCCATTAATGAAGAATGTGAAACTTTCTTTTCCTCATCAATAATCTTTTCAAGCCTTGGAACCACAAAACTCCTCATTACTGACGAAGTCAAGAATGCAGCTTTCTTTACATTCGTGAGCTCAATGTTGTCCTTGACAGCAAACAAATTTGAAAACCCATTTGTTACATCGCTGAGCTCATAATTAGCATGCGTCAACTTTTCAGCCCATGTCTCCAAAAGCTTTCCTTCTGGAGTCTCTCTTGCTATGTGCCCAATAACAGGACCATCACGATGATTGGATTTTGACTGAGCATTGATGGCGTGAAATATACTATCCATTAGTCCAGCTCCATCATCATTTTTGGGCTTCACATGCATCACGACTTCAACATCCATAGCTTCTTTGGCAGACCTTTTCACAACATCAAGTAGAGACGCCTTTTTCTAGCTACACAAGATATGGATCTGCTTCTTCATGAAGACCATAATTGTTTCTGGGAACTCATAACCGAGCAACCAGATGTTGAGGGCTGAGGATTTCAGGTACCGTAGATCCTCAGAAGTCGGAGGCGTTGCTATGGATAGTGCATCTGAAGAACCCCATAAATCGGTATCATGTTCATTCCAATGCGAATATAACATTTTTAACCGCTTACTGAAGTTTTCCAGATTGATGGCATATGGATTGGAGGCCCCAGATGCCTTGCCAGTTGCATTTTTGACATTGTCGTTCCGATGTTCGGCCATGGAGGATTGTTCAGATATAGATCTCGAATTCTTAACAAATCAGCCAGTAGAGAATTCTGATCAGCATAAGCTGTAAGAAATAATAAATATTCAGTTTGCTCCCTTCTCTCCATATTTTTTGCAAGGTTAACCTAGAAACTTACTCTGACTAGCTTTATGCAATATATCGCATCAGATTAAACACAGAAAATGACAAGAGCCACAAGAATGATGTCTAAATCCTGAAGGACGAGCAAGTCCCACCATGTTTTCTGTTTTTCAATAGTTACCCGAGAACGAGAGAGGAAATGAAAAAACAACTAAACCAAGAGCCAAGTGCGAAATAATTTTAGCTAGGACCTTTCATTCAATTTTATATTCTCTCTCTATCGTCACAAACTCTTATCACTTGGAATTTCGGTTTGCTTTCCTTTCCACCATTTCTCAGGCCAGGGTACAAGCATAAGAATTGAGTGTATCCGGGAGAAAAAAACAAATAAACAAATTTGGATATAACACTGAACCTCAATTGTCAGAAACTGATTTCCTTCTAATGCTCAAACAACGACATGATAATTGGATAAAACACTGCAAAACTGTATACTTCTGTCCAAAAGGTTAAACAACTTTGTAGCCGGAATAGCATTTTTGAACAATTACAAATCCTTCTAAGATACCAGAGTGAAAGGATCTCACGTTGATTTGAAAGATCGACAACATACTCATAATTTAAGTCTTCAATTTTCTAAGAGACGCTCCTTGCCCTTCCTATCTTGTACCAAAGGGAAAAGAAAAACAACCATGAAGCTGATCACAGGTTTTAAACCAATACAACCTCATCAAAGTCAACGAAACCCAGGTACAGAATTGACTGAATTTCACAAGAGAGGAAGGAAAACTACTTTTTGACGAAGAAGCCGCGCGAGATCGTCGATTCCACAGGCGGAGTTGTGGTCAACTGCGTCTCCGAAGCTGATTCAAAAACTGAAAATTAATACCCATCGCGGGCTTTGAAGCATGGATTTGGATCAAATTGATTGATAAAGATTTGAGAGTGAGACGAAGTGAAACAATAATGCAAAAAAAAAAACGACAGATGCAGAGGGGAAGCAATACAAGAGGAGCAAGTTGATTTCGTCGAAAGATGCATAAACATGCCGGGTCTGGTTCTGCTGCAGCCAGCAGTCACTAGTTTTCCAGTTTCTCCTCAGGACAAGATTTTTTTTTTAATTGACCATAACTTTATTTTTTAGGTAAACATTTTGGTATATTTATTTTTTATTTTTTCCTCACGACAAAACTTATTATCATTTACAACCTAAGGTGATTGTTGAATGTAAGGGTGATATTTTTATCTGGTAAAAACCGGAAATTCTGGTTCCGGTATTTCGGTACCGGTTCCGGCCCATTCCGGTATCGGAACCGGAACCCATTTCAGGGAAATTCTGGAACCGGAATTTCCGGCGAAAATGCCGGAATTTCCGGTTCCAATTTTTTTTCTAGTTTTAAAAAAAAAAGTGACCCACCCGAAGGGAGACTTATCTTCTTCGTGGAAAAGCTTTCACTTGTGTTCTCACCCTTCACCTCCCAGCCGCCAGCGACACCCCCCCCTCCCCCAACTGAATCCGGCCTCCCTCCCTCCCAAGTCCCAGTCTACGTCCCGAAATCTTCATCTCTCTCTCTCTCTCTCTCACACAGATCTCTCAAATCTCTCCCTCCCGAAATCTCTCTCCCTCTCTCTCGGGGGTTGCTGATTTCAGTTAAGCTGGTGGCCGAATCTCTCACCAGCACTCTTGAGGTGAGGTTTGGTAATTTGATTTTGTAAATCTTGTATTTTTTTATTAAATTGCTTCAGGGTTTGTGTATTTTGATTTGGGGATTTTCAAATAGCAATTTCAGATTCTTGAAGCACCTCTGCTGCCTCTTTTCTCAGCCACTCATGGTGAACATGGCCATTGAAATCAAGCACTGATGGTGTTCATGCAGTTCTTTGGGAATGGTATTGTCGTAACTGTAGCCATTTCGTTGGTGTTTTTAGAATTTTGCCCAACTACTCTTTTCGATGGTTTTGTGTTTTGCTTTTGGTATGTGCTTGGCTTGCCTAAATTTTTTGCTAGAGCTGCCACTGTACTTGCATATACAAGAAGTTTATGTTGCTTGAATGCTTGTTTCTCTTTGGTTGTTATGCTTGCATGAACATATATGGTATGCTTTCAGAGTTCATACCTCGTGTAAGTATTTTCTTGTCCTATAGTTCTTTCCAGAGTTCTTGGTCTTCATGTCTACTTTATCCGAATGGCTGCAGGATCGTGTGGTTGAACTTATTAGATCTTTTCGGGATTTTAAGACAATATGGAAAGTTCGGATTGAAGCAAGCGGGGCACTTCTTGATCTAGAGTTCCATAGCAAAGGCATTGGTGCTGCGCTGTCATTGTTTATCAAATATTTAGAGGAGGAGCCCTCTTTAAGAGGTCTGCACTGTATTCTCCAGTGTGCCCAAATATTTCGTGGCTATTTTTCTTTTTCTTTGTATTGTATGCCTAGGAAAGAGGATTTTTTTCCCAAGGGTACTTCTCTTTGATGAGCCTCAATTTTGACATTTGTACTTTGGGTGTTTGTACAGAAGTGGGGAGGAAGTTGCTTCATAAGATGGTGCGTTATGTATTGAATGATCATTGAACTATTGCAGGGCAAGTGAAATTGGTCGTGCATGCTATGCGGTTATGTCAAACAAGTGGTGGATCTGATTCTATCGATACCTTAAAGAGCGACATGCTCATGTCCTTACTCTGGTTACTTGATGAGAAAGAAGCTTTGGCTCATGGTTGCCAAACGTGTTGTTGAACAAGAAAAAAGGGCTAAAAACGAGAACATACACAAGGTAATAGCATTTCTGAAGGAAACTGATGACCTTCTAAAGATTGAGGATATATTACCCTTCTTTCCAGACTTCGCTCTGATTGATGACTTCAAAGTGAGAATCTAATTACCTTTGGTCTTCTCTATTGTTAATGATCACAATGATTCATTCTTTCTTTAGGCTACATTTCTTCTGTTTCAAAAAAATCGATCTGGTTTAGCCGTTCTTGGTTCCTCAAATTAGTTAAATGTGCATTTAATAATTAGGCTCAACTTACATGATTGTTATATTCTGTCCTTTCAATAACTCTCTTCCTATCAAATCCAGATGGTTTTTTATGTTAACTCATGGTAGTTCCATCCATTCGATATGTGGATTTCTTTTCTTCTTCATTGTCTGGTTAAGTGTAGTGGCCAATTGCTGGTGGCCCAAGGTGGAGAGAGCTTGTGGTTTAAAGCACCTTTGCATATTAGATTTTTGGGTTTTCCCTTTCATTAGCTTTCTAAGTTATGGAACCGGAAATTCCATATCGAATTTCATTTTGGGCCAAAGTAAAACTGGGCCTTTAGGCCCAGTTATGGAACCGGAATTTCCGGTTCCATTCCGGTAAATTCCGAAATGGAACCGGAATGACCCATTCCGGTTTCATCCGTTCCGGTACTCACCCTTAGTTAAATGGAAGAAAGATCAGCATTAGTACAATCCAAGGTGTCATACTGTAATAAACAAGAGTTAGATGGTTGAACGCGAAAACATGATAGTTTAGAATTCTAGACCCATATTTTCTATGCAAACAAGAATATTCTCTTATTTTTCATTATGAAAAAGTACATAGGTTGAAGAAATTATTAAAAAAAAAGTGGATAACTGTTTTATTTATTATGTAATAATTTTTTTATATTTTATGAAAAATGATCAATCCTAAAGCTAAAATATTTAAATAAAATGTTTCATAACTATAATTTTCCTTAAAAAAATTAATCATCAAGAAACTACACAATATCTTGTATTTTTCATGTATGGACAACCTGCTTTTTAATGGCACATTCTATTTAAAGGAACAATAAACATATAAGAAAATAATAAATACATTTTTATCTATTAATTATATGAATTTTGACATGTTGCATAAAAAATTAACCACTTATTGCATCTTTCAACTATCAATCTTATATACTTTACGCTCTCTATCAAATATAATAAAATGATTAAAATTCCCTAGAACCCCTAATGAATTGAGGAACAATATAACAATTTTACAGAAACAACAAATAAAATAATCTAAATCTAAAACAAATAAAATAATCAAATACCGTGTAATAGAGGTAGTTACTTAATTTAAATTGTTACAAAATGTAATCAAATTATTTATGGAAATTTTAGGAAAGTAATTTTGAAAATCAAGAAGTATAGAGACCAATTTCTATAGAAAATTATTTGTTTCTAAATCTCTTAAGAACCATTATATCAATCTTTTAAAGTGTCATTTAAATTCATCCCACTTTTATGAATTTTTTTTCTACCCTAAACATAGGGTAGAATGAATTTATTTTCAGTTTCTTTGTTCTACTGTATTATAAGGATAAGGGACATCATTTTTAATACAAATCTTTTTCTTTCAAGTAAAGTCTCGGTGGTATGCTTCTTTCAAGATCCCAAGTTTAAAACCTTATAGGTGTTATCAACCCTTTAAGCTCACTTCTATATTCTTTAGCCTAGTAATTACTCGGTTTGCGTGGGACGAGAGGAATGCACAAATCTCATAATTAGTTGAAGTATATATAAGTCAACCTGAACATCTAGTTAGAAAGATAAAAACAAAAAACGTAAACAAAGAAAATCTTATGTACAAATTTCATCATAGTAGTAATAGCTAAACAGTGCAGCAACCCTCATTCTCAGCATATTTAAAGAGAAGGTTAGTAATAAAATTTTGATGTTGTTTGAAGGGTGAAAATGTAAAGAGAGAAAAAAAAACAGTTAAAAAAAAGACAATTGTTTTACCTAAGATTTTTTTGTTTTTTTTTTCTGCAGATATTAATGTGGGCTGGGGGGCCCGAAGCCTTGGCCATCATGTACATGGTGGCTCGGATATGTGGGCCTCCCAGTTGATAGCCGTTACCATTTGACAATCATTAGAGGCAGCACAAGCATTTTCTTCAACACGTGGGTAGCTGTCACAACATATTAATTAATTATTTTAAGATTTTATTTTTATTATGAAAGACTTTATACAGCTAAACAACATAGTTTGAATAATAATTTTTCAGGTTCATCCCTTAAAAACATGACATTATAAATTCATATCATCTCTAATAAGGTAGATCGCAATTTAATCTATTTTAGAACCCTAAAGTTTGAACTTGTATTGTTTAGCATAAAAAAAAAAATTATATTGCAAGTTTTTATGAGAAATTTTTGGAGTATAGCTATGACACCTCTTTTTATTTTCAGCTGTTTGACATATTTAAAAACTAGTATAATATGCTATTTGGAGTTTTGTAGTCTAAATTATTACTCTATTAATCTAACATGATTTTTAACAAAAAAACAAAAAACAAAAAAACAAAAAACAAAAAACAAAAAAAAAACATGATTTTTAACATGCTTGGATATTTTAATTTTCTTATTATTCAACTAATTGGTTGCATTTGTTTGCATATTATTTCTTTAAGAGTTTCATATTTGCTATTAATTTATTTCTACTTGCAGTAGAGGATTTAATTCTATTAAAAGTCTTTCCAAAACATTTTCCATTAATTTTTGTTTCTCATCTTAATTTTCTTATTATTTGGCATATTTAATTATCTTTGCCTAACCTTCAATTATTTTTCAGCTTATAGCCGAATATAATGTAAGATATTATAATCGTGAATATTTTTCCATCATTATGTTATACCATATCTTGGTCTAATTAATTTTTGCACTATTCCCTAACTTGTATTATTTTGTTATGCACATTTCATGACTTGGTCGAATGAGACTTTGTGCATAAGACTTGGTGATAACTTTTTTTCTCTGTCCTTCCTTCTCCCATATTCGGCCACCTTATTTCCTCCTATTGGCCATGGTTTTGTCTTTTGTACATGCATTTTACGTTAGAATTTGGAGACCAATTGACAAGGGCAAGTTTGGAAAAAGTTTAGAGATTTTGTGTGATTTCCTTTTTCCCTCATGATTGCGTAGGATAGAGAAATGGAGACAAATGACAAATGCTGCCTCATTGCAACCCATATTGGCTATTAAAAGGAGCTTGCTTGTTGTAGTTAAGCATTGATTCAATTATTACCTAAAAGCTAGATTATGTGTTAGGTTAGATGTTATCCTAGTGGCTAACTAGAGTTAACTAAGACTTTTTAAGTCCAAAGCAAACCGTATGAACCATTGGTTTCCTTGTTATTATCGACAAAGTGAAATGAGAGAGAGAGATAGTGAAATGGGTGAGTGTGGCGTGAGACACCACTTGACCCAAGGTGAAAAAGTGAACCTGACTGAAGGAGATAAAAGTGCCACTCCCGTGCCAGTACGTACCCCCTAGGCTCTCCTATAGTAATGAAATGCACACAAGCGGGGAGTACGACACGAACTAATCCTATAAGGTCCTGATAACTTGCTTTGAAAAAGCTTAGCGGAAACGTTCATCCCTTAAAAACATGACATTATAAATTCATATAATCTCTAATAAGGTAGATCGCAATTTAATCTATTTTAGAACCCTAAAGTTTGAACTTGTATTGTTTAGCATGTCGAACAAAATTATATTACAAGTTTTTATGAGAAATTTTTGGAGTATAGCTGTGACACCTCTTTTTATTTTCAGCTGTTTGACATATTTAAAAACTAGTATAATATGCTATTTGGAGTTTTTTAGTCTAAATTATTACTGTATTAAATTGACATGATTTTTAACATGATTGAATATTTTAATTTTTTTATTATTCAACTAATTAGTTGCATTTTTTTGCATATTATTTATTTATAAGCTTCATATTTGCTATTAATTTATTTCTACTCGCAGTAGAGGATTTAATTCTATTAAAATTCTTTCCAAAACATTTTCCTTTAATTTTATTTTATCACCTTAATTTTCTTATTATTTGGCATATTTAATTATCTTTGCCTAACCTTAAATTATTTTTCAGCTTATAGCTGAATATAAGATAAGATATTATAATCTTGAATATTTTCCATCATTATGTTATACCATATCTTGGTCTAATTAATTTTTGCACTATTCCCTAACTTGTATTATTTTGTTATGCACATTTTGACTTGGTCGAATGAGACTTTGTGCATAAGACTTGGTGATAACTTTTTTTCTCTGTCCTTCCTTCTCCCATATTCGGCCACCTTATTTCCTCCTATTGGCCATGGTTTTGTCTTTTGTACATGCATTTTACGTTAGAATTTGGAGACCAATTGACAAGGGCAAGTTTGGAAAAAGTTTAGAGATTTTGTGTGATTTCCTTTTTCCCTCATGATTGCGTAGGATAGAGAAATGGAGACAAATGACAAATGCTGCCTCATTGCAACCCATATTGGCTATTAAAAGGAGCTTGCTTGTTGTAGTTAAGCATTGATTCAATTATTACCTAAAAGCTAGATTATGTGTTAGGTTAGATGTTATCCTAGTGGCTAACTAGAGTTAACTAAGACTTTTTAAGTCCAAAGCAAACCGTATGAACCATTGGTTTCCTTGTTTTTATCGACAAAGTGAAATGAGAGAGAGAGATAGTGAAATAGGTGAGTGTGGCGTGAGACACTACCTGACCCAAGGTGAAAAAGTGAACCTGACTGAAGGAGATAATAGACATACCAAAGGAAAAAGAAGAGAAGAAAGGGAGGGAAGAAAGAAATGAGAAAAAAAGGGGAGAGAGATAGGTGACCGACAACTCATTTCCCCTTGTGTTTGTTGACCATAGTGAGAGAAATAGATATTTTAAAGAGTATCAGCACATGGTGTGACAATAACTTTTACGTGTCTTCGCGAAAAATTGATAGAAAGTTTGAACATTATTTGGTAGGAGATTGAATTTTATCAAATTTTTTTGAATGTGAATAAAATGAGTTGATACGATTTTGAAAAAATATATATTTTTTACTCACTAATTATCATAGGTTCTGCACTTTACATCTTAAACTACTACGCGTTTGAGACATTTCACCCACAAACTACTAGTTTTTAACACATTGTACTATTCTTCTATTTTTTACGTCAATTTGGATGGAAAGTGAATGTTTTTTTTAAAAAACAATTATTATGCCCTTAAATGTATATGTCATTTAAATGTCTCAAATGTTGTAGTTTAGATTGTAAATTGTATTGAAAATTATGAAAAAGTGTAGATAGCATCAACTAATGGAGTTTTATGGATTTGTCTCCTCTAAAATCGAATTGTATTGAGCAATTTAGAGAGGGATTGACACAATAGAGAATCACTATTTAATATTTTGTATGTAAAGTTCCCATCAATGTAGATCATACAATGAGGTCGTATCTATTTCTCTCCAAATTTAATACAATTTGAGCAGAAAATTGTAGATATTCTAGTCCCCAAGTTTTATATATTTGATAGTAAATTAATTTTTATTGGAATTTGAGATTTACTTGTATTGGAGTTGAAATTTTTCACAATAGGAGGTCATATAGAATTTTATATATTTTGATAAACTAAATTTTATAATTATTATAGACAGTACGAGTCATGTAGAATTTTATATATTTGATAGTAGATTAATGTTTATTTCTTTTTCATTTATGATTTATAGGACTTTCCATTTTCCATTTTCCATTTATTTTTATTTATTTCTAAACAATTCAGGGTGGGTTTATTTGGTAAAATTTTAGGTATTGAGTTTAGTGAAAAAGTGAAGAAAGAAGTAGTTTTTTATATTTTGTAGTGAAAAGTAATGATTTAAACTAAACTTTATAATTATTATAGACAGTACGAGTCATGTAGAATTTTATATATTTGATAGTAGATTAATGTTTATTTCTTTTTCATTTATGATTTATAGGACTTTCCATTTTCCATTTATTTTTATTTATTTCTAAACAATTCAGGGTGGGTTTATTTGGTAAAATTTTAGGTATTGAGTTTAGTGAAAAAGTGAAGAAAGAAGTAGTTTTTTATATTTTGTAGTGAAAAGTAATGATTTGATGGAAGAGAGAAATTATATTGTAATATTTTATTGTGTTAAAATTTTAGAGGTGGTAAAATTTTACAATGCAAATATAGCCTCATTTACTATTATATTAAAAAATGAATATAACACCTAATAATTATTAATTTTTTAGGGCTGTTTTGAACTCTCTCTCTCACGCGCGAATCCACACAGGAGGAAAGCCAAGCTCAGACACATCTCACGACCCATGGATCTAAACTTCCTCCTTCAGAGAGCTCTTTTTGATGACTGGAAACTTCTGATTCGATCGGTATAGTTTCTTCCTCTGATGCGCTGCTCACAAACCAATTTTTAATTTTTTTTCTTACTTTTCCATATATTTGGTGGGTTCCTACTCCTAGCTCTGGTTTTTTTCTTTTTCGGTTACTTTTGTTGAATTTGTAGTTTTTGTGTTTTATTGGGTTTGCTGGGTTGGACTTTTCTGATTAGGAAATTTGGTGTCGGATTTAATTGCTTTGGTTATTAGATTCTTTCATTTTTTTCCCACTATTTACAAAGTGCAAAAGAGTTTTGTTTAATTGCTTCTTGTTTTGGTTAATTTGTGTTTTCTTTGTATGGTCAATGATAATTTCCTTTTCGGGGTTGTCCATGTTGATCCCCAGAGCTCTCTCTCTTTCTCTCTCTAACTTCTTAGTTCCAATCTATTGTGAAACCTCAGTCAAAATTATGATTATTTTTTTCAGGCAAGGATTATGCATAAAATTGTAAGATATTATGCGGACGATAAGAGTTGTGCATTATTTAGAGACTGGCATTTTCTTGGGCGTGATCCAATTCCGCTGACAAATGGATTAAATGCCTATGCTTGTTGTAGTCTACTTATAGGTTGATGCATGAGTTCTGCTCTACCAATTTTAACTCCTCAATCAATATTTAGATGTGCTTTGCATTCTTACAATTATTCCTCTATCCTGATATTTTGCATCTCTCTTCAGGATAATGGTTTTCTATTGCTTCTCCAAATGAACCATCATAACTCTTGTGTTCCTTGTTGTCATGGGTTTAGGTCATGGGAGTGTTGCTATAACAGAAAGACCAACTGTTTGTTCATAAGAACCCATGGGGACTGAAAATCCTGGTCGTCAACAGTTTCCTGCAAGACCTGCTGCAACACCTTTTGCTGCTGCTCCTCCTCAGAATATGATGCCTTTTTCATCATCTGGTCCTGTGGTGGGATCAGAGGCCTCTGGTTTTAGACCTACTCCACCAGCTGCTCCCCAGCCCACAGTGCCTTCATCTGTGCCTGTGGTTGGATCAGAGGCCTCTGGTTTTAGATCTCTCCCGCCAGCTAGGTTTAATGATCCATCTGTGCCTTCTCCACCAACATCAAATGTTCCACCTCCTGTTGGACCATTTCAGCGTTTCCCAACGCCACCTTTTCCCTCAACAACTCAACCACCACTTTCACGTGCCCCACCAATGGGACAACCACTGTCTCAACCACCTATGGGGCAACCACTAGCTCAGCCTCCAGCTCCGCCAGTTTCCCTTCGTCCACAACCACAGATGCCTTTGGTTCCAATGGGATCTCCACCTCAAAGTGCAAATTACGCATCGCCCAATGTGAATTTTCTGTACCCTGCATCAGATTCAACATTTCCAGCTCCCAGGCCAAATTTTCAGCTATCATTTCCTGGATACGTCCAAATGCAGTCTAATGCAGATTCACCAGCCCCACCTATACAGTCTACTTTTCCTGCTCAGCAGGGAGGTTATTCACCTCCCCCTATGTCTTCTTCCTCTCCTTTTCTTGCTCACCAGGGAGGGTATTTTCCACCCCCACCAGTGGCCGCGCCAATGGGTATGCAATCGCAAATGCAGCATCTTGGTTCTGGACCTCCTATTGGCTCCATCCAAGGTTTGATAGAAGACTTCAGTTCACTCTCCATTGGGTCTGTTCCTGGATCAATTGACCCAGGAATCGATCCTAAAGCACTTCCGAGGCCATTAGAGGGAGATGTGGAGCCAAAACTGTTCGCTGAGATGTATCCTCTGAATTGCGATCCAAGATACCTACGACTTACAACTAGTGCTATTCCAAATTCCCAGTCTTTGGCTTCAAGGTGGCATTTGCCTCTTGGAGCGGTTGTTTGTCCACTTGCAGAGGCTCCTGATGGGGTGGGTATCTCTTTAAACTCACGAGGATAAAAAATGGTTAATACACGAGGATTACTTTTTCAATTGCTGTTCTTATATGCTCAGGAAGAAGTGCCGGTAGTTAATCTTGCCTCCTCGGGAATTATTCGAGTCGGAGATGTCGGGCATATGTGAATCCATTTGTCACATTTACAGATGCTGGGAGAAAGTGGCGCTGCAACATATGTTCTTTACTAAATGACGGTAAATGTTGACTTACTTGAATGCAATGCCCCCCCCCCCCCCCCAAAAAAAAAAGCAAAATAAATCCTGACTCAAGAAAATAACCAAAATGAAAAGAAGAAAAGGGAAGATCGGTAATGAACTCTCATGAAATGATCGGACTTGTTTGAGCCCCAATTATTTGAGTTTAATAATAAAAAATTCATCACATAATTTTTTATTATTATAATATTTATTAAAAATCTTCTCTCTCGTCACTTTTTCACCAACTCTCATAACATATCTTTACTTTATAATATTTCTCAAACCCCAATACCCAAAATTTTCACCCTCAAACATCCCCGATGTGTTACTAGAGTGCTAGGAGGGTAAAGAGAGAAAACTTGTTTGAGGCAGGCATCAAGTAACTGCGTCCGAGATTAAAACATTCGCCAAGATAGTCCAATATGTTCTTTAGATTCTTTGCATAATATTGCCAACTTCGAATAGTTCCAATAGAAGATGTGATAAACTCTCTTTGGACTATTACTGCAAGCAAATCTACCAATTTCAGCTTCTTCATGGTTTAGACTTTTTGTTTTCAATTGCAAGTTCACTCGGTTGAGTGGGTTATGGTTATCATGTATCTTTCTTTATGTTTTTGAGGCATCAATGGTTAATTTTTTTTACTCTCATGTTCAGTTCCTGGTGAGTATTTTGCCCATTTGGATGCCACTGGCAGAAGAATTGATTTGGATCAGCGACCTGAGCTTACCAAGGGCAGTGTGGAATTTGTTGCTGCAACTGAAAATATGATGCGGCCTCCTATGCCTCCAGTATATTTTTTCCTCATCGATGTCTCTGTATCTGCAGTCAGAAGTGGTATGATTGAGGTGAGCACTTCCATTCATATAGCACATATTGCTGCAACTCATCTTGTGTTTTAACATTGAAACATGTATGTTTGTATGAAACATTACTCATGTACGGCCCCAGAGTCTAAGACTAATAAGTATGATTAAATATTACCATGTGTTGTGAAATATAACTATTGTTTGTGTGGTCTTCAGGTTATTGGTATAATGACATGAGTTATTGGTCTTGAAGAACTTTTGAGTCTGAGTTTTCTGGTTCATTTATTGCAAGTCATATACAATATATGTGTCTTTTTTGCTTATCTCATATGCTTTCTGGGAGGAGGGTCTTGGGATTTTGCCCTCCCATAGCCCCCCCCCCCCCAAAAAAAACGTTTCCTAGTATTCACATTTGATAAAAAAATGGAACGGACAAGTAGGCTTGCCAGAGTTTGTAGTTTTGGGCATGTTTCCTTACATGTTACTTATACAGTGGGGTCTGTGGTTACCTTATCAAAGCAGCAGTGAGGTGATTGTTAAACTTCTCTTCATAAGGTTATTTTTCATATTCTTTAGCCAATTATCCATGGATTCATGTAGGAACGAAAAGATTTTGGATGTCTTTATTTGTGTATTGACATTAGTAATTAATAGGGGATCTCTCTCTGTGTCTATGCGAGTGCGTGCATAATTAAATATGTATTGACCTTTGAGGTTCCTATGCAGGTTGTGGCCCAAACGATCAGATCTTGTTTGGATGAGCTGCCTGGATTCCCCAGAACACAAATTGGATTTGCAACTTTTGACAGTGCAATACATTTTTATAATATGAAGGCATGTAATTTCCATTACTACAGATTGATAGAGATCAATTTTTTTTCTGCTTCTGCCCAAATAATTTCTAAATATCCTGTGGGTTTTCCTGTGCAGTCATCTTTGACACAGCCGCAAATGATGGTTGTCTCAGATCTGGATGACATATTTGTACCATTGCCAGATGATCTCCTTGTCAATTTGTCCGAATCAAAAAGTGTGGTGGAAACATTCCTCGATAGCTTGCCCTCCATGTTTCAGGACAATTTGAATGTGGAATCTGCTTTTGGTCCTGCTTTTAAAGCAGCTTACATGGTTATGGTATGCTTGCTCACTGAAAATTTACCCATTGATAAGTTATATCTTGATTCGTCCCTCATGGTTGCTTCTTGAGAGCAACTTGGTCATGAAATTTTTTCCTTCTTCCTCCCTTAAGTTCTTTGGTTATTCATCCCTCTGCATTATTCTCTCTTTCTCTCTCTGTCTCTCTCTCTGCAGAGCCAACTTGGGGGGAAAATGTTAATATTTCAAAACACACTGCCATCTCTTGGTGTTGGCCGCTTAAAACTGCGAGGAGACGATCTTCGTGTTTATGGAACCGATAAAGAACACATATTAAGACTTCCGGAAGATCCATTCTACAAGCAAATGGCTGCTGAATTAACTAAGGTCCAGATAGCAGTGAATGTATATGCATTCAGTGACAAATACACAGATATAGCCTCTTTGGGTACGCGCTTTTGGTTTCTTTTACCACTTGCTTACGTTTATGGTGACTCAAGTCACAGTAGACAAATTTTTTTATCAACTTCTATAGGTACTTCTTGACGTTTTGTTGATGTGACTTCAAACATATTACAATTTTTCTGCTATGGGTTTATGATGACATTCAAAGCTTGTGCGTGTCTCATTCTTCACCTCTTGTTGTCTCTCAGAGAATATTTTGGGTATCCACTAGGGTGATTATATGAGGCATGGTATATTGAATGTTGTTCCTAGATTTGTAAGTTGAAGTCAAAATTTGAGTTCTCAGTGAAGTTCATAATCAGATGCTTCGCTATCTGGTTAGTTCAATACTTGCACTTTAAAGATTTCCTCGATCTTCCTTCAATGGGCGTGGCCTTATCTCAACTGTGTTCATGAAGAGTATGTAGTGATTATCCTACGAATGGACAAAACATGTGACTGAAATACAACTGCTGGGTACTCTCTTTTGGTAACTTTGGACTATGTAACCTGGACTCGTTATGTAATGAAGCGTACTTTTGGATTTAAGTAAACTCTGTACATTCAGTTATTTTCGTTCTACTAGTGTTAGGCATCTTCGCTAGTATGCCGGTTTGTATTTTTGGATGATCTGCCATGTATCTACTACCAACTACAATTTTTATGCTGTCAAGGTTTTCACTTGTGGTGTATAAACTTCCATGGCATTCAAAGTACAACTGTTTTTGTATTTTTTTTCTGCTATTCTTCAATGCAGGAACTCTGGCAAAGTATACCGGAGGTCAGGTGTATTATTATCCAAGCTTCCAATCTGCCACTCATGGAGACAAGTTGAGAAACGAGTTAACCAGAGACCTTACAAGGGAAACTGCCTGGGAAGCTGTCATGCGGATAAGATGTGGAAAAGGTCAGTTTATGATGCCCCGTAACGGTCTATGTCCTTTATAAATCAGATGCGCATGTACGTAGGAGAAAGACAATCATACATGCTCACACAAATCATTCGATGGGTGCTCTATTGGAAATGACAGACCACATAACTCTAGGTAGCAAATGGTTATTCTGTATGATGGTTTAAAGCTTTTAGTAGCTTTTGTACCAATTAAATGATTAATGATGGAGAAGAAAAGAATTACGAATTAATGCTTTTGTTTCTAAAAGATGTGAAACTATTTTTTCTTTCCTAGCTTTTCTAAAACAAATATGTAACTGTTCTCTAATGTATAATCTATTTCTATAGTTTTGGTTACCTCTTGATATCATCATTCGATCTACATGGGGTTAGGCCGCACTTGGGTGGTGGTTATTGAATATTATCTATACACATGGTGTGATGACTGTGTTTGTCGTTAATCTCGTGATTCATTTTTTTGTACTCTAGGGGTCCGCTTTACATCCTATCACGGAAACTTTATGCTACGATCTACAGACCTAATGGCGCTTCCAGCTGTTGATTGTGATAAAGCATTTGCAGCACAATTATCTCTTGAAGAGACATTACTGACAACTCAGACAGTATATTTCCAAGTTGCTTTGCTGTATCCTTTTGTTGGAAATGATTGATATATATTCTTGTGTTAAGTACATAAGGTCATGCGTATAAGGTGTTTCTATGTTCGATAACTCATATAGCCAAAAGCTACTGATAATGTTCGACAGTATAGCCATTAAAGTGAGTAATTGATAAGCTCCACTCATCCTCTTGTGGTTTGCGTTCAGAAATCCTTCGAAAGTCATTTTAGCACTATGTATAAGCAACCTATGCATTTGATGATTCTTATGTTGATATTCATGTTCCTGGATACTTATGGATTTGTTTTGGAGAAAAAAATACTCATTGTTGTCTTCCTTTTTTTCAGCCAGACCACTTAGTCGAATAGTTTTCACATTGTAATAGATATTTGAAAGACTTATTGAGTTGCATCTTTCTCTGCTTGGCCTAAGAATAAATTCCCGTGTTGATTTGTTCTTGACATGATCTTCCCTATCTCTATAAGTGTCCCAGGGGAAATTATTTCATGTTTTGGCCCTTTATCCATGACTCTTATCTTTCCACTGTAAGGAGTTCCATTAGTTGCTCTTGTTTAGGACATGTTCAAAAGTGGTCGATGTGCCCGTAACCATAAATAGATATACTGCATCTTGTGGAGAAAGGCGTATTAGAGTACACACGGCAGCTGCACCAGTGGTTGCAGATCTGGGAGAGATGTATCGCCAAGCTGATTCTGGTGCCATTGTCTCCTTGTTTAGCAGGCTAGGTACAGTTAATCAGGACCTTTCTACTAGTAATGCCATATGTAATTGCAGTTTTTGATTCTTTCCTGACTCAATTGGAACAACTTGCAGCAATTGAGAAAACATTGTCCAATAAGCTGGAAGAAGCACGAAACTCTCTGCAGCTAAGAATCGTTAAAGCTCTTAAGGAATATCGAAATCTCCATGCTGTGCAACATCGGTTGGGCGGCAGGATGATTTATCCTGAGTCTTTGATGTTTTTGCCTTTGTATGGATTAGCACTTTGTAGATCGACACCTCTTCGCGGAGGGTATGCAGATGCTCCACTTGATGAGCGCTGTTCAGCAGGTTACACAATGATGGCTCTCCCAGTTAAGAAATTGTTGAAGCTTCTATATCCTAGCTTGATTCATCTTGATGAACATCTTTTGAAGGTAATTAAGTACTGGACACTAGCGTGCACCCATGATGATGTTTAGTTGAAAATCCTCAGAATTGCTTCTGCTTCTCATACTTGCAGGGGTCTGATCTGGTCGACGACTTCAAGAACCTTGAGAAAAGGTTACCTTTGGCTGCCGAGAACTTAGATTCCCGAGGAATTTATTTGTATGACGACGGATTTCGTTTTATTATATGGTTTGGTAGAGCTCTTTCACCTGATGTAGCTATGAATTTACATGGGGCAGACTTTGCAGCAGAATTATCGAAGGTATGATGGATCAGAACATGATTAATTAAGAATAAAAATAAAATGAGAAAAAATACTTCTAATGGTATTCGCCCCCCTCCCTTTCTCAGAAAAGATTATTTAACTATCTCTTTTGTTATTTGTCATCTCCATCTGCCTGATGTCGGCATTATTTTTTAGCAGTTTTGGTACTTTTATAGTTTTATATGGCATTTTTAATGTCGGTTAGGAAATGTCTTTCCTTTAGTTTTGCCTTGGGCTTTGATTTGCCTATGCATGTGTCCCTAGGGACCGGCTGGTAAATTTGTAGTGTATCAGCTTGGGTGTGAGATTGGTGTCTGTTCTGATGTACACTTCGGCAGATTTGTTTTATTCTTATACCGGCTTTTTATTTGTCCGATGCATCAAACTGTAGAGAAATGATAAAATGACCAAGTTTTAAAAGTGATTTGCAGGGAGAAACATTTCTCTAGAATCCATAAGTACAGCCCCAAAACATTTCAAAAGTCTTCAGTTTTCATAAAGTCCATTATATCCTTGCCTGAAAACTGTTACCTTATAGGAGCTTATTTAACGTACTATTTAATCAAGCTATAACTGATATCTTGAGTTGCTGCCTTGTTGTTTTGTTTTCGAGAATCAGGTTAACCTCTATGAGCGTGACAATGAAATGTCGAGGAAGCTGACGAGGATACTTGAGAAATTTCGAGAAAATGACCGTTCATACTATCAGCTTTGTCATCTTGTAAGACAAGGCGAACAGCCCAGAGAAGGCTTCCTTCTTCTTTCCAATCTGGTAGAGGATCAGATGGGGGGTGCCAATGGTTATGTTGATTGGATTCTACAAATACACCGGCAAGTTCAGCAAAATCCATGATATGAGAACAAAGCAAAATTTGTTTATATACAGGTAAATAGGTAAGAATGACTTCAGTAAGTTGATTTTCACATTTTCTTTGTAGGTTCCTTCAGAATGTATCTAATATGTTGGATAGGTAAACTACTATTATGTTTTTTTTTTTTGTAATATACATACTTAGCAGAAACATTTTCCGTACAGTGCAGTCAAGAGAGTGCACTTTACAGCTTTCTTTTTGGGGGAGTCTTGTTTTGTTCCGTTTCTTTTTTTGTTGTTGTTTTTGGGGGGGAGGTGTTGGGGCGGAGGATGATGGAAATTTAGGAACTATCATGTGTTGAATATTTAAAGCATGTTTCTTAGTAAGAACAATAGAAAGCTTTTTCAGAACCCACCTATTTGTTTCAATTATTTGTAAAATGATCCTCGCTTGCTGATGTCTTCCTTCAATTGAATTCTGCAGGGTAACAGGGATATTCTGCAACTCATCTGTAAGGTGATGGAACATTTGCCTAAAATCAAAAGATTCAAAATGAATGCAGACAAAGGTTCCCCTCAAAAACCAATGATAGTCGATTTCTGGTCATTGGAATTATTGATCAATTAGTTCGTCCATAACGGGATATTAAAATAGGGGAGATGTAGTTAGTGAGATTATCACATGCCACTTGGTCTTAAAATAGAGAAGCAAAACAGAGCAAATTTATTCAAAGTTTGAATGTGTAAAGTAATTTCTTTCATAAAAAAAGAATATGGCTATTAGTTCTTGAAAGGGCTGAGTATTACCATAAATTGTATTTCAATTTTGGCTCGATTTCTCGTCACTTGATAGGACGACACTAATTAGGCTTCTTCCATGATTGCGTAGGCCCGATTGCATACCACTAATTAATTACTCACTTTGAAATATTATTTGCAAAATTAAAGTCTGACTTTGGATCCAGTGAAAGGGTTGAGATTGATTGACAGTATTATTAGTGATGTGGTAGTGGGTTAGTTCAGTAAAGTAAATAGTACTTATAGCTCAAACCGGATGTTTTGTAACGAGGGATATTTCTATAGTTAGGATTAAGGAGTATTTGGCTACCTTCTCCCCTTGCTTAGGAAATATAAAAAACTTATTATGGAATATATATTTATACATATGGCGTTTACAACCTGCAACGTTCCCCCTCAAGCTGTTACTTGTTGGCAGTTGGGTCTACATGATCTTAGCGTGCAAGACGTACTTTGCTGCCGCCAACAGAAGAAAATTCTGTAAGTTCCTGCCAAAAAAAGGCTATGTTTGGTTTATGTTTTGAGATATGTTTTTGTGTTTGTGTATTTTTAAAAGTAGTGTAAATTCTTTTGGGATTGATGAAAAGTGTGAAAAGTTGTTAGAATTTGTAAAACATTATTGAGATTGGTGAAAGGTATTGAAATTGATAAAAAAGTGAGAGGAAAACGTTTTGAAACATGAAACAAACATTTAATACCTGATTTTTGTTCCTTTTTAAGAAAGTAAGACTATTTTCCTTTTTTTATTATCAAATTTCTTAAATTGATAATAAAACATATTTGTACTTTGCTGAAACATATTTGTACAAATGTATATTATATATATATATATCATATGGTATATCTTACACTCTCTACTGAACTGCCGGCTCTAATGAAAACAGAATATTCCATAGAAACACCAATTAATGTAAACGATTTAAATGATATAAACAAGGGACAAGTAAAGTGATAATCCAAAACAAAAATCTGACCCAGTAGAATAGTTGACTTGTACCGATTTCTCGGGGATGTTTGAGAGTAGAAATTTTAGGTATTGAGATTTAAAAAATATTATAAAGTAAATATATATTATGTGAGTCGGTAAAAAATTGAAAAGAGAAGTTTTTTAATAAATATTATAATATTAAAAAATTATGTGATGAATTTTTTATTATTAAACTTAAATAATTAGTTCCAAATAATTGAATCTCAAACAAGTCAATTATCGGACAACTTATCGGTGTGGTTCTTGGGTTTGATTATAGGCGGTCTTCACCTTCCGGGTTGGGTGGCTGTTGAAATCCCATGAAAACCGACCAATCGGTTGGATGCCCACCTTAAACGCAGTAGTCAAAGGTGTCTCGCATGTTGTGAAGCCACCTTCGTAGGCAAAAGTAGGGTTGTTCAACCCCACCGGTAACATCCGGTGGCACCGGCACCGGCATCGGGTTGTCGGTACTCGGCCTCACCGGTGCCGGTGGCTTGTTTTTAGGAAAACCCGGTGGTTTTCCCGGTTTCCGGTTTACCCGGCACCGGGTTCCCGGGTACCGGGAACCGCATTTTATTTTATTTTTAATTTTTTACATTTAAACGACGTCGTTTCGAAAATAACCCTAAAACCCCTCCCCCCTCATTGTCGAGCACTCGAGCTTCAGTTCACCCTCCCCCCCTGTCGACAGCCTCTCTCTCCCTCCCCTGTCCCCACCCTTTCCAACCGCTCCCCTCCCCCACCCTTCACCGGCCGTCGAGCCTCTCTGCCGCTCCTCAAGCTCCTACGCGCGTTCTCGCGGACCCGGACCGAGTGTGCCTGATGAATCGGCGGCTCCGGATAAGCGGCGAGTTGTCGAGGGTGGGCAACCGTTTTCTAGTTGGTGCAGAAGGTAAACATTCGTTTGTTGGTATAACTCGAGGGTTTTATAAGCTATAAAGTGGTCTGGAGTACTTCAGCGTCCTGGGTTTTATATATAGCTAGCTAGTTATACAGGGGGAAAAAATGAGAGCGAAGACATAGCATAATTAGCAATATTATTGTCTTAATTGGGTGATGGGAATCAAATTAAGCTGAAGAAAGTATATATAGGTGATGATGGGTACTGCATGACTTCGAGCCCATTAATTGTTGTAGCAAGAGTACTTGATTTTACTTCTGGTGTTCTTAGCACTGAAAGTGGGTGGTTCGAGCAGGGCAGCATTTTGTTCTTAAAGAAATGAAGCATATTGCATATTGCATATTGGTAAGCATGATCAGAAATATTAGCAATTAGTTATCAACAAAACTGCAGTGCATGCGCATGATGAATTGGTAATTACTTGCCACGTTTTTCCTGCACAAGATTAATTAATACATGAGATTTGGTTTAATCATGATCATGCTAATTAACTGTGATTCGGATTAAGCCAAGTGATCCAAGATTTCTAACACAGTTTTCATTATGCTTTGTGTTGGCTTTGATCTCCAAATTGTTATTTTGTTGGCTCCATACTTATTGCTTTGTGTTGTATGAAAATGTTGGCCTCCTGTTTTTGTTGGATCCATATCTTTCTAGCAGTAGTATTTTTTGACTTTTGAATTTTGAATTTTGAGGCTCTTACCAGGGGCAAAAGGAGCTGTATGAAAATGCAATCACGGGTCACTAAGGAGCTGATGTTGTCTACTCGGATGTGTGGGCTAGCATGGGTCAAAAGGAGGAGGCTGCAGAACTTGTAAATTATTCCAGGGCTTTCAGGTATATGCTATGAGTTAGAGCCAGGGATGCCATCTAGTTTGTCACTTATATTTATTTAATTTGGCAGAAGGCTTTTTCATTCCTTGCACCTGCATTTAATAGAGTTTTTGGGATTAGATGCCTGTGCTGAGACTGTAGGTCCGTGTAATGTGCACTTCTATTGAGTTGCTGTCATGAATTGTAGAGTCAACAACTGTGTTTATATTGCCTGTTGTGGACTATTTAATCAAGAGCATTTTGTTTCTTTGTTTCTTGTTTTTAATAAGAAGGTTGATATACTCTTTGCTCCAGCTGGTGCTAGCCTTGTAGGGTAGTGGTTTTTAGCTATTTCTCCTCATTTTGAAGTAGGAGATTCTAAGGTTTCCATGTGATGGGAGCAGAATTAGTGGGCTAGAGATTATAGAAAGAAATAGCCAAGAAAAGCTGACATAGTGTGCTTAGTATTATTGTGATTTAATATCTCATCGCATTATCATTTTGCAGAAAAAAATGATCATTTTGCAGAAATCACGAAGCTTTTCTGATTGTTTTTACAGGGTCGTTTTGAGATACTTTGTTTTCCCTTATGTCTTTTCTTTTCTTGCATTGTTTTCCCTTGAATGTCAATTACATTACATTGGGCCAAATGCGTTATATGCTAAAAAAAATAGCCTAATATGAATGTAGGATAACCGGAAACCGCCACCGTTAAGGGCTGGTTTTTGCCCTTAACGGTGTAGGTGTAAGTGACAATTTTTTAAAAACCGGTCTACCCGATATAGGTACCGATTTTGGGGGTTGTACAGCCCTAGCCAAAAGGATTGAGATAAGGTTTTCTATTGAACTACCAAACCATCGGAGCTAAGAGCCAAATCGAGGCCCTTTTCTTTATTAGGCTCTAGTGGGCGTTGGGTGCGTACCTTTTTTTTTTTTGACTGCTTAGATGTTCTTTTACCAATAGTTTCCCTTTGCCTTTTTATATAGCATCTGCTGGCCCTACTCCCCTGATCATTACCTAATTTTTGTTAATTATTTCGCAACCATATTATCTAATGATGCAGCATAATGTTGGAAATCAATACTTTTATTAATGCATATATCTTAGTTTATATATTTTATAGAACACATAAATTTTTCACTCGGTCATTGTACAATTTGCACCTCACGATTTAAAAAAAAAACTAAAAATAAAAAGAAAAACAAACAAACAAACACGTAATATAGAGAAATAAAAATAAGAATATAGGCTATGCATAATTGCATATCTTCCTGACTCCTGTTGGTTCGGCCGCAGGCAAACCTACCTAATTTTCTATATATATATCACGTCTGCTTCAGATAAAAGGGTAGTATCGTGATTTTACTATATATCATGATCCGCTAATCCATGGTCTTGGTCTAAACTCTTTAAGCGGCAAAAGGCATTAGGGGGGGGGTATATTCTCATGGTCGAACAATGATTTCGACGCTCCTTTTGACAGCATAGGCGCCCATCGAGAAAATACAATGTTAGCCTCGTGAGAACCTGTCGTTAATTGTACACTTTACAACGTGTTGAATCAAATCACCACGTGCCTAAAAAATAATAATAAAAAAATCAAATCACCACGTGAAACTTCATGTGCTTTTTGAAAGGGATTTATTTTTATTTTTATTTTCTAAGCTGAAGGGATTTATTTATTTTAAATCAAACGATGGCAGAGTACTTTTGGTCAATTCAATAGTTTTGAAGGAGTACAACGAGGAATGAGACTACTTCAAAGCAATTAGGCGAAGAAAATGTATTCAAAACTTCATGTACTTTTAGCAATTCAATGAATAAAAAGCTACATTGATTGAAATTTGAAGAGATTTTTGTTTTGTTTTGTTTAGTAAGTAAATTTGAAAATGTCTAACGAAAAAAAAGGTTTTATAAAAAAATATATTTTTCACTCACGAATTATAGTAGATTTTGTACTTTGCATCTTAAATTACCACATTTTGAAAATTACACCCATAAATTACCAATCCTTAACATATTGTACCTTCGTTTATTTTTTTGGTTATATTAGAAGGAAATTGAAGAGAGATAATGTGATGGATAAAGAGTTTATTAGAGAGTTATTTTATTAAACAATTACCAAAATTTTAGTGTGCCGAGAGAGCAAAATGTCAGGTTTGATTTTATACATAACACTTAAGAAACTAAAATAAAAGTTTAGAAAGCATATAAGTGTAACAAAAATTGTATTGAGTAAAACCTAATAACTACACTGTGATTACAAAGATTACTACTATATAACTAACATTATTAATTTGTTAGGTATTGATTTGAAGACTAGAGTGTATCAGGTATCAACTATTTATGCTTTACATTTAATTTGAAAGCCTAATATGGGAAAGTGTGTGCCCCCACTAACCAATTCAGAGAGCTGCCAAAATTAATAAGCTTTGGGCATTTATTGGATAAGTTTGTTTGTCCAAAATTTTGGGGTCCAAAATTTTTAACAAAATAAATACATTTTAAAATTTTCAACTTCTACCCATATAATTCAAACTTTTCACAAACTCCAATAAATTTTAACATCAACAAAATTCTCAAAATTTTAAGAATATTTCGTGCCATTTCCCGTTAGATCCCCGCCTTCTCAAAAGCCTCAACAAAAAAAAACCGCAAAACTTCAAAAGTAGTAGGTTTGAACGGTCAAAAAGACAGCCACAGACTTCTTACAAAAACTTTTCTATTTTCCATTTATTTTTATTTTGCTTTTAACAAATTCATTTACTATTAGATTAAAAAATGAATATAACACCTAATAATTATTAATTTTTAGGGTTCTTCTTTGACTGTTACCAGCGCATTATAGCACGCACCACAGGGAAAAGCAAAACATTGAATTCTCTCTCTCTCTCTCTCTCTCACGAATCCACACAGGAGGAAAGCCAAGCTCAGACACATCTCACGACCCATGGATCTAGACCTCTGATTCTCCTCAACTCCTTCCTTCAGAGAGCTCTTTTTGATGACTGGAAACTTCTGATTCGATCGGTATAGGTTTCTCCTCTTATGCGCTGTTATCACGAACCAAGTTTTATTTTTGTTATTTTTTTTCACTTTTCCATATACTTGGTGGGTTCCTAGCTCTGGGTTTTCTTTTTCGGTTACTCTTGTTGAATTTGTAGTTTTTGTGTTTATTTCGGTTTGCTGGGTTGGACTTTTGGTTGGTATGGATCTATGGGTCTTTATGTCTAGCTTCTCTCTCTCTCTCTCTCTCTCTCTAGTATTATGGTTACCGTTTTTTGAGTTTCTGATTAGGAAATTTGGTGTCGGATTTGATTGCTTTGGTTATTAGATTCCTTGATTTTTTCACGCTATTTAGTTCTCGGTATTTCCAAAGCGCAAAAGAGTTTTGTTTAGTTGCTTCTTATTTTGGTTAGTTTGTGTTTTCTCTGTACGGTAAATGATTATATCCTTTTTTGGGGTTCTCCATGTTGATCCCCAGATCTCTTTCTCTCTCTAACTTCTTAGGTCTAATCTATTGCGAAACCTCAGTCAAAATTATGATTTTTTTTTTGTTGTGTCCAGAAAGGCAATTCTTCCTGATGGATTTCGAGGATTTTTTAATTGTTTGCGTGGAAGTAGCAAGTTTTGTTCAACCCAAAAGGATATCAGTATTTCTGATTGAGTGACAATATATTTTTTGAATTTTATGCTTATGTTATCTAGTTGATAGGAACATTAAAGAAAGCTTTTTATATTGTGTTTGTATGGGTTAGAATTATAAAGGTGGCGGAGGTTAGAACATTCTTTTTAATTTCTCTTTTTTAGGGTGGAAGTAGAGACTTCAAGTTGTGGAAGTAGGATCAATTTTTTGCTCTTCAGCTCGTTTTTGAGTGATTCTTGTCTGGTTGGCCAGTTTGCTAGGTTCTGGGTCTGATTCTGTTTACTTTTAGTTGAACTTCATGTTTGTGCATATGTGGATTGCGAGGGGGATGGACAATGATATATTGTTCTATGTTGTCTCAAGGACTTTTCTGTAGCTGAATTTGTTTGTTGCTTTTCAAGTGGAACAGGTAAATGATTTGTTTCATCTCAGTGAACGTATAGGGAAATTAGGAAAATTTTCGAACTGATGGCTTCAGTGGGCGTGGCACCTACATCCGGTTTGCGGGAACCCAGTGGTCATACTGTCGGTGTTGATCGGTTGCCTGAGGAGATGAATGACATGAAAATTAGGGATGACAAAGTAAGGATAGCTTTAATTTGGAATTCTCTCTCTTCTTTTCATCGTTCTTCCTCTTTTGCTGATGCTTATTTCATGTTTGCATTTTATCTACTATTTACTCATAGGATTCACAAATTTTGTAGGAAATGGGAGCCACAGTTGTTGATGGTAATGGGACAGAGACGGGTCATATAATTGTAACAACTATTGGTGGTAGAAATGGCCAGCCGAAGCAGGTATTGCTTTGCCTACAAGTTATTCTCCATTATTTGGGCAAGAGGACTTCAAGAGTGTTGCTTGGAATGAAAAAGCCAAACACATTCTGAGAATCTCATTTTTGTGCCATCCTACATGTTACAGTGGCCATCCAAAAGTATGACTAGTGGAGGTTTAGTTTTATTATCAATGATTGAAAAAGTTGTTCTGTTGGATGTGTAATTATTGGTTTAATTGATGCAGATAGTTTATTTATTGCTTTCACATTTACAATATATTCGTAATTTCCTTTAATGTTTCTATCTTTATGCTTGCAGACTATAAGCTATATGGCTGAGCGCGTTGTTGGACATGGATCATTTGGAGTTGTTTTCCAAGTGAGGGTTTAATTATAAATGATATTTGCAATAATGGTTACTTCAGCCTTTCTTTAGTTAGCATGTATTTTTCATGTTGTAATATAGTAGTTTCGATGTTTGTGTAGGCAAAATGCTTAGAGACTGGTGAAACTGTGGCTATAAAGAAGGTTCTGCAAGACAAGAGGTATAAGAATCGAGAGCTGCAAACCATGCGCCTTCTTGACCACCCAAATGTTGTCTCTTTAAAGCATTGTTTCTTCTCAACAACTGAAAAGGATGAACTGTACCTTAATTTGGTACTTGAGTATGTCCCTGAAACTGTTCATCGCGTGATCAAGCACTACAACAAATTGAACCAAAGGATGCCTTTGATATATGTGAAACTTTATACATACCAGGTAATATTACTTTCTAGTATGTGGTTCCTTTTGTTTCTTCTATTGGCTGTGTTTCAGAGAATGCCAAATGCTCCAAAGGGGTGGAAAATCTGGATAATTTTATTTTTGCTGTTGGGAACTTATTGCATAAAATATTGCTTGAATCTCAAGCCTCAAGGTATGGGACTCATGTCCTACACCATGGATTGTTGTAAGCCCTAGGCTCATTATTGTAGCTTAATTGTTGGGTTTAGCCTGAAGGCATAAACATCAGGTTCTTTACAAGTATGGTTAATTAGTTCTGATTTAGTTGGCTGTGCTACTTTCTTTTCTTTGGTGTTTAAAAGGGGAGAGAGAAATGAGGGGGTGGTTTAGTATTCTGCTTTGGCTTTATTGACATATGCATTTTCTTTAGTTCAACTGATCTTTTTTGTTCTTTCTGAGATTTAACTGTCTGGTTCTGTCTTGCAGATCTTTAGGGCATTGTCATATATTCACCGTTGCATTGGAGTGTGTCATAGGGACATTAAACCGCAAAATCTTTTGGTACGCTTGCTATCATATTGTGTAGATGACTATTGTAGGCTGGTTCAGGGAGTGGCGAGGATTGCCTAAAGCTGATGAATGCAAGTTGACTATTCTTTCTAATTAAAACTTCTACTTTTGTGCAGGTGAATCCACATACCCACCAGGTTAAATTATGTGACTTTGGAAGTGCAAAAGTCTTGGTATGCTTGTACTTTGGTTATTCATATCGTTTCATTTGATGTGATAGTTATCTTGGCTTGATCAGAATGTCTTATATCTTTATTTCTTTGATGTTTGACAGGTAAAAGGGGAGCCAAACATTTCTTACATCTGCTCTAGGTATTACCGAGCACCGGAGCTTATATTTGGAGCAACTGAGTATACTTCAGCTATTGACATTTGGTCTGCTGGCTGTGTTCTAGCTGAACTGCTGCTTGGACAGGTGTGTGATTATCATGAGGCATTTTTTAGCTTCTGGGTATGTCATTCTACACACATTGCTTAAAATGAGATTTTCGTACTGTCAGCCTCTTTTCCCTGGTGAGAGTGGAGTTGACCAGCTTGTTGAGATAATTAAGGTAACTGTTATATCATGAACTTCTCGGTGATACTCTAATATTGCTGATTCCATTTTTGCCCCTAGATGCGTACGATTCCCCCTGCCTCCTACTGCTGTATGCTATTTGACTTCTTTGTTGTAGGTTTTGGGCACCCCAACAAGGGAGGAAATCAAATGCATGAACCCCAACTATACGGAGTTCAAGTTCCCTCAGATTAAAGCTCATCCATGGCACAAGGTATTTGGAATGGAATCGTGAATGTTTTATGTATTTATTTTTATCGACACCTCATACTAATATCAGTTCATCCTCTTTTATTAGATATTCCACAAACGTATGCCTCCAGAAGCTGTTGATCTGGTTTCGAGACTACTACAATACTCCCCTAACCTTCGATGCTCAGCTGTGAGTGCTCAAGTTTTAGATATCTTTGTATGGTGTTTTACCAAAATTATACTCTGCTGGGTAACATTCCGTACTAGACTATGTATTATATGTGGCTTAAGAAAAGAAATGTATGAGAGAAGTAATTAGGAATCTTGTAGGAAAATTATGGCAGGTGTTCATCATAGTAATTAGGAATCTTGTAGGAAAATTATGGCAGGTGTTCACCATAGGAAAATTTGGAAGCTCCGGGCGTTCTAATTAAACTTCAATTACGATGCAGCTGGATGCATTGACCCATACCTTTTTTGACGAGCTTCGCGATCCAAACAGCCGCTTGCCTAACGGAAGATTCCTTCCACCGCTATTCAACTTCAAATCTCATGGTATGATTTCGTTTTAAAACATCAATTACTCTGTGAGCTGTTTGTTGCCATGCAAGTCTCCACCAACCGTTGTTAATGTTGTGCCACTTGCCTGATGCCCTTTTTGTCAACCAGAATTGACGGGGGTGCCAGTTGAGATTTTGGTGAAATTGATCCCAGAGCATGCAAGAAAGCAATGTCCTTTTCTTGGTTTATGATTTGATGTGAAATGTACCCGAACCTTCAAAGTGTTGTCCCTACATGGAAGCTATTGTGTTCCACGCTATTTATGCTATTTGTTCTCCTCCTCAGCCGATGTAATCTTTTGTTGTATTACCATGTTTTGTAAAAGCAGATTTAGAGATAATCTACTTATTTGCCCAAACCCTGTTCCCTTGTGGCCTTATCACCTCAGCTTGTAAACCTCAATAGAAGACAAACATTGGCCTTATCGTAATGTCTTTTTATCTGTATTGCTATTGCTGGAAAACCATTATAATCAAATGTGTAGTAGCATCCTTGTATGTCATTCAATGGGGGGCTGTGAGATGGTGTTTTGCGAACCTTTTGCAACAGCAATCTTGGTCTGCGTAAGCTTCAAGGTGGTCAACGAGGATGCTCTTTCTCTTTCCCTTCTCTTTTTGGCTTTCTTATATAAGCGTGACACGTGTAATGCCATCAATGGATGCTGTTTCATAATGTTGTTTGAATGGTACAAAATCTCTGAGGTGTAGTATTTGAATAATTGAAGGGGGTGGTTGAAATTGTCAAACTTAAAGCAAGTTTGGTCCACCAGACAGCGGACAGCGCATGCGTGGGTACTGTTCTTGCGTTGCAACATATGTCAATCCCGAAACTACCACGAAGCTCCTTTTTTCTGCTGGATCTTATCCAAATGGTCGTTTGACTTTCTGAGTTTTCATCTGTGGATGAAACGATGTGTATGTTTGTTTCTCGGATATTTTGGAATATAGAAAATTTCAGCGAAACAGATATATTTTAATATTTTTAATTTTTACATATAAAGATTTTTAAAATTTTAAGAATATTCTTCAATATTTTGGCAAACAAACATATCCGAAGTCTGTTAGATATCTGTTATGAAAAAAATAGTAAGGTGGTGTAAGCTGTGCTGAAAATTTTAAAATTTTGAACTTAATAGTTTTAAATTTTTTGAAATTTTTTGTTTAAAATATTTTCAATAGAATAAAATTAATTTCTTTATAGCAGAATAAAACTATTAATTAAAGAAATATTTTGTAACTAAAATAATCAAATTTTGATACGATATTATTAGAGTTTCAGGTAAGATTCACATTTAAATAAAAAAGTATCTCTTAATTTATTTTGTTACTTATTTTTTACTATAAATAGAGTATTTGGCACGAGTGGAATATAGGAATCTGCCAGTTTAGCCGATGATTGTATTTATTCAGATACTTAAAGCTTTTGAGTGTGCTTGAAACAATTTTTCATTCTTTGAGAAAAGTCTTGGACTGCATACTTTTGATTTTTGCTAAGATTATTCTCACGAATAAATTGGCTCGACGTCTCTACAGTGAGAAAGGACGTACCGTAACATAGAATCAATGATGTTCGTGCGAAGAGTCTTAACAAAGGTCGTGCTATAACATTCTATAAGCTGAGGTGCCCAAATGTACATGCTTTTTGAATATCTTTTTTTTTTCTCTTCTAAGTGATTTAAATATATTATTAGTTTGCTATTTTTTTTAAATAATCAGTGGAATAACCAGTAAAATCACGAAGCTGTGGCACTTTCATTCATAGAATTACTGTTCCTTTCAAGACTTATTTGATAGATCAATTTCATTCATGAAGGAACAATGGCTATTTTACCTTCCAAAGGAATTATAAAATAAGGTAAATTACTTCAGCAGTCCCTGAGGTTTAACGTTTTCCCAAATTGGTCCCTACGGTATTTTTTGTCCTACCGATACCCTTAGGGTTTCTAACGTGTCTCAAGTTGGTCCTGTTGTTAGATTGCCAACGGAAATTATCTATGTGGCTCACAGTGACCATGTAATAACGAATAAGCAGCTGACACGTGGATAAAATGTCACATCACCCAAAAAGTTTAGGGCGTGGGTTTGCTGCAAATCCACTCCCCCTCTAATGCTCTACTCCACCCATATTCCTCGACTACTCTACTCCACCCCCTCTCCGGACCTGTGCAGGGAGAACGACGAGTTTTTGTGAAATGGGGAGCGGATAAGAAAACAAGGGAGGAGCAGTTTTCGTGAAAATGATTTTCTGTTCTTTTGAGTTGAGGTGATTCATGGCATGCAAGGAAAGATGGTGGTTCTGAAACCTCGGGAGAGGAAATCTGAAAATCCCCTTGAGCTAACCTATATACTGCTAAGGCATAGTCATTTTTGTTCATCTTCCCCTGTATAAATATTGGTCTTTCTTTGATCTTTTAGGAGCATTTATTGTGCCTTATGGGTATGAGAGGGATGCCCTTTTCAGCTTCAGGGGAAGGGGGTCTTTGAAATCGCAGGCTTTTCTCCGATTTGCGCTTGGAATAATACCAATCATAAGAAAGAAGAACTTCTTGGCTTTGGGAGCAACAACAGCAACCTCGAGCCAACTTCTGTGCTTCATATGAGAAGAAGCCCGAACCCTCCCACATCGGCATCGACTCTGTCTTCGTCTTTCGGTGGCGGAGGAGGCTCCAACCAATTCCCAGTGGACTAGAGGCGGTAACAGGTGGTAGGGGGAGATGCGCGCTTGGATTGGAAGATTGGGAAAGCGAGCCGTCGAGGATGATGAGGGCTTTGAATTCAAGTTCGTCACTGATATGAGCTGCCAGAGCCAGTTCGAGGACGAGGGAGAACTCGAAGGATAACTCCCAAATCAAAATCCAAATCGCCTAGTTGGTCGAGGGAATCAGGGGCGAGCGAACAATCGAGGAGTGTTTATGTGGAGATGGTGAAGAAGAGTACTAAGGAGGTGCAGGACAAAACTTGATCTTGGATTGGAAAAATTTTTATTTGGCAATTTTTACGTGTTTGTTTTTCATTGGATCTAACGTGATAGATGTTAGCCATGTCATCAATTTCCGTTATCTAAGTTAAAGGATGACTAAACTAGGAATTGATACAAACTACAAGAATGGTCGTAGGACAAAACTTACTACAGGGACTACATTGGGAATCACAAAAACTCCAAAGACTAGTGTAGTAATCTACCCAAATTATAAACAAAGGGAAGAAGAGGACAAGATATATGGTCTTCAGAACTAATTGGAGTAGGGCTGTTCAGTGCCACTGGAAAAATCCGGTGGCATCGGCACCGGTACCGGATTGCCGGTACCCGGCTTCATCGGTGCCGGTGTCAGTTTATCATTTTGAAAAAAATCCGGTGGTATTCCCGGTTCCCGGGTTACCCGGCACCGGGTTCCCGGGTACCGGGAACCGGGATTTTCTTTTTTAACAAAAAGTTTTGTTTTGTCAAAATCCCCTCCCCCCTTGTTTTGTCAAAATCCCCCCTCCCCATTTCCTTGTTCGACAGATCTCCTTAGCTTAAGCGGCTCGCAAGCGATGTGGGGCTTTGGAACGCTTGATGGGGAGAGTGCCAAAGGTGTCGATCATGAGGTAGTACAGGTTATGGAGAGGGAAAGCGAGGATGATTCTACGGTGCTACAGAAATCGGTGAAGAAGCTTTACTTTGGGAGCTGGCCTTTGCCATGAACCAATGCCAAGTTACCAAGATTTTTTTTTTTTATCTCTGTGATATAGAAAACTATTCGTTGGAGGCATTTCTTGGGAGACTACTGAAGGTACTTTAAGCTCCTTTTATATACATTTTTTTTTCAGATTACATTGTTTAGGAGTCGTTCTTTGCGTTTTGGAGCTGAATCATTATGTTTACTCTTGAGATGTATATTTATCATTTCAAGGAGGGAAATAATTGGTTTTCACTGAATACTGGGGGGATCCCCGAAGCTCCTGTTTTTTTCTTTGTTTGTTTGTTTGTTTTAGAAATACATGTCACGAAGCATTGTTGTCTCTAGCTGTTTAAGCAGATGTTAGCTGTGTCCGTATACTGGGAGAACAACTGTTTAATGTAATGTCTGCCTACTGGTCATTTAGCTATGAAATTCAAAAAGTTAATTCACGTGCTTCTATTAGTTGATTTATGTTATGCCAATTTATGCGGTTGCTTGTTGTGTTGGTTCTCTATAGTGGCTAAACTATTCTTTTGCTCCTGAGATATTTGAAAGGTCCCAGTCCAGTACCTCTAAATTTTAAAGTATAAACTGCACTTTACTTTCGAACTACCACATTGTTGTGAGTGCGTCAACACAATTTGCATCACTGCAACTTGCTTCCAAATTAGAAGTCTTGGTTGTATTTTCCCTCTCAGTTCAAATCAGATGTTACAGCACACTGGAAATATATGGGATAATGAAACTGCCCCTAGTATGAGAACGGTTTGTCCTAGAAACAAAGGAAATGTTGTAGATCTAAGTGAAAAAAGAAAAAAGATTTTTTTTTGAAAATGCACATCTTCTGTTCTACATTGAGCCTGTGCACACATAGCTAGAGAAATGTGTACTACATTTGGTAGATCAAGTTGTGAGTTAGCTTTTTTTCTTCTTCTTTTTTTGAATTGCTCCCATCAGGTTCTAAATAGATCCCGTTTGGACATCCCCTTGATCTTCTTCTTAATTGTTGCCTCATTACTTGTTTTTTCACGATGGTTTGGCTTTATGGTTACCAAGATTTGCTTGTTTCACAGAGAGCAGCAGAGAGTTTGCTCGAGCATTGTGGCCACCACCCTCTTACAGTTGCTGTCATGACTCATGGGTAAGGCTCTCAGAAAAGAAACAAGAGCAGAGAAATGGGAGAAGGCCATCACAAATTTATCCACTTATTCCACCTGTGCACCAGGTCCTGTCTCTTATGTGAATGAGAAAGAAGCTGAAAACACACTGACCATTTTTGGGTCCTTTGAGTTTAGTTTAGAAGCAATACCTGCAGACTCAACAGAAATTAATGGACATGAAAGTTTCAGCAAAGTGTACTGGGAAAACTGCTTCTCTCTGCATTTCAATGGTTGATTCTTTATGGTTAACCATTCTTGATGCATCATCTCAAGGTTCGGTGATTTTTTTTTTCTTGAAGGATTTTCTAGTTTTTATTTAAAAGGTGAATTTCTGTTGATCTGAACTGAATTATTGTGGAAGGTCACAAGGAGAGGCCATTGTATTGGAAGTTCTGAAGGGATACCAGACATTCACTCAGGTAACTTTGATTTTAACCTATCAATCCAACACAAAATTATGGTTCTAGTTTAGCTATTGTTGGTAACATAAACAACATCAGCTTGAATCTTTAGAACAGAATTTCGTTTTCAATTATCCTATGGAAAGTGATGGTGATTTGCTTGGTTGCTTCATAGGCATGTGGAGTTCTTCATGCTGTAGAGCCTTTAAACTCTTTTCTTGCTTTATATTCTATGGAAAGTGATGGTGATTTGCTTGGGTAGAAACTGTTTAATTTCTTCAAGTGCATAAAATGCTAAAATATGGCCCCAATATAAATGTAGGATAACCGGAAACCGCCACCGCTAAACCGCCACCGCTAAGGGCCGATTTTTGCCCTTAACGGTGTAGGTGTAGGTGGCGATTTTTTGAAAACCGGCCTACACCGGGGTTGTACAGCCCTAAATTGGAGAATGGAGGACATAGTTGGCTGTATTTTAATGATTAATATTTTTATTTGTAATTATATATCTTGTTATATATAATAATAATAATTTTATAAATATAATTATTAAGATAATTTGAGTTTGTAGCAGCAAATTTTGGGAGTTTGTAAAAAGTTTAAGAATATTTTGTTATAATTTTTTTAAAAAAATTTAAGTATGTTAAAAAGTAAGTAGATAAAAGATTTAATAGATTTTTTTTAATGAAAAATATGGAGTTTGTTAAAAAATAAAGAGAAAATGAAAATGTGGTGAAATTTGTGAAAATTGAGATTCGGATGTTTAGTTTTAAAATTTTTGACCTGTTTAATATATTTTTTTAAAAAAAGTTCAAAATATTTTCTAACAAAACATAAAATAGAACATGGTTTCTAATCGGATTAATTTCTAGGAAACACTTAAATAATCGGTTGAAAGTTGAAGCACAACTCTTTGTACATCTCCTTAAAAGAACATGTTTTTTTTTTTGTTTTTCTGCGTAAAAGAACATGTTTCTTAAAAGTATAAAAGAGTGCTCTATTTTCCTATCTATTTACCGATTAGCCCACAACATTTCCATACGATTTCATGCCGATGTACAGTAGACTACAGTCGTCGTTAAATGTAAAGGAATTGTCGTAAAATGACGTGAGAGAGCTGGGAAAGAGAGACGTCTTCAACTTTCAGGGTTAAACGACGTGACGTATAGTTGGTCAATACCCGAAGTAATTAGTTGAGAACAAGAGCGACTGAGCGAGAGAGAATGCCGTTGGGGAAGTACTACTGCGACTACTGCGACAAGCAATTTCAAGACACGCCGTATGCTCGGAAGCGCCATCTCCAAGGTCTCCACCACCTTAGAGCCAAGGCTCTGTGGTTCGATTCCTTCAATAGCCAAGGTCTCAGCCTCTTTTTCCTTTTCTTTTTCTGTAACCGAACATACAGTCCGGCAATTAAAATGCCAAGTGTTTTTTTGATTGCAGATGCGACCCAGGCATATACCGTGGCAATTGCGAAAGGGGTCTGCAACCGTTTTTTCAGTACGGTATAGTTTGTACCTATCTATTGGATTGCTGTGTTCTTTGGTTAACATCATTGTTTATTGTATACTGCATAATCGGTTGAATGGCGGGTTAAGAGTAGCCTTTGCGTGTTAGAATGACCAACCGTGTAATATTGGGTTGGAGGCAAAGTTTTAACTTAGCCTTTCGTTTGGAAATTAGAGAAGGGATTGTAATTACTGAGGCACTTTCATTAGATACTGAGTATTATTGGAGGCAGAGGTTATGTTTGCTTCTTGTTTGGAAACTTTATGTGCTTGCTTTGATTATTTGAGTAGTATAATTGGATGCTGAATTATGTCTTGAATGTGATTTTACATTAGCTTTTGGTATGGACATATTTTGTCCTTGGATTAACATGTTCTTTTCCTCTTTTTTTACTTCTGGGGCATGATCGTGGTAAAGGGGTTTTGCCAGTATGGGGATTCTTGCAAATATTTTCATCCCAAGAATAGCTTACCGAATGTGAATGCCCAAGGCGTATCAGGTATTCTTTGTCCCTACTGTATTCTTCTCTCATCAATTATTTTCTTTGTTTCAGGCTGCAGTTTTTATTTTTATTTTATTCATTTTAGGCTTAATATACACGCGTGCCCCTGTGGTTTAATGTTTTCTCATAAATACCCCTAGGTTAATTTTTGTTGTCCCGCTACCCCTGTGGTATTCCCCTTTTTCCCGTTATACCCTTCCTGCAATATTCCGTCTATTTTTGGACGGAAATTGATGACATTGACCAATTGACCACGTCACATCCAATTAAACTGCAACATGTGTCCTTAACTGCTGACTGGACAAAATTCTTTTTCCACCTATATATCCACGTCACTCTCCTCCTGGTCCGACGATTCCTACCTCACTCGAGCCCTCTCTTCCGCTCATGTCTCCGTCCACCTAACCCCCGATGGCAAAGTCGACGCCCTCGTCCCGACAAACCTTGAAGACTCTTCGTCTTCTTCCCTCTGCTTCGCCTCCGCACACGTCCTGCGCATGCCCTTCCCGGAGGCTCTCAAACTCATAGTCAATCTCTGGATTGGCAACCACCTCTCGGAGACCTCATTCCACAAGGACGGAGGACCACTACGAGAATCTCTACGCTGTCGTTTCAGGTGTGAAGCATTTCCTGCTCCTTCCTCCCACCGATGTTCACCAAATGTACATCCGTAACTACAAATTGGCAAATATGAGCATCTGAATTTATTTTTATTCTTCCACTCGTGCTTCCTTCTGAAGCATTACCGACTGTGTAACTGTTCCATCTCCTTTAAAGGTACAGGGGATGATCCAGCTGCAGAAAGTGAATATTTAGGTGGTTTCTGCAACGGACAATCTTTGGGAGTGAGAGGCAGAGAGAGAAAATAAGAGAGGAATAGATGAAGAAGAGTTTCATCATGAGTAGGATGGGGTTTTTCTCTCTCGGTTCTCTGGTTCTCGTCGTCCATACCCAGTATTAGTTTCATGGCATTTTTCCGTTGTTTAGTTATTGAGGCTAAGACTTTTCAGTTCTCTGTGAGCTCGTTTGGGGTGGTTACGTTGACTGAGAAAAACATAAATCTGCAGAGTTTCATTCGCTTTGGAAGGTATGAGGCGCTTTGGTTGTCGAATCTCTTTGGAAGGTATGAGGCGCTTTGGTTGTCGAATCTCTTTGGAAAACTGGATTCTAAGGATTTTCCCGAGAGATTCAATGAATCCTCGCGTGCATTCCTTGCTCAGAGGAGGTCAAACAAAAGTGGAAGGTTCATGGCTCTGGTTGAGTTTGGGGAGCAGCGACGTCGTGGGGTAGTGATGATACCGGAGGGGAAGTCAGGTGCTGGGTGACAGTCCTTTGTTAAAATCTGTGAGGAGCTTATATTGGTCTTCAACGTTCTTGGACGTAAGAGGGTGGTGCGTGAGGTTGCTTCGATCAAGGAAGACATTTCCTTTGCAGATGTGGCGAGGTCAGGTCTATCGGAGACGAAGATGGAAACGGTGGGGAGGAAGGAGATTAGAAAAGCTGTAGATGATGTGAGAGGCGTGCAAAAGTCTGGGGCTGTAGGTGTTCCGTTCGAGACGCAAGCAAACATCCTAGGGGCTGCTTAATCCCGAGAGCTATGTTTGCGCTGAGTTTTCTGATTCGGCGGCTGGGTTTGAAAATGTGGTGTGGAAGCATTTATTGAAGCTAAAGGATGAGGTGAACGACTTGATAGGATTGGTGAAGCAGAGGAATATGGCGTTAGGGTCTGAGGATGGGCCCTGGAAGGGCTTAAGTTGCACTGCGTGCGGTTTTAAAATGGTGAGCCAAAATATTGAGGGCTTGGCCAATATTTCGGGAGGAAAATCCGGCTTGGGCTCTGGCCCAATTCTTGGTCAGTTAGAGGTCGATTTGGGCTGCAAGGAGAAGGGGGAGTCGAGTGGGCCCGAGGACTGGCCGACCCACCCGGCGCTGGCTGCTGAGGCTGAGATAGCCGACAGCTCAGATCTCCATCATCGGAGCTTGGAGGTTACCCAAAGCGCCTTGCCGGCGATAGGCGTGCCTCCGACAATCCTATATGGGGTGTCGGAGATGAGTTCCGGCGTCTTATGACTTGTTTCTAGTGTCGTTTGAGTAGACTGTGGGGATGAGGAGATGTCGCATGGTGAGCCTGGGGGGCCTTCGTTGAGTGGGCCTGTTGTTGGGCTTGTTGAAGACCCGGCCCAGAGGGTTCTTTTGTTTTAGAAGGCCCGAGCACGCTGGCGGTGTCGACCCACCCGAAGCCTTCTCTTGGCGGTAGGCTCGACGGCACGGTGGGAGTCACCCACCCCCAGTTGTCGGCGGCAGGTGTCTCGCCGGCGTTGTTTGAGGCTGGTGGTGTGGGCCTCGTTGTCTTGTCGGTGCCGGTATCCTCTCCGGCAGCCATGCTCTTGGGCCCGAATGGGTCTGTTCAGCTCCCGGAGTCGCTGGGTCTTCATCTCCTACAGAACTTGATGGGGACTCTCACCATAAGGCAGATTTTGAAAGTGAAGAAGGCCTGCCAAGAAAGGGCTCGGGCAGGGGTGGACCTTTCTCCCGGGGCTTGTTTGGGTGGTCTGGAGGTGGGGGAGTGGTTCGCGGTTGGTTTGTGTTGAGAGCTCAATTGGACCAGATTTGACGTCAAATTCTCAAGAATTGGAGGATGGTGAGTTTCTGGGCGATGATGAGAGGGAGTTGGCATATGGGTTTGTGGATGAACCTTTGACTGAACCCTTGGCGGTTAGTTTCCCTCATAAAGCTTTGGGGGGAGAATCTTCGGCGTGGGTCTTGGACTTGGTTTCCTCTGTGGGTCAGCTGGTTGGGGTGTCGTGTGGTGGTCAGGAGGAAAAGCTGAGGGATCTCTTTGCAGCGTTGGAACGCGATCGGGTGCAGCCTCGTTCGAAAACGTCTAGAAAATCAGGGGGAGGATGCTTAGGGAGTTGAAGGGCTTGAAGTCTTCAGTTAACTATGAAGGGTCTTCTTCGACCGCTAGGAAGACTGTGAGCTTTGGGCTGGACTACTAGGGGTCTCGTTTGGGTGGCTATAGGGTTGCGGGTGGGTGAGAGTTCTTGGGAGAGTCTTGTTGGCTAGTGGGTGCTTTGTTGGCTAGTGGGTTGAGGGTAGGTGGGAGTTCTTGGCATTCTTTGAGCCTTTGTGTTCCCTTTTCTGGTTTTTTTTTTTTTAGTTTTCTAGTTTGTTTGTGTTAGGATTCTTCAGTATTTTCTCTTGTACTGTTGACTCCGTTGTTCTTTGGGTCTTTTTTTCTGTTGACTCCTGTTTTTATTAATAATATTGGCTTACTTATCAAAAAAAAGAAAGAAAGATTGACTTGACAAATTACATCAAGTGGTGGGGGCCAAACAAAACTCGTCAGACAGAGGCTGAGACAAAATCGGTGGAAGAAACAAAGCATGTTGGAGATATTTGTGTGGAACTGAAAACACTGGAATGGGGAACTCAGCCTACTGAACCATACCAGATGCCCCATCTGGGCGTGTCCAATGAGGGAAGAAAGCATAAAGGTTCTGCTGTCTCTGCCTTGATGTTGCAACCGGGAGACTTGGAAAGGTCCTCGTCCAAAATCAAAGGTGCGTTGGAGTGGAGAAGATCCATGGCAACCTCAATGGATCAATGATGTTGGCGAAGCCGGCGGCAGAGCCTGTGGCCTGGAAGAGAGTAGCGGAGAGGGCAGTGTCGTTCGTGATCTGGTGGAGCTTCTTCGCGTCGAACAAGTCGATCGAGGAGGATGTGGAGCGAGAGGATGTTCTTGATGGTGTAGATGGACAGGTGCTTGGCAAGGATCTCAGACATGGCGGCGTTGTCAACGGAGCATACGGTGATGGTGGTGCGGCGGTTGATCTCGTCGGCCAGGTGGGTGAGCGAGAGGTAGTGGTTGAAGGTGGAGAACTCTGGGTGCTTGGCCAGCAGGCGCGTGATGTTGTGCGCATGAGATGTAGGGGAGAAAACGATGAGGAAGATAGAGAGGACTGGTAGAGCCCCGACGGTCATGGCTGGACACGTGTTGCATTTCGGTAGGGTCAACTTGATTTTAAGGGCATTTCGGTAAACTGCCATGGGGAGAGTGACGTGGATATATAGGTGAAAAAATAATTTTGTTCAGTCAGCAGTTAAGGACACGTGTTGCAGTTTAATTGGATGTGACGTGGTCAATTGGTCCACGTCATCAATTTCCGTCAAAAAATAGATGGAATATTGCAGGAAGGGTATAACGGAGAAAAGGGGAATACCACAGGGGTAGCGGGACAACAAAAATTACCCTAGGGGTATTTCTGAGAAAACATTTAACCACAAGGGCACGCGTGTATATTAAGCCTTCATTTTATACTAGTGGGTTTCTGACTTTTCCAGCATTCAGGTGCAGGCTTCATGGATAACAATCAGTCACCAAGTGTCCCAGGAAATCTATTGTATGGAGGAGGCTCTTTGTCGGGTAACTATAGATTATGGCTTCTTTGGTCTTTGACTGCTGCTAGTTTATTGTAGTTCCTGGCTTCATTGATTTTTCTTTTCTTAGTGGTCTTTTTAATGAGGCATTGAAACTATCAAAAAGGCTTACAGCTTTAGGAATGGGCCCTATTCTTGAAAATAGCATGTGTGCATTGGATGATACTCACTACTGTTGCCACTAATAGGTCATGGATATTTTTGTCTCATGATGAACAAAGTACTAATTTTTATGCTTTAGTTTCTACAGTTACTCCTACTTACAGTTTCTCAATGTGATTCACAGGTGACTTAGTGGGAGATAGGATTGGAATGTCGTTGGGTAATCTACCTCCATCACTAAAGCCTCCTCCAGAGGGTGGATATCCACCTCTTCCCTTTGTCGATTGGGGATAGGCCTGCTGCTTCATTTTTTGCTCCATTATTGTTGTGCTAGTACTATTAATGTTTCCATATTTTCCCAGCCCCCTTAGTTGATCTTGTTGGTAAAGTTGCATTGTATATTTATATATGATGTTCAGATTGAAATCCTCTTCAATTTTCTGCTTAAATTGAATGATCTAGTTCGGAAAAAGGGATACATGCAGTTCCTACTACAAATAATGTTGTAGGACCAATACTACCTGAGGCTTCATATGGGCAGCATCTAAATGCTGCAGGGCACACATGTTTATCCTACTTTCTCCGAATCAGACCATCTAATTCAAATAGAAAAGTGGAGAATTTCAAACCCTGATATCTAGGTTATGTATCGTGTACCCAGTGTATTAAGCTCATTTGAGCTGCTTTGAAGCCATGCTACCACCATACATTTTTGGATCAATACAACTTACTAAGTTATCCAAAAAAAATATCATCCTTCAGTAGAAAAAATTGCTTATTTTATGCGCTGTTAAGAAAAAATGTGTTCTCCTTTAGGCCTGCCATTTGTTGCTTGTGTAAACCTCGTCAATCGAGGGGTGGACTTGGTTCATCTACTTCATGCACATTTGCTGGTAAAATGCTTCATAGAATTTGCATATTGTATCCTTTACAAAGCCAGGCAATTATATCTAATACGCAATATTTATACAACAATATATCATTGTGCTAAACTAAAGGGTAGAAGTAGGAGGGATGCTATGACTGATAAGTTCAGGCTTTGCCACAGTTTTACATTAGGGTGGATGTTTCTGCCTTGTGTTCCCTTTTAACCTATTGTTTCCTCTTTGCTCTATTTGCTTGTTTTGTCTTCCTCCCTAGACATTTCCATTCTTGCTTCTTCATGTCCATATGATTTATCCATTCAATTGGTCTGAGCCGGCTAGTTGTGCTTCAACACAACAAAGAAGACACAGGCAAGGCTGGCAAACAGAACGCACATTGAGAGCAAAATGAGCATGTCCATATCTATCCTCTCATAGCTCAAGCTTCTCAGAGTTGCAAATCTATCCCACACATAAGAACCATCTGGCAATCGCGGGCACCTGCACTGTGATCCACACCCCTTTGTGTTGCAATAGAAACTGATTGAGGTCATTACATTCATTGCATACTGGAACGGGTTAATCCAATACATCCATCTGTAGAACTTTATGTCAGATAGCACAACCTCTACCCCAGAATTCGAAATCCACATTGATGTCAGAATTGACACTGCAAATGCAGCGAGCGTTGGCACTGGTGCCAGGAAAGTGATCATCATTCCCAAATAATTTAGGCAGAGTGTAAACAGAAAGAGAGCTGTCCAGTATGTCATGAATTCTAAAGGGGTTTTTGTACCAATACCTGCCATGCCATTCCCAATTCCTACCACTGCAAGTGTTGCTATGACAAAGTAAGGAATCTCGCCCACTGCCCAGGACATTGGATAAAATATTGGAAGATACATTCTGGCCCTTTTTTCCCGGAAGTAGACCAACCTGTCTGTGCCAATCTGGGGTATGATGTTGTTTGCTGAGATCGCTCCTATGAGTATAGCTTGCATGTATATGTACAGTGCACGTGAGTCAGCACCATATATGTCCTTGTATTCAATGTGGAAGTAGAGGGAACCCATCAGGAGACCAAGCATCACACACTCTGTGAGTCTACCGTATGTATATCCAACATTCCTCCATAAGAATCGTTGTGTCCTTAGCAGTACCAAAATGGCTTGCTGGGAATATGGAGCTGGATAAGTAGAAGACACATAACTTCTGCTGTTCCTGATCATCTTCTTTATACAGCGAATCTCTTTAATATTCATCTCGTGCAAGGAGCTAGCATGGTAGATTTCGGCGAAATCTTCTGGAGGATTGTCTCTCTTTTTTATTCCAAGTCCAAGAGCCCCCATGACAAATCTGACTGGAGTTTCTCTCCTTGAATAATGAGGAGCCTTTGGGGTTGATTTGAAATAATCTAGCAGGTTGTTGCACTTAGATCCTACTGGACCAAAATATGCTTGATGCCCTTCTCGGGTTAGAATGATAGCTAGGTCAAAGAATGATAGGGTGCGTGCATTAGGGTGTGTTAGAGTGGCAATGATGATACGACCTGAATGCGACACCTGAGAGAGAATATTGAGGATATTCAAAGTCCCTGTAGTATCAAGGCCAGAAATTGGCTCTTCAAGAAAGAGAATACTTGGGTTAGCTGCCAGCTCAACTGCAATGGTTATCTTTTTGGCTATTTCAAATATCTGTCCAGTAGCATTATGAAGAGAACCTATGAGTTCATTAGAGTACGGCAGTAGGCCAAGTTGGTTGAGGACCAACTCAACATGAATGCGGCGGCTTGTGGTACTAATCTCTTGGCCAAGACGTAAAGCAGCACTGAAGTGAAGGGACTCACGGACAGAGAGGTAAGGTTGGTGGGCATCAAGCTTCTCAACATAGCCCATCAATCTGGAGAAGGCCGTTGTGCCTGGCCCTGAACCGTTTGCCTGGAGGTTGCCGCTTAGGCCGCTGGTTACAGGTACCCTTCCAGCCAGACATTTTAGGAGTGTGGCATTACTTGTTTGATTACCACCTAGTAAGGCTAGCATGGTCTGGGGTTTTGCATACCCTGTTATTTTGTTGAAAACAGGTTTGCTTTCTTTAGTTCCCTTGTCATACCTGGTACATGAATAAAGTGTGAGCCAATATCTCATTGGGATATAACCTGCGATCTTTTAAAGAGCAGCTGGAATTTACCTCCTCTCTTTTTATAGCAGGCTATTGTTACTAGTTTCAATTATTTGTTATAGTATTGTCACTTCTCATGGGGCATTGTAACTACTACAGGTAAGTTATATTATGTTTTTTCCTAGGACCATATGGGGAATGGGACAGCAGGGTTCAGCTTAGGAGCGAAGAAGTTACCTGGTGAATGATAAATACTCGAATAGTAGAGTTACTTGCTTAAATGGGATGTGTAACCCCTCCCTCTCCAGGTCAATTCGGAACTCCTCAATCCATCTCTCGACATTCCCATTTCCATTCATTCTGACGTAGCCTGAATTTGAATATTGTCCCCCAAAAAATCTGGAAGCACCAAGATTATCAGACTGTATGTTGTTGAAGTTGGTTGACTGAAATTCACACTCTCTGTCTTTCTTGTAATTTCTGAGTCTAGGGTTCTTATTGAGACGAGGTAGTGACTGGCTTATCTCTGTGAACTCTATTTTCTGTAGACCTATAACAGACAATAAATTGGCAATTACTGTCCACCCCAGAAGGACGGCATAAGGAAGCCAGATTATCTTTGCATCTTCAGAAAGCTCGTCTTCTATGAGGTAGGCTCTGCCGACGGCCATTGATGGGAAGTGTTCGCAGAAAGGAAGTTGGTCAAGGTAGTTGGAGCAGGGGTTTGTGTAACCATTATAAAACTGGAGCCTGCAAAATGAGACATTAGCCCAGTGAAGAGGGTTCGCATAAACTAGCCACTTCCAGTAAGTTGGGATGTTGGATGGATAGATCACAAAGCCACTGAAGAGTAGGAAAACTGAAGCAAATAGACCTGCAAGAAGTATGTGATAATAATGTTGTGAGTTTTGTACCAGATAGCGTAACCTGAAGGAACATTGACTTGAAAAGAGAAGTACAAAGTATGAGGAGTAACAAGAGACTGATGATATAATGTACTAACAAATTATGAGGGAGCTTGGCATTTGAAACAAAGAATTACTAAGGGTACTTACAATGTGTACTTTTAATTTATACGAAGGATACATAAATATACCAGATAGCTGGCTGTTCATACAATAGTGCAAGAACGCATGCATGCATAGGCTGATAGGCATGATATGGGACAATAGGAACTCCAATGGGGGATCCAAATAGTGTGGTGTTGATGCTCTTGCATGGTAAAAAGTGCCTCATCTTTTGACACAATTATGACTTCACAGGGATTACTCTCGAATTCGTTTTTATTCCCATCAACATAAATCATTTTCGGTAATTGTTAAAATCGCAGAGAAGCCCGAATACCTGCTAAAGCGCTCCCAACTTCAGGAGTTGAAGAGATAGCACTTATGAAGAAGAAGACTGAGGAACCAAAGTAAGCAATGAAGAATAAGAGGATTAGGTACTCAAATAATGGTCTCCCCCATCCTGCTGTTGATAGCCCAGCTAGAAAGTAAACACAAAGAGTATACGCCAGAGCCTGCACAATGTGATATGCCTAAGTTTTCTTATATCAATGGTTATTTCTGTGGGGGAAGAGTGTTCGAGAAGATTACTTCTATGAAGGACTGTGGAAGATTGACTATGGAATGTGCAACAACGTATGAAGAAGCTCTGAAAAATCTCTGGGTCCTGTGCTTGTAAAAGATTGGCCTTTGTAGCATGTAGAGGGGAAGCTGTACCATGCTTAAGAGGAGAATGCTTGTTGTGGACACAAACCCAAGGGACCTTACTGAATTTATTTTATGTTGGTCGTATTGACCCCCGAGTTTGTAGAACAGTGTTCCTGCAAATATTCCCAGCACAATTGCCTGCAAAGTTAAAATTGAGGTTACCAAGGCATACTTAATGATACAAAGCTCAAGGTTTTCTTTCATCATTGGTACTGTAGACATGGCTATTTTAGATGAACAATAACTTGAAATGTTGACAAGTCATATGGTTCTTGTGATCTCATGGGTTAGGAAAGCTATGGAGATATGGTCGTATTGACCTGAAATAGCCTTAATTTGATCATAGCTTGAAGCCTTTTGGTGATCTTGATTTGCCTGTTGGTCAGAGTCTTGGTAGAATGCCACCATGTCTGTACAAAAGGCCTTTGAAACTGTGTCCACTGAACCTGATAGTCGTCATCCTAAATTACAGAACCACAGTAAGTACAAATTAAACAGTGTATCTTTTGTTTCTGACAGTGGTTTCAGTGCTTGTATTTTATTTTGGGTTGCTCCTCTCCTCAGTTATATGTCCGTCCTTGTGCATATGAAAATGTTTTTATGTACCTTCTCTTTGTAGCGCTCAACTTGGAGATGAATGTGACCTCGTGCTTCCTTCAACACAGAGTACGCATGTGAAGTACGCTTGTGTTGTATCTTTTGGGGTCCTACTGATAAGTATAGCAACTCTTCATTGTTCACGGAAATTGCTGTGATCGTATCCCCGACCTGAACTCTTCCCGTGCTCTCAATCCCCCCTGAGTACCTTACTTTGGTAGAGAGGTTGGATACCACCAATTCTGCAATCATGTAACCAATTATAAAGCTGCTTCAGTTACAGGTTCTTGAACCATTTCCAGTTCATCTGTGGAGCTTTGATATGGATATTCACATGTAATGATTTGTTACCTCTCTCTCTGCTCGGCTGTGGATAGGCCGCACGATGGTTTTTGATTGGCGTCTTAAGGGACAACCCAAGCCCAGGCTCACTTTCTACCCAGTAGGTATGCTTTACGTCATCTTGGTTTACAGTTCTCATTATATCTTTGTAGTGATCTGAAGCCCTGTAGCAATCCACTAGCTCTTCTAGTGTTGAGGGAGTTGCTCCTGGTACAATGTACTGAGAACCATCTCCAGCTAGAATGTCTTCCAGAAACTCACTGGACTCCATGTGTGATGGCTTTATGTACCTGAGTAATCGACAAATGTTGCTGCTTTTCAATATTATTATGAATCATCGTATGTGCATATTAGCTAATTGTTTCGGATGCAACTCCTACCACACTTATACTAACCCGAGTTTAGCAAAGTAAGGAATGGCGTCTTGACGAGGGCCTTGGAACACAACATGCCCATCACTTAGTAGTATGATTCTATCGAAAAGTTCAAACACTTCCTGAGAGAGTCGGGTCAGTGACATGATTGCAGATGATTGCCGAATCCTGCTAATGGTTCTTATGGTGTCCACCAAGTCATATGTAGCTGATAGATCAGATCCGGAAACTGGTTGGTCATAAATCATAACAGAAAATGTTCCAACTGCTAACTCAGCTGTTGTGAGCTTCTGAAAATTAATGTCAGATAAGGTGTCTCCCGCGAGCTCGTCTTCTATCTCCTTCAAGTTTAGGATTTGTAACACATACTCCAAAAATGGATCTTGACCCTCCACCAGTGCATGCGCAAAGAATTTTCTCATCTGAGGGGTGAAGTTCTCCGGCCGAAGCCCTTCAGTGCAGTCCCTAGCAAACTCAAGCGTCTCTCGGACTGTTAAAGATGGAATATGTCTGCATTTTTACATAGAAGAGAGTGAATATGCTAAGCTTAGCAGGTTGAGAAATATTTTGCAGACAGGTGGGGAATCTATGTTACGATGTTTAGTTAACTTTCCGATCATGGGTATTTTAGTAGTGAAACGAGATCTCTATATGTTTATTGGCAGTGTTGCTTAAGAATTATGGAATTTCTCTTATCCAATTCAATTTTGATCCTGGTAGTTAAAATGTCCCTATAGCAGGATACCTGTATGAAATATGTTCTGATAATTGGTTGTATGCTTACCTATTAAGCTGGTTGCTAATATATGCAATGAGTCTACTTAGACGAATATCAGAGGCATGTTTGTCATTGTACTTGACTACACCTTCCAGCACTGATGACTTCCTCTTTCCATTGGTTCTCCCTGCCAGAATTTCCAGAAGACTGCTCTTTCCGCTGCCTGCAGGACTTCATTACTGTCAGAACTCCGATCGTCATAGTGGCGAAAAGTGTATATAAACCGAGTTGTCCTTTACGAGTAAATAAAGAAGAAAATATTGTAGCCTCATGAAATCAAGCAACTTTCATAAGGGACCAAAAAAAAAAGAAGCAACTTTCATAAGGATTTATAAGTAGCCCAATTGGTTTTACAGAATATAAACTTTATTGCCAGTAATTAGGTTCTTAATTTTTAAATTCTAGAAAAAATTTGAAGTTGGTACCTGGAGGCCCCAGGAGGAGGGTCAGAGATCCCGGCATAATGTACCCATCCACTCCCTTCAGAACCTGCAACAATGTTGAATTCTTTCTTTTCAGAAGAGTCTTCAGGGGCCCAACGAAACAACCCAGCAGCTTGTTTCCAAATGTTTCGTATCCATCGTTGATTTCAAACTTCTTTGTGAACTTTATCCCTGAAAAGCGGACCACCTGTACACAATTGGCCAATCAAATTGAATTGAAGCTGGCATGATAACCGGGCTATAGATGGATTCATGCTTAGAGTTTATGAACACCAAGGGATAGTAATCTAATAACCAAGCCCAATTAGATGATATAACAACTCCATTAGATGGATGAATTTGCGAAGTCACTCCCTTCTTTCGACTATAAAATCTAAGCACTTTTGGTTCATATCACTATAATAGTTGATTGTGTCGTTTGGTTTGACTCCTTGGTTTGTTTTAGATTTTCGATGGTTTTTTGCTTGGCTTGAGTGTTTTATTTGTAGCCATCCAAGTTTGATTATTGCCACCATATTCCTCCGCTATAAGCGAGGGTATTCTAATAAAATTTGGACGTGCACAGTCCTTCCTTAACCCCCCCAAAAAAAGAGACTTGTCTCCGAAGAGATCTAATCTTTTTCTGCAAAATGACATTTTACTACATTGCTTGAAAATATAAACATCCTAGTCCTAGCCACTGTGAATGCCAAGTCACTGTCTCCGTCTTAAGCATATTATTTCCTACAAAAAAGAAAGATAGTTGCAGAACCTGCTGGGGAATCGGGGGTATGATTTTCGCCAAGTCACGTAGATAAGTAACAAATCCGTCCCTCAGCATGTAGTCCATGCCCAAGAGCTCCTCAGTACTTTTCTTCCTATCCCCATCACCTTCCTTTTCCTTCATCGCTTCAACCTCAGTACTCTCCCTTTCAAATGCCTTGCCAGCCTCATCCTTTAGCCCGTGCTTTTTCAAGCTCTTGTACATCCTTAGTGCAGCATGCCTGGCTGTATCCGCTGATGCATTCTCTATCTTGTATTGAATGTTGGGTGTCATCACACAAGAGGATTCAGGTGTCTTCGCTGGAGTTGTGGCCGTGGGCGTCATTGGGGTCATCACTGGTGTCATCGGCATAGCAGTGCCGCTGGAATCGCCAATGTATACTCACTCTCTCAAATATCGCAGACCGTTCACTATAAATAGGAGATTGTTCTCTACCAAAGCTCAATAGCATCACGAAAGGCCACCATGGAGTTTAACGAACTCGAAGGATTTTTTTGTCATTTTCTTTTTAATAGCAGAGGCAATTCAGTTTGACGAATTACGAGGAGAAGCTACTAGCTTTTCAAGGATTAAGAGGTGGTATTAGTATCGGGAGAGCTCTCAGAATTCATATTTAGAAGCATGCGCCTTTTCCCAGAATCAAACAAAATCACACTTCTGTTATTATATTCATCTGATTCGTGACCAATGAGGTCAGGGATCCGTTTTGCCAACTAGAAGAAGGTCAATTGTGAAAGGCGGCTTGTGAAACGCCACATGGAGGAGGAAAGTTGTAATAACGACAAGATGATGCAGAAAGGGAAGCCAAAAGTTTTCTGTCGAAGAGTGATTAGCCATTTTCCATAGTATCTCACTGGTTTAATCAGTATTTAACTTATATTAGACGGCCAAATAGATGACTTTGATACTTCTTTTCTTGTTTTGGGTAGGTAACTTCGATACTTCATATCACTGTAAGTAGGAGGTAAGCTCCAAGAAAATTGTGAATATGCTTCTTCAAAATCTTTTTGTCCTTACTATGACAAACAAAGACAATTTCTCTATTTGCGTTTCATCTCTTTGAAAGAGCTAAAAGCATGTTAACTACTACTTAAATAACTGCACTAGTAACCTCTAACCCTTTTTGGCTTTTGAAACAACTGATAATTTGGTGAGTGAACACCTAAGGGCATTATGTACTCTTTCGCCCTCTTGTTTCTCCAAAGCAAAGAGTATAAATTTAAGAGCTCTTTTCATAATTCACGTATAAAAATCTAAAAATTTAAGGTTTTTTTTCCACCTTTTTGCTTGCATTGGCCCCCTCCCCAAGGAAACTTCAGTTCAACCTAGTCCTCTTTAGACTATAAATCTAGCTCCGTCCCTTGCTATATTAAAGAGGTCTTTTGGAACAAAATCTCACCCATATTTATCACCTGCGGGGTTACCAGCTGCCTGGTTCATCCAAAAAGGATGGAATATATATATTTTTAAAAGGAAACTTTAAGGGAAAAAACCCTCTTTCAAACAATCAGATATTAAGGGTTTCGCTTTGGGAGGGCCATGGCCGATTTTAATTCTATGCCTCAAAAACATTCTACATTTATTTTCTAAGAGTGTTTCACTGTATATTTTTTTTTCTAGTGAAATTGGTACCGAAGTGTGTAGGTTGCTGGTTGCTGTTTGTTGTGCCCTATTACCTATACATTGTGTCGCTGCACTGCTACTGTTTGCTGCTGCTCTGTTGTACTGGATGTCGGATGACTTTGCTGCTGGAAATTGTCTGCTGATATTATTTGCTGGCTGATTAGCCTTGCAGCTACTGATTGTGCTGTTTGTTTGCTGCCCTGTCTTTTATTTTCTGCTGCTGTTTTCTGGTTATGCAATCCCTTGCTGGGTTGTATCTGATATTGTAAATGAAACATTCTGATGCGATTTCTCCAGCAAAGATTACTAACCAACCATTGTGCATTGGACATTACTATGAATACACTTTGCCACTTACCCAAAAAAAAAAGTGTGCAGGGTTTACTCTTATATTTCTTAGATCTCATGTCCTCTGTTTTTTCATACTCTCTAATACTAATTCAGTGCTAATCCAAGCCATCATACTCCAGATCAATTCTCAAACATTTAAACTAAAAAGCTATTCGCCATGTCTTTTCAAAATCCCACAAGCATCACCTTTAGTTACAGTGGCGCACTGAAAATATTGAAGTCACCTTTTGGTATAGTTGGATACTTGGATGGGCTGCTGTGGGACAACAAGAATTAGCTTGGAAGCATTTTTGTGGGCTTAAACTTGCAAGGCCGAAGCATCTTCTATAAGAATGATTTATGTTAAAAAATGAACTGGTTTCTGCTAAGAGAAAAAGGAAAAATTACGAAAATTTGGTTTCAATTTACACAGTTGGTGGCTGGAACGATACGAAAGTGGTAATTTTTGCTTCATTTTAATCGATACACAAGTGAATGAGAGTGATATTAGGCCGGCATGAAGCTAAGGGAGGTGAGGCTACTGAAAGTCTGAATGTTGGCCCCTGTTGAGGAGAGTTGACAGCGTAGTCTTCGATATTAGGTATGTCAATAAAATGAGTAGTGAATTGGATCCAAAACCAATTACTTTAAAATTATGGTTTGAAATAGTAACCCGACGTATGGGGCGTTTGTTTGTGGAAATTTCGGAGAATATTCCCGAAATTTTGAGAATCTTTACTTTATTGAGATTTATTGGGGTTTGTGAAAAGTAGAGTGTATATGTGTAAAAGTTAAAAATTTTGGAGTGTGTTTGTTTTGTTGGAAATTTCGAACCCCAAAATTTTGGGGAAACAAACAACATTAAATATCAAGGCCACACGTAGAGGCTCTCCGTATAATCTCAGAGCTCCTCTGCCCTCTGTGATATTTCTTTTGCTCTCTAAAACTCTCGTTACACTCTTTCTCGGTTGAAAGGAGAGCGAACCAGTGGAGCTGACAAACGGCAATTTATCAATAACGGATCCATCTACACGAATCAGCAATAGATTTTATTGGGTCGCTTTAGGCACCTATTTTTCTTTACAAAAATGAAATACATATAACAGTAGACTTGACTTGATACATAGACAAGAAAGGGCTGATGGCACTTTGGACATCGGGCCTGCACTTCGAAGGATGAAGCCCGTACTTCACTTCTCGTGCAGCGCTTCGGAGTTAGGAGGCCGGCGCTTCGAAGATTGATGGAGCCACTTCGAGACAAAAATGTAAACCGACTGTTGCCACTTCAATATATAAATGGCCGGCCGCTACTGTCGAGATCTACTGATTCCCAAGAACTTTGGCCTCTTGGAAATTTGGTACGTTCCAAAGGTGACTTGACTCAGCGTGCAGTTTCGTTGAGCAAGCCACGGGCAGTTCGAATTATCAAGCATTATGTCCGTTTCAAGGTCCTCTGGGTACTTCTGAGTGGAGTAAATATCAATTTGGAGTTTGGATGTAATTGAATAATTCATCAACCATGTGTCCAACTATGAAAACGACTTGGTAATGTGACTCGCAATAGATGGCCGAATTTTAGCTCTGGCTTTTCCGGAATATTGGGGGGTTTAAGTAGCACAAAGAGGTTGGAAGCAGCCAGTTTTTACATTTCAATGTTTACTGAATTTCTGAATTAAGATGGTCGTCACCTAGTGGATATGAAGGACGTTTCTTTTGGACTGGGGTGTAGCAGTTCATTCATATTTGCCTGACAGTTACTTCTAAATATGACTACTGGTACCTCCAGATCAACTTACCACTAGGATTTATGTTACATGGAGCAGGCCTACAAGTCAATGACTGAAGATTGCAATAAGGGGGAGGCGCAGGATGGACGGCAAATAAGCCCAGCTTTCGTAGTTGGTAACATGTAACATCGTTTCACGAAGGGTGAAAACTACTGATACTGTTGATGCAAGGAGCGAATAAGAGGAAGAAGACATTTGTAAAATAACAAACTTGATCTAAACCTGTTGATCCTCGCAGGAATACCGGGAGTAAGAGTCTCCTCAAACTGGTTGATTCCTTTGGAATACTGACATGAAGGGTATCAATGCCTTAATGATTCCGAACAGTATCAGGAATTGAACAACAAGAGAAAAAACACTACACAATATTATTCAATGTTGTTTCCTAGATGCAAGGACCCTTAGAGGGGAGTGTATTATGTGTCACCTGGTCTTGGCATCAATCGACTAATCAATAGAAATTTGAGCATTGGCCAAATTAGTCTGATCCTCATGGCAAGGGGTCCAATAGATTTGTCACACATATGATAAGGTATAAAGAAGGTTCTTATGTAAGCAAATATCTATAACCGTGATCATTTAAATGCAGAGGAGCTAATACAACTTTTAAAGGATCATGTTCTTGTTTAGAGCAAGAGCTACTACAGCAAGGCTATGATGTCGTAACCAATTTGTTTTTGTTGTTTCATAGTGCATTGCCTACTCACCCACAAGTTTAGTACATCTCTTGCAAAGGTTTTCTTTTCTTTGTTCCCTCAAGAAGTATTTTTTATTTTTCTTAATCCTGTGACTTAATAGTACAATGATTTCTTTCGCACTCTGTAGACTGAGAATCCCTTAGCCCATATGTACCTTCCATTAGGCACTGATCCATTCTGTCATCTTTTGGAGAACTTCAAGCAGTTTTCAACAGAGAAAATCTATTCTCACAAAGGCTTGAAGTAGAAAAATTCACCTTGCCACCAATTATGCTTTTGGGGTTGAGGCCTTGAGGGTGATTTAACACCTATTATCATCTGTATCTTCCTAGGAGACTAGGAATAGACATCCTGCAGAAAATTTAGATTTGCCTGGGAACAACAGTGTTTCAAGTCTTTGGTTCTTTCCTGTAATAGTGGTGATCACTTCTTTTCTTTTTCTTTTGCTTTTTGCTGTAGTCGTTGAGTCTTTGGTATGTTGGGTAAGTCCAAAGAACAGATGCAGTATTTCGACCCCTTATGACCCTTTTTAAGTTCCAAAAATTGGATGACTGTTATGCTTAAACCTTCGCAGATTCTGAACATCCCCCTTAACCAACATATTAATTTTGCTCGCTTTGCTGCTATTCTTATGGACTCAGTGTGGTTTTCCCGAAACCAAATCATTCACCATGGCGGTGAGGTGAATATTTTCAAGCTTCTCCACTCTATTCACTCTTGTTATCAGGAGCTGACCTATGCTCGATGTTGCTATCCGAAAATCCTTTGCCTTTGCAGCTGTCGTCTGCAGAGATTACGAAGGTCACATCCTCTTTGTTTGAACGAAGAGGCTTCCTCCTAGCGGCCCTCCTGTGGGCGAGGCGAGGACAACGATGTTTGCTGTCCAGGAGGTGTTCCTTTTACCTCTTTGTCCAATTACTTTGGAAGGTGATTCACTTTTGGTCGTGGAGGCTATTAACCTCCGTGCGAATGGTGGGGACTGGCAGATCTCTACTATAGTGGCTGATATTCACAGATTGTCTACTTGTAGAACGTCTTGGAATTTTATGCATGTAAAGCGTGAGGCCAATGAGTTTGCCCATCGAGTAGCTCAATGGGCATCTTCGGCTCATCTTGAGGGGACTATCCTCATTTCTTGTATTCCTGTAAACATTCTCTCGAGCGATAATCTATGGTTTCCACCATGAATTATTGTCTCTTCTGCAATGGATTTATTATTTAGAAAAAAAAAGTTCCAAAAATGATTGCTTCCCCATCATCTGCACATACCTTTTACCTAATGATTAGACAAAAACAGTAAAAAATGTCTCAGCTGGTTTAAAATGATGAGAGATATTAACTGTCAACTTCTTTTAAAGTCTACTCAAGGTGGGGAATCGGCTTGTACTTGAATAACAGAACAGATACTTCGTTCTATAAATAGCTAAATATCTTTAATTCCTTTTGTCAATACTAAGTAAAAGACATGTTATCTTAACCTAATGCCAAGATAGAACATGAAATCCTCTCAAATTTTCAGTGACCTATTGTTCTTAATCATATGGGGCTTCTTCTTCCTTTTCGTTCAGGGAGAAGCAGTGGCGGAACCAGGACCAAAATTTAAGGGGGTCGAATTTTAAAGATGAAATGACAAGAAATTTGTTTCCCCTTTATAATGCTAAAAATTGTCTTACAATTACAATATCAAAAATTAAAGACTAAAAGCATTACAAATATTGCAATACATGTACCGTGCTATGTACTGCGACTGAGAGGTGACAATTGTATCCTACGATTTTGCATCTTTGAAAATGTTGCAAAACGGCTTCGTTCTCAATATTCATCTCTTATGCTATTACGCAAATCACTCTTGATAATGTTCATGGCAGAAAACGTTCTTTCAACGGTTGCAGTCGCAATTGGTAAGATCAATGTAAACTCAACAAGTCGATAAACTAATGGAAATAGATTTTTTTTTTGTCTCAACCATCTTCATAGCAAGACTTCCAATATCTTGAAGCCCAGAAAATGCAACATTTATTCTGACATCTCTAATATAAGTATTAAGCTGATTTTTAAGTATCAACTTGTCATCTACTCTGAAATCTTCTGGATACGTATTAACTTAGCATGATCAAACGCTATCATGTTGCAATTGACTTTGATTGTTATGCAATATTATATTTCCAACTTTCTGTACAGCGGTTTATGAGTTAAAGAAATACAAGTTACAGAAATATTTGTCATTGTTCCTTTAATTGTACTATCCTGTTTTATGTTATGATGTTGAAATATTCCTAACAAATTGCTAGATATGTTTATCCATTTCTCTAATGTTTAACACCCACACCCACACTCACGCATAGAATCCTTCTTTAGCTAGATAACCTGAACAATGACACTGACATCTGGTTACCTATGGACACACATATATGACCATAGAGTCCTTGTTTACCAAAATAACCTACTATGTATCATCTGGAAAAAAACGCATGTTCTCTATGCATAAAATATACAGCGAAGTCCTTGCATTTTATATGTAAAGAGACTAAAGAGTTGTTTTTATTTTTGTTAATTAATGTCCTCATACATGTCTGGTTGAAAAACTTCTGTTGTTTGATGTGTAGATCATATGCTGAAGGATTTAGTCTTTCGCTTTGTTATCAAATGTCAAATTAAAATACAGGTTTACTTTGACTACATGAGAAGCTTTCGAGTAGAATTTGATGAGTTTTTTGAGGATGAAATTATCTTTGAGATTGAAGTTGGCCTAGTTCACACAATCATCAAATCTCTAATTCACAAAATTCATCAAATCCCTAATTCAAAAAATTCACCATATCCCTAATTCATAAAATTCATAAAAAAATCACAACAATAAAATTACTTACCTTGGCTGAGTGATTCTATCAAAGAGAGAAAGAGAGGCTACGTCTGTGAAATATATAGAGAGAGAGAGAGAGCTCGAGAGGTTTTAGACGCAGAAAAGAGAAAGGAGGGGGAGAGGAGAAGGAAAAAAGTGGGGGGAAGGGACGCGGGACACCAGTCACACCACGCGTTTCTGTTTTATTTAAAATATTATATATGTATTTATATATATTTTTAATTCAGCAGAGGGTGGGGGAGAGGGGGGACGCGGGACGCTTTTCTGTTTTTTTTTAATTAAAATTTTATTTTTATTTTCTACAGAGGGTGAAACGACGTCGTTTTCCCCTCTGTTGTTTAAAAAAAATAAAAAGGCCTGGGCCAAGGGTATAGGGCCCAGGCTTTATGTACAAAATATGTATGTAGTTGGCCTGGGCCTGGGCCTAAGCCTCAAGGGTATCGGGCCCAGGCCAACTTATTAAAAAAAAAGTAATGCAAGTTTTTTTTGGTGGCGTGAGGGGTAGCGGCCGCCCAGGGTCGCTGCCCCTTCCTTCCGCCACTGGTCAGGAGCCGTATCTCGAGTAATTTTCCGAAACATTATGATGGACAGAGTTCTAAACCCAATTATCATAACCCAATATTACTGCCTCAACATACGTTGTCCCAATCAAACTTCTGCACTTTCCAGTCACAATACATGCTAAGTTTATATTACAAGGGAATGAAATCAAATCCCATGACTGATGGTGTAAATAAGGAAAAGAAATAAGTAGTAGCCATATACAAAATAGTAACGTTACGTACAGCTAAGAGTTAAGAAGCAATAGCCTTTGGGAGCAAGAGAAGAAGTGTAAGATAAGTTGGGAATACGCAGAGAAAACTAAATGGGCAAACATTTGGTAACTAAACTCGCATTTCACCCATAAATTGCCATAAAAGGTTTCGGAGCTTAGCCGAAACCCCTTGAAAAGCATTCACCAAAATGAATGACACCTTTGAAAAAAGCAATCACAAAAGTGGGAGAAGTGCATGTGCAATAGACTCACTTTCCCTTAAAACACGCATGCTCTTTATTAATAAGCATATTAATAGAAATCCATCCAGCCACCTTTGCCAAAATGGACACCATTAGTGCGGGCACATAAGCTTCTGGACATGAGGGTGCACATGGATCACATCAACATAAAGACGCAAGTACCTCCAACAATGAGGCAGCAAACTGCATTTGGGTCTCCTCGTCTATAGTCATGAAGAGAGGAACATGCACAAAAAGAGATCTGTTCCCATTTTGTTCAGCAAACCGAAGAGAATGATAGTAAACATAATTGCATACGAACCGCCCTGCATCATCCGAGGTCATCACTTTGTAACCCATCTTTGCTAAGGCCTTGGTAATCTCCTCGACGGGAATAGAAGTCTACAACCACATATGGATAATCATTTAGGAAGGTGAAATAGAGAAAAAAAATATATGCTATTGCGAAACAAGAGCAATGTTCCTAATACTATCAAGTGATTTGCATCATATAAACTATGTGATACTATTTCTCTGGAAATTGTAGTCTTTCCATAAACAGATATCTCTCCACAAGAATCCATACCACGAGAATAGCAGAGACAGAGCCATCTCCTGAAAATTTTCGTCTTTTGAACTTTTAGGTGATTTGTGCATTTGCACGTATGTTTTAGTGGCAAGCTTGGACACACTGCCCAGGAAAAGAAAACTTGAACACTATTCATATCAACCATTCATCTTGGCCTTGGTACGCTCTATCTCGACTTGCTTGTCTGGATTGTTTTTCACTTTTTTGGGGTATTGGGGGTACTCATTAGATTATAACCAGCGTAGATCAATACTTAGAACATTATACAAGGGTCTGTTCTCTGAAGTTAAATCCAAATGCAGGTAGCCCCTTAATTCTTACTGAAATTGGACTAGCTATTTTCAGTGATAGAGACAGCAAATCCAGCAAAAGGCACCCCTCAAATTGATTGTATGTTGATATTTAAACCAACCAAAAATTAACTACTCAAACAGAGAATTGACAGTAGCATGTGCTGCAATTTCAGGGCCATTAACAGGAGAGCACTTTTAACATCAGCACCCTAAACTGGCATAAATATCAAGCTCGTAAGCTAACATCCATCTGTCATAATGACAATTGCTACACTCCATCAAGCAAGTAGGTTTACAATGAATTAATACATGTATGTGTGGGTAGGTGCACAATATATGCATGAATGTGTACATAGCCGTAAACATAGAGTCAATTAGAACTCGAATGGAAACGGTATCAAGAGACCCAAAAACACAAAGTGAGCAGATAGACTATTGAAAGAACCCACTCTACCTGTCGTACGAGTGTAATTCCACCATCCGCAGGAATGATGGGGACTTTCTACAAAACAGAGAACGAGGAGAGGTAAATGAAATTGAATTTAAATTGTTAAAATAGATAAAAATTTGCATATGAAAGTAAGCTACTACATCCGACCTGGGGCTTCCATCCCATCTCATCAGGACAACGAAAAGTAGCCTCATTGACAGCTTGATGCTCAATGGCAAACCTTGTTGCCCCACTATTAACACCAAAGTGTACCTGAAGAAATGTCATCACAAAGTGGAGATAAATAGCACATTAATACAGCATTACAATGATCTCAATTGCACCAAGGAATTGCTGTTAGATTGACATGATTTTGTTCTGGTCTGAGATTAGGTTCCAAAAGACAATAACAGTACAATCAATGAACTAACATTCTACAGTCCACGCGTTTCATCTTCTCTCTAATGGCCTAGATAAATCATTGTTACTTGAAATTGTGCTGCATAATCTATAGAGGATCCAGCTGACATTTACCAATCTTGATTAGTATATTAGGCAGCCCCATCTTTATAAATTTCTGGACCACTATCATGTTCATGTACAGACTTCTTGGACTGGGTAATCAAGAACGTGACTCCATATTGTTGAATAGAGCTGCTAATCGTACAAATATTATATTAGTCTCATCTTGCATCGTCTCTCATGTTCGGTTTTTATTCTTGATTTTTGTAAGGATTTGCTTAATCTAGACGAATGAGGCCAGAATGTTAAGCAGATCCCGGAGAGTTATCCCAAGCATCCTTAACTTTGTGTTGCTGTTACAGCAGTAAGAAGCTGTTTTGTAATGAGGCATCCAGAATGCACTTCAACGTTTATAGCCACATGATTCGATCTCAAAGTTATATTGCTCACGCTCTGCTTATTAGACACTCTGATTTCTTCTGATTCTAACTGACCTCCCTACTAGGTTATTATTTCTGTTAAAAGAACATGAAAAGGGAAAAGAAAACTTCATAATTTGGAAAACGAGTAATGGGGGATAAATATACAACTAAGTAGAAGAGATTAGACATGCGGACAACTGACCCAAATAGTTCTTCCAGAATTGGAAGATTCAGAATCCGCACTAATAATGGCAGATTGCAATGTCTGGTATAAGGCAGCAAGTGCTCCCTGTCCTGCAGTCTCAAGAATGCTGCAACTCCCAAGGATTAAACCTTTTGGCAATCCCTTTTTCTTCACATACTCTTTCAGATTACTAACGATTGTCTCTGTTGGATTCTCCAACACTCCATGGAATTTCTTAAAACCCGTCAAATGAATTGTTACTGCAGCAGCCGCAGGAGGCCCTTCAGACCCCATTTACCAATTATTGATATATATTTTAAAATTTGTTATTGCGGCAAAATAAAAAGTGATATCTGGGTACCTGCTCAGCTGCATCAAACAAAACGAAAGGGGTTAGTCACCTAGGAAGCTGCAAACGGATCAGCAAGGTGAACTAGGAAAGCGATAATATCCATGATCAATGTTGTTCTCAAATTAACATGGACTAAGTTTCAAACCCATGATATCAGTTCCCTATGGAGAATTTGCATCCACCATATAATCATACAAAATCCATCATCTTCTTTTCTTTTTTTATACTAACATGGGGATGGGTCCTGAACTCTTCAAGCACAATGTGATTTTCATGCAAGTGTTTGTTCCTCTGTCTCAAACATACAAAGCAATAGAAGGGATAAACCCTAAGGGAAAACAACCAAAGGAGTTGGTTCTCGAACCTCGGTTACCCTTACTAAGGAGTCTTGACGCCAGCTAGAGCCACTTAACGCAACCCCTTAGGCCAATAAAACTGTGATCTACAATTATGCAAATAGACGGCGATTGAAGATTTAGAAGGCTGCGATTATACACTTCAGTAATCTCTCCAACCATTTACTCAAACCATAACGTGAGGCAATGATTTAGTGACTGTAACAAGAGATGTTGTTAATGAATCATCCAAATGCTGAAACCCATAAATTTCCCGTTCTGTTGATAAGTATCTATTTAGGAGAACTCGCATGAAAGAAAAAATTGGCGGATAGAGAGATTCCAGCATTTCGTTCGTAAAGCTCAAAGGCAACAACAAAATTGGAAAACTTCGATTGTCGAAGTAGCAGATAAGAATTTAGCAACACAAGAAATGATCGTATATAACCGCGGAAATCAAAGTTGCTGAGAAAACAAAAATCCATCGCAATTCATTAACAACAGGCAAGAACCCAGTTTCCACAGTCAATATCCCACGAAATCGAAGCAATAATTCGATCCGAAACTGAACACATACATATCCAATAGCAGATTAGACCCTTCAGAGAACTACGTAGGGAAAAGATCCCAATGAATCGCAGGGAGTAAAGCCGAAGAACCCAGAACCAAAAAACAAAAATCCAATCAGAACTAAGCTTGATCAGACACGGATGATCAAAAATCCAGAAACCCACCTCTAGTCTCTAGAAACAAGGGCTGGAAATGAAAAATATGGTATGTTGATTGAGAAAAACTGTATAAAAGAAAAGGAACTTGAGCTTTCACCCCGTACCCGTTATAATCTTCGCAAAAGGAAAAGAACTGGGCTCAACCACCAGTCTTAACAGCTCAAAGATAGCGATCAAATTATGAAGGAGAGAGAGAAATAAACGGATATATATATAAGAAAAAAGAAAGCTACTAGGGAACGTGACAGTGGAGGGTTATTTTCAAGCTACAAAAAGCTTAGTGCATGTCTTCTGTGGATTAGCATTATTGTTTCTGTTTATGATAAACTTCTAGAACAACATTGAACACTTTGCTTTAGCATTAACAATACAGGCTTTCTGTTTAGGACTTTGGAACGGTAAAAGGCCTCTTTTATTTCTCTCTTTCTTTCTTGTTTTTTTTCTTCTTCTAATTTATCTCTCTCTTTCTCGTTTCAATGTTTAACAAATGATTTGTCATTTATTGGTCAGTGTGCCCCGGTCCCCACCTCTTTTAGTCTTTAGATTTGTGAGGTCAGATTGAAAAAGACAAAAGAAAGAAAGAACATGTACTAAAATTTTTATCTTAATAAAATAATTATAAAATAATTTTTTCTATTAAATTATCTAATTTTATTATATAAAAATATATATTCAAATAATTTTTTTCTTCCCTAATAATTTAACCCAAAAACATAAACTACATCTAATTTTTCTTTTTAACTTTTAAATGTCAGTACATATGATTGAAGCGCGGATTTAGAAAAAAAGCAGATCAGATTACGTGGCAGAGTACAAAGCCCGAGAGAATTAAAAAAAAAACAAATTGATTGGATAAACATGCAGCTAAGATGTTGCTGTATAGTTTGTGTATGTTTTGTCGTATATAAAAGAATAAGAACCATAGAAAAATAGTACAGATGACAAGAGGGTTATGGTGCATATAGAAGTGACTTTTATTACGTTGCAATTACTGGAGAAAAGTTACACATTTATCCTCTTATATACATGTAGAAATTTGAAGTAACAATTTGTACAGAAAAAAACATTATTTTGCATTGTGATTTTATATGCTTCAGTGGTCCGAATTACCAATTTCATCTCATTGAATCTCGATTTACCAAAATTTAATAAATATGTGCCCACCTATTTTATTTTACAGTTAAAATGTGTAGACAAGTAGTCACTACATGATTTTGATTGTCCAATCCTATCATATGGCTCATAGTAATAAATTATAGGGATAAATACAATATTGGTCCATGTGGTTTACTTCAAAATCAAATAAGTACTTAAATTTTAAAACACATAAAATTAGTCCTCAAACTTTAAAATTATTCACATTTGAAGGGTCCCAAAATGACTAAAACCATGATGAATATTAAACTTTAGGGACTAATTTTATGTATTTTAAAGTTTAAGAACTTATTTGATTTTGGAGTAAACCACATTACTTGTATTTATCCCATTATTATAATAGTTGGAGAACTCATCATGAAGATTTTAGAGGCTGTTCGGTTAGGAGTGTTGTGATGATTTTTTGTGTTTTGAGAATTTTTAGGTGATGTTAACTTTATTGGTATGCGTGTTGTAGTTATTTTTATGTGAGGTTAAAAATGATGTTTGGTTGTAGGATTTTTGTATTGTGAGAATTCAAAAAATTCTGAAGATTTTTTTGTTAAACAAACAGCCCCTTAATTTGGTTTAATGTAAGAATCTTACAGTAATTACAGCACAGGCGGATCCAGCTAGGGGCAATGGGGGGTTGCCCCCCATTGCCTGAAAAATCTCTTAAAAAATATTTTTTTTTTTGGATTTTTTTATATGGGCTGCCCCCCTTCAAACCCAGCGCCCAGGCCAGCCTAGCCGGTCTAATTTTTTTTTTTAAAAATCAACAAAGGGTAAAATACGCATTTCACCTTGGCCTTTTTTTTTAGTTAATTCGGCGCCATCCTCCCCTCCCTCTCTAACAACTTCAATTTCCCCCCCTTTTCTCCCTGACGCCCACAGCCCAGCCTCTCTCACTCTGCTCCCCACCTCCCGATGCTAGCCTCCGTCTCTCTCTCTCCTCTCACTCTGCCTCCACAGAACGTCAGCCTCTAGTCCTCTATCACTCTACCGACTGCCTCTCCTCCTCCGGACCTCCACAGTCGACAGAATGCCGGCTGAGCTCTCTCTCTCCCTCTCCGTCCCTCTCTCCTCCTCCACAGGACCACAACTCTTTCTCTCTCTCCATCTCCAGCTCTCTCTCTCCAGCCTCCAAGTACTCTCTCAACTCAAGTCTCTTTGTAACTCTGTTTATTTTTCAATTAGTGATGAAATTTATTTTAAATTTTGATGAATTATGTGATGAAATTTAATTAGCAGATTAGGATTATTGAATTTATTGTGAACCGGATAGAGAATTCATGAATTTGTGATGAAATTTAATTAGTAGATTATGATTATTGAATATATTGTGAACCGGATAGAAAATTCATGAATTTGTGATGAAATTTTAATTGAATTCATGTGATGAAATTTTGATGAATTAAGTACTGATAGAGAATTCTTGAATTTGCAATCTTTCTAAGCAGAAGATATTTGTTGTAAAAACCTAGATACAGTCAATACAATCACTCACATACAAACTCGAATCAAATTTCTGAATTCTGATTCGTGTAAGTAAAAAGGGAAACACGATTTGATCTTTTGGGGCTTATAGAAGGCAAGAGGAGAATTGGGCTATCTTACTCATCAAGATTAGAAGGAGACCATCGTTTTTTGCTCTTTTTATTTCCTATAAGTACTTGATCTGTGCTTTTGAATATTTAAGCTATGTTTCATTTTCCTAGTAGAATTGTCTTAATAAGCTTATAATGTACTTAGTTCCTTTTAATTTGCTATTAGGTCTTAGTATCTTTGAATTGTCATGTAGGCCTTCAATTCAAAATTGTTATGTGCTTAGTTCCTTTCAATTGGTAATTTTTTCTTAGCTTTTATTCATTATTCTACTATGTAGTGCAGTATGGAATTTATAGAAATTTTGCTAGTTTTAATTTTAGTTTCTTCTTGTTTGAAAAATAAATCTGTTGCGAGATCATGTTATTTTTATTCACACAAAGTGGTAAATATTTCAGTCCTCGTGTTAGTCTTTCTAGGATTCTTTTTTTTTTTTAACTTTTAAGACATTTTTTTGCATTACATAGTAAAAAATTTTTTTTGTCATTTTTCATTAAGAGTTTGCCCCCCTTCCATTACATTCCTGGATCCGCCACTGAATTACAGCCCTTAATCTTACAACTTTCATGACTTGTTTATCTTGAGATACCAAACTGACTTTACAGAAGATAGGAAGATAAATTAAACATCTTTATCTCACGAAGATTTGCTCTTTTTTTTGCTGTCTACTTTGGCTAGGATACAATATATCTCCTGTCCATTCTTTTAACTTTGAACTCTTTGTTTAATATATTGTCTAAAGGATAAAAGGAATATATTAGTGCATTGAATGCTTCAATCTCATGCTAAGAATTTTTTTTAGTGGACATTCTTTGTGGTTTCTTGCTAGTAGTACAATGTGGATGGTTTAGATTTTGCAGCAAAACGTATAAAGGATCATTAAGAATCTTTCCTTCTTATTAATTTGTGATGTAAAGCTCTTCTCATAAGAAATTGCAAGCCAAAAAGCTCACTCCGCTAATGATCTATATTTGTATTCTTCAATCAAAATATGATTGCTTAGCTGCTCAATTAAGAGAGAATGAGATTGTTTAATGCAGCTAAACCACATATATAAAATGTCTATGACAATCTTGAATATTCTATGGAATGGAGTAAGTTTGCTTTGATGGGTCATCTGTTATTTATTAATGTTTGGTGATAAGAAATTTTCACCTTTTTTAATCCCATGTTTGATGTACATGAATTTTTTTTTCACAAATCATTGTTTCCCTAAATTACAACAAGTTCTTACCAACTTCAACTTTTTTTTTACGATCTCTAAAAATTTTTTACAAACGCCAACAACTTTTTTCTAAATTCTAATAGAATGTACACTAAGTAACTAAATTCCATAAATAAATAAAAATTACTCATCAAATATGGGCTAAGAAATATTTCAAAAATAAAAAAATTTATAACCAAATAACAAAATCTTAAAATTTGGACACAAATATCAATACTTTTTCAAACCAACTTCGATATTTTTTACTTATAAAATTTTTATCAAATCTTGTATTTCCTTATCTTTTAATAAATCCAATTAATTTTTCTTTAAAAAATTTCATCAAATTTTTTTCTCTCTTTACTTTTTTTTTTACAAATTCCAATTAAAATAATTATTCAAACATTCTTAAATTTTTTTCACAAATCTCTATAAAAGTCAATTTTTTTTTAAAAAAAATTCTCTTAAAATTCAAAATTTTACGTCACCTTAAATCATAGCCTCAAAATACTCTCGACTTTTTGGGTATCTTTTGTTTAGGATCATTATTTGGCATCAAACTTTTGTCTAAGCTTGTAATGAGAGTTTGAATAAAAAACACTGTCATCACGAATCTATTGACTGGTAGGACTATAGACTTTACTTAAGGTAGTGCTAGCTATCATGGCCTCCAAAGCTGGTTGTGTTGATTTGATAAATATAATTGATGTCTATTCTTAGCCCACCGCTTCTGCAGCTGATATTTGACTAGCTGCTGTTGAATTAAGGTTAGTACCGCTGTTTTGTTGCTCTGAAACAGAGCTTGGACTTGTCTTGGTTACATTAAAAATCGAGGTGCTCGTTTTAACTTTCTTTTATTTCTTATTTTTCTTTAACCTTCCGAAAAAAAAGTTTACCTTGCTTCATTATAAAGCCATATTTGTATATCCAAATAATTGATGGAGATATCATGTTTCAAACTACTGCTGATCTCAAATAAAATTGACCTCGTGCTTTATAATAGTTAAGAATAAATACATTTTTTGCCCATTTATTATTAAAATTCTCATATTTTACATTATCAATTTTTTTTAATGAAATGACAAGATGTATCTTCATAGTTTTTTTACTATTATTATTGTGTGGAGATACAATCGTAATTTCACCGAACTAACGTATCGATTTCTGTCCAAATTGATAATGGAAGGTACAAAATGTACATAAGAGGTGATTGAGGAGCAAAATGTCACAAAATTCATAGTTCTAGTATGCAATGTATCAGTATCTAAATAATCCGAATGCACAAATATTTTTTTGGGTTAAATGCATGTCATGCCCCTGTGGTATGCGGTAATAGCAAATATGCCCCTAAGGTAAACAAAGTCCTTTTCATACCTCTGAGGTAAACATTCAGGAGCAAATATGTCCTTCCGTTATTTGCCGTTTGAAACACTAGCGGTAAATGCTGACATGTCAAAATTAGACACGTCAGCACCAATCAAAATTAGACACGTGGCATTTTGGGAAAAAAGGGGAGAGAACCCCCGAGCGGCGAAGGGAGCCCAGATCGCCGCCGCCGCTCGTACCGCGAGGGGTGGCTGCCAGCCACCCCCGCAGCTCCCCTGCTTAGGGGTGGCCGGTAAGGTGCCACCCCGGCGACGGGGGAGCCCAGATCTGGGCTCCCCCGCGTCGCGCGCGCCGCTCGCGCGAAGGGCGATTGCGCGACGGGGGCGCGAGGCGGCCGCGAGCCACCCCTGAGGAGGGGAGCCGCCTTAAAATTGTTTCCTTGAAAACAAGGAAAGTAAAAGCTTATACACTTATTTGATATGAATTCGATATACCTTCAACTCACTTAATACATTTATACAATTACATTTTATCTTAGGCAACCTTTTAAATAAAAATGTTATTATTTTTCGCATGAAAAATAGACGTAGAAATTTATAAAACTTTAAACAATAGCTTATTTTAAACAATAATCCACGACTGCTTTTTGCTTGCACTGAATAAATAAAATATGTTATCTACTTGCGTCGTCCTGATTATTTTAAATATCTGCTTAAAATTTTTCTAATCAAATTACTCCTATTGATCAAGTCTACGTTTAAAGTCACCAGCTTGAATGGCCTTGATTGAACTCACTCTCATCCGTCATCTCGTATCCCTCCAAATTTGGACCGTCGATCAGCGAGACCCTTTCCCAGAACCCGAACATCCACTGATAGCGTCGCTTCTGCACCCGATTCCACGGACCATACTAGGGCTGTACAATGCCACCGGGAAATTCCGGTGGCACCGGCACCGGCACCGGATTTCCGGTTTTTGGTCTAACCGGTGGCGGTGTAGGTTTGGTTTTTTGAAAAAACCGGCGATTCCCGGTTTAAACCGGCACCGGGTTTCCCGGTGTAGGATAAACCGAGATTTTTTTTTAGTTTTTTTATTTTAATTTCTACTCAATAATTTAAACTTTAGTTTTACCTCAAGACATAATATTCTAGAAGCATGACAAGGTTTACTCAATAGTTTAGTTTCACTTGAATATTTGAGATTTGTTGTTGGTTTTGTATAATCAAATGCTTACATTCAAGTTACCAAGAAGCTTGCTAGGTGAATGAACTAGTTATTTAGATTTTTGGTAGAAAAATTACAAATTGATTGTATTTAAAAGAGTATATATGAAGGCATTGAAATCATAATTAAAGAGTTTAATGTCAAACTTTGGTAAGTACATCGCATAATATAAATCAAGAGGTCGAGATTCTACCACAAAAAATTTTAAATCAATGTATTAGTTTAAGAGTTTTTATGAAATATTAACAAATTGTCTAAATTTTAAAATTGACAAATCACTATTAAATTTATATCATGCTTGCAAAATCAGTCATTCAATTACATTTTAGTTCAAATTTCTAATACATTTTAGTTCAAAAATTCATATAGAGTCATCAAGTTTGACCAGCGTTTGACAAACGCTCGAGCGCCCTTTGAAAAAATTCAGACAGAGTCATCACGTTTGACTAACGTTAGACAAGCACTCGAGTGCTCAGTGCAAATTTCAGACAGAAACATAAGCGCTCGACGAGCGTTTGACCCGCGCTCGAGCGCCTTAAAAATTGCCGAATTTTTTTATTTTCCTTGTGAAACCAAGGGAAACCCTATTAGGTTTTGAACATGTTTTAAAATTGTTATTGATTTGTTAATTAGAGGGAAAACACATATTCTCCCATCTAAGTTTTGTTAGGGTCTAAACTGGATTTTTCAAAAGATAATAGTTTCTATTTACAGTGACGTCTCTATTGCTTTGGACTTTAAATTCTCATCTTATCTTTTAAGATGATCTTTAATTTTATTGATTTTGGAATTTGGATTTCATTAGTTTAGATTTTATTGATATGTGATTAATGGACCAAAAGAAAAAAGAAAAAATACATTGGGCCAAGTACGTAAAATGCTAAAAAAATGGCTCAATATTAATATAGGATAACCGGAAACCGCCACCGCTAAACCGCCATCGCTAAGGGCCGGTTTTTACCCTTAACGGTGTAGGTGTAGGTGATAATTTTTTCAAAACCGGCCTATCCGGTGTAGGTGCCGGTTTTGGCCAAAACCGGCACCTACACCGGGGTTGTACAGCCTTAGACCATACTGTGCAACCGTACTTGGTTTTCTTTTCCTATGACAATGTCGCGCTCTGTATATTGAACCTTAAACAGAAGTACCATCGAAACCCAGAAGAAGCAGAGGGATGTCTGTGTCATCTTCAGCTTTCTCACTCCCCTTCTTGGAATCTCCGATTTCCAGCAGGCGCATCTCTTTCTGCCCGACTCGTAGCAAAGCTTCTCTTCGTAGCTTCCCGGTGAGTTTCCGATCAGCTACATACAGAATCAGGGCTGAACAAAACCGGACCGGATTTGCAAACTTAAAACGGGGCAAGCGCTCAGTTTAATACAAATTACAGTCCTCACCGGGAAGATCCGCAGGCGCATCCCTTTTGCAAATAAAAAGGGGGAAGCGCTCAGTTTTAATTGATTATTGAGCATAACTTACAGTCCTCTTTGCTAGGAATAGCCTTTTCACCTCATGTTGCAATTCCCTTATTTATTTAGTTTTCGTTTTTTATGTTTTTATGTAGGATGCAGTAGGCAACTTTCATTCCTTGACAGGCGGCCGCCTTGTTTGCCATGGTGGAGCTGTCAATTTCTGCCGAAGATTTTATGGATTAAGGCTATGGATATTAGAGAGCCTAAACTTTTCGCGGAGGAAAAGAAAATGTGGACCAGAAAATGAATTTAAGAGTATAAGAAGTCAAGATAAATGTGAAGTGCAAGTTATACATCTGCACAATGGTCAGTCGGCTTTATAATGCCAAGTGTGCCTGTTACCATTGGTCCGTCATATATGACAAGTGACATATGTTCTCTGTTTTTCCACTTCTGTCCATATTGAATATAATCTCCACCAGAACCTTAACATAGGGTGGCACTTGCAGATTCTGATGAAACAATGACAAAAACTCCGGGACCTGAAGAAAGTTATTCCCCACATCATCAACCTGACGTGTCCACTGAAGTTGGCGCTTCTTTGGAGTCTAAAGCTGTCTTACAAACACATTCCTCCAGTGTGTCCTTTGACAATTGTCAATCACCCTCACTCTGCATTGCTGTCATAGGAGCCACTGGCGAGCTTGCTAGGACGAAGATTTTTCCTGCACTATTTGCTTTGTATCATAGTGGCTTTCTTCCCGAGGTAGAACAAAATTTATATCATCTTTTCATTTTGGTTATCTATACAGTGGGTTCTCTAATCTAATTTCATCGTAATCAAATTTCTGCTTTACCATGGCTTCAGAATATAGGTATTTTTGGTTACTCGAGGAAGAATTTGACAGATGTAGATTTGAGATCCATAGTTGCTTCGACTTTAATTTGCCGCATTGATCATCAGTATGATTCTCGTTCGATATTTTCATGAATCTTTGATTCATTAATGCCATACTGTTTTAGAATTCTCAAATAGAAATGCAGATAGAATTCTGCAAAATGCTTAATTGCTTATTCCTACTGAAGCAGCTCACAATTTGGAACAAATCTTAAACATGGCTTGGAGGTAATTGTGTGCATATTCATCCTGGAAGGGAAGGTAGGAGAAGCCAAACCCCATGGACAAGAGGAAATGATTGCATACTAATTATTGGCTGAGAATTTCTGCTCATTATTAAAAAGGGTTTTATATAAGCAGGAGGCACGTGAACTGATTTGAAATTGTAACGAGGAAATGGACTTTACAGTGCTTATTGTTAAAAGGTTTTCTTATTCCAGAGCGTTAAAGTGTTACGCAATGACCTATAAACTGATTTTCAGATAAAAACAAGGCAATACATTTCATCCAAAACTTCTGTAAATCATACTGATTGTCAGCTATACATACGTTGTCATGTTCTTCAAATTCATTTTATCATCAAGGTTTAAAATATGTCGCAGAGAAAACTGTGGGGACAAAATGGATGCTTTTCTTAGTAGAACATACTACCTTAATGGAGGATATGACAATAGACATGGCATGTCCAAGCTCAATGCTCGGATGGAGCAGATTGAGGTAAAGATGAAGAATAAACAACACACATGGGTGCTTGTGCGTATGAAAGATGCTTCTGATGTGTGATTCAGTAACAGCTTACCTGTATCAGGGGGAATCTCAAGCTAACAGGATATTTTACCTTTCTGTGCCACAAGAAGCGCTTTTAGATGTCACATCCTCTCTTGCCAGTAATGCACAAACCCGAAAAGGCTGGAATCGTATGATCTTTGAGAAACCTTTTGGCTTTGATGCATTGTCTTTCCATCGGCTGACAGAGTCCCTTCTTTCTAAGTTTGAGGAGAAGCAAATATACAGGTGTTTATCTACGCTCTTTATCTCTTGTAACATACCTGCGCAATAATTTTCCAATCCACCAATGCACAAGTTGAAACAATCATATTTCAGGATCGATCATCTTCTAGGAAGAAATCTTATCGAAAATCTCACAGTTTTAAGGTTTGCTAATCTGGTTTTTCAGCCACTGTGGAGCTGAACATACATAAGCAATGTACAGGTAATTTTGTACAATGACATGAACTTGTGTCTTATTCAGTAAGCTGAATATTCACTGAGTTATCTAGTAACTAATTGCAGGTAATTCTGTCAGAAGAATTAGTCGTGCAGGCTGGAAGGTAATCATAAGATCTTTCTCGGTGCTGTTTCATGTTGATATGATAGACTTATGTCATCTACGGTAACCAATAAGATGACATTTATATTCTTCTCATTCTCTTTTGCAGGTATTTTGATGGGTATGGCATCGTACGCGATATAGTTCAGTCGTATACTCCAGACATTGCTTTGCTTGCCATGGAACCTCCTATTAGTCTTGATGGTGAAAACATTCGAAATGAAAAGGTATGCACACATATTACGAACATTTCAATGCATCTAGTTGTGTTGGTGAGAAGCTTCTTTTCAGGTCAAAGTTCTGAGATCAATTCACAAATTGGAGCCTAGTGATGTCATTCTTGGCCAGTACAAAGTGAGTTCTGGAGTCCAAGTCGATGTATATTTGGACAGTCTCACCCCCATTTTTTTTGCTGCTGCATTATACATCGATAATGCACGCTGGGATGGTGTCCCTTTTTTGATCAAAGCTGGGTCCGGTCTCATTAATCACAGGTAAGATCTATTGCAGCCATTCCGCTGCATGAAACATCATCTGTGTTGGTCAAATTCTTAGAGCCTACTGCCTGAGTAAACCAACTTCTGCCTTTTTTTCTGTTGAAAGAAAGTTGTTCCAGGTATTTATGTAGGTAGAGCAGTTGTGGTGCCTATGTTTAGGAATTGGTAGCTCCTCACTTTTGACTCCCCTAGATGTGTGTTAAGTTTAATGATTGCACTTTGTCCTCGCACCTTTGACTGAACATGCAATGTTCTGCTATCTAAATTCTTTGGAAGTTGATTTTTGACACAAGGTTGTCATGATTCAGAAGATTATAGAAATAGGTAAGTATTGGTTTCTATTTCACTTCAGTTTGTTAGAGGTTGAAGAAATAGATTAAGTTCGTATTTTTTTAATTTTTCTTGTATTTTGTCTTCAATCTGGGTCATGTACTTACACCAAAATAAAGGTTCTCGCATAACTGCCAAACACTGTGTTCACGGAAAGTTATCGAAGGGAGTTGTGCACACATATGCACTGCCAAGATTAGCTAATAGTGTAGGGTTTGTTGAAACTAGAGCAGTGTAACAGCAGATTTTGTTACAAAGATTAGTTGCACCTTGCAGAGTGGAGATACGTATACAGTTTCGTCATGTTCCTGGAAACATTTATCGTGAAAGTATTGGACATAATCTTGACCTTGCCACTAATGAGCTGATTCTACGCGATGCGCCCGATGAAGCCATTCTAGTCAGAGTTAACAATAAGATTCTAGGACTGGGTTGCAGTTGGATTCTCCTGAACTGAATTTGCTCTACAAGGACAAAAAAGCGCTTTATTGGTAGTTATATTTCTTTCACTATAAATGTATAAAAATCACATCAATGGCAGTATACTTGCCCGTCAATGCATGCACTTGAGTTTGACTGTAGGTACAAAGTGGAGGTTCCTGATTCGTATGAGCAACTTCTTCTTGATGTCGTTGATGGAGACAACCATCTATTCATGAGAAGTGACGAGCTTGCAGCTGTATGGAATATTGTAACCCCGGTTCTGCATGAGATGGACAAGAAAAATATTGTTCCAGAGCTGTATGAGTTGGGGGGTAGAGGTCCAGTTGGAGCATATTATCTTTGGGCAAAACATGGGGTTCCATGGGCGGAGGATTAGCAAGGCTCTCTGCTGTGAGCTCGTCGTTTAGACGTTTACATATATGCTAATCGTCACACCATCTGGACAAAAATATGTAAAATCTTCAAATGTCTGTCTTGCCTTTCTCCATTTGGCTTCTTATCCTGGGTTCTGGTATTGGAGCAGCTGGTACCGGGGGGACATCGGAGTGTATTTGTCAGTTTGATTATTGTTGCATCTATCCTATGTGGTTTCTTTGAAGTATACAACTTCTGAGCTGCATCAAGTCACCAAAACAGATTTGGAGGTCATTATCTTCTCATTGCTGTTACACTTTTCATAACAACTTCTTCGAACGCAATAATGTACCTTAAAGAGCATTTGTTTGTCAGACTAAATGATGTGCTGCTATTTGCAGGACTTCATGAATTGAGGCATAATTATTGCATGAACACTGACTTATGAGCCAAAACCAGAGACTCAAGTAAAACTTGATTCATTTGCTGAGAAACGATTTGTGTTCTTCTCTTGTTCGCCTACCGAATATAATATTGCTGCTATTTTACCGTTCTTTTGGTGGGTCCAGTTAAAATGCAAACAGACCGGTTCCTGAAGCAGACCGGTTTTGGTTTTAAACTCTCTCAGACCGGTTTGTTTTTCGGTTGTCTCTCAGACTGGTTTTGATAAATATAAACTACACTTGGTTTGGGCGTGCCGCAGGAGAGACGAGCTTTCCTGTTCTGTCAGCAGGACAGAGCGATACTATGCAGAGAGTGCGACTTTCCGATCCACACAGCCAACGAGCACACCCAGAAGCATAATAGGTTCCTTCTTACTGAGGTTAAGCTCTCTGCTACATCTACTCTCTATACGTCCTCCTCCACTGCTGCTTCAACCAACTCTAGTGATTTTGTTCCGGATCACAAGTCTCTTCCCGTGATCAAGAAGTCCGTTGCTGCTTCTCCTGCAATTTCACAACCTCCTTTGGTCGCCAAAAACTCAGGTTCTACTACAACCGCTTTAGTCTCAACAAAGGTGGTGAAAACTTGTCAACGGACCAACCAAGTAGCATATCGGAGTACTTGATAGAAACTCTTCCCGGCTGGCACGTTGAGGACTTTCTTGATTTAACTTCTGGTCCCTTTGGTTTCTGTAAGGTTTGCATTGCTAAATCCAAACACGTTTATTTTCCCTTTCTATATAGAAGAATATGCCTTACCCACTTCCGAACTCATGAGTTTTTGGATCTCAAATTTTCCTGTTGGTTCACTTCGTTAAAAAGCAGGGCGGTGACAGTTTATTGCCGTTTCTGGATTATGATCTCGAGAACTGTTCAGATACTTCAGCGCCTGAGATTACTGGAATCTGGGTCCCTCAACAACCTACTCTGTGTCCCCCGCAAAATGGCTGCGCAGGGCGGGTTGAAAGCCACAAAGGAATCCTCAAACATAAGATTCAACAGAAAGGTGCATGGACGATGGTTTCACTGCTCCACAAATTAGCCCTCCATCCACTGGCGCCAAGAGATCTAGACCTTTTTGGTAGAGTCCAAACCTGCAAATTTTATCTTTGCAAGAACAAAGCTCATGTTCATACTCCCCTGATCTGGCTTGAGTACTGTTGTTTTCTCTTATTTTCTTCGCTGTTTTGTTTCCTTTCTTTACTTTTCAAGTCCAGTTTCTTTATCTTTTTCGCACTTTCTGTATGTGTGCTGTATTCCCAAGCAGGTTCAGTTTTCATAGTTTTGATCTCTCTTCAACTTAAACTTGGGAATGAACTCATGGTTGTAAATATCAATGCCATCTAAGGAGCTTTTTGCTTGTCTGAATTATTCTTGCGCAAAGTACGTTCATACCATTCCGGAGAAAGAACAATTTGTACTTCTGATAATTACAAGAGAATTATGCAAGGAAGTGAGTACAGGAGCCCAACTTGTCAGCACCTTTGGTCGGGCTATGTACCACGCACTGTGTTTGAGACTGTAACGTATATTTAGGACATTTTGATGAGGATCACGACGACGGTGGCGGTGAAAACTTATCCGATAGCTAGGGAAGGAAGAGATCCAGAAGAGTCCGGGAGCCATAAGGGATGCCCTCGTTTTGTTCCAATGCGCAGAACATTTTTTCGTGGGACTAGTGCAGCGTCATTTTCATTCATTATCGCTCAGCGAGAAACTATCGGCATTCTTCTCTTGTTCGGTCTGCTTCAGGAATCGGTCTGCTTTAGAAACCGGTCTGTTTGCATTTTAACAGGCCCACCAAAAAAACTGCAAAATAGTAATATTATATTCAGTAGGCGAACGCGAGGCGAATAAGAGAAGAACACAAATCGTTTCTCTTCATTTGCTAGGCTGTCATGATTCCTGACCCGCAGATGATATTTTGTGCTACTGCATATTTGAACATGGACGTAATCTTAGGTTCCCATCAGTCACGTGCACTGGGGTCCCTCGAGATCCGATCGTGCTAACTTTCAATTGGGTCGTATATGCATTGTAATTTTGCAAATAGTCGAAGGTAAATTTGGACGATTCAAAAAGACGTTTGACTGGTTTTAGAGTGGCTTAGATTCCTGATCGACTCCAGGAACCTTCCGACCAACCAGAGGAATAAGTGGCAAGAAATGATGTTGGCTGCTGCCATCACTTTTGATGTAATCTGGTTTGTAAGAAATCAGAGTGCACTGCACATGGCCGGGATAAGATGGAACCAAATCAGATGATTGAGGGTGTGTGGAGGAGGTACCATGACCATTTGATGGCCTGGAAAGAGATTTCAGGAGGGAATTCAATTAGATGGATGCCACCTAACTCAGGAGAACTCAAGATCAACTATGATATAGCGGTGCATAGAGGAGAGTTATTCTTTGCGGCTATATTCAGGAATGGCAATGGCGATATTTTGCAGGCTTGTGCTGGTACAACAGTGGGTCATAACCCTCTGAAGGGTGAAAGCAAGGGCGGCTAGGCTCGCGTGCAAGTAGCTGCCTCTTTTGAAGGTATCCCATTGTGTGTTGAGGGGGATTGCCTGGATTTGGTGAACCAAGTCTACAACTTGGACTTACCTCCAGATTGGGAGATTGCTGGCGAAGTGGGACACCATTCGAAATCTCCTTGCATATCATGATGAGTGGCAATTTAGTTGGATCCCTAGAGAAGGGAATTATGCTGCTCATAATTTAGCTCATTGATGTGAAAGTCAGAACATGTCTGGTATTATTAGTGTGGCTGTCCATTCGAAATCTCCTTGCAGATCATGTTGAGTGGCAATTTAGTTGGATCCCTAGAGAAGGGAATTATGCTGCTCATAATTTAGCTCATTGGTGTGAAAGTCAGAACATGTCTGGTATTTATTAGTGTGGCTGTTTTACCAGATGCTGTAACAGGTTGTGACTTTCAAGGCTCAGATACGGCTTGGGCATCGATGAATAGCAAGATGTTTGACAAGAAAAAAAAAATACTGGTTTTAGGCTGCGGGCGGCTAATCAGTCCTAGATCTAGGCCAACTTATTTTGGGCTAGCTTGGGAAAATGCTGGGTGATAATTGAGATTATCATTAACTTTCTTAACATTAAACGGACCAGGATTTTCTGCAATTTTGTTGCCCAAGTTGTATGGTGTAATTTGAAGAGAGAGATGCAATAGATGAGTTCTACACCATTTAATACTGCTCATGTAAAGTTTTGGACAACGTGAGTTCTATAATGTGATCCACTTGTTGTGTCGATCTCTCTCTGAATTTTACCACGATAGGATTACTAGAATCTTCTGCAATTCTTTGTTTGAATTGTACCAAATAATTCGAAAAGAGATAGACATAACTATTAGCCCCTATTGTAGTGCTCATATTGTGCAAAAACTTTATATAGACAATATTAAATAGTGTAAAATTCATCTGTTATGTCTATCTTATGACAAAAAATTACAGAAGTGCTTGGTCCAAAATTCTAAAACATCTCCGTAGTTTTAAGTCTCTAATTAAGTAAACCCATCTGCCTAATACTCCGGTGGCTCCGATGGAAGTATCAATAGAATTGGCGGGTGGACCCCAATTTTTAACTTTGGTGGACATACCAATGAATCCAAATCCCGAAACAATTGTATAATGGAGAAAGAATTTACTGCATAATCACTACATATGTAGGGCGGCTAGGGCCGAAGTGGGACTCCTAAGAGGCTTAGTTCACCTTGACTTAGTGATGTACACAGCATTCTTGAACAAAAACTCTATCCCGAAGTGTTTTTTTCCCTAATTGGTTCAACGCAGGATGGCACGATTGAAAAACAAGGAGAAAATGGCAAACAATTAGATAGTAGTCGGAATAGAGCATTTTTTTCTTCTGAGCCAAACTAATGGATTAAAAGAAAGTATCAAGGGATTTAAAAACCCAGTCAATATTACAGACATCAAAAGGAATTGCTGATACAGGGATGGAGCCAAAAGTGTTGTTCTTGGCAGCCCAACTAAGCTAGGTATGCGCCATTTGATTTTATTTGCTAGGAATCCAGGACCATTGCCATTGCGAGTGAGATGCTAGGACAGAGCGGATCAAGGCAGCATCATCAGCTATAAGCCCCTCAGAGAGGTAGTTAGCTTCCGGGATAGCTTTGCTTACTGTCATAGAGTCACCTTTAAACATGAGGTTTGGATTAGAGAGAGATCCGGCTACATGGCAAGCAAATAAAGCCACTTTCATTTCAGCAACAAGGGGGTTGTTATAGAATAGACCCATTCTGGTCCTACACACAACAGCCAAATAAGAGCAATGATTCCTGCAAGCCGCCTCAAATTTTAACTTCCAAGTGCTCTCAGGTTGCCCCATAGAATATTGAGGGGAATTTATTTTTCCTCCCATGCTTGGCAATGCTCCATAAACCTTCTTGTCACTAATTTGACCCCTTAATGCCTTCATGAACTGCCTTGTTTCGGGTCCACCAGAGAGTGTCAAGGATGAGGGCTGATTGTAAGATAAAATCCCTTTCAACAAGGCCATCAATCAGGAGATGGGGTATTCAGTAAGATCTTCATACACTGCTCAGTCGTTTAGCCTTCGAAAGCACTAGCATTAAGTGGCCAATGAGCTTCCTTCTATAAAATTTGGGCAAGGGGCATTAGAAAAACAAGTGTTCCCTGGTATCCAGTCTATAATGACTTACATAGGAAGAAGTCTTCAGAATGACGCTGCTTCCAAAACATTAGTTTGGCTCGCACGGGGAGGACTCTAACAACAATCTTCCAAAGCAATAGTTTCAAGCGATCTTGAATTTTGAAAGACCAGATATTCTTCCATTCGGACCTACTCAAAGAGGCCAACTGGTTGAATCTGGAGTCTTGATTGGCCAAATTGGTTGATTTAGTAGAGTAGCACCCTGATGGTTCATGCTTCCAGTACAAAATATCTTCATCTGCACAAAGTCAGAGGAATCTGCATAATGGCTTGGGCAGAAACTTGATCGAAAAGATGGATCACTTTCTCCTCCACCTTATGCTTCCAAATGTTATCAATATCCAACATCCGGGGTGCTGGTCTTCCTGAGGCCAGAGATGGAATCCAAGCATCTTTCCACACATCAACACGTCTTGCATTTCTAACTGTGTAAGAGCATCAATGAGCAACTATGTTATTAGAATATTTGGTAGACTGATCATCAATCAAGAAGATTGAGGGCTCTCAATCAAGGAACTTGATTGAGTTCTTGATTAAGCCACAAATTTGGTATAATGACCATCAATCAAGGAGATTAATGGCCCTCAATCAAGCTCCTTGATTGAGTCCTTTAATTAAGCCTCAAATTAGGAGCCCTAATTTATGGAGATTTGTTTTCTCCATTATTGTATAAATGCACCCTCCCTAACATCTTGTAAACATACACTCATAATCATATTGAATAAGATAAATCATGTAGCGCTTTCAGGCTTTCTCAATAGCAGATATAGGTTATAAGATCAAATCACCTTAAATCGTTTTGTCCTCGCTTCTCTCTCTCTCTCACTTGTGCAATCTTGGTTCCATTCATTTCAGCAAATGTCCCTTGTTTTTAGAATCCCTTGCCACAATCAAGAAGAACCTCCAGATTTTGGTAGTTCCCAAAATGAACTCCCTTTAAAGTATTTCGCCTTGAGAGATTGAACAATCAGGTTTCTTCAAAATGAGCCATCCTAGCTTAGAAATGAGGGTTGGGTTAATATCATATAGCGCCCCCCCACCTTTGGCTGGCATATAGAAGACCGGGAAAGAAAGGGGGACAAAATGGTGCTAATTTTGGACTGCGAAACCCCAGAAAGAGTTTAAGTTTTCTGTCAACCTTTTTGCACCAGTTCTTGGCTAATAAAAAAGGGGTTAAATACTCTTAGAAAAAAAGGGTTAAATACATTTGCACCCTCTAATTTTCAGGGTTTTAATATTTTGCACTCCGATCTATTATTTTTGTCACATTGCACCCACCAACTATTGACTTCAGACACTTTGTACTATATGTTAAAATTTTCCATCAATTTTGAGGGGAAATTTATTTTTTGTTCCCAAAAATTATAATTTTACCCTTATATAATGGTATTGCCAAAAAAATATTGGGGCAAAATTGTTATTTCACAGGTTAAAAAATTATTTTCCATCTAATTTAACCGAGAATTTTAAGGGAGGGTGCAAAGTGTCTCAAATAAATAGTTGGGAGCCTAATGTGACAAAAGTAATAGATCTGAGTGCAAAGTATATTTAACCCATAAAAAAGTGGTCATGCTATAGACAGGCAGAGAAGCTGCCACATCTTTGATAAGAGTGACCCTGTGAGCTTGCCAAAGACATCCTTCCACCCCTCTATTTTCCTCCGTATAATATTTAATCTCATAGAAAGCCTGCTATCGATTTTAGCAATTGAAGGGGTAAACCCAGATATTTTCCAAAATCAGTGGATTTTGTAATGCGTAGTTTAAAGCAAATACTAGAAGCTTTTGCTGGTACACGTTTTTTGCTGAAGAAAATTGAAGACTTTTTTCCTCTCTTCTTCTTCTCCCTCAACCAATGATCGAAACTCTGACCAAGCGGGGACTTCACAACCCAAATACCACCCAGGTGCAGAGGACGTCAGTAAGAAAATTCAAGACTTGCTAGCATTGATCTTTTGCTCAGACCCTGCTGCATATTGATGAATACAACGTGAAAAAGCCCTACCGTCCTACGTTTTAGCTCTGGACAATAATTATTGATCATCAGCTAACATTAAATGAGATCCACTAATCGGAATAGAGCATAGTAATAGTAGTTGAAATAGCCTCTTTAATTCACCGCAAATGACGTTTCAACTGGATGTACACTTCAGAAACGCATAGAGGAATAAGTGTAAAAAGAGACTTATCTACAAGGATGGAAAGGCCAATAATATATGTTAGCAGATATAAACCTCATCCTGATCCGATCACAGCATCGCCCCCCCTAAGAATGCCAGAGAAGACGGGCCCATCATGGCCTAAAGTGTTCCGCCAATGAACACTTCCTTTCGCAACATGCCATAAAACACATGTCATGGTGCAGGCGTCACACATGGTAGGTGGAAAACATTACGATATGGGCAGCTTGTCAGTGACGAAGGCGATTATTATTCTATTAAAAGACTTAGAAGAGATTAATAATAATTAAAGATGGCATAAGCATTGGTGGTGACTATATTTGGAGTCAACCAAACACGCTTTTACCTCATAGAGAATGAAGCAACTCAAAGCCTCTCTCCCTATTTATGGTTCACGCGTGACGCGTCTAAGCAGTAAGCACTGAGCAAAAAAGGAAAAATTTTGAAGAAAAAAAAAAGTGCAAAAAAGGAAAAGGATAGTACCTACAGTCCATATCTCATTGCATATCTAACCCCTCTCTCTCTCTCTCTCTGTACTCGAGCTGTGAGCAATAACAAAAGACCCAGAGTCTTTTTCTTCTGTTTTTTTTTCCGAAAAAGATACTATATTTGGTTCATTAAAGAAGTAAGTATTTGGAAGCGAAGGGTTCTATTATACTCCGTTGCTTTGTCTTCTGCTTCTTCTCAAACACACACGTAGACACACAGAATATGGAAGGAGAGAGAAAGAAGAGGAAGATGGAGATTGCAGATTATAAGGAAGAAGAAGAAGATGAAGAGGAGAAGATAGAGAAGTTCTTTGCTTTGATTAGAAGCACACGCGAAGTACGAGATCGTTTGAGGGGTGGTTTAAATGAAGAGAAGGAGAAAGAGGAGAAGAAAGTTAAAAGGAAGGCAACCGCTATCTGGTACCCTACGTTCCAACCGGAGGATTTCATGGAGGATAGTAAGTCTAGGAGTCTTGGTGCCACACCAGCTGGTCCTTCTAAAAGCGAAGGAAAAGGAGAAGAAGAAGAAGAAGTAAAAGAGCAAGAGGAAGCGAATGAAGGAGGAGGTAAAGGTTTAGATTTAGACCTGAAACTTTCTTTGTAGGAGGGAATAGGATTGTGCAGTAGATTTCACGCATTTTGACCACTTTGCCACTAGATTCAGCTATGCAAAATCATTTTGTTTTAAGTTCAGTGCACCTATGCATATTGTTTTGTTGCGACCATTTTCTTTGTATTACTCTGAGAAAGCTCCACTTCATGCTATGCCAAATTACAGTGCACATCATTCTCGGCTGCTCTGCATAATTAGTCTCTGAGAAAGCTCCGGATACTTTTAAGATTCCAATGGCATGTGTAGCGATCCAAACTTTCAAAGAACATATTGGTCCCCCTTCTGAAAACAAGATCAGTTAAGTGGGAAAAGAGAATAAGTTCCGTTCTACCCATTAAGAAGGGGATTAGAGGCTCGGAAGTTAAATTGGTAGAAACCTCAATATATCAATGACGACCATGGCGAGTCCAGACCTACTGTCTGAATTGAATCCAAACCCTATGGACGGCTCTCCGAGCGCACATTTTGCTATAGTTGTCCGACTTAAATTGTAAGTGGTCCGACCACTACAACAAAACTCGCTCGGAAACCGTCCATACGGTCTGGATTGGGTCTGGACGGGTCTGGACTGAATCCTGACCCTGGATGGTAAACTATTGCTCTTTTTTATCCTTTTTTTTTATGGGCAAAATACATATACATGCTCTGTAAGTGGGACGGGCTTTTCCACCGTCAATTTCTGTGAAAAAAACTGGGTAGAATATTGATGAGAACGCTTATTAAATAGTATATAGAAGCGCCTTTCATGCAAAATTATGCACACAGTGCCAACACTGCGACGCATTTATGTAACTTCCCCTTTTGGGGCTGTTTGCAGCTTCCTATTTATGTCTATCACTTTACAGAAGACGCCGTCGCCGTCCCGCCGGTCTATGTTGAGGCCCGCTAGCAAGGGCTCTCCCCTTAACCAGAAATTAAGTAGAATGTGGTTTTTTCTTTTCTAAGAGTAGAATGCGGTTATTAGGACAGACCCTTGGCCAATAATACCTAGCAGGAAGCTGGGTAAGGTGCGGTGCCTTTTTAGTTCCAGAGAGAAAGCAAATAGAGATTCACCAGTTGGTCCTCAAACTTTAGGATCCTCCGTGCCAGGTGTGAGTCGATCTGAGCAAAGATGTTTTGGCTGCCCAAGTTATTTCAATCAGTCTTTGGTGGAGAAGTATCAGTTTCATTTGAGCAGCCTCGACTCACAAAACTAGCCAAGCAATCTCAAATAAGAGTCTCAACTACAACATTTGACTCATTGTGTTTAAAACTACCAAATTTCATCAATTTGGGCTCCTAAAAAAATCCAATTGTCAAAATTGTGTCACACGTGTTATAAATGAGCCATGTGACAGTTTTTTATCGTCAAATTTTATTTCAAGGTGCAAATTGATTGATTTTAAAAATTTAAAGACCCAATGTATCAAATGTGAGAATTGCGACCTTTATTTAAGATTATTTTGATAGTTTATAGGCTTAAAGTAACTTCAAACGTTAAATAAGATAGCATTCACAGTGGTCCAAAAGTTTACACAAATAGCATCAAACTACACCCCCACAAACTACAGTGATGTCTTTGCAAGGAGGTCAACCCATATTAGTTTTTTGCTCATTATTACACGTCCTGACTTCAAGCCAAACCACCCACAAATTTCGTCAAAGTTTTTGTATGTTACCGTTGTTAGAATATAAATTGTCTAAGTCCCGCGTTGTTAAGAATGTGAGTTTTTTTGTGTGTATTGGATCCTATAAAAAGGTCATTTGATGTACAAGTTAGAAAAACCTTGATAAATAAAGATGTAGCTAGCCCTTTAGGCTTTCTACAGTGGAAGTAGATCTCCCATAACTAACCACCTTAAGAAGTTCCTCTCTCTTTCTCTTCTATTCTCTCTCTTATTATCATCATAAGTGTTTCTCTATCTTTTTCTCCTATTCTCTCTCTTATTATTAACACCAGCTGTCAAGATATTGAAACAGAATTTACAGATAATATCTTTCGAGAGGCATCTCCTTATTGGTAGCAGTTATTTCAAACAAAATCGTATCAGTGAAACCAGCTTCAATTTAGAGAGCGAGACAGGGATAGATAGTTAATTTGAGTGACCATAAGCGTGAAAGAAAACGATTGATGAGTGACGGAAGACCCCGACATCAGAAACCCAGCAATTCTATTACCCAGCAGCTTTGAAAAAGAGCAAGCATATTAGGTGGTTCACACCAAAACACCTTTACTGGACCATGTTTAAAGACTTCCCAACCAACCAAGGTCCCTCCTTGTCGGTAGATTCTTCAAAGGGAGTTGGAATCTAAAGAGTATACTGCTGTTGGCAATGAAAGATAATGGTCAGTTCGGCAAAACAGCATAAGCTGAACCACAACGAAGTCATATTCTTTGACTGTTAAGGATCCTTGAGAAAGAGGAGGTAGAGCTATTGAGGACTGGAAGTTCTTCGGTAATAAAGAGAAGCTCGTAATTGATCAAAGCTACAGTCCGGCAGCCACAAAGAAGAGGAATGTGGTTGAAGAACCTGTTTTAACTCCATTTGAACCGGAAGGATTTTGCAGAACCGGAGATAGTGTATGCATATGTCTGAATAATAAGAGTTCATAAAAGGAGCAGGGAGAAAAAGAGAAGGAAAAAAAAAAGAACTGAAGGGATTAGACCCAAATTTTGTTACATTCTAGTGCCAAATTAAACCCAACAAAGTGGTTGAGTTGAGACTAGTTAGTGATCTTGCTAATGCTGTAAATATTAATGCCCAGTGAGCAGTAGCTATGGCTTAAACCGAAATTCTGCAACGAAAGTGCTATGTTCACGCCTAGGATGATTGCTACACTGATTGTCCCCTTTTTGCCTAGGAAAAAAAAACCAACACAAATACATGCCAGGTAGAAGATATACTTAGTCATGATATGACAAGAAACTTCATGCAATTCAAAGTGTAGAGCAGTAATGGAGCACTCCTAATTGGAATTGAATGGGTTTAAATGCATATAGGTAATTAAGTATATAGCTGTAAATAACTTTGTTTAATGGTATGTAGGTCCTAGCTTGACTAGTGTCAGATTATTTTCTACCCTTTTACTACAAAAGGGTTTCCTATGTACCCATTGAACAACTAAAGATGTTCTATATATGTTCCTAAAACTTGAGGGCTAGCGAAATGTAAATGCAAAAGAAGCATTAATTAGCAGACACCTACTTTTGTGCTTGCTCACCAAAAAAAAAGACACCTAATTTTCTGCTTTCATCGTATAATCTCTGTTCTTTGATGGAAGCCCAAAAGTAGGAGTCTCAAGTCAAAAGAAGCTACTGTACAAATTTCAACTAAGGGTTGGTTGGAAACCAGAACGAGAGAAACGATCAACACGTCTTTCAAAAGTTCCAGCTGAGAAGAAATACCACAATAATGCAGAGACCAGAGTCGCATACTAAACAGAGTCACCTACTCTTTGTCAACCTGAAGAGCTCGTTCTCAGTGGAAACAGTACCCTTGTACATTTCAAAAGGGATTCGTGTGCTTAGTACACCATTCAAGTACCAACCAATCTTACCTAGGGCTGTTCAACCCCGGTGTAGGTGCCGGTTGTGGCCAAAACCGGCACCTACACCGGATATACCGGTTTTAAAAAAAATGTCACCTACACCTACACCGTTAAGGGCAAAAACCGACCCGTAGCGGTGGCGGTTTTAGCGGTGGCGGTTTCTGGTAATCCTACATTTATATTAAATCATTTTTTTAACATGACACAGAATTTTATTCCCCAGTTCTCTGGGTTTTTCAGCTTCCAAAGATCAAGTTCCATCACGGTCAAAGTTACAACAAAGAAATGAAATCCACGTGTCAAAGTTAGCAACTCTCAACATTGAAGTAAAGTTGCAAACAAATTTAGTTATCTCTCCTTCCTCATTATCTTTGGCGATCTGTCTCAAAAATCAAGTTCCATCACGGTGCAAGGCATCAAATAATCAACTACTTGAAGCAAGCGCAAAATATCTTATGTACAAGTAGCAGTTTACAGATGATAGAAAGATAAGAAATTGACTACTTGGCATAAACAACACTGAAGATAAACCACAAGGGGAGAGAGGAAAAAAAAGGAATGAAAAGAAGAAAATCAGAAGCAACTTTTGCCCATTTCAGTGTTCACTTGGATACAGCCTAGGAGTGGAGAACAACTTAGTTAACTCTTTAGGTTCATAGACAAATTTTTCAAACAAAAGTTTGCCCCGGTGGGCATACTTGAATAACTAGATTCCGGATTGGAGACTAAACCATTACAATCCTACCACATACAGCAAATATTTTAGAATCCTAAAAAGATTACTTGAAGATATTTTTGAATGGGAAAACATTAACCTACCACCGATGAAGAATAGAAATATAGCAACTCTCAACAAAGAAATGAAATCCACGTGTCAAAGTTACAAGATTTAAACAGAATATCAATCAAGTAGAGCGATACTATGAAATGCAGAGACGTCAGAGACTTACAAACTCATAGCCTAATAATCAAACAGGTGGTCGGCACCATGTAAGTTAAGTTAATGTTCTTGAATTTCCACAAGACACAACTAAGTAATTTACAGCAACAACAACCAGCAACTAAGAAATTAAACAACCTAAACAAATCAAAAATTAACCTATATCAACCTAGGCGATGGATCTGCTCTCAAACAGAATCAACCTAACCAAATCATGAATTAAAATCAAAATCAATTAGAGAGAGACAGAGAGAGGAAATTTACACTGTGAGAAAGAGAGAGGGATGACGCAGCGTGAGAGAGAAAGAGAGGGGCGTGAGAGAGAGAGAGGGGCGTGACGACATCTGCGGGGGTGGGGGGCGGCTGGGGTTTCAGACTTTCACAAGGAGGGGGCGTGGCTAGGGTCAGTGAAGTGAAGTGAAGTGGGGTGAGTCGGGGAGAAAAAAACCTCGGAGGCGGCTGCTCCTGTGCCTGTGGAGGAGAAGCCGCCAGAGGAGGTAAAGGAGGAGCAGAAAAAAGAAGAGGAGAAACCGAAAGAAGAGGGGGTGACGCGGGGGGGCTTTGCAAGATGATTTTATAGGGTTTCCTCCAAATTCCTGCACCGGCACCTACACCGGGGTGCCGAGGCACCGGCAACCCAGTGCCGGTGCCACCGGAATTTTCCGGTGTCATTGAACAACCCTAATCTTACCTAGTAGCCAACATAAAAGGCATTTTCAAATTTGTGATATTCTCCAGCGAAAAATTTAGGTCAAAGTATTATATGACTCAACTACACTTTGAATGCTGTCCAAATTCAACATCATTATTTTGGTCGGATTATGAACATTCAAAGACCAATAAATTCAACCAGAAAAAGAAAATAAAAACCTCTTCCCCCCTTGTTTGGTAACATTGGGCATCATATTGTCAGAAAATAAAAAATGGACTATGTACAGTCTGTTTGCATTTTCGTGAAATACTCATAGGGAGCAATTTTTGTCCACTTTACTGTTTCTAGAAGAAAAGATAAATGGACAGCTTTTCAGTTATGCTCTCGCGGATATTGGTTTAACGGAATGGGTTTTCGATAAAAAAAAAAAAAAAAAAAGAACCAGATCTGCCCATAGATGCTCTATTCTCTTCTCCTTTAAGATCGAGTTATCTACGAAAGCTCCCGATCGTTTTTGCTCTCTTCTTGGTTGAAGAATCTTTGAATATGTTGTAAATATTCAAGTAAATCAAATCTGAAGGTTTTCTTCTCCTTGATCACCGTACACTTGAATACTAGGTGTGATAGAAGCTTCCAGAGGTTCTGGAGGTTCCAGCAGTGGTTGTTGATTGCACAAGGCATGTATGGAAAAATCAACCCGGTGAGAATCTTGTTTTCAAACGGTCATAGAGTTTCATGTCCCTGCAAAGTGCAGATCTAAATTGAGGAAATTTGGGTAAGATACACTGTGTTTAGATTAGTTAGGTTAGCATAATCTCTTAATCACTGTGTAATCGAGTTTGAAAATAGTTGATTTAAAAATCGGCGTCAGCCCGTAGAATTTTTTTTCTAAGCAAGCTGTATTCTATTAAATAACCAGGACAATCAAGGAGGAATCCTTGGATTATCACTAGACAAGCAATGTACATGAATACAAGATGTGGGGATATTCTCAATATTCATTGATCGCATCCCCTTTGCCCCTTTCTTATCATTTTGTGAAATATGTCTGCTAATTAATGCTTACATCTAAATCTCTGACTATGGCGACTGAGACTCTCTTTGGATCACGCTTTTGCTGCCCATTGAGCTACATTATGAGCCACCCTATTAGCTTTACGATTTACATGATGAAAGCTCCAAGAATGTGAGATTCCCATATATGGAGAATGTCAGAGATAATCGAGCTCATATGCCAATCACTCGGAATCACTACTTGGCATATTGCTTGCACCATAGATAAATTATCCCCTTCAAACATAACCTCTTCCTTAGAAAGAAGATGGGCCTCCTGCGCAGCAAATAAAGCTGCATGGGCTTCCCCCAGAATTGGAGGGCCTGGTGGCATGCTCTTTGTCCAAACAAAGAGAAGATCTACTGCAGAATTACGACACACAACTGCCATCATAGAGAAGGATGGACGAACTGCTACATCAAAGTTGACTTTCCAATAAGGGCCAACTGGAGGAATCCAACAGGACTTGACAGTTCGAGGGATAGAAACCCACGCTGCCTGATGTTCTTCATACAATCTCTGCAATCCTACTACAAGCTGGTGGAGATCCAAAACTCTTTGGTCATGAAAGATTTTATTACGCGTAAACCAAAGAGAATCCATGAGAATAACCGCAAAGCGGATAAAATTCTTCTGCTTTCTACAGGAATACCAAAGTGCGGTGTTGGACTCAAAATACATTTTATCCAATCACCAATATGTCGTTCTCCCATAGCATCAATGCAACTGCCAAGGGGATGCCTGCCACAAGAGTTGGGCAATGGGGCATGTGAAGAATATGTGTGCTAAAGACTCCACCGCACAATTACACAGCACACAAGAAGAACGGTCAAAGGCAGATTAAGAATTCTGCTAATAGTACTCTTGCAAGGTATAACATTCCATGCAGCTTTCCACAGAAATAGCTTAAGACGGTCTTGAAGGGGTAGTTTCCAGAGCTTTAGCCAATGTGCCAGATCCAATGGATTATAAGAAGATGCCATAGGTAAGTCCATTAAGAAATAAGTATACTTTAAAGAAAATTATCCTTTGGGATCTGCTATCCAACGAAGTTGGTCTCGGGCTGGTTGAATGGGTAGATGAATATTAAGAATGCAATCTGCATCCGCTGCCAAAAAAATACTTCGGACTAAATCTTCCCTCCAGAGACGAGTCCCTGGGATAATAAGATCTGCCACTCTAAAATTTTCTTCCACAACCACATCAGCATCACGAGTTCTTGGGATAAAGTATTCTGCAGATTGAACCCAGGGATCTAGCCAAATGCGAACATCTTCCCCCGACATAATGTGAAAGCATAGGCCTTGATAAAGTAATGGAGAAGTCTTGTAAATACCTTTCCAAAGCCATGAGGCAGAAGGAGAGAGTGAATTATACCGGATAAGGGTCTTGGGCATATATTTTGCTCTCAACGCTTGAACCCAGAGCTTATATGGATGAGCATGAATTTGCCATCCCAATTTGGTTAAGAGTGCAACATTTAGAGTTTCCATACGTTTAAGTCCCAGACCACCCATACTCTTGGGTTTACAAATGGATTGCCATGATTTGAGGATTAAAGAATGCTAATGATTAGCATTTGTTCCCACCAAAATCTCATCCTCATTGAGTCTAATTAGCGCCAACATATATCTTTCGGCAAAGCAAAATGGCTCATAGTATAACTTGGAAGAGACGATGCCACTGAACGAATAAGCACTAAACTAATATAAGACTTTGTCAAATTCAATTGCTGGCCTGACCAGCTCCCATATTTAACCAAGCAATCACGAATTTTCATCGCCTTGCTCTATTTTGCTTGAGTGAAAAGCAAGAGATTATCTGCAAAAAGCAAATGACTGATAGAAGGGGTATCTCGGCTAATACACAGCCCATGAATACATCCATCTACCTCAGCCTTTAAAAGCATACGAGAAAATACTTCGGAGCCAATAATAAATAAAAATGAAGAAAACGGATCCACTTGGCAAAGACTCCGCGAAGAGGGAAAAAAACCAAAAGACGATCCATTAAAGAGGATGGAGAAGGACAAGGTAGATAGTGATCATTGTTCCACCCAGCCAACAAAAGTTTCATGGAAACCAAAACATCGCAGAGCAGTGAGAATTAAAGGCCAATCTATACTATCACAAGCCTTTTCAATATCAGCTCTAATAGCCATGAATTGCTTACCCCGTCTGCGTTGCCTGTAGAATTTTTTTCTATTGAAGGAGTTATTCAAGAGTTTCTCTTCATCACCAAATCTTGTGTTAAGTGTGTGATTGAATTTCTTTGATTTAATTGTTATCATTTAACATTTCTTGTGTTAGTGTTCTTAGAATATCAATCTTGGTGATATTGAATATTTTATTCAAAGAAGGTTGAAGACAAAGGTAAAAATGTATTTGATTAGATCTGGTATATCTAATCTTGCAGGTATTGATAAATTGATTGCAAATCAATTTAGGTTTTTTGAATCTGTAAATTTCGTAACCTGTAATCTCTTTAGAGTTACTTACAGTTAGTTCAGAATTGCTCTGTATTTCACAGATTGTTTATACTGTTTTTACAGATTCTGTCTTACGTGTTTTCTGGATATTATTGAGTCTTTGGATATTGAAAGCATCGTATTTAGATTGATTTTAAATAGAATACGTTTTAGATTTAAAAAGATATTTGAGATTTTTTTTACAAAATACTTATTCACCCCTCTAGGTATTTCGCATATTGTTTGAGTCTAAATTAGGTTGTTCAAACTAAATTATATGCACAATTAAGGTCTTTGGGTTCATCCGAGCTTGATGCACAAAGTTGAGTGCAACAGATTTTCCTTCTAATTAAAAAAAATTGTCGTCATCAATTAATTATTGATTCTAGCGGTTCAACAAATGCCACAACGACAGCCTGAGCCACATTACACTCGGCTATAAATAATAAATGTTGGAGCTATTTCTCTTGGAAAACGTAACAAACCAAACAAGATGCGGAGGCATGCACACGACAAGGCACGATTGGGGAGATGATTTCAATAAAGCAGCTGTAATGAGGATAGACATTCTTTGCGTCTTTGCTAGCACAACTCCATCATTTCTTGGAAAATAGACCAAATAAGGGTTTTCCAATAGCAGCCTCTACAGACTGAACAACTTTTTTAATGATCCTTCCTTCTGTGGAATCAACTCTCAATGTATAATGTGATGGATGCAGCTATAAATCGCCTTAGCACCAAAAGAACCAGATAATTAGGTTGTCAGTTATATAACAAACCTGAAGCATAATACATCTCCATTAAAACTTGTCCTGCAGAATTAGGTTGCATGATGCACCACGAAAGACTACCTGTACAATATTAATGCAATGCCTTCATCAAATGGTCATAATTCAAATATTAAGTTCTACACTCAAAGCATTATGACAAGGCCCACAAAGACTTTTTACAACAAAGTTTTTGAGTGATGAATTTACCAACCGGAGGGCGCAGTACTCTGGACATTGCAGGAAAAGGTCAGAAATGTGAAAAGTTGGACTGCCCATCCACATTCTCACCGGTCACCAATTAATTTCATGATCACTATGTGGCCAATCTGATAATTGTTGCATTTATTAATTTCTGCCACCAGAGGATAAGCCATGTATAACCCTGGACTCCATGGTTCATTTCTAGACGTGATCTTAGCTTACTGCAATGTTAAGACTTCGCCTGAATATCAAATATGAGGCTCAGGAAGGGTGAGTATGCACAACATGTCTCTAAAATATTCTGCCTTTTATCCATTTACAAGCATTAGAGGTTGTGGAATCACCAATAGTCTCTGCAAGAACATAACCCATATTTAAAATGATGAAACCTATTGGCGTCCGTCAAGATGATCTCCCTCCCTGTTACTTTTGATATTAATTTGATTGCAGAATGACAGTCCCCACAAACCCTAAGATTCTTCGTCCAGATCATGTAGCACAAAGCTACCATCAGGGCAGTACCCAGCTTCTCTTAACAATCCGCTTAATCTCTCCAACATTGACATGATCATTTCTTGCTCAGGATGGCCGTTGCTGTCTCCCCCAGTAACCATATGTACTTTCTTCTCCACCTCAATCCAGCTACAGCCAGGTGACTTGCTCACACTCCTTGCTCTCATTTTTCTCCTCGTTTTGCGACATCATTCCATTTACCTTTGGACGCATAAATATTTGAGAGCAAAATGTAAGGCCCAGAATTTTTGGGCTCAAGCTGTACAAGTTTCTTCGCTGCAACTTCGGCCATCTCCAACTTCATGTGGGTTCTACAAGCGCCTCAAAGAAGCCCACACAATGGCATCTGCTTCGACAGGCATATTCTCAATTAAATTCATTGCCTCATATACCTTGCCTGCTCGACCTAGCATATCAACCATGCAAGCATAATGTTCAGTTCTTGGCTCCACTTGATATGTGGAGTTCATGGACTCAAAAATTTGAAGCCCTTCGTTAACTTTCCCAGTGTAGCTACACGCTGAAAGAACTCCAACAAAGGTGACATCGTCTGGCAAAATGTTCAAAGTGCACATGTCATGGAAAACCTGCAAAGCATCCTCTCCTAAACCGTGTTGGGCATACCCAGTAATGATGGAATTCCACATGACAATATCCTTGGGAGAAAACCCGTCAAACACCAGCTTTGCCTTCACAAGGTTGCCACATTTAACATACATTGTGATCAAAACTGACGCAACATAGACATCGTGATCGAATTGGGATCTCACCAACTGGGCGTGAACCTTTTTACCATGATCAAGACTAGCCAGGCTGGCGCAAACACAAAGAACACTGATCAAAGAAGGGAAGTTTGGCCTAACTCCTCTTTGCATGACAGCAAACAAATTAAGCGCTTGCAATTCAAATCCTTTCCGTTCATATACCTTTATCATTGCGCTCCAGGTTCCATAAATCTTTCTCCGAGGACGGATTGCCTCCGAAGGCTGAATGGATGGGGATTGCCTTCGGAGGCAATCCCGTTCCATCTTTCTCCCCCATTTGGTCAAACACCCACTTTGCTTTAGCTACCTCCCCATTCTGGCCAAATCCAATGATCATTGCATTACAAGCAACAATCGACTTCACCGGCATTGTATCAAAGAGGTCTGAAGCCTCTTCTATCCGCCCACTTTCAGTGTACCCCATCAGCATCACCGTCCATGGCACCTCATTTTTTTCTGGCATCACTTCAAAAAGCTTTCGGGCAATATCAACCCGCTGATTATGAAGATACCCAGAAATCATTGAAGTCCAAGTAACCACATTCCTACGAGGCATCTCATCAAAAATCTCACGAGCTTCAGCCAACCGACCTTCCCGACAATACCCTCCAATCATACTTGTCCTCGCCACCACATCCTTCTCGGGCATCAGATCAAAAGGCCGATAAGCCTCATATACCCGACCGTCCTGAATTAGTCCACCCATCATCACTGTACACGACACAACATTCTTTTCAGGTATTTGCCGAAATAGCGATTCAGCTTCAGAAATCATACCTTCTTGAATATATCCCCTGACAATCACAGTCCACGTGTTAGAAATAAAAATTTAAACTTTGATAATTGAGACATCCATTAGGGGAATACTCAATTGGATTAATTGTGTTAACTCACTTATATTTAAAATATTACATAAGGGAGATTATTTATAACCTAAAAGTCGCACATGCCCACATTGCCTAAGCAATGTGGGACTACTCATTTCTCAACACTCCCCCGCAAACTCAAGGTGGACAGACTGACAAACCTTGAGTTTGAAGTTACAAAATTAATTACAGAAAAAAATAATAATAAAGGTTGCCGGTACACGTCGGTACTACGCCGGGAGGATGCCGGTACTGAGCCGGAAAATTGCCTGTACTATGTCGGATGGTCGCTAGAAGGTAACCGAACTAAAGCCGAAAACCTTGCTCCGATACCATGTTAGAAATAAAAATTTAAAACTTTAGATAAATTAGACATCTAATGAAACCCAATTGAATTTATGACATCTCATTTATGAAAATTAAGATACAAGAGGGGCTTATATATATAAGCCAAAATTTTCCTACTCCCCACATTGATAAGCAATGTGGTACTCTTCACATTTCAACACTCCCCCACAAACTCAAGGTGGACAAACCGACAAACCTTGAGTTTGGAGTTACAGAAAAAAATAATTACAAAGATTGCCGGTACTAAGCCGGGAATTCGTCGGTACTGCGCCGGGAGGATGCCAATACTGAGCCGGGAGGTTGCCGGTTCCGAGCCGGGAAATTGCCGGTACTGAGCCAGATGGTCGCCGGTTCCAAGCCGGGAGAAAGCCGGTACTGAGCCGGAAAAGTTACCGGTAATAAGCCGGGAGAAAGCAGGTACTAAGCCGGAAAAGTTGCCGGTACTAAGCCGGATGATCGCCGGGAGGTAACCGGACTAAAGCCGAAAACCTTGCTCCGATACTATGTTAGAAATAAAAATATTTACAATTTGATAAGTGAGACATCAATTAAGAGAATACACAATTGGATTAATTGTGTTAACTCACTTATATTAAAAAAGTTACATAAGAGGGCTTATTTATAGCAAAAAATCTAACATGCCTAAGAAATGTGGGACTACACATTTCTCAACACCACGAAACAACATTCCTTTCACGCATCACATCAAATATTTTTCTAGCTTCCCTAATCATCCCATGCTTTATATACCCGGATATCAACCCGTTCCAGGAAAGTGTTCCTCTCCGGCATTCTCTCAAATAAAATCCGGGCTTCATAAGGCCGAAAATTCTGGAAATACCCAGAAACAATAAAGTTCCAAGCGACAATGCTTTTATCACACATCTGATCAAACACCCTCCGGGCATTCTCGACTTGGCCAATGCGAGCAAACCGCCCAATCTGAGAAGTGGAGGAAATTGCAATACTTGTACAGTAAATTCGATATGGCGTTAACCTAAACTTCATTGATAAAGAATCTGAAGGAAAAGGACGCAAAATTCAGAATTCTGATTGGGTATTTTTACAATGTAGATTTTCCAGAAACCAAAATTGGCCGGAAATTGTGCAACAGTAGTAGAGAGGCAAGAACTTTGTGCTTCAGAATTCTGGAGACTTGGTTCTTCTAACTTTTAACTACGACGCAAAAGCTCGCAAGATAATACTGAGTCGTGGAGCGCGGGAAATTCTCAAGAGGTAATGACCCATGACTATCAATATTTTAAGCTTCATTAAAAAAATAATAATCTATTTTCGTTAAATTATTTTTTATTATAATATTAATTGAAAATTTTCTCTTTAATTTTTTTTATCAATTTTTATAAATTATTTTTACCTACTTTCATAAATTATCTTATTTTTTATTAATTCTCAAGCTTCAAAATTTTAATAATCAGTTTTTTTTTATCGCCCAGTTAATGCGGCTGTATGTAGTCCAAACTTTGCCGTAAGAAATTTTGCCTTGGCTAGCTCATCTGCTAAAACGGCCATATTTTTTTTTTTTTGGGTCAGTATAAACCGCCATAACTTCAAAAGGCCGCGAGTTTGATTTTAGCTACGGCTAAATGTTTTAAAATACTTCCATCACCATCAACAAATATATATATATATAGAACAAACTATATTTGTTTCCACCTATGCTTTTTAAAAAAAATATATATATAATTCAAATAATAAAATATATATCTTCCTACCAACTTTTCAACATATATATACATTCAGAACAAATTATTGATAATTTGCAACTATGATCTTGTTTTTTTTTAAATATAATTTAAATAATAAAATATATATCTTCCTACCAACTCTTAGGATAAAGTAGATGTTTCACATGATCTCGAGTTCATAATTTCTTATTCCCAAGATTACCTAAGAGAGTTACATGGGACTCTCTCCATTTTAACCACAACCATTGATGCATGGTACAAAGTTAACTAATTAATGAAACTTTAATGATATATTAGGCGGGCAATTAACCAGAAGAATCATTGTAGGAGTGGTAGTTTAGGTCATACAGGGGAAGCAACTCTTCCATAGACATTTTTTGCTAGGCAAGTCTACAACACTCTTACCTTTGCCCAAAATCTTACCTTTCCCAAAGATCGTCAAGCTTGCGCAATCATTACAAGAACAGAGAGACATATGAACTTCAATGTTTGCACACTAGTGGTATGCCTTAATTGTCAACTACTACAAAAGAAATCAAACGCGGTAGGGGGTGTAGAATGCGCTGTAGAAAGCACTTTTGAGGCTATAAAAGTGTTTGCAGCCTCGGTGTAATGGATCCCATCCCAACTTACGAGTTGAGATCCTTCATTGCAGACCTGATAGCCAGGCTGACCACATGTCACCTTGATGTTGTAATTGTATGGAGGACCTCCATAGCCGCAGCATGCCATCAGTGGAGTTGAAAAACCTACATGGTATGGACCAATGATATCACTAATCTTAGCATATATCAGTTTCTCTAATCAAATTAGAACTTCTGCAAATTGAGTCATTTGAACCAGAACTAGGTTAAGATATGTCAACAAGGCTTAGATTAGGGCGCAAATTTCAAAATGAAGGACTTGAGAAGCAATGAACTTACCATATTTGGTGGAATTAGCAATCAGATCATACTTGATGGTATATATATCTACATAGACTATATTAGCATCCTTCAGATCAGATCTCATCTCTTGGCATAAAAGGCTCAGTCCTTCATTGAACAATCTTGCAGCAGAATTGTAACTTGAAAGACATCCATATGAATCCAAATCCTTCTTCTGAACTAATGACAGTTTTTGAGGTAGACAACCCAATGGCCCAGTGTTATGTACCCAAAAGTTCCTGCCACCTTCATCATATAAGGTCTGCATTTGGCGTGCAACAAAAACTAAGTTTTATAAGGGCAAGTATGCGACCAAATTGTATGGTCCCAATGCTATATATTACCAACAAAAGAGTAATATATTGGCAGGAGCATTGTGGAATTCTCTTAATAAATATTGTAAGCATATAGAGTCACCTTGATAGCATTATGTATTTCTCTAATGACTGATGGAATTCTTTTCACGACTTCCGCATACGTTTCATTCTTGGAGAATGGATCAGCAAGGTCATTCTGCCCCATGTCAATCATGTAAAGTGCATTTCGGAACCCTTCATCGTTTATCAAGTTTCCTGAATCTGTGGAAAACGACTCTCAGTTTTGAATCCCATATATGATCTTGATTCACGAGGCAGGACAGAACAGACGTTGGAGTAAATTTTTTTTAGCATTCTCCAATATTCAGACCATCTTACTTCTGCATGAAAAATAGGTGCCCTAGTTTTGTCCATACATGCTGGAAAATCCATCATTCAAGATCAAGTAAGATGAAAAAATACCGCCAAAGGGGTTGACCTAGTGGCTAAGGCTTAGGCCTTAGTGGTTTGCTCCCTCCAAGGCCTCAAGTTCAAAACCTTATTTGTACTACCAACCCTTTGGGGCCATCCCTAGTACCTTTGACTTGGTAATTGTTTGGTTTGTGTGGGACAAACGAACTGCACAGTAGGGCTGCACAACCGGAAATCCGGTCTGGTTTTTGGACTGAAAATCCGGTTCGACAGGATTTCCGGTTGTAACTAAAATGAAGGACCGGACCGTTTTTTTTTTGTAAATCAGGGGAAAGGGAGGATTTAATTTCGAAAGGGGGAAGGCCAGAAGGGATCAAGGGACTAGGGAGGGCGTCAAAATGCATAATTTTGACTTAATATTTTTATGTTTTACGTTTAAAGTTTGTATTAAAAAATTAAAAAAATATTTATTATTTAAATTAATAAATGTGGTCCGGTCTAGATCGAATCCCAAATGGCCTGGACGGAACCGGATTGGTAAAATCGGTTTTTTAAATGCGGTCCGGATCGGACTGGATTTGGACTACTAAGACCACAAATCCGGTCCGGTCCGCGGTTCGATTATGTGCAGCCCCACTACACAGTTCCTGTGATTAGTCGAGATGAAACTGGCCCAGACACTCGGAAAAAGAAGGGGTAAAGTCATAGTTAGCCCCATAAGTATGAGTAAAAATTAAATTGGTACTCCTAATTATCAATTCGGCGATTTAAGACCCATAACTTTTGAAATTCATCAATTTTAGTCTCCGTCTAAATTAGCCTTTAAATATGAAGGAAAAAAATCATGCAAAATAACCACAATGTTACTCCAAGACTAATTTTTTAATAAATAAATAAAATAAATAAAAATTTAAGAAATAAATTAAAAATAAATAAATTAGTGAAATAGAGTTTCAATGGTTTTATTTAAAAAAAATATTACTTTTTTAAAAAAATTTATTTTTATTTTTAATGAATTTTTAGTACTTTTATCTTGGAAGGATATTTTAGTCATTTTGTATGATTTTCCGTCAAATTTAACGGTTAATTTAGAAAGGGGCTAGAATTGATGATTTTCAAAAGTTATGAGTCTCAAATCGCCGAATTGATAATTAGAGGTGCCCATTTAATTTTTGCTCATGCTTATGGGACTAACTATGATTATACCAAAAAAAACAGCACATTTGGTTCAAGTGGTTCGCTCATATTTAGAAGACATTCATGCATACTAACAAATTTCACCAATGTATATATATATAAGAACAACTAGGAATGTCAAGCTTTGGCAAAAATGAGCCAATAATGTAAATCTAAAGTAAATTAAATGGTACCTGCAGCGGTAACAAGTTCAAGGGTGCGAGCCTTGAAATGAAGGAACTGCATAACCTGAATAGTCAAAGAAAATGGGACATATTTAGGGAGGGTAGACGACCCAACCACTGCAAAGTTTGCCCCATTTGTGAACTTGAAACCTCCCAAAGAGTCAAGGTATGGGCTCACAAAGGTTCCATTCAGACTGTGGCCTGCAAAATATACAATACACATATTTTTTAGATATTTAAAAAGTGTAGTTCCCACTTCCCAGCATTGGATCCCATGTCCCTGCCACCCTGACAGACCACTGGGTGGGCACTTGCAATTATTAGAGGAGGGAGAAGAAAAAAGTTGAATAAGAAAAGGATACTACAATACAGTTGTCCCCCACATACATACTGTGAATATTGTGCAAATCAGGCTAGGATTAGATCCTCGTGTTCTTTCTTGGTCCAACAAGTATACGCACCAACCTGAATACCAGAGAGATGATGTTATGAATGGACCCCTATAGCCCCCTACTCTGTCTAAAGCGAACCTGCGGATCAGAAGGACTTAAACACTGGACAGTGGACCCATAAGTAGTTCCCTTCTAAAGACGAGCGGTGAAAATGTGCAAACAAGAAGGGCACGTAAAGTAGGAAAAGGTAAGCCCCCTACTCTATCTAAAGCGAACCTGCGGATCAGAAGGACTTAAACACTGGACAGTGGACCCATAAGTAGTCCCTTCTAAAGACGAGCGGTGAAAATGTGCAAACAAGAAGGGCACGTAAAGTAGGAAAAGGTAAGATATGTCTTAAACTGTGGTCAAAAAATCAAACACCATCCGTATAAGACTGGACCCGCCTCTGAGCCTCGTAAAGCAGGACAAAACTCTATCACGAGATTCACATCGATGGGCAGTGGCAAGGGGACCTCCCCACTGTGTTGGTCCCACAGAGGAAGACTTTGAACCCGTCGGTCGGCATCATTAGTGTGGTTCATTTGAAACACTTTATAATTCCTATTAACCCAGTGCAACAAGCAATGATGGTAAGTTTCGATTTGAAGAAGATGGTTATAAAGAAGGCCCACTTACAGAGGAGGTCGATTAGGAGCCGTCCATCGCACAACCGCCCGGTTGATCTGCGGAAGAAGGAGCGACCATTGGGAAAATTCACAGGGAAACCGAGTCCGGCAACGAGTCCACCGGTGTCCGAGTTGGAGTCCCCGAAGTTGAATATAACCGGAGGTCTCTTGCAGTGACCCAGAACAGGATGTGGAAGAGACAGCAGAGAAAGCAACGGAACAAGCAAGAAGAAAAAGAGGAATCGGTAAAGAGAGTGCGAGACCATAGCGGGATTTAGACAGCGAGCGAGAGATAGAGAGAGATCGGGGGGGAGAGTGGCGATCTTTGTACTTTGGTTGATGCTTTTACCTTTGGTTGTTCGGACTTCCGGACTCATTTTCTACCATTTTATGTCACTATTTGAGGATGTTGGGTTTGTCGGGCATAGGTTAGCGTCATGGTCTATACTGTACCTTTTAGTAAGTTGCATGTGATCATCGTCGAACTTCGTTGTCGGTCACTGGGATGATGATGGGATCGTCTGGAAGTTATCTTATGCAATCGATACATCCAATGTGCACGAAGCTCACATTCTACGCATGTGAACCGACACATTCTTCTTTTTTTTTTATGAAACAAACTTATATTATATATGGAAAAGGCAAAAGGACATACAAAGCAAAACAATTATGCTACCTACCTTAATTGGTGTAAGATTTTTTTTAACAAACACATCTAAAATTCTGTTTTCTCCGACTAATTATAGTATGAGCCAGCATTGAGACATGTAGAGGTGGAGGTTTTTTTTTTGTGTAGTTGTCTTTTTCTTTCTTTCTTTTTTATCAGAAGTGGTAGTTAAATTTCTTTTTGTAAGATTTGGTGGGTGGAAATATGGATGAAGAATTTGGACATATTTGGGAAGTGGGTTAGGATTTAGTTTTAGTGGATTTATATTTTAAATTTTGGATTCGAAACTGAAGTGAGACCAAAAATTTGTTTGGTTGGTTAAATTTTGAATACAAAATGGGCCGACCACCTTGAAAGGCACTGTTGGACGTATAGCTTTGCATTGGCTTTTGATGGGCCAGCAGATATCCCAGGAGACCCTCGTTCTGAACATGGACCTATTTTCTCTCTCCTCTTAGCTTATCAAACCATGTCTATCTCTCTAAAAATTTCAACGGCAAGGCTAACCAATACCAGACAAATTCTAAATACTTCTGTAATTAGTTTGAATTATTTTGGTAGTAAGTAGGGGTTGAAAATCAACCCCTCGGCTCGATTCGGATTCCTTGCCGAACATCGAATCAAGGAGGTGAATTTCTTGAAATAAATAGTTTAGGTTGTGGAGAGGAAAGAGGGAAGTTCACAACCTCGAATTGGCTCATAATTGTTTGGGCAGACAAGCAAAGCAGGACCTCCCAAAACCTGTCGAGCCCAATCAGCTAAACTAGCTGGAAAATACTTCGACCGGGAAGCTCCGACCACTCAAATATCTTCGAAACCTGAAAAACAATTCAGTTAAAGACAATTAGTAGCAAAGAGTAGTGATTTCTGTACCAAAAATATATATAACTCGCGCGACATACCGAATATTACTTTCCACTTAAAGTTGAAGGATGTTATATTTCCTGATAAAGCTTTGAAGTTGATGTCAGCTAGCGCAAAGGACCCGTGATTTTTACGTTTCATATATATAGCACACGTATAGCGTGTGTACATGCAGTTCCCCAAGTTTCCTCCATCCTGATCGGATCCAACAGACATGTGACCCAACATCATCATGAAAAACCGATATTATTCGGATCCCTTGCCTTCTTCTTCTTATTGATCTCACTTGGATACCAATGTGGGATCGATGCATGGTTTCATCATATAGCCGGCCTGATCGGGCACTCTCCAAACCTCCTCCATTAACTTCTACAACAAATAGCATCATTAATTTGGATATGAACTCACAGGGTAACTTTCATTACTCCCATTAATTAGCTCCTTAATTTCCATGTTAGATGATAATTAATTAATGTGCAAAACTAGTAATGAATAAAAAAAAACTTGTTGTTTGATAAACTTGTAGGGATATATGTGCATGCAAGTGCACTAATGCTGCGTATGGTTATTTTTGTTTCTAAGCACAAGGATTATTCCTAATTAATCTTTATGCAATTTTAGATTATATATAGGTTAATGTTCAGACGCGAAATAGTGGCTCCGCTAAGCATCAGATCGTATTAGTTTCTGTAAATGATTTCCTCCCAACCTCGGCAATATGTCAGCTTTTCAGGAATTAAGCTTGCACAGAATTGATAAAGGTCAAGCAAGTGCATGCATATGTGAACATCAAGAACCTCAAAAGGAGCATTCTGTCAAGCATGCACTTGACAGCGTACGCGCTCAATTAATTTTTTTTCTTCTAAACAACAAATCCTTTATTAATCAAACTACCAACCAAACTCAAGGAGGTTTAAAAACCCATTGGCCAAGTAATCAGCATTCTAATTTTCTTGACGTGAAATTTTAAAAAAACTCCACAATGGTCTATGAATCGCCATCTCTCTAATGGCTTCAACTGAAAAACCAGCTTCACCTTCAACACTTACTAAAAGATCCTTAATACCCAATATAGTAGAAAGATAATCACTCTCAAACATCACATTTAACACTCCTCTTATCCAAGCTTCCCCTGCTGTCATCCTTACGGCCATCACTTCCGCCAATAATAAAGGAGAACATTCTAGGAAATATCTTCGCACAAGCCCATACAACAACACCATGATGATCATAACAGATACAAGCCAAAGGCACAAAAGATGACTTAACAGCAGCATCTATATTGATTTTTGAAAAACCAAGTTTAGACACTAACTTCACCTAGAGGGGGGTGAATAGGTGAAATATAAAATTTATTTAAACAAAACAAATATTAAAACAAGTTTTAATACTGAACAGCCTAGATAGAACAATAAATCAACACAATCATCAAAACCGAAAATCAACTTGTAAAGAGATCAATCAAACATAAGGAGACAAGCGATTTGATGACGAAGTGGAAAACCTTTGAAAAACCATTCAAAGGAAAAATCACTCCGGGCTAGCAGCCACCCGAAATCCACTAAGAAGAATAACTTACAACCGTGATTCAGACACGGGCAACCCCAGTTGGTTGACTCTGACACCCCTGAAGTAATAATCTAAGCTACCTCGCTCAGATCCGCTCCAAGCGGCATTCACCTCAACGCCTTGAGGTTCTTCTTAAAGGTCTCTACGAACAACCTTGTTCATCAGCACTCCTTCACCACCATGAAGGAATCAACACAATATGATTGAAGAATGAGGAAGAAATCTTCTACCTTGAAGCACAAAATCTCACAACCCTTATCACCAAGAAGGAAGGCAGCCAAAACATTCAAAAACTCCTTAACCTCATTTAGGACAGCCACCCTCGAACATATTAGGGTTTCACGTGTCTTCCCAAAAGGAAACTCCAAAAATTCAGCATTTTCTGAAATTCGCCAAAGACCGCTCAAGCGTCGGTCGAGCGCTCGTCGAACACAAGGCTTCTGTCTGAATTTTTCACAGTGTCGCTCGAGTTGCTGTCGAGCTGCTGTCAAGCGTGGCGTCTCTATATAATGTTCTCCAAGGACGCTCGAGCGCTGGTCGAGCGTGACAAGTCTGTCTGCATATTCCAAGGACGCTCGAGCGTATGTCGAACGCTGGTTGAACGGAATGACATAATAAACAGACCACTTCTAACTCTTGAACATGTAACCATACTTACAACTCAAACACGACATATTTTGACATGGAATAATGCCAACACGAAAATACCCTAACAATTTTAAACACCCCATCTGGTGGAGCTGTCCAAATCCTTCTCTCTCCAAGCCACCAAATGTTGCTGATAACACCTCTTGATACGATTAAGCAATAGGATAAGTAGGAATACATTCATGAACTTTTTGATTCCTTGCAAACCATATCATATCCATTGCCACAACTATATAGACCACAAGCATGTTCATCACATGAATTTATCTCCAGCCTTTTCCTTGGATTAATAACAACCTGAATCCAATCCACAATAGATGATAAATTGAGCATCTCCATATTCAAAGGCCAAGGTGCCTGACGCCAAACACATTGAACAATCAGGCAATAGAACACATGCTCCACTATTTCCACAACACCTTCACACAATGGACAAAATTCAAATTCTATCAAAACATTAGGAATAATACAAGCAAGATGATTACGAGTAGGAAGGGCATTCCATACAACTCTCCAAAGAAAATGCTTTATACGATTGGGAATCTTAAGTCTCCAAAATCGCTTCCAATCTTCACAAGATAAAATTGCCATAGGAGGAATCCAGTCCTTTGTAATCTCCAGGTACATACTTTTAACAGAAAATTCCTTATCAGAAGATAATATCCATTGAGCAAATTCTTGTTTAATATTCTGTGAAGGACAAAGTCGAAGAATTGCATTTGCACTATTATCATAAAAAAATCTCCTTTATAAGCTCCTCATTCCAAACTGAACCTTTATCATTCCATAAATATCGAACCTTCAAATCCATATCTTCATGAATCTTCAAACCTCTAGGCATTGGTCTGAAATGATCTAACTCTGAAAGCCAAGGATCATTCCAACAGCTCAATTCTGAATTCCTCCCCAACTGGAAACAAATTCCTTTCTCCAGCAAAGGCAAAGTCTTTTGAACTCCCTGCCATAACCAATAAAAGACACCAGTAGTGTGTTGTATACTAACAACACCATTCTTACAATACTTTGCCCAAAGCACTCTTACCCACAACATACTTCTCTGACTACATGATTGCCAACCCAACTTTGAAACTAAAGCATAGTTATAGTCAGAAAACAATCTAAAACCCAAACCACCATTTCCCTTTGGCCAGCATAAAGAAGACCATGCTCGTGGAACAAAGTTCCTGTTTTTCTCCTATGGAAATCCCCACCAGAATTTCCTTATCACAGCATCCAACTCAAGACAATATCTATTGGACAGTAAGAAATTTGACATAAAATAGGTAGGTAAAGCAGAAACTACCGATTTAATCAAACAAGCTCTTCCAGCTTGAGAAAACATTTTTGACTTCCATCCAGTGATCCTCTTCAACATGTTTGCTTTTAACTCCAAATGCACTTGCCTTTTAGAACGAGGCAAAACCAAAGGTAACCTAAGATATTTCCCTGGTTGTAGCTGATGCTCAATCCCTAATATACCAGACAAACTCACAATAGTAGATTGTTGTACACTCTTAATGAAAAAAACCGAAGACTTCCTAAGATTCAATGATTGCCCAGACCACTCTGCATATTTATGGAAAACGCGCTCAATTAATTACTTTGCACGAAATTATGTAAAGAGATGAAATTATATATAATTGGCTCTAGTTACCAACGAAGTAACAATAACTTGTAACTGGCTATATGATGCTTGAAGTCCTTTTTTGTACTTTTAAGAGAAAGCTAGGAATGATAATTCTTGCCCACTTATTTGTTTAAGGTATAGCTTGTTTTCCTCGAATGGAAAGTGGATTTCACATTTTGATCTTTAAAATGAGATTCATTAATTATGTATTTTTTGGATATAGAATAGTTCACCTACAATTTTACCGAATAATTATTCTATTGTTACGGACACAAGTAATTAATTATATACATCGACAGTTAATGGTAGAATATCCCCTGTTCAATATAGTAGGGAATTACAAATTCCACGTGTATATGTAGAGATGAGGAGGAGGATAATGTAATTCGAGTAAACCAAATAGGTAGAGTAATTTGTGTTTGAGAGGGATCGTTACAACTTAATGAAGTTGTTAGGCTTAATTACTGTTGCAATCCGTGTGGTATTGATTTTTAATAAATTAGTCGCTGAGGTACAACTTTAAATATGCCGGACCCTATCTCCATTTTTCAGACAAAGAGGCTCTCTCATCCACCAAATGTCAACATATTAACTGAGACAGAGTCCAAGATATGTTATTCGACCTCAACAATGGACATCTCGACCCCTACTCTATATCGAACTTTCATTAGTAGGTTAATTTTTAGTGGACGAAATGACACATATATTTGAAACATATATGGACCACAGTGCCCAAGGTGTTTTTTTACTAGGACTCAAAGTGTTGTTTTACTAGGACTCAAAACGACCATGTTTTGAACCCTATTTTAAAATAAATAAATAAATATGCTAGAACCCGAAATGGAGAAAACACGGAATCAGAATTTCGGTTCCCACTGAAATTTTTACACACACTTACAAAATTGTATCTATGAACTAATTTGTTAAAAATCAAAACCACTATAACAATAATTAAGCCAAGTTATTACAACCTCTATCACGTTTTGGTCTATGTACTGGTCTTTTTGGATTGAATGAAGGTTTTCAATACAAAAAGACTAAGATATTTTCGTAAAGTGCTGAAATAAATCCTTAAATTTGAACCCATGTTTCTCCAAATTCTTAAACTTGCATGTTCTTTTCCAATTTAATCCGTTTATTTCACTAAACACAGTCGTAGTTTTTACGTTTTTCATAGTGACATACAGCCGGCCGGGATCGAGGTATTGGGACAAAGACGTACACTCCCTGCTTACCCAAAAAAGAGGGGGCGATTGAGAGAAAGAGAGAAACTTGCAGGTTTGCAGCTGTCACTTTTATCTTCTCTATGGTACTAGCTTCTTTCAGAAGCCTTTGCTACATGCTACCCTTATTCGAGCTAATTGTCAAAATATACGTCTTATGGCAAAGGCGATTTCGTATCCCAATCAGCTAGTGTCTTGCTTTACATGTTTGTTTGTCCAAAATTTTGGGGTCCAAAATTTCCAACAAAACAAACATACTTCAAAATTTTCAACTTTTACACATATACTTCAAACTTTTCACAAACTCCAATAAACTTTTCAACATTTAAAAGATTCCCAAAATTTTTAGAATATTGTCCAAAATTTCGGTAAACAAACATACCCTTAATCATTCAGGTCCCAAAAAATTATAGCATACAACGCTTAAGAGTTCTATTTTTTAAACTAGCTGGTGCATGGGCACATTTGAAAGGGTTTCGTGTACCGATGGAGAGAATTTAACAGAGAGCTAGCTGGGTTTTACTCGTTTAGACTGCTACGTACCAACGTCTCTCATTCCACGTTTTTTTTCGCACAATTAGAAATTGCAGCTATTGGTAATCCTTGTTCTGCTTTAAGGACAAAAAGTATGATGATCAGTTCTAACAGCCAGATCAGGCCAGGACCCACAAAACAAGAAGGGACACCCCAGATCCCTTTTTTTTCTGATTTTGCTTGCATAAAAGGAATTTGGTTGCTTCAAGGCTCTCCCCTGTATGTAAGCAATTAAAGCTGGCAAGCCCATGACATAACTGAAAGCCCCTTTATGGTGTAGTGCCATTCACTTGTTCCCACGCATTAGCCCAGGTGTTGCAAGAATTAACAAGCCCTCAACGGTTTCTCTCTTTTTCCATGCAAGATTCTCTTTAGTAATTGCTTTCTGTTGTGGCTCTTGGCCTCTATATCTATGGGTTTCCCATTTCTCATTCTATAAGCTCTCTCCTTTTCTCTTTCTAGAGAACACCATATCTCCATCTCTCTTTGAGAAAGTGGTGGGTGGGGTAGAGAAAATCTACAAGAAACAATGGCCGGTGATCTTATGCCTTTGTTGGTCAACGTTCTACTGCAAGTTGGCTATGCAGGAATGAACATTATATCAATGCTTGCAATGCAATCCGGTATGCACCCACTTGTCCTCGTCGCTTACCGGCAAATTTTCGCCACCGTAGCAATGGCTCCCTTTGCTTATTTCATGGAGTGGTAAAAAACTCAAACCTTGAGAAACTAGTTATTACCATAACTTTGTTCCGGTTTTCTTGCATATGGATTTTCTTTACACACATTTCGCATGTCTGGTTTGCTTTACAACGGTTGGTAGGTTTTGGACTTCTCTTCAACATGGGAAGCTTTAATTTTCTGATCTCTTAAAAGTTCTTGAGATGGACTTCAAACAGTACTAACATATAACCCGTTCATTCTTTTCGTTGATTCGGATTCTTTTTGCTTTCTTTTAGTGCACCGTCGTTAGATTCACATGTTACTCAGTACCATTCCGACGCAATGAGATTGGTACTTTTCAGAGAAAATATACAACTTCTTGATCTTTTCTGAACTGTCAGTTGGGCAGAAAATTTGCTTTATACTAAGAACAAGTAGTATTTGGGCTAAGAAAGTTGGGAAATCAGCATATCTTGTATCTACAAGATACAATGTCGACGTATACTTTCAAGCTGCGTTTTTCCTTATATTATAGAGAGAAAAAAAACATCGTTTCAAAAATTCTAAAATGCACTTATTAAAAGCTAAAAGCTCCTTGAATGTTTTGAGAAGCATGGGATTAGGAAGAGGACTTCGCTCTGCTTATATACGGCAGAATAGAGGGAACACATGGTTTCTAGCCTTGTCCTTGGCCTTATTAATATCGTTTGTAAGAGCTAACCTCTTTAGCTATTGAAATAATTCATCCTTGATCTGCGTGCAACAGCCTGACACTTACAAGGTGGCTTTGCAAGGTCGCACCGTGCGATATTGTAAAAGCACTCTGTCACCTTGCTTGCTTTGCTAGGTGCTTGCCATTCATGCAGCCATGATTGCATTGTTCAACGCGTCAAGGCATTTAAGAATGGCTAAGACCTCTCTTATGATAAATATGCTTCACTAATAAATGCTTTCAAGTCCTTTTCATGCAATTCTCATTAATTAGGATTTGCTGAAGTTTTTCAAATTGTACGCCTGGTTGCGCAGTTCTTAATTTGACACGACTAGATATCTCAGCACTTCATTTTTCCTCTTTCTATCCCCCACTTTTATTTTTCATCGAGTGCACAAAGCGCGCATGAGCTTATTTGTGGGGACATTTAAGTATAAAGTATTCTGTAAGCGTAATATTCGCGCGCTTCCTTAAAAAGTAGTAAGCATATAACTTCCTTCCGGGTTCTCGCATGCTGCTTGTATTTGCTTTAGTCACAGTTTGCTTGTTTGGTTGCTTTGGAGCTGGTTCTTTTTGGACTTTTCCTCGAGAAAGAAGGAAGCCAGCTTTCAGATTTCCTTCCTTGAAATGGGCTTGGAAAGTAACATACTATATCTCGGTTTGTTTTATCTGATCCGTTTTTTCCCTTTGTTCGGTAGATGGTCTACACATGTTCAGGTTCACTTGTGTATACGTAATTTTGTCGCACGCGGAGTCAATGAGAGCGTACGTGTAAAGAGAGAAAAGAAGGAAGAGAGTCTCAGAAATTCTGAAGTTGCAATTAATTGAAGAGGTTCTTGAAAGTACTCGGTGGATGACACTAAGTAATCACTAGCATTTCGGCAAAATATAGAGGCCATGCATGCATGTGTGCCACGTAGTTTGTCTTGTTCTTGCCCAGGAACGCCAGTTGTTTGGGTAGAGCCCTGCTGACAGGTGTATTTAAGATGGCTTGACTTCGCATGCATGCATGGTTCCCACTCTGTCAGTTCTTCTTCCTAGCTCTATAGAGTTAGTTGTTAGCCACTCATGCATGCCTGCATGGTTGCCTCGCGTACAACATCAAGGCATGCATATATATATATATATATATATGCCTTGTGGTTATTTTTCACTCATTTTCTTTCTGCAGGAAGACGAGACCCAGGATTACAATGCCTATTTTGTTCCAGATAGTATTGTGTTCGTTAACAGGGTAAGTAGTCATTTGATCTTCGGATTGGCGAATAAAGTCTGATAGTTTTTTCCTACAAAAGTTATCGTACATATGATCTTTGCTTTCCTTTGTCAGGGCAACAGGAAACCAGCTCCTTTACTTCTTAGGGTTAAAAGAATCAACCCCAACTATTGCATGCGCATTAACTAATACTCTTCCAGCATTCACCTTCATCCTTGCAGTCATATTCAGGTAGTTTAATCTAATTTTTACTTCTGTTCAGGAATGGATGGAAATGGCAGTAATTCGCTTCTTATATATCACTACTCTTTTCATGAGGTGACTGAAGTTTCAAGCTGATGTTTGGTAGGCAAGAATATGTGGGAATCAGGACCAAACCAGGGCAAGCTAAAGTACTAGGGACAATTATATGCGTAGGTGGAGCTCTTCTATTGTCCTTCTACCATGGACACAGCATAAACATAGGAGAATCTGGAATTCACTGGACATATGCACAGAAAGTGGACAAGTTGAGTTCTGCTTCCGGTGGTCACGGGAGCATGTTAGGCCCTTTTTTCCTAATATCTAGTTCTCTCTCTTGGGCAATGTGGTTCATACTTCAAGTGCGTACTCAGCGATCCGTCTCTATTTATGAACAGCTCAGACAACTTTAAAGTTTTTACCAAAGATTAATTCTTTATTGTACAAATTGTTCTATGATTTCAGGCAAGAATGAGCGAGACTTTTCCAGCTCCTTACACAAGCACCACGTTGATTTGTGCCATGGCCAGCATAGAGTGTGGGATCATTGCCATAATTGCCAAACACGACATTTCTGCATGGTCATTGAGAGATCCAATGAGGCTAAGCGTAGCCCTCTACGCAGTATGGGTCACTCAACCTTTTTAAGATTTTTTTTTTTGATAGTGGAGAGTCGTACTTGTTTTATAGCCTTGGAAATTTAGTCCGATTATCAGGACCGAGTTGACAAGACTACGAGAATCAAGCTAGACACCTTAATTTTTGTCAAAATTAAGCTTGATCTGGAGTAGCTAGCAGACATTTTCATTAGAAGTTGGGGAAAATCCATAGAAGTGTTCTCTTGCTATTTCGGTAGACGATGTTTCTTACGTACCTAGCCGATACATTCAGATCATTTGATGCACTAATTTTATAAATCACGATGCTGATTTCAGGGAATTATTTGTTCTGCGCTGGCATTTTGCCTCAGTTCCTGGGCTATCCAGATAAAAGGTCCTCTTTACGTCTCTGTGTTCAGTCCCCTGTTGCTGGTAATTGTGGCTATTTCAAGTTGGGCCTTGCTTGGTGAGAAGTTATATGTTGGAACGTACGTATACAATCTATTTACTCAAATAGATACATGTTCTGTGTTCACATTTCTCTCTGAACCAACTGAATTCATGAGTTTTCTCTCTGTTAATGCAGTGTTTTAGGGTCTGCATTCATTGTTATGGGGCTCTATGCTGTTCTATGGGGGAAGACGAAGGAGATGAATCTCACGAAGGGAACTGCCACTGAAGAGAAAGATGCAAGAAAGCTAGATGATCATGACTGCATGATGGTCGGGAAGGACTTGGAATTGCAATCGAATGCAAAACCAGATGGCGACCATCATGGTAGAAAGTCAGGAGAGGATGATCAGAAACCGAGAGACGAATAAAATTTCCCTTTCGATCTCCAAGTTTTCTCAAATATAACTTCGTCACTTGTAAATATTGGCATAAAAGAAAGCCAAAAGACTATGCCTTGAACAGAAGTGATCAAGGGTGTGGAAGCTTCAGGGACATTGCAGACAGTGATCTGCTGCTTACTTGAACAGAAGTGGAGAGAAGTTGGTGCTCGTTATTTTATCCAAATATGTATGTTTGTATGTTTTAATGTTTGTGTATCGGAATGTTTTTCATATATATATATATATATAATATGCTTGCAGCTTGCATATATGACTGAGTTTTGTGTCAATATTTATATATTGCTCATAGGTTGTGTTTGTGTTGTAATATTTTTGGTATGAGAATATGTGTTGGTATTGGGTTTAATGAAAAAGTGAAGAGATAAGTAATTTTTTATATTTTTTGTAATTTTTTATATTTTTTTTATGGGAGAGAGAGATTATATTGTAGTATTTTATTAGGAGAGAAATAATATTTTGGGTAATATTTTGTATGCAAACGCAGCCATAGTCATACAAGCCAAGAGACATTGAGATATAGAGATTATTCCGTGTTGGAGATGATGGTTTTATTATAATCTTCCGTGAATGGCAGTAAATTCCTAGTCTTTTTTTTTTTTAATTGAGAGAAATTCATTTAACTCGAATTTTGTACACATCTTATTGCACATTGCCTATCTAAGATAGAGATTAATCTCATGTTTCAAAATTGAACAAATTCACTACATGAATTATGCGCTCCGGCAACGACTTTTTTTAGTCACGTCAGGGACGCGTCCCCATTAAACAGCGGAAGTTGGAACCCATACAATTGCTAATGCTTGTAAAAATGTTAAAAAGTTGGGCGTTTTTCTGAGACAATGCAAAATTCCTCTTTTATTTATTTTTTATTTTTTATTAACGCGGTAATCAAAAGTCGCTTCAAAAAAGGAAGCAATCACCCACATAGTGCTCGTCTCTTCCTCTCTCTCGTACGCTCTCCTTGTCTGCCAGCAGTCTTTCTTCAATCACTACATAAAGCTATAATTAGCCACGCTGGATTAAAAAAGAATCGGCTTACGAACTTTCAACGACTTTCTCGGCGGGTGTTAGCCGTGGGAGAACTTTGGCTAAGATTCATAAATGTCGTTGTTAAAGGTCTGTATCCATGTGACAATTGCAACGGAATGAACAACGACCACAAATTTCGTTGCGACAAAGCTTTATCCACAAATTTTTACAATTTTGTCAACAAGATGTTGCGTCTTTAAAAACCAAATTTCTTGTAGTGAATTTTTTTTGTAAGTTCTTGTAGTGGAATTAAATGATCAAGAAATTGTGAAATAGAGAAATTTCATAATAAGTCCAATGTTTATAAAGCAAAATTAAATTACTTCATTAAGTTTTAATTTGTCTATTTACTCCCTCCAAGCTGCAAAAAAAAAATTGTCACAATCCATTCAATTTTACAACTAAACCATATCGAAAATGACCGAAATCACTACAAAAAAATGACCCTAAAGCTTTATCATCGGTTTTTTAGCAGCAAATGCGACCGCTAGTGAAAACCTTCGATCTATAGCGGCGGTCATCTAGCGGCGTTTTTGACCTCCACTAAAGATCCTAATTCGGATGATCTTGTAAAACGCCGTTATAAACAACTGAAAAACGTTGATGTAGACTCTAGAGTCTACAACAGCGTTTGATAATATCTTCACCCGCTGTTGAAGGTATGATACGTTTGAAAAAACAATGTTTTCTAAATGCTGGTAGATTTTATGACATGTTGTTAGATGATAAAAAAAAATTAATTTTTATATTTCGATTTTTTCACATCTTTTATTGTGTCAATTATGATAATTTTTTTGTTAACATTTCTATTATGATAATTGCTTCTTAATTCTCACAAAAGAATGTGATTAAAGTAGGCACCCGAAGAGCCAAAAAAACTGACAACTGATTGCATTAGTCATTCAGTACATCTTTTGATCCAACTAGAGAGAATATAAAGTTCAAATTCATCAGAATAAAAAATAAAAACTGAAGTGATTATACAACTAAAGAGTAGCAAGTTCAAATATAACACAATAAGTAAGGACCAACTAAAATCTTTCTCTTTTAACACATCAACGTCCTCCTCTTGACTGCCTGTAATTGAAAACAAATAAACTCTATACACAAGAGTTTCTACCTTCTCTGATGCCAAAACAGAGATTAAAATTGGCAAAAGAGAAATCATCAGAAAATAGAGAAAACAAATAGCAACAAAATATTGATAGAAAATGTCAAAACCAACATAAAGAAGTAATGATTAGCTCTTTTCAACAACTGAGACGACTGGGTTACGAAGCATAATCTACAAATCAAATACGCACTGTGGAGAGGGTTGTGCTTTAACGTGGCCATATTGGTACTGCAGGGTAGCCTCCAACATAGAGGCTCCAAACCACAAGAAAAGCAAATACCAAATGTCAAAAAAAAGTAGGAAGCTAAACCTATACGACTTGAGCAGCATATCCTTGCACTGTTGCATCTTGTTCAACAAATCTGTGAGCATCTTATGTAAACAAATTACCTACTTGTATATAAGGCTGTAAGCAACTCTAGATTTTGCGGCAAAATCTAAAAAGAGAAACATAAAGGACAAACGTGATCAAGCAACAGAGAAAGCGTATACCCAGAAAATATGGTCAGAAGACTCACTTCCTCCATGCTTGTAAATCAATTCAGAACACAAGCTGGAAAACAGGGTAAATTGGCAGAAAGATAGCATACTATAGCGACTGAAAAAACTGTCTATATTTAAGTATTATCACAAACCACAAACACGGTGCTAAGTATCTCATATGTGTTCACCTGCATGTGCATGTGTATAAGCTCGATTTGTTTGTCATCCTACATAATAGACTACTACACTTACATTCTTCATTCCACCTAAAGAAGGATAGAACCAAAATATCATTCCAAGATCTGCAAGAAAATATCCAATAGAGACATGTCAAAAATGAAATCATTGTATTACATTGGGACTTCTCACACCAGTAGATAATACTGATCAAATCCAGACAAAGCAAACCCCTAATTCTTTCAACAATACATGGTATGCAACAAATTAAAGAAGGGAGGGAGGTTGCATCCGCCACATGTTTCAAATATGAGCAGATAAACTTATTCCCTCCCCTTCACATTTTTCAGTTCCTACTTTCCCTATTCAGACTATATCAAGTGGTATGTGGAATGGCACAAAACAAGGGTGAGGGAATGGGGTTGGTGCATCAGAATACACAAATGAAAACCCAGCCCTATTCAGAAATAATGTGGAACAATAAGTTATAAGCCGTGATTTAAATTAATGGAAAGCTAGTTCCACGTAGCTTAATCAAATTAAATAATCTATGAACACGAAGAAAAAAAATTTATTTTGTTTAGTTTGAATATGAACAGAACAAACAGAGAAATATAAGTCAGAAGATAAAAGCACTCAACGACACAGTTTCCTCAAAAACATATTGTATACCAAATAGAAATGACAAAAGAAAAAAACAATAGCAGGAAACTTACAGAGTGCTATAGATATTCATTGAAATCGACGTTTATGATAGAAGCCCATCCTTTTTTTTTTGCCTACAAAGCCATTCAATTCAAAATAAATTTTGATAATCAATCAGTAATTTCAATGCAAAAGCCCAAGCAAATAGATACCAACCAAGAAAACCCAGAAAATTGTAACATCGACCCCCAGAAACAAAATGCTAAAGTCTAAGAGCAAATTTCCGAGCACATTCAGAACATAAAAAATCATTTTGTCAGACAATGATATATATATAGAGAGAGAGAGAGAGTAGGAGACTGGCAGCTACTACGACAGATCAAGTGAGAGAAAGAGGCAAAACTTCAAATGCCGAATGGGGAGAGAGTGTGGCAGCAGACAAACCAGGAGAGAGAGGGCAGTGTTTGACGAGCTGAGAGAATTCGGAGACAATCGAGAGGTTGGGTGTGGCTGGCAAGGAAACGATCGAGATTGAGAATCGAAAAAAAAAAAAGATTGGTTCTTGACCCAATTAGCGAGGAGGAAAAACTGGCACTTGACGCTAAATGAAAATTTTCCTCTCAGTTGTATAAATATCGAGAAAGCTAAGATTTTGCGCTAAATGAAAATTTCTCTCGCCCTTGTCTTTTTTTCGTCTAATAGTTGTGAATCAATATTACATCATAATATAAAATTTATTTTATTATCACATTATAAACTGAAACTTTTTGGCCATCCTTTGCAAAGTTGATTATTTTAATTATTCTATTATATTGACTATGTATTGTATATAAAGACATATACACAATATTTTTAAAAAATATTTATACTTAGTATTAAATACATAGAAGATTATTTTACACTCTTTTTTATAATTAGTATAATATTCTTAATTAAAATAGGTTGGTAATAATAATATATAATACTTATAATTTAAAAGTATAATGCCTTCTATATAACATTGCATGATTTGTTATATGTGTTTATCATATACATGATATGTGCTAATTAACCTAAGTACTTTATATGTATGTACCTACTTAGTAACTAAATCATAGCCTCTAAGACCATATGTTAAATTATGTACTTTAATTGCATAAGATAATCTCACAATATCTTTTTGTTTGAAATTAAATAATATGTCATAATTAAATAGTATTATATTACTAATTATTCAAAATATATATGCTCATTATAAGTATGATAATAGATGTTTTCTAAACTACTTAGATTTAGTCAATAAATATGCAATTACCATAACAACCATAGGTATAAATGACTATCAGCCGAAAAAAGAATACATGAAAATGCTGAGTTTTGGTTTATTAGAAATTGTGCACAAAAAATGACTATCAGCCCAAAAAACCAATGGCCCCATGAATGTTGCTGCTAGCTTCGTGGTGCGTAATTACAGGATCCCATCAAATAATCAAAATTACAGGGCTATTCTAAAATTTATTGAATCTCACTTACAATTGAGATGGATTAAAAAAGAATAGTGATTTTTATTTTTGACACGAAAGAATAATAAATTTTTTACATGTAAACCGTATTTGGATTTTTTGCTGAAGAAAAATAAAATATTATATACATTTTATATTAATGATTTTCTAAATTTCATTTGGGTGAGATAGATGGATTAAGTTAAGATGGTTCTTTCATAAATTGGTCATTGGAGTATTGCGAAATTCCAACTCGGTATTTTTCATCTCGAATTAGTCCATGAAGAATTTAACATTCTGTATTTGATCCTTGTTGTCATCTAAGCACATGGCAGCTGGACGAAAATGCTATACGTAGGTAATGGGGCCACGTCACCATTAATTTGTATTCGCCACATATCTCCGCCTCCCATTTGAGTTTTTTGATTCCATGTCAACTTACCTCTATTGAGGATCATCCGCATCACGTTTCCTTGCTTTTCATTGGCCTACTGGGTTTGACCTTTACTTGGGCTCTTGCCCTTCTTCAAGCCACCCTACAACTCCCTCTGTGAGACCAACTATTGGAGCTTCAAACTCACGATCTGGAAGGCGAAGACACGTGGCGAATACAGATTAACGGTGACGTAGCCCTCATTACCCACGTAGGACATTTTCATCCAGCTGCTATACTCAAATGATCGAAACAACCAAATACAAAATGATAAATTTCCCGAGACTAATCCTTGACAAAAAATATGTTGGAGACCAAATTGGGATTTCACAATATCCCAGGGACCAATTGAGTAATTAAGCTTAAACTTTTAAATAAGAAAATTTATTTAGGGACAATGTAAAGAGACGAAGGGTACGTTCGTATTGGTATTTAGATACTCAGTTACCGTAGCGTAAGAATATTGCTTAGGAAAAAAAAGGTTTAATTGCATTAGGGGCCCCTTTGGTATTCAAAGGTTGTAAATAGGCTCCCGAGGTAACATTTTCAACAATTAGGCCCATGTGGTCGAGTTTTAAGAAAAAATAAGATCTTCCGTCCATTTGCCGTCAGACAACTTAACGGAACCTGCCGACTAGGATTAAAATCCACGTCATAGTTAACCAGCAAATGGCACCTGTCCCGTTTAAATCCTCCATCCACGCGTGCGCCACATGGCAGACAAATCACACTGCATTCAAACAAAACAAAAACCATTTAGTCAAAGGAAGTACAGTTGGATCTGTGTTTTTGATGCCTTGTAAACAGCTTGAAACAAATTTTCTGTGGATGAAAACTAGTTTTTTTGATATGTTGTCTTGTACCATTTTTTGATATGCTCTCTTTAGTTTTTTTATTTATCACAAGAGAAGCAATTCAGGTTGTGATCCGTTCGAAGTAATGCTAGATATTTTGATAAACCACCGACAAAGACAACATACAAAGTTGCAGTCTTGCATAAAGTTAAGACACAAGGTCGCATATGGACCACAATACAGGAGAGTTAAGTTAAGCACACCAAATATACTTGTCCAACAGAGTTTTCAACACCAAATACACTTTCACACGAACTATATTGCAAAGATCATTACACTAAACTCCTACAAAACTACAACCTAAATTCCCTAAACTAATTACACCAAATACAAAAGATCATTACAATAGTGACCACAAAGAAGACCCATCCAATCAATGCCTTAATCAAGCGATGTTGTTTTGCGTCCTGCTTCTAAGCTTCCTCTTCCGTATGCAGTTCTGCCTGTTGCAATTTACATTCAATATGTTGTTATAAGTATTAGCTAGAGAAGAAAAATGACAACGAAAACCACTACCTACTGTAATTACCAAGTTGCAGTTCACAGAAATGACAGGTTGACTACTGATGTATGGTTAGTATTTCTCCTGTAAAATTGACAAACTTAGCTTAATTGCCGATTTAAAGAAATGGATGGGCCCTGCCTTTGTCTCTACACTATCATCTTGTACAAGTAAAAGAGAAACTATGTCTACAATTCAACAGAGTTCACCAAGTTATTTAAAGAAAAAACGTATACCATACTCCATAAAGCACTAATTGAGTCACAGTTAGGAACATCTATTTGAGTCTCCTTTGATGTAATAAATATCTAATGTAGAAGTTAATGTGCTAAGTACAGCTTATCAAGTCACGGGAATGTTCGGAGAAGCTCTTAGGTTGGTCTTGTATTACATAGCATTATGCAGGTATCTTATTCTCACGTATGTGGAACTAGAAATAATAGTTCTATTTCTGAGTTTGGTGCAGTGATTCAAGCATGAGACCTGTGGTTTTTGATGGTGTTTTTGTAGGTCTTTGTAAGACTATTTGCTGAATCTCTGACCTTTTCGATCATTGATTGTTGGTAATTTACCTTATGTCCTTTTGATATGTTCCACCTATCATCTAAGACTTGACTATACTCGGAATGGTATGATCGAGTTAATTTTCTTCTGACACTCCCTTAAATTTTGCCCTTCTCAGTTCTCATACATTCTTTCGGCAGCATAGACTTCTCTTTACCCATTGGAGAGCCCCATGTCCACAAAAGTTCAACATATCTAAAAGGAATCAAATGTAATTGAAAATTTGTAGTTTTTTGAGATTCAATTACCTTGCTGCCACTGTACATAGGACATCCATAGAATCTTTGTCCAGGGTTTGAATTTGTCAAGCTAGTCCTCAAGCATGCTTGGAGCTCACAGTAGCACAGAAGAGGCTCGAGCAGGACACCATGTCTTTTCGAGGAGACCAGACATTGTGACAAACTAGAACTAGAACGCTGACATGAGGTGTTGGAATCCATTCACCTACGTATGAAGTGTTGCGTAAGAAGTGGGTGAGGAGGAGAAATTGGGAACCTAGGGTTTGGGGAAAATTGAGTTTGGGGAAATGGAGATCTGATCGTGCTATGGAGAAGAAGACCCCTAACGCAGAAAAAAAAGGAAGAAGGCCCCTGAGGCACCGAACGACGTCGCTTGACTAAGTGTTTTTTTGTTTTGTTTAAACGATGGGTGACCTGTCTACCATGTGGCGCACGCGTGGATGAGTGATTTAAATGGGACAAGTGTCATTCGCTAGTTGGCTATGACGTGGCTTTTTTAAATCCTAATCAGCAGGTTCCATTAAGTTGTCTGACGGCAAATGGACGGGAGGACTTATTTTTTCTTAAAACTCGACCATAAGGTGAAAACGTTACTTTGAGAGCATATTTACAATATTTGAATACTACAGTAAACCCTGATGCAGTTAGGAAAAATAAATGCTTACCAGAACAGGTTGTGTTTGAGAAACAAAATTTTAGGATGGTTAAATTTTAGGTATTGAAGTTCATGAAAAAATGAAGAGAGAGTGAAAAAATTGGTGAAAAGTGAAAAATTTTAGGCTTAAATGCACCCACAGTCCCTGTGGTATGACAATGTTGTAAAAATGTCCCTGAGGTAATAAAAGTTGCAAATATGTCCCTGTGGTATTTTTTTGTTAAATTCATGTCCTTCCGTCAGTTCCCGTTAAAAACACTAACCGGATATTGCTGACGTGACCTTTTTCTTTGACTTAATTGCAACCACAGTCCATGTGGTATGACAATGTTGTAAATATGTCTCTGAGGTAATAAAAGTTGCAAATATGTCCCTGTGGTATGTTTTTTGTTAAATCCATGTCATTCCGTCAGTTCCCGTTAAAAACACTAACTGGACATTGCTGACGTGGCTAGTTATTTTAATAAAGATTAGTCAACATACGAGCTGAAGCAATTTTCACTTGTTTGTCTTTTTGGTTTTCTTCAATCGTAGCCAATTTTTTTTTTATGACGAGGAAATCCTCCAAAGCCGGACCATTTTGGCCCAACCCTAAAGTATAAACTCCGGCCCCCTGGACCGACCCCACAACCCAGAGAGCAGGTAAGTCAAGGGCGATAATGGGGTGTTGGGGCTCGAACTTGGGACATGTTAGAACACAAGTCGAAACCGTAGCCAAAATTGGTCGTATTAAAGAAATATATCGTTTTTGTCTTTCATTAACGGGCATCTTGCTGAAGTTTTTATTTCTCTTTTCTTCTGTTATTGCTACAACCCACCCCCAGATAATTTCCCCTTCTCTCTTTAGCAATAACAGACTGCCATATAACAGAAGAAAAGAGAAATAAAAACTTCAGCGGGTGGGTTGTAGTGAAATCTACAGTGATGTTCAGCCAATTTTGACGGGATGAAGAAAACCATATATTTGTTTGATCCGGCCAATTTTGGCTACGATTGAAGAAAACCAAAAAAACAAACAAGTGAAAATTGCTTCAGCTTGTACCAGCACGTACTTCACCCGTGTTGGCGGTGACCCCTTTCCCGAGACCGCTAACAACTCCACCCGTCATCAGCACGTGCTGGTGCCGTTTAATATTGAGTAGAATGAAGTTTTTTTTCGGTGATTGTGTTGACTAATCTTTATTAAAATAACTAGCCACGTCAGCAATGTCCAGTTAGTGTTTTTAACGGGAACTGACGAAATGACATGAATTTAACAAAAAACATATCACAGGGACATATTTGCAACTTTTATTACCTCAGGAACATATTTGCAACTTTTATTACCTCAGGGACATATTTACAACATTGTCATACCACAGGGACTGTGGGTGCATTTAAGCCAAAGAAAAAGGCCACGTCAGCAATATCCGGTTAGTGTTTTTAACGGGAACTGACGGAAGGACATGAATTTAACAAAAAACATACCACAGGGACATATTTGCAACTTTTATTACCTCAGAGACATATTTACAACATTGTCATACCACAGGGACTGTAGGTGCATTTAAGCCAAAATTTTATGGGAGGTAGTAAAAAAGTGTATAAAAATTAATGAAAAAGTGAGAAAAGAGTGTTTTATAACGATGATAAAATTTTAAGTGATCAGAATTTTAGTAATCAAACGTGTCACAATCTGGTAAGGAAGAAAAAAGAAAATAACGACGAGATGACGTTACATTCCACTGCGACCGTATACGGAACCCTAAAAGAAGGTGTAACCTAAATGTTTGTAGACGCCGTCACAACGACCGTTATGTCCCACCCCTATATAGAACCTCCACAGCTTCCACAATATAGTACTTCGTCCACATTTCTGTCTCTCTCTCTCAGGGCAGCTCCCAGATCTGCTCAACTCAACCTCTTACCTGTCCTCACCGTGTAAGCATCTCTCTATCTGTGAATTAGATCTGGGTCTGGGTTTTGATCTGAATCTGTTTCGAGCTGGTTTGTGTAATTTTTGGATAAACTGCTGTCCTTGATTTGTGTGTTCTGTTTGCGTCTCTGCGTCTTAGGTCAGAGATTTGATGTGCTCTATGGTAGCTCATTTTGATAATGAGCTTTGCACGATATGTTTTCTGTTTTGAAGTTCCGTCAGATCTCTTGCATCTGGATCCATTAAGATTTCCTTTACGTAGAAACGAGCTGGATGTTGTTTATCATCGCATACTTTCTGTTCCCAGAATATGATAAAAAACAGAAGACAGTCAGGGCTGTGTTTCATGAAAACTTTAATGTAATGCATAGATCTGATCCATGCGTAAGATGTTGATTGGTGCAATGAATGTTTTCTTTAGATGGATCTGGTCTTAGGGGAGGATTAGTATCATTTGATATAGGTTGAGGTTTCTTAGATCTATGGGCATTTCATGCTAAGTTCATGCTTCAAAGCCCAATCCATCTTTATTACTGTACTTTAGATTATCGTGACCCACCATCCCATAGCTTCACTGATAAATACACAACAAGGTTAACGATAATCATGGTTGAGTAAATGCATTCGGTCACTCTGAATACTGAAACAGCTTACTCGTGCTTTAGCTCTACACCATGTTTGGATTATTCTTCTGTGCACTGTTGTCATGAGAATCGGGACGTGTGTATGTATGGGCCTTTTCTATTTGATCTGACCTGGAATTTTGGGAATTCAGCAGAGGTAAAAGATGGGGCTGTCTTTCACCAAACTTTTCAGTCGGCTTTTTGCTAAGAAGGAGATGCGAATTCTTATGGTGGGTCTCGATGCAGCGGGTAAGACCACCATTTTGTACAAGCTCAAGCTGGGAGAAATTGTGACCACCATCCCTACCATTGGTATGTTTTTGTGCTACTTTTACTTTTTTGACATTGTTCAATCTCTAAGATGGATATCCTTTCATAGTAATTGGGGATCAGATTTACCAATTCAGAATGTGAAGTTTATACTTTTGCCTTTTCCCTCAGGTTTCAATGTGGAGACTGTCGAATATAAGAACATTAGCTTCACTGTTTGGGATGTTGGTGGCCAGGACAAGGTTTATGATCATTCTCTATTTGCTTTAACAACTGGAAAGTTAAGAGTTAAGGCAATCAGGAGCATCCATATTCCGTTTTGGTGGTGCTTGTATGCACCTAGTTTCATATGAGACTTTTTGAAAGATATTTAACATCCATTTAATGCAGATGGAGGCTCCATTGATGGAGCGTCCATCCCTAGTGTTCATGTACAGAATCGGAGCTGTATTTATTCCAATGTGCATATTGGTCGGCAGCTTTTTCCTGCATAAAGAGCTAGTTAATCGTTCCGTATGAGAAACATACAGAAATGTATGTGTGTGTGGAAGTACTTGTGTATAGGTTATATAGATGTCTGCTAATTGGTGTTTGCGTATGCTTGTAATGAAATGGATCCTTGTGCTTATTGACGGTCTTGTGCTGATTAGATGTTTCTCCATTAGCACACAACAAAATCATAAGCTACATTTATTTGGCCACTTTCTGATTCAGTTTTTTATTAGGTTTTTGAGGAAAAGCTATTCATATTGTGGCCAGACATTTTCTTGTGTCTATGTGTGCATGGCTTAGTTACATATAGTTGCAGATGCTGGTGAATAATGTGCTTATCAATGGGGTTGTGCTGATTTGATGCTTGACCATTAGCACACAACACAAACATAACCTTCATTAATTTCAACCACCTCATCTTTCAGTTTTTCCTTCGACTGTATGAGTATCAATGCTGTAACAGACACAATTAAGTATTTTCAGTTCTTTTTGTGTGCACGAGTTCCTTATAGTCAATAGTATTGCTACTGGTGTGCTTATTGACGGTCTTGTGCTGATCAGTTTTTCCCCATCAGCACATAACATATTCATAAGCTACATTTACTAATGCCATATTCTAATTCAGTTTCTTCTTTTTCTGTATGAGGAAACACTATCCATGATGTGGCATATATAATGTATATAATGTATATGGTTGTATTAATTGATGAATCTTTTAGATGGTAATTTGATTTTTTTTAGCTTTCCCAGTTGCTTGTCTTTCTTTTAGCATTGGGATGTCATAGTTCTGTAGCTAAATCAGCTTGATCCTTTTTTTATTTCCATTTATTTATCTTCTTGGCTTTCCCGTTGAATTAAGTAATTTTATGAAAAAGGAAGTGGGATCACTCTATTTCTCTTTTACGGAAAAGTCAGTTTTTATGAGATGGGATGGGTCTGTATGTGGATTCTGAATTGATTTGTTTTGGCTTCAATATTGATGAGGACAATCTCTTTTAGTTGCTACTAGCTTGTTGAATATATGCAAAGATTTATCATGTGCAGTAATTTAGTTGTTGTGTCAAGTACTTTTCCTAATTTTGTACTGTGAACATTCAGATTCGACCCTTGTGGAGACATTACTTCCAAAACACTCAGGGGCTTATTTTTGTGGTTGATAGCAATGACCGTGACCGTGTGGTTGAGGCTAGGGATGAGCTGCATCGGATGTTGAATGAGGTAATTAATTGTTCAGTCTGATATGTGCTGAATTGAACCTGCTATAATTGAGTTTTGTCGGTGAGCATTTGGAGGCAAATAGTAATCAGATCTTAGAAAAGGTGCAGTGTTCTTATAACTAGTCAAATAGAAATTGACAGAAGTATATTTATGCTTAACAGACTTCTATTCTGTGGTAACATGGCTTTTGTGATATCATTAGTTCATCCATTATTCTGATTAATTGTTTTGTTGAGATTAATGGGATATATATTCTTTACTCATCAATAGAAGCACATTTAGTCATTTACCATGTTAGAGCTTGTATTTTATATTATCTGTTACTCAACGGATGTGTTTGATGAATTTTTAGGATGAATTGAGGGATGCTGTGCTGCTTGTATTTGCAAACAAGCAAGATCTTCCAAATGCTATGAATGCTGCTGAGATCACTGATAAGCTTGGACTTCACTCCCTTCGTCAACGGCACTGGTATAGTCTCCATCTCGCATGCGCTCCCTATCTTCCAAGAAATTCAGTATTATGGTCTCAAACTTTGTGGGTTTGATTTCAGGTATATCCAGAGCACCTGTGCCACTTCAGGAGAAGGGCTTTATGAGGGACTAGACTGGCTTTCGAACAATATTGCTAACAAGGTCAAGCTCCAATTTGTGTTTGGACTCATAGCATTATAAATATTTTCAAACAATTATCTTCAGTGTTAATAATTCCTTACCTTTTTTTCTGAAAAAAATGTGTGGTTCTTGCAGACTTAGGAGCATCAAATCTTGGGTGACTGGGCTGCAATCTCTGTCAAAGGGGTGTTACACCTGTTGTTTTGTGTTCGTGCGTTTTACCTTTTTACTGTAAGGAGAATGTATCTGTTTGTTTAGGACTGGTACTATACGATAGAAATTGCATCGGCCTTGTAGATTCTTAATAATTCATGGTTCACAGTTAATACATGATTGATCCTTCCTATTATCATCAGTAACTTAGGGATATCGGTTAGACTTCTTGTGGTCAAGGATTAGTATACCGAGCTGTTAAAGTACAATGTGTACTCTTAGATCTATTGCCATGTATCTTTGGATCTCCTATATATTAAAGTGTTCAACGCTTTAGCACATTCAAAGGCTGCTCGGGTAGAAAGAATTTAAAAGCCTCTCCATGTTTGTTAAACTTGGTAAAGTAGATTGCTTTTGCCCGGAATACTCTCTTGGGGTTGGCAATGGTGGAAACTTGGTAAATGCTGTGCTGTTTGTAATTGGATAACATTGAAGCTCCCCCGACCTTCCAAAATCCAAAATAAGGTAAAAGATGATGACTAATGGTCGAAAAAATGCTTGGAAGTGATCAACAGCGTTTCAGAAAGGGTAGTTGTGTTAGGGACCCCGGTCTAGGCCACCATAACATCCGTCAACTCCTCCAAATGATTCGAACACGATCAACTCAATCGATCTTCTTTAACCATTATCTGTAACACACGAGCTGTTTATATAGGATCTAACACTCAAAATGGAGAATACTAGAGATATTTATTGATGAACACAAAGAACGTGGTTAAGGGTTAATTAGCCCAAAGACCACAAGAACAAGAACAATCCCGATCAAGGGTTAATTAGCCCAAGAACGGGTACTCAATCTAGGTTATTAGCCTAGAATGAAATCCCAAGTAACAAGGTTATTAGCCTTGAAACCGACTTAACATATACGTGTCTATGCTTGGCCAAATCCCAATCCAAAAGCTCTCTGGCTCTCCAATACTCTACTCTTCTCAATTCTCTGGATTCATAACTTTAATGCTCCTAAGGGTGTTTATATAGACATCCTTAGGAGCTAACAACCCTAACTGACTCAATAACAAATTATTCAAATTCTAAATCAAATCCCTTTAATCAAGGAGATTTGGATTACATGCCTAATTCAAATTCAAAACAATTCAAAATCAAATCTAATTCAAATCCCTTTAATCAAGGAGATTTGAATTACAAGCCTAATTCAAATTTAAACATAAAGGAAAGGAATCTTCTAGAGTTTAGGAAAGGATCCCTAAATCTAGAAGATATGATTTATTCAAAACAAGAAAGAAACTAATCTCATACTATAACTCCATAACTGTCTGGATCTCGCCGCCGTCCACGGTGGCATCCGCAGGTGGTGGCCACTCCTTGAACTCATGTCTCTGTTTGCTTACTGTTTGGCTTGGCTGGTGGCCAATGACTTGTTGTGGCGTCATGTCATCACTGAGGATCCTATCAATCCCCCTTCCATAAAGAGTACCCTTGACCCCAAGGGTAAATTTTGAAACTCTAGAGGTCATGCCATCATAGTCCTCCCATCTTTTCTCCTCTCTAGGTAATCCACCCATGCTCCAAGTAGCCCACCAATCTCCTAGGGTGAACTCCATACTCCTCTCATTATGTCCATCTCTTTTCTCCGATCTTGCATGGTCATCATCACCATGGTTAGACTCCTTACGTAGCCACCTCTCGACTACTCCATGCTCATTCTCCATACGTTCATCTATTCTAAGTGCTTGTTGCGGTCTAGGCTCTCCTCTTGTGGACTCGGAATAGTGAGTCTCTCTTCGGTCTACGGGCTCCTCCTCCTCCACTCTTGGTGGTTGTAGGTTGTTGTCGTCATTTGGTTCTCCTCCAAGTCTTGCTATGATTGCATACAAGTCTTGTTTCATGCCTTCCATCGCCCTTCTATTCTCTTCGGTGGCTATAGTAACCCTGACTATGACCCTTTGCATCTGAGCCATGGTTGTGGTGGTTTCCTTCATCTTCTCTTTAAGCCATTGAGTAGATGTCTCCAAGGCTTCGAACTGGTCTCGGTTGGAAGCAAGTGAAATTGATCCGGCTTCCATTGCAATACTTGGCCGCCTAAACAAGTCCAACCTTGGGTTCTCTCCAAATTGAAGATCGAACCCCTCCCTTCAAAATTTCTTGGCTCGAAAAAATTCCGACCTCGCTTGAAGAGTAAAAATATTCAAGCAACTCCTCTCAATGAAAGCACCAATTTGTTAGGGACCCCGGTCTAGGCCACCATAACATCCGCCAACTCCTCCAAATGATTCGAACACGATCAACCCAATCGATCCTCTTTAACCGTTATCTGTAACACACGAGCTGTTTATATAGGATCTAACACTCAAAATGGAGAATACTAGAGATATTTATTGATGAACACAAAGAACGTGGTTAAGGGTTAATTGGCCCAAGAACGGGTACCCAATCTAGGTTATTAGCCTAGAATGAATCCCAAGTAACAAGGTTATTAGCCTTGAAACCGACTTAGCATATACGTGTCTATGCTTGGCCAAATCCCAACCCAAAAGCTCTCTGGCTCTCCAAGACTACTCTTCTCAAATCTCTAGATTCATAACTTTAATGCTCCTAAGGGTGTTTATATAGACATCCTTAGGAGCTAACAACCCTAACTGACTCAATAACAAATTATTCAAATTCTAAATCGAATCCCTTTAATCAAGGAGATTTGGATTACATGCCTAATTCAAATTCAAAACAATTCAAAATCAAATCTAATTCAAATCCCTTTAATCAAGGAGATTTGAATTACAAGCCTAATTCAAATTCAAACATAAAGGAAAGGAATCTTCTAGAGTTTAGGAAAGGATCCCTAAATCTAGAAGATATGATTTATTCAAAACAAGAAAGAAACTAATCTCATACTATAACTCCATAACTGTCTGGATCTCGCCGACGTCCACGGTGGCATCCGCAGGTGGTGGCCACTCCTTAAACTCATGTCTCTGTTTGCCTACTGTTTGGCTTGGCTGGTGGCCAATGACTTGTTGTGGCGTCATGTCATCACTGAGGATCCTATCAAGTTGCCAAAGGAGTGGGTAGAGGATGTTTTATACGGGGCAAAGTGCAGGTTATTTAAATTGTGCGTCTACTAGGGCCCATTTGTTGTACCCAGTGCGAGCATTATTTATATTGGTCTCGTTTTGAGCTCCAATTATTTGGGGCCAAATATCTAGGTTTAATAATAAAAAATTTATCACATAATTTTTTTATTATTATAATATTTATTAAAAATCTTCTCTCTTTACTTTTTCACTAACTCCTATAACATATCTTTACTTTATAATATTTCTCAGATCCCAATACCCAAAATTTTCACACTCAAACATCTCCATTAAATGCACTTACAGCCTCATATAAGAAAGTTAGAAGGGCAAATTACGATAAACTCTTAACGAACTATTATTCTTTTCTCACTTATCGTCATAATTTGTAACTCGTAACTTACACTTCTAAATTATGTTCTTATTGCGGTTTAATCCCTCAAAAGGATATTGGATATTGTTCTTATTGCGGTTTCATCCCTCAACCGATTTTGAGTATCAATTTGAAAGGAATATGTTCACACGTTATATATGAATATAGCAAATTATAATAACACCCCACATGCTATCATTATTTTCTCAATTACCCTCTTAAACTATCACTCGTAGTAAATCACCTCATAAATTATGTCCTTATTGCGGTTCCATCTCCCAACCGATTTGGGGTATCAATTTGAAACGAACCCGTCCCACGTGCATTATACGTGACACTTAACCCACATTAAAAGAACATTTTGCCTCCATAAAATGCAAAGGAGAAAAAAAACACAAGCTACCTGAATCGGATTTGAACGAAAAATGACAGGCTTCAAAACATGCATTTAGGATCTTCAGGTAGCTTACGTTTTCTTTTCTTCATATTTTATTAGGGGAAAACGGTCTTTTAATGTGAGTTGAGGGTCACATGTAACGTACGTGGGACAAATTTCGTTTAAATTGGCACCCCAAATCTGTTAGAGAATGAAACCACAACAAAGACATAGTTTAGAGGGGTAATTTGTCACGAGTGATCATTTATGGGAGTAATTGAGAAAAATCGTAAAATTTTGTGGTGGGTTATTATAATTTAGCACACTGTGATTAATGTTGAGTAGCATTTGCCGTTCGTGGGTGCATTTATGCCTTAAATTAATCAATTTTGCTTCATGTTGCCTCAATGTTATAGTCTATAATTGTTTCATTAATCAACTGGGTTCATTTTCCTCATTATTTTAGTCTCTAATTGTTCTATTAATCAATTTGGTTCATTTTCCTTGATACGTTCAATGGTCAAGCTGTATGTATATTTGGCCTTTATGGTGACTGGTTAATCTTCTAAAGCAAACTTTTCTTTCAGGCGACAGATCAGATAGAATCGCTTTACCCCCATTTTATAATAGCATACGGTGGGTCTTGAGAGTAGTTTAGTGTTGGCCTGATGAAATCGTTCTAAAGCATTGTTCCTTTAACCAATAGCAACACAGAAGAAATAGTTGCGTCAATGCCATAGAATGGGTTGACACTTTGACACCACTTAGTAGAGGAAAGAAGCCAATTCGCAGCATTCCCCCTTATTTGATAGTAAAAGAGAAATAAAAAAAATTATTCTGTCATTCCAATTGAAACGAGCCTAATCAATGCATATAGCCTGAGTAGATACCCCAAACTAGTTTTATGGGCGACGCATCAAGTTTGAGGTATTTCCACTGCAGAACTCCTGCATTACCTCAAAACGCTATTTGAGCTTAAGTGGAAGCTCTCTTCTCCAGCAATGGTGGAATGCAGCCGTCCTGCTGCCCAACCGTTGTTAATTGCACGCACAGCAGCACCGGCTGGATCACCGGTCGCACCACATGCCTTTCTCTCTTTCCTTCTCCTCCTCTTCTCATCTCGTTCTTTTCTCAGCCAACTCTCAACTGTTCTCTACAAATCCAATCCCAGTCGAGCACCAACAAAACAAAGCGTCAGTAAAAGCACCAAGCTAATCTCAGTTACTCTCTCTCTCCTTTATTGAGTTTTGATGTCTACAACAACAAAAAGAAACCACTTTGGAGTTCAAAATTAAAAAGATTACCATTAACGACAATTTGCTGACTTCCTTGATTTTATCCATAGGCATTGCTATTTGCAACTTCCCATGAGCCACATAAACCTGAAAACATAATAGCCTTTGACTGTGAGGAGACGTAAAAACTTTCTTCATAATTCAGCAATAAAAACTTAACAAACAAAAGGAATGCAGACATACAATATGAGATGGCCAGTCCTCTAGACCATCAAAGATATGTGTTGCATAGATGATTGTCACCCCTCGCTCTTGACACTCCTTTTTTAGAAATCTCAGAAGGTCAGCCCTCGCTAGTACATCAAGGTCAACGGTTATTTCATCAAGAAGAAGAACCTAGGTAACCATGGAGGCAAACTAAGACACAATTAGGAACATGTGAACAGGTAAGTGCCAAAACAAAAAATAACAAAAAAGCTCAAGATACATAATTCTGAAGAATTTAGCATGGTGAGATGGTTAGTACATAAAGAAATAGGGAAAAGAATATTGTGGTTGCACCCAGACATCACATAAAATTACAGAAATACCTTAAAGGGCTTGAGCAGACCCATACAGATTTGCACTCTTCTTCTCTGACCATCAGATACCTTGTGCATTCTCCATGATAGATTGATATCAAGTACCTACATTATCAAGAATACAAATAACACAATGAGCATCCTGCCATTGGTGGAACTGTACCCGGTTTGTGGACTTCGAAATGCAATTTGCTCTAGTCTTCTCTGAAAATTAGCTACGCAATGCGTCCTCTATGAGATTAATATACCAAGTACAACTACAAGCTGCATAGTGAAAGCCCGGACAAACACAACATAAATTTTACCCCGAAACAAAATTCATCTGCGGTTTGAAGACCTCTTCCCAACAGTCTTTATTAGAAAAACCTTTAATCACGGTGAGGGAAAAAAAATCTCCCTTTCGTCCTGCTCCCAAAGATAAAAGCCATGGTTTTTGGTCCTAATAGCTGATGGCCCTTCCAAAAATACCTTCCAGTAGATTAAAAAAAAAAAATTTATTACACCCCTCCCAACCCACACATACACACGCACAACAAAAAAGAAAAAAACTAGCAGTCCTTCATTCATCCCTGGGGTTGTAAGTATCAAAATGTCTTCTTTGACTTGAGGCTTGAATAATTAGCATCAGAAGTCTTTTGGGACTTGAGCAATTTGTTCTTACTGAGGAATTTGACTTCACAATGTTTTCGTTTCACGTCATCCATGTATACAGACACCACATATGCAAGATTATCAGCTTCAGCTTATATTTGCGAAGATTCCATCTCAAGGAAATAACACAGCATATCATACCTTGATTAACTCAGCTCTTCTTTTGGGATCAATGCCAGCAACTCCAAATATCATTTTTTCTGCAGACACATCCATTTGTATTGGAACGTCGAATCCCGCAAAAGCAACTTCTCGCCTCCACTGAAAAGAATAATTCCCAAGCAACCGTAATTAAAAATTGCTGAGCATTTGTATATTTAACAAAGTTGTGTGCAATTTCTATTTGCATGTTGAAGTCAAATTTGGTATGCTATGTATCCAAATTTACTAAGGAAAAAAAAAACAGAAAACAACGTATTGGTGCCTTGCACAGGTTTTAAAAATTGGTTATTCCGACAAGTTTGATCCCAAATAAAATTTCTGAATTTCCTACTCGCTGTCCACCTAAAATATGCAAATTTTTTATTGTACCACACGTGTGACAATCAAGTTTCTAGTTCAATAATGCTAGTTTTTTTTTCTTCAATGTCTAATTCGGACTACGAGGATTGAACCAAAACTCCCAAGTTTGCTGTAGACCCATAAACAACATAATCAGATCTATAAAAGAAATAAAACATACTACCATTTGATTTTGATAGTGAAACTCCTTAATTTCGTGTGAGACAGGAAAAAACGAAACACAAACCTCCCCACCCAGATAGCTGAGATCACCAGAAGATGTCAACGCTGTATCATGAAATGCCGATCTTCCCAGTACACGAACCATATGCGGCTCTACCATGTGCTTCCCACCCAATATCTTCAGAATTGTAGTTTTCCCTATAAAAACAACCGATTAACACACAGGCCCACCTTCAGAAATTTAATTCAGAATGATTTCTTATGGGTTGATACGAACATGCCACTAAAGAACAGAACAAATAAAAAATCGTGGGACGTTATTCTCTCTCCTTTTATTGCGTTTGCTCAACAACCAAAACGAGATTAAACGAAAAGAAAGAAAGAATCACATTCGGATTCAATTAAGGCCCGTCTCATAGCTGAGAAAACCTATTACAAATGAAGTACAGAGAACATCGTCTTGAAGACATGATCTTGTTTAATTTTCTACGGATAAATCAAACAAATTCTGAGCTAAGGTTCGAACGTGTCAATTGATTGTATAGAGAAAGAGTTACAATGTAAAGACAAAATCCATTAATCTCTGTTCAAAGGTTTCCTCCATTTCCTAGGAAACCAAACAGAGAATGTCAAACAAACAAAGTACGAAAGAACATTCTAAAGGCGCAAAAGAAGAGGAATTGAAACGAACCAGCGCCATTGGATCCCACAAGGAGGCAGCGATCACCGGCATGAAGGGTGAGAGAGAAGTCATCAATGAGAGGTATGGAACCCGGCGGAGGCTGGCCGTCGATTCCCGGGTACGTGAACTTCAAACCATTGATCTCTATCGTTGGCTCCGAATTCTCTCCCGCACCCATTGCTTCAGAGACTGGGGTTAAGTTAGAGAGAAAGACAAGGAGAGGGATGGAGGGTTTTAAGGGACCGGGCTGGTGAGTTTGGTGAGCACTGAGCGGGACGTAGCTGGCGGTGAGAGAGAGAGACCGAACCGACGAGGCGTGCCGCGTGGCAGAGTGATATTCACTAGTCAGAGACAAATAGATATGGTGTAGAAACTCACAGCAAGTGCAATGAGACAGCCTATGCTTATTCACCACGTGGGTAAAGTCAGAGAAGTATTAAGTATTAGGATAAACGACTTGTCGCATATGATGATATTGAAAAGAGTATTATGGTAACAATAAACATGGCCCATGCAGGTCTCGAACCTGCGACCTTCGCGTTATTAGCACGACGCTCTAACCAACTGAGCTAATAGGCCTGTTGATCTTAGAACCTCAATCATTTTATATGACACATAAATATGTACTGGAAGTTCCGGGTCGGATCTGGCATCCTGGATCTGAACTTCCGATTCGTAAGACACCGCAGAGTTCCTCCATTTTTCATTTTCGCAAGCCAGAGCTGCTCTCCTCTTTGTCTCGGTAAGTCTGTGACCCAAAGGAAGAAAAATTTACTCGGGTTCTATTAAAATCAAGTGAGCTCTTTTCGCTTTCTAATACCTCTCATTTGCACTTCCATATCTATTAATTTTAGCGTTATCCAAAAATATCAGATCTTAGAATTGGGATTGTTTGCATAGGGTTCTGTTATTTTGCTTGAATCAGAACGATTAACACGTACCTTTTTCAAGGTTGAAACTAATAGTTCTTGATCTCATTGTCCGTAAGGTCAATAAGTCTTCCGGCTACTAGAGACCGTCTGCAGTTTTAGCTGATCAATCAAATTCATACGGTTTACATGTTGCTACAAATGCTAATTTCTAAAATTTCTATCAGGTGCATTAGTAGCATTGATAGCAACACGATTCGTAGATTTTTTTTTTTTGCTGAGGAAACCGTGGGAAGACGCCAATCCTGAATTAGTTAGTTCCCTCCTTTACGGATATGGCATCACTCTATGTATGAAAATTCGCATTGGCGCATATCAATCATATTCAGTGTCTTCATTATTTCTTCAGATACTAGAAAGGCCCTTGGAAATGGCAGCAATTTACAGCCTCTATATCATCAACAAGTCCGGTGGCTTGATCTTCTACAAGGTAAATGAGAAATAGAGCAAAAAAGTTCCATTGGTTTCAGTCATATAAAAGGGACACTGAAATTGTGTTCCCCTGTTTCCTCTGATTTTTTATGTTATGGAGAAAGCGGGAAGTAAGATTGGCAGAAAACTAATTGGGAGTACGGTTTATATTTGTCGTTTGGTCTCTGAGAGAATGTGGGAAAATGAAGCAAACAAAATTGGATTTTGTGGAGGAGAAAAACTCAACCAGTCACTTATATAAGCTTGACTCATACAGTTGGAACTAGTTCCTAGACTTTTGAAGATCTGATCCCATTTCTCTTTTAGTGGTTTTCTCCCAGAAAACTTTTCCGTGGAAAGAACTAGACAGTTGACGATTTCCAACGATGGGGATGGTTTACTTTTTCAGAAAAGATTGGATCATTTTTCTGGTGAAAGAATACTAAAATAGTAACTTAGTTCCCTTTGTGCAAAATGTTCAGTTTGCAATTGATATTGTTTTGTATTGTATATAAGCCTCGAATATTTCAAGCAAAACCTTTATTTCCTTTCTTATCCGGGGGAGATTTGGATTGTGGGTCCTATGGTAACAAATGTTCACACATCAGACATTTTTTATTGTTGCATAGGAAAAGAAGAAGAGTTTTGCCTGCTAGAAAATAGGCTTATTTGATGAAAGTTTTGGGTGTTTGCTCGTACTCGCATGTAACAACTAGGATTATGGATCTTCTGGACGGATGGACACAAATGATAGTTTGCGGGTGGCAAGTTTGTGGCACTCAATGCACGCAATCTCGCAACAGTTATCACCAGTTGCAGGTTGTTCGGGGATTGAACTTCTTGAAGCCGATACCTTTGATCTCCATTGCTTTCAATCACTTACCGGTAAATTTTCATCAAATATGACCAAAGGTTGTAATTATTCCAGTTGTCTTATAATGGGACTCAATTGTATGAATAAACTTGATAATTGTAGCATAGAAGAAGGCAGTGGTAAAGCCTTGTCCAATCAGCTATCTGTGCATTTCAGTGTGGAGGTGTTGTTAACCATACAATTTTGTCTCAAGCATTGCAACTTTTAAGGTTGAGTACGGTCAATATAGGGATAATATTTGCCAAAATTTGCATACTAGATGCTAAAGATGCTTATATTGCAGCTTAAATGCCCCAAAAATAGTAATCCTCATCAGGATGTGGAGTTGTATATTTGGGCGTCGTTAGTCCTGTAATCATGTCAATCCTTGTCTTCTATATGTTTTTAACTTACTAAAATTCAGTATGAAGAAATTTTGATGATTTGACATGCAAGAATCTAGTTAGATTTAGCAATAACCCATCTGTTACAAGTTGTTGATTTCTCAAATGTTCACAATACTAAGGTGGTCATTTGTTTCTCTCTCCTCGTGATCTCCATAAGTGAACTGCTTTGTGGCGTGACTTCTTATATGTCTTGTTGGAGTTTTTGAATCTTGGGAGCATGGGATTGCTTAGTATATTTTAGGACAAGGAGATTTAAGCGCCATCTGTTTACATGTCAGCAATGAGATCAAGTCGTTGGTTATTGGTGGCGTAAGAACCACTATGGATGTAGCGAAGCTGTTAAGGGTTGCTGTTTATCTATTTAATTATTGTTAAGTTGATATATTTTATAGAAGTTTGGAAACAGCGTATCTAAAAGTTGTAAAAGAAACTGAAGTAAATGTGTTTTTCCCCTGTTATTGATTCTTTCCCCTACCATCTTTATATATCATAGTACTTCTGAAACTGTTACAAATCTGACATTTGAGTAAACTATCCTTTTGTGTGTAATTTTATTGTTTTCCTAACATTTTTTAAGAAACATGAGATGTTTTCAAGATCCACAAGGGAAGTATTTAACTTAAATGTGGTGTAAATTTTGATTATTACAGTATCCAAATTGCATAAAAGAAAACTTTAAATTGCAATCACCTACAAGTCATATTTAATTTAAATTGCCACTAAGAAATTTGAATGAGTTAAAGATTTGTTCTCTGTTTCAAAAGTAGAATGTATGCCCTTGGGATAAGACAGGTCACTGTCTCTGCTTTATGGACTCCATAATATTGTCATTGGTGTGAAATGTGGATTGCTCTTTATGAGTATTAACATGAGATTCTTTTAAGCTACTATTGGATGTTCTCTTCTGAAATGTTCACTAGAAAGAACAATTGCCTTCTTGGCAGGGACAAAGTTCTTTGTGATCTGTGAACCTGGGACACAGCAAATGGAAAGTCTCTTGAAAGTCATCTATGAATTATACACGGATTATGTCTTGAAGAATCCCTTCTATGAGATGGAGATGCCTATAAGATGTGAGCTTTTTGACATCAACCTAACGCAGGCGATACAGAAAGATCGCGTCGCCTTGTTGGGCCGATGATCTGCTTTCTAAATTGTAACTGGCCTGATTGTCATTTTTTTTCTGTTGCCACAGAATGTACATTTACAGAGCAACATTGTCTTCTAGATTTTGTGAGAGTATTATGATGTTAATTTATGAATGATCAAAGCATGTGAGGATTGACAAATCCAGTGATGGAGAGGGTTTCTTTTGACTGAGAATTTGGAATCATATCGCCCAGGTCTTACCTTATACAAAGTCTTGTCTTATACTAATTGGATCGCCCAAAGATAATCACGTTAAAGACATTGTTCTCACCTATTTTGCTTCATCTTTAAAGTATGCAGCAACCACATTCAACAGAGTCCAACTACTGAAGAAGATAATAAGGACTGATATTTCTTGCTGCTACGTCCAATACACTCCACATTTTCATTTCCCATTTTGTACAGAAAACAGAGTCCAACAATTATGCTGCTAAGTGCTAAGCAAATGAGTTAGCAATATATTGGTTTACACTTTCTGCAGTTTTGATGGCTAGGAGCATGGTTGTGGTGAGAGCGTCGATTTCCAAGCAGTTTATGGGTACTCCAGATGCACACTTCTGCGCAAGCCTCTCTGACTGAACCAATTCAGTTATCTTCTTGTACTGCCTTTTCTGTGACAAGTGATAAGCCGCTCGGATCTGTCCCTCCATTTCCTTGTAAAATCCGACGCAGTTGCGGAAAGAGTCTTCCAGCCGGGGATCTGTGGCATTGTCGCGTAACTCCGAGAAAGTCCGGTGGTTGTGATTAGCTTGTTTCATTGCTAGCTCGATAGAAATGAGTGAGAGTTTAGGGAGGTCGGCTGAGCTAGTACGCGAATCACTCTCTAAACTTCTCTCGCAGGCATCATGGTTTCGGGTTTTGGAACAAATGGTGATCAGGATGTCATGGGAAACCCCAAAAGAAGGATAGATGACGAACGAAGCTACCGACAGAACAGCGACAGAAACTGCAAGCGTATAGGAACCCATAGTGCAAAAGACACCACTTTTCAGATTCTCCTTCTCTAAAGTATGAAGGTGCGCATTGGGGTAAAAATTGCTGCAAAAAATAAACGGTTGCAGAAGAATAGATGGAATCACTAAGAACAAACCTTAATCTAGCCAAAAACTAAAAATCCAAGCATAATGAATCCTCAATTCTTGCCCAGAGAAAAAAAAAATCCTCAAAACCCCAGCAAGCATCCACACAAGTACAGCTTTGACCTCAAACGCTAAAAAATGGCAACTTCTTGTGGCGTGGTATGGTGTGGGAGTACTTCATGTGTAGAGGTGCTCTAGCGGAAGAAGGTTGAGAAGACAAGGGCTCAAACACTCGATTCGGCCTGCGAGTCAGAGGCTTCGGTCGGTTTCTGGAGGGTAAAAATTCTGTACGTGGCCGAACGCCGAGGAAACCTGTTGAATATACTTACAGAACTAGCGGGGCTGGCTCGGATTTGTCGGATCCAGTTAGCAGGACTGTTTTTTGGACCGTCCTAGTTAGATTCTTATTGGGCTTTGGGACGCACATGGATCCTTCGTTTCACGCAAAGTTGATATCTTCCGTTCCGTCTCATGTTAGAACAAGATCACTCCTCACCATCGTACTTGCACTAGCCAATTCTCCCATGGGAGCACAAGTCCCATATAGGTTGCGACATGGGTCAAGTCCCAAATCAAGGTTATGTTCGTTTTGAGTAAAAATTTAGGATGTTAGAGAAGTTGTGAATATTTATGTTGAATAGTGTTTTATTGATATTTGTGTAAAGTGGATAGAGAAATGATTTGATTTAATTGTTTAATAAAAAAGTAATGGAGTTATGTGAAAAAATATAGAGAGAAAATTTATGTTGAATAAAAAATTAAAAAATTGTTGGAGATTGTGTAAAATGTATTGATATTTGTGTTTGAATTCTGAATATGTTCGGTGGTAGTTTTGTGAATATACTTATAATCCTGAAAAAAAATGTGAAAACGAACATAACCTTTGAAATGTGAAAAGTAAAAACAATCGATTTCTTGTCGAGAGAGACAGAGCTACATAAACTGTAATTTTTTTTTTCATTAGGCTGAAAACATGAAGAAACCCATACAATTTCAATCAATAAAAAGCAGGGACTAAGGTCCTTAATGACCCTAATACAATATAACTCATAGGAAGGTCATCCAATGTCAAAAAAAGAAGGGAAGACCAGAACCCACCATACACGATACAACTTAAAATCAAACCCTGTACTGAGTTCTCCTATACACATTTATTCTAGTAAAATTCACAAGCACTAAGCGGCAGATGGGGCGGTAACGCAGGGAACAACGCCAACCTCCGAAAGCGCTTCCAAAAATGCTTGCAGATTCCTTTGCTCAGCTCCTGCTTCAGCATTTCTAAATGCCACAGTGTTCTTGTAGTCCAGTGACTCATCGTCGTATATGTCCCGCCATTTCTTGACTAGGATCTTGATATCCTCCCTGTCCATGTTGGCTTCCTCGCCAGTGTACCTCCATGGCTTAGACCCCTAAAAACAATTGAAGTTTTACCCCATCAAGACAAGTGAGAAACAAAGCAATAATATTTCGAAAATTCAGGGTTGTTCTTCTCAACAGAATGGATACTCACCGCAGCACAGTAGTGAACAACTTTGACCTTTTCAAGATCAATGTTCTCCGGGTGGCGCCACAACAAGGCCAGGACAAGGTTGTAAATAGGGGGAATTGGCATGTAAATATCCCTAAAGAACATGTTCAAAAAGTCCTGCAAGAATAAATAAAAAAATTAGAGTCAGATTTAAAACCTGCTACTTTTAAATGTCAAATCTGATACCAATGCAAATTTTAAAATTACCTGCTCAGCAAAAGGTGTAGGAGGGGTAGTTTTCAGGGTCTTGAGAAGGTCATGGTATGTGGAAAGGTTGGGCTCATACACGAACATGCCAGCATTGAAGTAGAGGGCAGGCTTGGGGCCAACCTCAGCAGGCCACTTGACCTTGTCGGGACACTGCTGGCAGTAGCCAACCTTGTACTGTGGAGAATGGCTCCAAGTTTTCTCACAGAAGCAATCCATTACAGCATAGAAATAATTGTCGGGTAGGTCAAAGAGGTGGTCGATGTTTTCAAAAACTTGGATATCTCCGTCAAGGTAGATCATCTTGCTGTACTCCACAAACTGCAATTTCCATATCAAAGAATTCCGATTTAGCACTTATGAAACCATGAGATTTGGCTTAACAAAGGACATGATTCAATAGTTTTTTTTTTCGTACACCTCTCCAAATTAAAAAACAGAACCAACTCATTTTGAGGAAAATAAGAAAAGATTCAAAAAGTGCTCCTTAGCACGTGTCACAACCCCACAAAGTCCGGTAAAAGATAGCAGTAGCCAAGTGTAAAAAAAAAAACAGAAGATAAGTTTGACACATGCAAAATGGTTACAATTTACAAACCTCCCAAATACGAAGCTTGGAGTAATTGATCACGTAGTACGCCATGGCAAACTGGGTTTGGTTCTCAGGAGGGTACACCGGCTCAATCTCCTTCACTATGCACCCCTGAGATACCAGAATCTGACGGTGATCTCCGGGCACATCGGGCAAGATTGCCACCACTAGTGGGTACTTGCTCTTCACCTTTCTCAGCCCCTTGGCCAAGCCGACCACACCTTTCACATAGTCACCGTTTCCAGCCAAGAACGTAACAAATGCCCTGATAGGCATGCTAGCGGCCTTGGTTAGGCTGGTGGTGACGTCAGGAGACATTTGCAGTTGGTTTTTGGAGAAAGCGAGAAGTAAACGAAGGTTGAAGGTTTTTTTTTTCTTAGCCGAAGGTTGAAGGTTTTCGTAGTGGCTTTGGGAAAGGCGAGTGTTTGTCTAGAAAGAAAATAGGAAGAAGGGTTTTGAGTGATCGGTTTAGATCAGACAGAAAAGGAAAGGAAATGGTTGTTAAGACAGTGTTTGCTTGAGAAGAAAGGTTTGTACTGAGTTTTGAGTGATGGACTTGGGGTGGGGGGTTATGGGGTTTATATAGACTTTGGGTACCTCTAATTACGTAAAATGCTTTAAGATTAAAAGGTAATAAAATAAATTCCTTGTCGGTGATTGTGGGCTTGGCTTGGACTAATGGAATAAGTCCCGGAGTTCCCACCTTGCCAAGGAGCATTTTATGCTCACAAAACGGCGTCGTTGGGACTAACTCCTTGAAATTCTTTTGCAGCAAATTAATGTCGTTTTGACCACTGAACGTTACCTCAAGTGGTACCTCCTCCCCTTAGGGAGGGTCTATCCGGGGATCGAGTCCCTTTCCCGCAGGCTCTGCCTGCTATCTACTGTGACTAAAAAAAAAGGAAAATAATGTCGTTTTGATTAGTGTGCTTAATTACCTGTGACGAAAGCTTTGAGAGTTACTGAAGATTTACGTTAGCGTAACTGCGTTGTAGAATCCAAAGAAATCGGACGCTACGTGTGGCCGCGATCTGATCCGATGGTTGCAGAGAAGTTTCAGGACTTGGACGGTGCAGGAAATGGAATGGCAATTAATGCAGCATAAAGTAGAATATCTGCAGTCAACTTTCCAGATACTGAAACGCCCTTGGATCTTCCCATAACTACAGGAGTAGAGTAGACGAGTTGATCCATTCTATGGTTTTTTTCAAAAAAATAATTGAGGTATTTTCGTCCATTACTTTTTAATTGAGGAGCCAAAATCCGAGATTAGAAGCGCGCGTGTAGTCTGAGATGAAAATGGCAGATAACCGCTGAGATCGCGATACTTCCGGTTTTCGTTTCAGCCGCAAAATTAGACCGTTACCCCCGACGACATTAATTAGTTGTCTATAATTAGGAAAATTTTATTTATTTATTAAGGTTGTGTTTGAGTGTTAAAATTTTGGGGAGGTTAAAATTTTACGGTATTGAATTTGATGAAAAATTGAAGAGATATGATTTTAATATTTATTATAGTAAAAAATAACGATATAATGATGTGATGGAAAAAGAGATATTATATTATAATATTTTATTGTGTTAAAATTTTAAGAAGGCTCAAACTTTTGTTAACAAACGTAGCCTAAGTTAAAAGACTGTATTTCCATTTGCGTCGCATCAAATCTTTTTGTCACTCTCTTTAACATAACTGCTTAACGACCACCGCCGACCATATCAGCACAGTGGCATCTAATTACTACACACCGAAGTTGCGGCACCTACACTAACCGACACGCGGCTTTCTCCTCGATGTCTGCCATTTCTTCCTCTATATGCATTGCTGACTTCGGCGTTAAGATAAGCGTGAAAAGCGGTCAATCTCGCCACGGAGACAATTGAGAGCCAAGTGGCAGGACGAGAATTTCTTATAATAAATCTTATATTATTTATATAAAATTTCAAGCACTCGAATCAAAATTTTTTATAATTTATTTGTCAGTTATAATTCGAAGAAGATATATTCTATATTATTTAATATTATTCATATAAATTTTTAAACAACATAAATTCTATCATTAAATTATATATTGTGTCTGTTTTTATTCGAATTATAATATTTAGATAATAAATTATAAAAAATTATCATAATACTTTATAATAATATAAATCTATCTGTTATACCCCTCTCTCTCTCTTTCTAAATTTATATAGTATAATTTTGGCAACAAAATGCAGAATATCTTAGGCTATGTTTGTTTAATATATTTTCATGTAGAATATTTTCAAAAATATGTGTTTGGTAGGGACTAAAAAAAGAGTCAAAGGAAAATGAGATAAGTGGTCAAAGGAAAATAACGTATATGAGGCTGAAAATAATTTACCCTTTGAAGAAGTCTAAGTTATTTTCTAGATGACTATTTTTTCTCTATTTTATCTAACAGACGATATCTATTATTTTTTCTCATCTATATTCTCTCTACTATGAAACTTCAGATATTTTTCAAGAGACTATTTTTATCTATTTTATTGTAAAATGTGGTATCTACTATTTTTTCTCTAACAAAAAAAACTTAAATTATTTTTGGGTGACTATTTTTTCTCTATTCTATCGTAAATATACTCTATATACTATTTTTTCTCTACTATCGTAACAAAAAAACTTAAGTTATTTTTCAGGTGACTATTTTTTATGTTAGACACTATTTTATGTTACGCAGTATTTTTAATATCTTTATCAATAATAAAATTTTATTTTAGCGTTTCAGGTTGTAATTTGTATTTTATGGGATATGCTTTCATTATTTTTAATATCTCACAAAATGTTCTTTAAATTTTTAGGAGACAACTCAAACACTATATATTTATTTTCAAAAAATTAGTCAAATACTGAAACTTATTTTATTTTTTCTCCAAATATTTTCAATTACAAATATTTTCTCATTTTTTTATATTTTACGCAGAAATAAACACAGCCTTAATTTCAAGTGGCATAGCCACGCGTGGATTTGATAATTCTGCGTTCAGCTAATTACTCTAGTTTGGCCCCACCCATACCTATTGCTATTAGGTCTACCTCGAAGGCTCCCGTGGCGTACGGGTGATGCGACGTGTCGGCATCTCATTTAGGGGACGGCAGCTCGCCACGTGACTATAACTTCCGTGTAGAGTCCTAACTCCTATGACCAACGGATCCACTACCCCACCCTTTTGGGGAGACACGATACGCATTTCTAGTTTTGTTAGTTGGTCCAAAAGTGGACCGATGAATTTTAGGACAGCGAAATAAATTAGATAAAGGGGACTATTGACTGAACCGACCATTTTAGATTTGGATAATGTTTTTTACTATGTACACAAAGGGCGTTTAAGATAATATTTGAACTTTGGACAAACCGACCCCACCTTTTGTGGAAATATATAAAACATGACTAGGGACTAGGTTTATGAGAATATTCCTTCAGATTCTCACCTCTCACAATTCTATCTGGTATGGGAGCTAGGATCTTCTACCCATTAGGTGGTGTTTGTTTGTAGAAATATTAGGGTTTTGAAAATTTTGAGTATTGAAATTTGTAAAAAAATATAGTATTTTATGAAAAAGTGAGGAGAGAGAATATTTAATTGAATAGTATAATATTATTTTATAATTTAATGACGAGAGAGATTATTTTATGATTGTTTGAAAATTTTGAGGATAGAAATTTTGAGAAACAAACGTCCCTAAAATGTGGATCATTACTTTTTTAAAAAAGGAAATTGCGGGTGATCGCATGTTCAAGATTGTTGGGATTCTTAGAAATTTCTTATTAAGAAAACTGTCGGTGACTCAGTCCAGTTGCTAATGGCCAAATAAAGTCCCCTAAAATAAAATAATTAAAAAAAAAACCTGAGGAAAGTGTGAAGGTATTATTGAAAAGCTTGTAGCTATCAACGCCTTTTGAGACGAGCCAGTAGGCCACATGCGCAGGGGGACCTACGACATGGTTTGGTGCAACAAATGTCTGAGATAATGAGAGGTAACGTCCGTTGAGATTCATGGTGTCATCAGATTCTCAGAACACGTCTTGTTCCCACAGAAAGTAGAAACAATGTCGTGTACTTAGCTTAAGATTAGGTAGTAGTACATGAAATGGAGCTGACATTGTTTTTATAGGAATCATAATACTTTATAATTTTTTTGTCTAAATTATTGTCATAACCTAGTTAAAAATAAATAAAAGAGGCACAAGATAGATTCGAACTGGGACGCTTGGGAGAGGAGAGAGGCGCGCAACTCATGATCACTGAGGCGCTTGACGCTTTTATTCATTTTAATGAAGTTTTAATTTACTTAAACTTCTTTCCGCCAAAATTTATTTTAATGAAACGTTGTGTTATGAATCTTCTTCTTCCTCACTCCTAGCTTTTCGAATTTTGCAGCGGTTTCATTTCTGTTCGCCGACTAGCCGTCTCTCTCTCATAAACCACTCTCTCTCTTCATTTTCTCTCCAGTTACACCTCCTTTTGCCTAGATTTCGAAGTCTATTCAACTCCTTTGCAAATATCTCGAAGATTCTTCATAAATAATATGATTTTATCATGTTTTATGAGGGATTCCGAAAGGACACTAGTTTCAAGATTGTGCAATGAATTTTTCGGCTAAATCTTGGGTTCTCCTCGCCTATAAAAGGGGGAGCTCGTTCAGAAGTCAAGCACACCTATCAATTTTTTTTGAGATCTATATATCTCTCTTTCTCTGTCTCTCTCTCACTGCTGCTAATTCTTGATGTTTTTCGGTGTCGGTATGCTCTGTTCTTTATCTACTCCAATCACGTGTTTCATTTCAAATAGTTGAACAAATTATATATTGTGAAATTCAAGTTTCAAATATTGTTTTGATCCCTAATTATTTTTCCGGATTACTGTTAGGTTGTGCTAATAGCGAGCATATTGATTTTTCAAGCGAGTCAGGTAAGCGAGGTAACGATAAATTTTCCTTGATAATATGAAATGACGGGTTTTGGAAATTATACCGAAGTCTGTTTTGAATTCTTGGATTCAATATTATTCAATTACTGTTTATACTGAAATATGATTACTGTTTTGTGTTCTGAAATCCCTGTGTCAATGTGTATTATTGATTACTATTATTACTGTCTTTGTTGGTACCAACTCATTGATTACTGATTACTGGTGCGTCCATTCTTCGGAGTGATGGCACAACCCTGCCATAGGGTAAACATGGCTTACTGATATTGTCTAAGGAAAATTTCTGAACTACTGAAAAATTATTTGAAAAGATTATTATTAATATTTTTATTCTCCACTTACTGAGTTGTCGAACTCACTCTGTTAATATATTTCTATCTTCAGAGAATAATAAGGGGCATGCTGAGGATCGAGCTTAGATGGCATGCGGGCTGGGATAGATGAAGAAGGAGTTTTTCATATTTATGTTTTTATTGAAATGTTTTAATTATGATGATTATTTTAAAAGTGAGAACTTTATAAGTGTTCAATTTCAGAATAAACGAATTAATTATCTTTATTTTAAATTATATATTTTTTTACTGTTGTCAAGAGAAAAGTTCACTATTGGACCTTGATGGGTCTGGGGTGTGACAATTATAATTTAAAGAGATAAACACAATAATGAATCTCATTGTAGAACTCATGAAATTGTATATGAATAACATTAAAATAGTGTAAGTCTATTTATTGTGTCTATTTCTCTTTAAATTATATCATACAATTCGAAAAAGAAATTATAAAATATCTTAATCCATTTGATAGATTTAGGGGTTTAGAATCTGATCATTACATTTAGATTTTGTTAAGGGCCCCTTGCCTTTTAACCATTCTTTGGGCTTTCTCAATTTGAAACAAGCTTTCTTGAGGGTTGCTCCTTAGAATGGATCCATGGTGCCGGAAAGAACCAAAAGATTCGACATTCCAGCCCGGTACACAACGAAGAAAATCCATCAAACTTGTCGTAAAGAGAAAACTGCCCACTTAAGTGAACTACTGATAACTACTGAAGACATAACAAGTTAATAACTAAAAAACGGTTCAAGATATCCACGACTATTAAAGAAGGTAAGAAAAGGAAGAGAATGTACACAATTTTCTGGAAAAATCAATTAGAGAAAGAGGCCTTGAAAGAGAGAAAAAATAAATTAATTAAATTAATCATCGAGAACTCATTTCCCTTCAAATGGGGAAAATTGTGGTATTGCGTGTGATCGTCGACCGAGACGAGTGAAGGGTTTTTTAGAGTACAGAGTTGTTCAAGGTGGTAATAATAAATAAACTGATTCATTAGTTGGGTCACTTCAATTTCCTTTTTTCCTGATATAACATTGTGCGAGTGCCATTACAAAACCTAGCGCTTGGCTAGTTATATTGCTCGTCAACTTGAGCGGAATGTTGGGCGAAGGGAGGAAACACTACAAAGAAATCAAATACAGGAATGGCCTAGGCCAGAACAAGACTCTTGCCAAGGATCATGTCGTCTGTTGAGAAATCAGCTTCTTTCCTGAATGTTCCCCTGCCAAAGTCTAGGTTGTAGGAATCTGCAAGGCCTTCCACTAGATCGAATTCAGGTTTCCACCCAAGCACGCTCTTGGCTTTGTCGATCGAAGCAAAGAAATGCTACATTTTGATAACAAAATGAGGATACCATCGGCATAATCAGTGTTAAAGAAGGCTCCACATTAAGGTGCATTATTAGCTTATTTCATGAATATCATAGGTTGTTCATCTAAGTTCACACATTCTCAACTATGCAAATTATGTGTCAACATGTGTACCTGATCACGGAAGGGGAATGCCTTCTTCTTGCCAAAATCGAACTCCTTCGGATTATAGTGAATGATCTCAGGCTCAGGAAATCCGCCAGCCTGTTGGAAGTAAAAACCAATAAACAATCAAATAATCATAAAAGGGAAAATTATTTAACATAACATCTAGGCATATCAGCCCAAACTCATAAACCTTTTTTTTCCCGACGCATTTGGAAATATATTGGCAACAATTACCTTTGCACAGGCTTTTGCTAATCCATCAAAGGTGACATATTTGTCTCCAGATATGTTGAATACTTGCTTGCTGGCCTTCTCATTACCAAGAACCAGAACAAAAGCCCTCGCCAAGTCCTGGAATTGCAAAACCATATAATGTTGAAACCTCGCCCTCACATTCCAATATATAGATCCTCTAGCTTTATGTCATTACAAGATATTCTTTGCTCAGGAAAATTATGTGCAATTTCTAAGCACGTGTCATGTATGTTCTTAGAAATTGCTTCAGGATGCTTGAACCAATTTCACAGTATTCGAAAAAAAAAATTATTCAAGTAGAACATGTGAGATTTCTAAAATTGCCTCATTGCTTACTAAGGATGTGAAATTTCTAACCTTAACATGACCGAGTTGTGTTATTTGCGTTCCTGAGTTGGGAATTGGAATCGGGCGACCAGCTTTCAATCTGTGGAAGAACCACTCTTCAACAGGGTTGTAATTCAATGGTCCATAGATATAAACTGGCCTTAGAGAAGTCCAATTGACGCCCTTTGATACTAACAAGCTCTCTGTCTCCAGTTTCCCCTTGTGCCTGCTCTTTGGATCAACTGCATCAATCTATCATCAGGCACCAACGAGTTAGAACTGACACGAGAAATACTAATTTTTTGAGTAAATTACAGTAACCTTTCTTGAGGTTTGTAGAATGTCCACACTTGCCACTATTTTCCAAAATGAGACTCAGCCCTCCATTCCCACTCCTTTATAAGTTTTTTTGTTTTCCTGATTTTCCTTCTCATCTAACTAGTCTGGTTAGTAACCATCACCTGAGATGACTTTGGATCTCAATTTAACCCGAAAAGAGGAGTGAATCATTTCTCACTATCACACGAGTGGTTCTAGGAGCATATCCTTTATATGGACTACAATCTAAGGAGGAGGACCTTGTCATCTCTGAAAATGTAGACGGAATTCCTGATATTTCCTCAAATATTGAGGGAGGTAAGAGAAATAACCAGAAAAGGGGGACAGAAAGAGAGACAAATAAAACACAAAAGAAGAAAAGATTAAACAACTTCGCAGCAGTATGACAATCTAAGGCAAGAACTGAAGTCCTTGACTATTGCACTCCCATACTCACATTACTATTTTCATACTTGAGGCAGGGTCGAAAGTGTGCATGTGGGCTGAGCTGAGGTAGAAGGCGTTCATTTTTGTGAAGCTCCACCCAAGTCAAAAGCTTTGGCTAGCTTTAATAGTTTATAGTCCAGAAGAGGCCGAAGAGACCTTCATCTAAGAAGAACGCTATAAGTATGGGAGTGTAGACATGGCGGAAAGATAGGCCTACCCACTGAAACATACTAGGCTCCTTATCAGTTCCCATTAAGTAAAGAGATTTGTTCCCTTTGGTAATTTGATAATTGCTTATCACCATCATTTTGTTTTTGCCTAAAACAATCTGTAACTTACCTCAAAATGGGGTAGTAAATCAGACTTGAGGTAAACACCAGCCGAAGAACAGTAAATGTACCTGAGAACAAGTTAAATTTCAGATAACACGAAATGCAATTCTAACACCAAAGTGAAATCTTTGCATGGTTTTACTCGATGGAATTTTCACCAAACCCAACGAATATAGGTTTTCAAAAGATGTACGCCAAAGGTGTATCAAGTTATCTTTTCTTTCTTTCTTTCTTTTCCAAAATTGTTGGTGATATATATTCACCTAAGACTGCATGGTTTCTACACAAAATTAATCTTCGTTCTAACTAATGATTTGCTATATCCAGTAATCTGCATGTAAAAGATTAATGTTATCTATAATGAAACCCATAATAAATTTCCAGTTCGAAAATAATGAATTTCCAGGGTGCACATAGCGGACTTCAAATCAAATCCAGGACTAGTGTTAGACTTATTTTTTGTGTCTATTGGTCTATGCAGTTGTTTGAAGTGTTTTTTTTAGTGATCCATGTAGCGTTTGAAGTGTTTGGTTATTGTTTAGTGTTTGCTAGTGTTCTTTGTGAATTGTTTGCCCAATTGATTCTGTTCGGATTTCAATTGGTGATTGTACAGATTTTTTGAGTGATCAATATATTACTTACCAAAAATAAAATCCACGACTAGTGACAACAGTACCAATGACCAACCAGAGTTCACAGTGACAAGATTACATCTATGGTTAGTTAGACTGTGTGAATATCGTCAACAAGCTGTTTGGAGCTTACTGTTCCAGCTTCGGCAATGCATCCAATATGGGCTCAACTTCATCTGCCTCTCGTCCTGCAAATACGGCCAAATGTACAAAATATTTGAAGCTGAAGAGTAAGATATTGTGCTTCTGGTGATCAAGTTGTATCATAGTGGAAGAATGCAAATTGTGCAGTACAAGAGTGCATAAATGAGATTGTGCACACCATTTATATCATAAACAACTTCAAAGCCTTCAGCTGAGAGACTTGATTTCACAAATTCAAAGTCCTTCCTGTCTCCTTTCAGATGCAAGATCTAGCATAACAGACAGATTTAGCACGTATGCAGTAAGTAATTTATTATCCGAAAACACTACTAAATTAGACCAGAAATTTACATTGCATTTCATATTGGCCAATAGAGCGTTCGACTCTGATAGATTACCTTGGAAGAAAAATCAGCAAAATCCTTATCAGATTCACCAGGCAATTGTTGCGTGATGGGTGCTTTTCCTCTGGTAAACAATGTCACCTGCCCAAAGTTATACCTCAAATTTATTAAGGTGTCCAAGATGTCATTGAATATGAAGATAGCAAGTGGAAAGAAAAGGAATAACAACAACAAAAATAGTAATAAACCAACTAGAGGGGGAAACTACCTGGTGACCCTCTTTGACTAGGAGTCTTGATAAAAAGATGCCAATAAATCTGGTGCCACCCATTATAAGAATTTTCTTGGTGGCTGATGCGGAGACATGCAATGCTCCTTTCGGCTTCCATACCTTTCTTTTCAACTGTCACCAGAATTAGAAGGTTGGGAGAGAAAACTGATTACTTTGATGCACAAGGAGGTCAGATGAAGAGCATCACTACATTGACCGAAGTTTAAGATAAACCGCTTCTCTGTTTGTCTGGCCGATACAGGCTTGTGACTTGACTATAATTGATGTCGTTTATATTTTAAGCTACATATTTCCTACTTCTTAAGGTTGAAAGAAACTTGGAAAGCATACCAATGGTTCAAAATTGGGCTCAAAGTATGTGCCACGTTTTGAATGTGCTGCTGTTGTTTTGGGCTACCTATTGAGTGTTTAAAGATAATAACTCCAAAATAGAGTTGCTTCGAGCTACTTATGTTTTCTAGTCAAAGAAGTGGAGTTCCGGCAATATCTGGAAACTCAAAACTAAAAACACCAGACGATGTCAATACGCAATCCTTTCTCTCTGCAATCTGATATACGTGTATATACAGAAAGCGAACTCTTTCATCAAACACCCACCTAGAGAAATAGAACATAAAAGCCTATTAATATGCGACCAATTGGACTTCTGGTATTATAACACGCCCATTTCTGGCTCTGCTTATTCGGATTCTTGAGTTTTATATACGTAGCGTCTATTTTAAGAAGAAAAAAATACTTAAATTTGGCAACTTAGATTATACAGACAAATGGGACTAGAGGAGAGGCATAGGGAGTTAGAGAACCTGAATTTGAGCCTGCAGTCTAGCGCCATTAAAGTCCGAAAGAGAGGCAGGGAGGATAGAGAAAGAAGGTTGCTTTTGTTGCAACACCACCAGCTTTGCCATGACACTCTGTATCCTCCACCACCCGTTTGTCTTGGTTCTGTTGGGACTGAAAATTTGAAGGATCTTTCTAAGCCCATCACCTCTTATTCTTTGGCTGTCTCTCGTTCCAGCAGTTAGGATAAGACAATGACCCGCCTCAGTCGCTTTGGTCGTTTCCTCAACCTCTCATTTAAATAAACGGCCTTGTTTTTTTAAAGAGCAAATAAACTGACATTGCCTCTTCTTCTGTTGCCTCTGTTTTTTTTTTCTAAACAACATAAAAACAAACATTAACAAGGAACTCTGCTAACAATAGCAGAATCGTCACTTGAAAAAATAGATACTGCCAAACCAGGGCCAACCCACTTGAGATATCAAAGTATCCATTCCACATGTTTGAAAAAATGTCATATAGTAGTCCCAAACCCAATAGCTAGTACTAAGATTAACCCAATGACAAAGTGCCTCAGCCCATGGAAAATCGAAGTGGCAATTGTCAAATCCTTCGTTTGTAGTGTCAAAAGTAGTGGTGTTCTATTGACCCAAAAAGAATAATGTCCTTTCCTTTTGGGCTGTTGTGTCAAAGAATTTCTAGGTTCAGACTGCAGCAATTGGAGAATTTATGGCTGACAGAAGAGGGGGGGGGGGGAAACAGCAAAAGAACAGATATTTTTGTGATAGAAGTGTGAATACCTTTCATGAACCATTTCTATTTGTAAGTTACAATGAAAGATTAAAAAAAAAGAGCCACCATTAGCCTATGGCAGATACAATAATGTCTACTCAAGGTAAGATACACACTTAGAGATTTTGATTTTTTTTGTTGTCTTAAGTTCACATTCTTTTATTTAAAGAGAATAGAAGTGAAAGTCACTAATAATGATTTTTTTTTGTAATTTAACTCACACTTAAGAATGAGATTAAGACTTCCTTTGTTTTGTCCTAAACAAGAATTCGAAATGTCGTTTCTCTACTTTTTAGTGTTTGGAGAGGTTGATAAAATTTAGTCCACTAAAAACATAATCACTTAATTGTAAAATGAAGTATTAATTTAAATAAATTGGTTTCTTTTTTGAAAGAAGGTAATCTAATTTCTTAATTTCTCATTCTCCCACAACATTTGAACTCGCACCTCTCCCTCTTTTTCCTAGCCTCCAAGCTTATTATCTTGATATACATTCATAATTTTATGCACTTTATTTTTTATGAGAGATATTTTATCAAATTGTTATATGTGTTATTTTTAATTCATCTAAAATTGATATTAAAAATCAAGTTTATTAATCATACAATATTATAGAAAATATAACGTGTATCTAATATTGAAAAGTGATTTTAAAAAGCATATTTTGAGGTAATAACCAAACATTAAAAATTAAATACTTTAATGAAACAATTTTTTTAAAACTACTTTACATTATAAATAGGAAAAATACACTTCCACCCACAAACTACCGAGTAGTGACACATTGCATCCCAAACTATCATCTTTAAGACATTGCACCCTCAAACTACCAAGTGCAAAACTTATGATAATTTGTGAGTGAAAAATATATTTTTCCCTTATAAATACCTTTACGACGAAACAAACGGAACTTAAAAAATGAAGTATTAATCGGGAAGATTAGATCGATAGAAACAGAGCTAGAATGTTCATGCATGACTTCCAAAGACTTTTGAGTCTCTGTTGGAGTACTATGATCATGTGTGAGACAAAAATGTTTTTCATTAGAAATCAAACCGAGTACACCAAAAAATTTTTTTGTTATTGATTGACCATACTAAAATTTGTATGTCAATGGGATCTAATTCAAATGATTGGAGGATGTGATTGGTGGAAGGTGAGAATACCATTCCAAACCTACTAAATATGTGTGTAAAGCTAGTGAAGAAAAAACAAACTCAACTCTAGTTTCGATTTTTCTTGTTCTTTTTGTGTGATTAAAGACAATTCGCGACTAACCTCTACGCTGAGCTAAGATAGACTTGGCTTAGTTTGGTCGCATTGAAGGGCTTAACACCACAACAAACTCTAGATACAGGCAATAACTTCTCATCACATACATCATTTGAGTCACAAATTTTGTTGTTATGGAAAGTTGAACTAGGGTCACTCAGTTGACCGATAATATCTTTGATTAACTCATCCACACTTCAGGAGACAAGTTAAAAAATATCTTGAAGTTGACGACCCTTCGTGTATTAGAATATATTCTAACTATAAAAAGCAATTAATGAGTTTACTAGGCATAGTCTCTTATTATCGATATTTATTGCTTTGGAGATTGGCTCAAACGTAGCAATAATGCGAATAAGGTCATGTTTATTTGTCCAAAATTTCTAACAAAATAAACATATTTCAAAATTTTAAACTTTTACGTATACATTTCTAACTTTTCACAAAACCAAAAAACTTCAACGCGTTAAAAATTTCGTTAAACAAGCCTAACCTGAGTCAATCTGAGAAGTGCTAAATTGGAATTAGGATGCTAGCAAACATCGGGTCAAACTTTCCAATAAGACGGTTCGGTTGGTCCGAATCCGATCCATTTCCAATAGTCTAATTGGAATCTGTGGGGGCTTTTCTGCAACTGTGATACATCATCAGATCTACGAACAGGAAAACCTGAAACGAGAAAAGAAAGGGGGAGTTAACGTAAGGCTCAAATCATTGCAAGAAAGAAAGGGGGAGTTAACGTAAGGCTCAAATCGTTCCGAAATTCTTAAACCTTCCCGGCATGGATCTCAACCCGGTGAGTTGACTTACTTCCGCCTTTTTCCTCTCCAATTTCTTTTTGCCTCAAGTGTGTCTATGTGTGTATATATCTAAAATTATGCCCATGGGTTTCTGAACCTATGCATCCGGAACGTTGGCATGTGTCTAGTGTCTGTACTGTAGCTGTCATTTTGGGTTATGTTGTAAAAAGCGTGGGTTTTGGAATGTAAGTAGATCCGGGCTTTAGAATTGTTTTCGGTATGTAGTTTTTGTTAAGATGATTTTAGACTCGTCCTTCTGTTTGGATGGTTTGGAAGATATGATTTGCGCACTTGGTTCGGATAAGATTGACAAAGAGAAGTGAAATGCTTGCTGGAATTGTACCTAAGAAACTATTATATTCATTGAATAAAATATTATGTCTGAGTTAGGTTAGCTTAGTGGAAGTTTAGTGAGTTGGGTTATAGTTCTGGGAATTTGTTAGCATTCTCGTGTGGTTCTTTTGGTTGTTGAGAAAATGAAGGACGGCGAAGGAAGTTGGGATTGCTTATAGTGAATGTTTCATATTGAAAGATACGAAGGAGAATTGGGAGAATATTAAGAGAGAATTTTGCATTGTTGAGGGTGCAAGAAAGCAAACCAACAGACTCCTAGAGACCTACCATAACAAATTCTTGAGAAAACTTGGTTGAGGCGAATATTTCATTTCTACTAAAGGGATAATGAAAAAATAACAATTAACAAACAGCGTGAAGGTCATGAAAGGGGTTTCAAATTTGTTGTGCACTTGACATCGACTATAGAGTATCTTTTGGAGCTGATTGCTTTGAAGATTTAGAGTATTGCTATCCAGGAGTTTGTTAACTCGAACAGATACTCTAAATGGCCATTTCTTTTTGTTCATTTTCTTAGTCCCGTAAGATATTGCTTCCATTCAGATAATGATACTTACTCTTGTGCAGCCTGCAGGAGAAAATTATGCGAACCCGAAGACATGTTTGTTTCATGTTATTTTCAAGGTCTGGTATACCTGGTTTTTTTCTTGGAAGTTGTTTCTCTGTAAGCCAGTTTCAGTGCATACTTATAAAAGCAAACAAAATTTTCAGTGCATAAATCAGTTCTCTTTGGATTTGGCAGGCTGCAGCATTGGCATTTTACATACTTTCTGCTCTATTCGTAAACAACTTTGTCATCATTTTTGTGGTGACTGTTCTTCTTGCTGCTCTTGATTTCTGGGTAGTCAAGAATGTGAGTGGCCGTATTTTAGTTGGTTTAAGGTGGTGGAATGAAATCAACGATCTTGATGAGAGTGTCTGGAAATTTGAATCTCTTGACCAGGAGGTTAGTACTATGTTATAGGCTTTTCTTATCTTATCTTCACTTGGTCTAATCACCCTCTCTTACTAATGATGCTCAAGAATTTATGGCAATATGCCGTTCGCTTTATTTGTGGTCAAATCTGATAGTGCTGGTGCTTGTTTTTGCTTTAGTCATTGGCCCGCATGAACAAGAAAGATTCATGGCTGTTCTGGTGGACCCTATACCTTACGGTAAGGAAATGTTGCCACAATTCGCATACTACTTTCCAGCACATATGTGGAGTACTATATCACCCCCTTACCCCGTGAGAAAGTCCAGGTAGTAATCTCTACAGATCAAGAAGGTGCAAGATTCCATAGGTAGATGTTGATAAGAATTTTTTCCAAATAAACTTTTTATAAAAATGAAGAAAAAAAGGCAACATAATCAGGGTTGAAGTTTAGCATTTGAAGCTGATGAGAATGTGAAAAGTTGGTCTATGACCTTTCAGTTTGTTCAGATTTACCATTTAGTTTGTTTAAGTAACTAATGTTTTCTATTAAAAAAATAATAATAAGGTTTCTATTACAAAAAAAAAAAACTAATGTTTCTGTTCTCTGATTTGTAGGCAGCTGCATGGATCGTGCTAGCAATATTCTCTCTCATTAGGCTTCAAGCTGACTATCTCCTTGTTATAGGAGTATGTTTAACCCTCAGTGTGGCAAACATTATTGGCTTTACCAAATGCCGGAAAGGTGTGCAGGCAATTTGTTTGATGTTTTACAGTTCTATGGCCCACTAATATTAGTTGCTAGGTGCAGTCTGTGAATATCTCTTTTCCTAAAATGAGCCAGTGTAGACTTCCAATTTTATGCTATCAAATCTAAGAATAATAACCATATAACCGTGGTGGCTGTTACTGCTATGGGATCTTGAATTCCTCTAACGCTGGGTTTACAGTGCTTGACCCATCAACATATATGTCTGGTTGCATTGTTCTCTATTGAGCGGAGTTAGGCGACATTGAAACATGAAACTTTTATAGCTTGATAGTTTAAATTTGGAACCTTTTTAAGGCCATGGTTCAAGATATCAAAATTAGCCAGAAAGTTAATAACATTCCAGTGCATGAACACAAAGATCTTGATATACCATTTGAAACAGATGGGAGCTCGAAGGTGCGATTTCCTGTTCTTTATATCCCACGATGCCTGTTCGCATAAAAAAAACCCATAGATCCCGAGTGACTATATACTTATGGCTACAAGTTGAAATATTAATGCCACCTTGTGCCATTTGTGAAGATCCTTAGCTGGATATTATGATTCATATTCATATCATTTTTAAGATGGGACATTTACAATGAAACACATGGTGTTCCTTTCAGATGCTAAGCAGAAGATTCAACAATTTGCTTCCCAGACCCTTGCATCTCACGTCACATCCACCATTCAATCAGCATTCAGTGTTGTCTGACTCATTCAGTATGGAGTATGGAAATAAAACGGAAATGCACCTGTGAAAGACTTCGAGAAGTGGAAGAGGCGTGTATATGTTCATTATACTGGTTTGTTGGGATCTTATTGAACTTGTGTACGGTACAAGACAGCAGCTCAGAAATTTTGTTCGGCAGTTATTTTTATTTTCATCTTTTTGTCTAAGATCGCCAATTGTTTGTATGAAGAACATGGGACTACAATAGTACAAAAATTAGATGATATTTTGCCTGTAAATCATCCACTCTATTTCAGTTTTGGATTGCCCGGATAGTCAAGTGACTATCATTATGCAAGGATTGAAGACCTTGGTGATCTGCCCTATTCTTGTCAATCAGGCTGCTTCCATTAGAGCTCCTCCCGGTCAGAAGTTTGCTCAACAATTCTCCCCATCTAAATCAATGCTTTTGTTTGCATGCTATTTCCCTTTAAGAAGGACCAACCAATCTACAGTTACTGCACTCTGGAGATGATAATGGGCACTGAATCTGTTGGGCAGGGATCAAAGCAGCTTCTCCTGTATGTTATCCACTAAGTGGGCCTGCGGAGGTCCAATCAGTTTTAGAGGAACCTTTGCAGCACTCGAGAGTTGAGGGAGATGGATGTGATTATTTATTTGCCACTCCTTAACGAAAGCCCCATGGCATGTTTCTGCCCTTTGCCATCGCCGAAGAAACAGTAAAACGCTGTTGGTGGAATGGGACGGGGAGCATTTATCTTTGGGTCACACCTCGAATTTTTCTTACCTTCGAGACTTGTTTACTATTTTTCAATACCAGTACAATTATGCCTTTATTTAAACCAAAGAGTTTTTTTTTGGGGGGCAAAAAGTGGCAATTTGCGACACTTGTAACTAGTTGGAGAGCTTGACAAACTCTGGACACTTGTGAGTTGCAGTCCTTCGCCGTATGCACTGTTTAAGCAGTGAGTTTTATCTGTACGAGAGAATAATAAGTATCGGATTCTTCTTATTTTGAAAAGAATATACCTACTACGTGTTTTAAACTTCGCACCTAAATTAGTAGGTTTAAGATATTATATCTATTAATTATTCATTTCTAACAAATTACATAGCGCTATTTATTTATTTTTTTAAATTAAACAGAAATTTACTTCTTATTTTAATATAAAATGTCAATTATGTTTTTAAAAAAGTTAAATTGCACTTTATATTTAAGTATATAATCATCTTATATTTAAGTGCATATTTAAGTATATAATCATCTTATATTTAAGTGCATAATCATTATTTCATTTTAAAAAAAATCTATTTGTCTAATTTTAATAAAAAAAAATAGGCTGATGGTACACTGTTAAAAATATGCATTTTGTGAGTACAATGCTGATAGTTTATGAGGTAAAGTATGTGATAATTGATGGGTAAAGTATGTGATGATGTCAGATTTTTTGACACGTCAGCTTCGGCCGTTAAGTGGGTCGACGAAAATGTAACGGGAGGACTAATTTGTTACAAGATGCTTACCACAGAGACTAGCTAGTACAAACGCATACCACATAGATCAATTTGTAAAAAAATGATACACAAGGACCTACAATGCATTTAAGCCAAATTTTTAAGAATGAGAGAAAAGTGAAAGAGAATAAATATTATATTAAAAATAAATAATTTAATAAATAAAAATATATTATTTTTTAATATTTTAATTAAAACCAAAATTTGGAGTGCCGCCTCATAGCTGTAAAAAGAATAATAAAAAAGGGAACTTCAGAATAATATTATAGAATGGGATTTCGGTTTCCTGGTTATCTACCCAGGTAGGAAGACAAACAAATTGCTTGTAGCTGAAGACGCACCAATCAATAGTGGTTCATTTGTTTCGGTCGATCCGAGAGTGTGCGTCTGGGAAGATGTTGCAGTGTATATTTCTTCTATCAGATTCCGGGTGAGATTTGTTACTCATCATTTTTCTTTATTCGGTTATATTCACCACCCCGTTCGGATTCGGTGGCCGCGAAGACACGTAGAACATTTAATCCCAGAGCAACTTCGAACCTAGAATTCCAATACGACTCAGTGATTTGGATTAATTATTTTTTGTTTCGTAAAGAGTTTGTTTTTTCTTTCCTGATTTATTGTAAATTGCACTGTTGAGACTAACTTGAAAGCTGATTGTTTTTCCTTTGAACTTTGGTCGTACAGAGAGGTAATGCTGGAGAAACAGCTAACTGGGCATCGAGTGGACCGGTCCATATGTGCATGGTTTTGGGAGCAGTCAATTTCTCAAGGTGATTCCTTCAAGGTAGCTTAATTCGTTTTGTTATTATTATTTGTTTGTTTCTGAGGTATAGCTTTGTTTTGTCTTTCAGCTTCTGGGTCTTGTTTGTTTTTCAATTTTTATAGTTCAGTTTCGTGAATAATTCGAGCTAAAATCATAGTTGTTTCCCTGTGTTTAGTTTTCTTATCGTTTAATTTGCGTTCTTCTGGTTTACGTTGCCTCCCAAGTTTTGCTTCGTTTTTTTTTTCAAAAATTCCTTGTTCTTGACGCGTATTCATTTCTGTTTTTTGTTGTTGTTGTTGTAGATTTAGAGGATATAGTTGTTTTCTGTGTTTTTCCATTTTATTGTATTTATTGTGGCCGGATTTTCATGTTTTATGAATTCTCCTTCTTTATATCCATCGTTAAGAGTCTGGATCCCAATTTTTCAGACATATTTGTCTTGTCTTTTACATTATGATTTTAAATTTTGTGCCTCCATGAATGCTTTAGCTTTATGCTTTGTAAGATAATTTAGTTTTGGTTCTCATTTCGTCTCAACATAAGTAATTGAAGGTTATATGGCAATTTAGTGCTGTGACCAATCTTTTACACTTCATTTGCTGTTTGTAATAGCTACAACCAGTAATTGCATCTCCTACGCATTATCTTTTCCAAGTTGTTCGGGAAGGGATCACATTTTTGGCGTGCACTCAAGCTGAGATGCCCCCTTTGATGGCAATTGAGGTAGATGTTCTAGCCGTGTTAAGTTTGAACTTAAATTGTGTTTATGGGTGCATTGCATTATAGAGAATTTCTTGACCAATAATCATTTATTTTTAGTTTCTTTGCAGAGTAGCTGATGTCCTCTCAGATTATCTTGGAGCATTGAACGGAGATGTGATAAAGGATAACTTCATTATTGTGTACGAGGTACTTTTATTCATAAATATTTCCTTGCTAATTGTTGTTTTTGGTGATATCATTAGGGTTTATCCAGGTGAATTTATCGTCCATGTATATCTGTTGCATGGAGTAATGTTCCCTAGTGTATCCTATGTGGTTTCCCGGCACTACTTCAATCTGTCTGAAAAACATGCAGAACAAGTTGTCATTCAGTAGGTTATAAGTTTGTCTTTCTATACACATTCTGGTTTGTGATCTGGAAGCTAAACTACTAGTTGAACTTAACTTCCTTGGACTCATCTTTGCTGAGGATTATCACCTTTTCACCATTATTGTAGATTTTCATATTTAGGCAGTGAAAGAAAGGTTTAGAAAAAATCCCTAAATCTCCACTTTACAATTGGTTAAGGGAATTCTCTTTCTATACCGCCTATCCAGTCGCTAGGAACTATACTGCTGATTTGGGTTACCTTCTTTGCATTATGGATGATCAATCTAAGGAGATAATTATAGGATTATGAATGAATGAAACCTTATTTCTATTTGTGATCTGATATTCTAATATAAACTTCCTTGTATTTAGTTATGTTTTCAGTATGTTCCACATTTCTCCATGCTATTATAAACTTCCTTGTATTTAGTTATGTTTTCAGTATGTTCCACATTTCTCCATGCTATTAATTTTTAGGGCAAATTACAATTTCCCCTCGCAAACTGCTATCTAATTCCCAAATACCCTCCAAACTTTAACTCGTTATAGCTCACCCCCCAAACTATGCTTCTTGTTGCGATTCATCTCCCAACCTGCTGGAGCCATTATGTCGAAGGGTTTCCTTCCCAGCTCCTTACGGTGAAAAGACTAATTTGCCCTCGTTTGAGCCCTTCCCAACCTTCTTTGGTGCTTCTCGTGATTTGTAGACTTAAGAAACAATATGCAGTTAGCTGATTTTTCTTTATTAAAAAAAGACTCATAATCAACGTGACAAATTTGTCTTCTCATGTAAGAAGGTTAGGTTTCGTTCATGTGAGACAAAAATCATTCAACATAACGGCTCCATTGGGTTGGGCGGTGGAATCGCAACAAGAAACATAGTTTGATGGTGAGTTGTAATGAGTTGAAATTTTTGGGGTATTTGAGAATCGAATGGTAGTTTGAGTGAGTAAATTGTAATTTGCCTTAATTTTTATTATCTTGGCTCTTCATTAGTGTTTAAGGTTTTTGTGGTTGGACACACTGCTGTGTTGTTTATACTTGCAGCTTCTGGATGAGATGATAGACAATGGCTTCCCTCTCACTACAGAACCCAATATACTAAGAGATATAATAGCTCCACCAAACATTGTTAGCAAAGTTTTGAGTGTCGTGACTGGGAATAGTTCCAATGTCAGTGAAACCCTTCCAGGTGCAACAACATCCTTTGTTCCATGGAGAACAACAGATGCAAAATATTCGAATAATGAAGTTTACGTAGATCTTGTTGAAGAAATGGATGCAACTATAAACAGGTATGAGATCAAATATGCCTTAAAGCCTGGTGATTTTGATAAGCGACTGAGATTCTTAGTATTAGATTATTAGAAATATCATATTTGGTGGGATTCTCTCTATTTAACTCAATTCTAGAACAAATGCCCACCCACAACATTTACGATTGGTACTCATGGATTCCAACTTGAGAAATATGGTTTGGGTTCCAGAAAGGGCAATGCCTTTTCTTGGCAATTGGTTAGAGCAGTATGCTTATTATATTTCCACTATATCTTCTGTATTTGAGCTGCTAACCAATTTTGTCTCTTGAAATTCCACTCAGGGATGTAATCCTGGTGAAATGTGAGATTTACGGTGAAGTTCAAGTGAACTCTCATCTCTCAGGTCTTCCAGATTTAACGCTTTCCTTCACAAACCCTTCCATCTTGGACGATGTGAGATTCCATCCCTGCGTTCGGTTTTGACCCTGGGAGTCCCATCAAATCCTCTCATTTGTGCCTCCTGATGGACAGTTTAAGCTCATGAGTTACAGGTGCACTTTGTTCAGGAGATATTAATCCCCTAATTCCACTTCTTTTACTGGATGTCTGCTTTACTTCATAGTTCGTACCATGAGGGCTACGTTACTTGTGTACTAAAACACTGTATATACATGGGCCACATAGTTGGCTCTTGGGAAACGTACAGAATTGCATTATAGCCTGCTTTGTTTCTGTACTACATGTATTCTTAATTACAACCTCCTCGTCACCTTTATACAGGGTTAAAAAGTTGAAGACTATTCCTATATATGTAAAACCGCAGCTAACATCAGATGCTGGGACATGCCATGTCAATGTATTGGTTGGAACACGAAATGATCCTGGAAAGACAATTGACTCAATAACGGTGCAATTTCAACTGCCGGAATGCATTTTATCAGCTGATCTAACTTCAAATCATGGAACAGTAAACATCCTTGCAAATAAGGTATCTGTAATTTTTCATTGTGATACTCTAAATACTTGCCCTTTATCTGTTATTTGTTGAGGGAAGAGACAATATTGCATCTCTCCTCACGGTTTGTTTGTTCAAGATGACATGAGGGAGCTCACTTTTTGGGACTTGGAACATCAGAATATGCATTCTGCTGCTGCTTATACTACTAGTTAGATTTCTGATTGGTTTGTTTCCACCCAATAAGATTGCTAGGTCAAGATCATAAAATACACAACTTATGGTGTTTTTCTTATTGGAATTTCAACTTTATATTGCTTATGTGTTTCTGTAGACCTGCATGTGGTCAATTGGACGGATTCCAAAGGACAAAGCACCATCAATGTCTGGAACCTTGGTGCTTGAGACAGGGTTAGAGCGCCTTCATGTCTTTCCCACATTTCAAGTGGCTTTTAGAATTATGGGTGTTGCCCTCTCTGGCCTGCAAATAGATAAGTTGGATCTGAAGAATCTACCTAATCGACCCTACAAAGGATTTCGAGCTCTCACACGAGCAGGGGAATTTGAAGTCAGGTCATGAGTTCGAATTCCGCATTAAGATCAAGTTTAAACTAGTCGATTTGGGGCAAGGTTGTTGTTGTTGTGATGTTTTACAATGTTTTGGTGGCAATAGAGGTTTAAGCACGCGAGTTGCATTTGTTTAGTCAATACCTATACCTTGTCAGGAATATATAAATATGAAAGACTAATTGGAAATGGTGCTGAATCTGTTGGAAATTTTGGAAGAACGTTTATAACTTTTGAAGCCTAGTCGCCCACAGTGAATTGTCAGTGTATGCGTTTGTTTTCTCCATTATTTGGTTCTGAACATTGCAGTAGCATGATAAGAACAACTCAAAATTGACCTGTGTTGGTTGTGTTCTATTTTCCAAGTCAGCAGCCATCATCTCCATTAACCATCCGATTGTTACTTAGTCAGTCAACCAAGCAGCACCATAACTTCAATAGCGCATAAACCACTGCTTTAACTCTACATTTTAGTTTATTTTCGCTGGGTTAAGTTTATAATGCAAAGCAGTTTCAAGTGAACGAGAGCCCAGGCCGGCAGGTGGATGGACACTTGTCTGTTTTTTTTATTTTAAAAAAAAACTCTTTTTAACTTCCAATGTTCATGAGAAGGCGTATAATTTTTTGGGAATAATATATTTTGCACCCTTGAACTATGAGATATTGACACTTTGCACCCTCATTTTTCAATTTCATGATATTAAGCCCATGAATTTTTTAAAATTGTCGATTTTCACTAAGTCTCATGGTAAATAATCATGTGTCGTCCACGTGATTCACTCTCACTTGTTATACCTATTTTGTCATTTGAAAAAAATACACTTTGCACCTCCAACTATGAGGGTACTAGCACTTTGCACACTTGTCTTTCAATTTCGTTGATTTGCACTTCACAAGCCAATTAATAATTAAATGGGACGGTAAATACATGTCGCCTACGTGATTTACTGATACGCAGAAGATTTTAAGTATATATATATATTGTTTCAAATTTGATTATAAATTTATTATTTATTTCCTAGTTTGTAGTTAATCGGTAGGATATTTAGAATTTGGAGCGATTTCATCTTTGATATATTTTTAAAAACTCTGAAGCGATTCCAATCCTCTCGACTGTCGACTTGTTGAACCATAAGGCTTTGCATGTGAAAGATTTACCGTCACATTTAACAGTTAATTCGCTTGTGGAGTGTAAATTGATGAAAATTTTTGAAATTGGAAGGATGGAGATGCAAAATGTCAGTACTCTATAGTTTGGGGTAAAGAGTACTTTCTCCAAAGGAAAAATTAGCATAACAAGCGGAAGTGAATCATGTGAATGACACATGTATTCACCGTCACATTTAACGACTAATTGGACTATTGGGTGCAAATCGATGAATTTTAAAAATTCATAGGCTCAATGTCACGAAATTGAAAAATGAGTGTCAATACCCTATGATTCAGGTGCAATGTGTAATTTTTCTTCTTTTTTTTTTTTTTTTTTTTGCTGAAAGTAGTCTTAAAAACTCCAAAGACAAAAGTGATCTCAGTACATGAAAGAGGGACATGAACAGAAGCCCGCTGATGCCCGGCATTCGTTTGTAACATGCAGTAAAAAAAACTGACTGATACAAAATAATTACGAACGACTTAAGAATAAAAAGAAAAATAAAATGAAAGAAAGGCAGCATCTATGAACCAAGCAACTTGTTTACTCTGAAAGTATCCATGACTTGGCGAAGATCATTTTCCTCTTCCAAGAAAACATTTTCAGGACTTTGCAGTCGTAGTTCATACAGCTGATTGTTTTCAACTCCAAGAACAGAAAGATAGCGCCGGTCCCATTCCAATCGAACCACACGGTCTTGTGGCATAACAGCCAGCTCGTTGTTGTTTGCATATGACTTTATGTTTACCTAATAGCAATACAATCCACTAAAAGTTAGCAGAGGAACTCAAACCATAGTAGTGAAACTACATTGTAGAAGAAAATGACCCAAATGACAACCCAATCCAACTGGTATCGTATGGTGGCTAATCCCACTGGACATTCTTAATGATTGCTAAGGTCTGGAATGTAAGCAAGCCACATTTGCAACACTTCCCAAGTACCTTACCTCTACTTGATAGTATGTTCTGCCGTCATCGGCAACTTTCGAAGATGTGGAGAGGATGTTTGATTCACGCCTGACACCAAGTCTCGTAGACATGAACTCTGTCAAATACTGCTTAAGGACTTTCTCTCCAGCTTCTTGAGGCGTACCCAAGTCTTCGACGCTCTTGTACCTGGAGGATGAGGGAGAGGACAACTCCACAGAGATATTCTCATCGAGAACATAAGGGTCCCTGAAGAATATGTCAGCCCCAGCTCCTCGGACTTGAATCCAATTCTGCGGGTACCTGAATGAATACCCATCAAAAGTATCTATGTATTCTCTCAAACCAACAGACGGCTGAGCAAATGCAGTATTCCGCAGACTAACTCCTGAGAAGAAACAACCGGACAAGATCAAGGCCACAGCATTCCTCCTAGGAACTGCAAAGGCTTTAGTCTGATTGTATATTAGAAAACGTGTACTTTAAAGACTCTACAGGCTAAGAATTAATATGTCGAGCAGATAACGTTAAGTAAGTAGAAAGTCTTCACATTTTCCCCGTCTTTTCACTTGCCAAGAGAACTAAGGGGAAAAACACAAAAAACAAGCACATTACGTATTGTTTGGTTCTTGATTTTTCTAATTAAAGATGCTCGAGTAAATAAAATTGCGGCGAAATATTAGTTTTTCGCATCAAGGCTGGAAGAATTACCGTGTGGCCTTCGCAAGAAATTGAGAGGCAATCGATGGAGTCGGAGAGATGGTTGTGGAGCGAGTAGTTGTACCGAGGAGTAATGTGATGAGAAGGAAACAGAGTCGCATTGCGAGTGGACCTCGTGGGTCGTTGACTCGGAGAAGAGCGAGTTGGAGGAGGTGGGAGGTAGTCGAAGATGGTGGCCATTTCTGACAGAGAGAGAGAGAGAGAGGAAACTGAGAGTTACTCTCTGGGAATCCAGGAGAAAGAAAGAAGATAAAGAGGGTCAGGACTAGATAGGCCGGGAGAACAGCGAGATTGAGCACACGTGTCCCGATATAATTGGCTAACCAGGGAACGACCTCTGCCGCCACAGTCGTTACATATGATCTTGGCCTTGACCGTAAAACATTAGCACCAGGAGTTAGGGGTCTATGAATTATATCAGAGAGAATTCTCTTCCCTTATCAGCAATAAAAGCAGCTCTGAATCACAAGCCCACCTTCAAACCAAGCATAAACCTCTCAATCGTTGAGACCCATTTGCCCAAATGCCGAAAGCTCAAGCACTTTAATCAAGTCCTCTCTCAGATGATCCTCACTGGGTTCATCAGAGACACCTATGCTGCCACCAGAGTCCTCAAGTTCTCCACAGGCTCAACCTTCATTCACATTGATCACTCCCTCCGAATCTTTAACCACATTGAGAACCGAAATGCTTTCATTTGGAACACTATGATGAGGGCATATGTGCAAAGAAACTCTCCTGAAAAGGCTATATGTTTGTACAAGTTGATGTTGGATAAGAATGCGGATGGCGATAATTACACATATCCAATTTTAGTTCAAGCATGCGCCATCCAGTCATCGGAATTCGAAGGGAAAGAGATGCATAATCATGTTTTGAAGACTGGTTTTGATTCGGATGTCTACGTACAGAACACATTGATTAACATGTATGCGGTTTGTGGGAACATGAGCGATGCGCGTCACTTATTTGATAAAAGTCCTGTTTTGGATTCAGTTTCATGGAATTCGATTTTGGCCGGCTATGTTCAGATAGGAGACGTTGAAAACGCTAGGTGTATATATCTTGGGATGCCGGAAAGAAACACTATTGCTTCGAACTCTATGATTGTGTTGTTCGGTAGGACAGGTCTCCTAATTGAGGCTTATCAGTTGTTTAATGAGATGCCAGAGAAAGATATGGTATCATGGAGCGCATTGATTTCTTGTTATGAGCAAAATCAGATGTATGAGGAAGCGCTGGTTCTGTTTATGAAAATGAGGGCTGATGGAATCTTGGTGGATGAGGTTGTGGTGGTTAGTATTCTTTCTGCTTGTGCGCATGCGTCACTTGTCAAGATAGGAGAAATTATCCACGCCTTGGTTGTGAAAATTGGCATTGAATCTTATGTTAACCTTCAAAATGCGTTTATGCACATGTATTCAAGTTGTGGGGACATCATGGCAGCCCAGAAATTGTTCAATGAAGGCTGCCAATTGGACCAGATATCTTGGAACTCCATGATCTCTGGGCACTTGAAGTGTGGATCAGTTGAAATTGCTAAGGAGTTATTTGATTCCATGCCCAATAAGGATATCGTGTCTTGGAGTGCAATGATATCAGGGTATGCTCAACATAACCGTTACTCTGACGCTTTGGCACTTTTTCATGAGATGCAGCTGAAGGGAATCAGGCCTGACGAGACCACTTTGGTTAGCGTGGTTTCCGCTTGCACTCACCTGGCTGCCCTCGACTTAGGCAAATGGATTCATGCTTATATAAAGAAGAATGGCCTAAAGTTGAATGTCATCTTGGGTACAACACTTATAGACATGTACATGAAATGTGGATGTGTGGAAAATGCATTGGAAGTTTTTTTTGGCATGGAGGAGAGTGGAGTTTCTACTTGGAATGCTGTCATTCTGGGTTTGGCTATAAATGGGATTGTATATAAGTCACTTGAAATGTTCTCCGATATGAAGAAAAGTGGTGTAGAGCCTAATGAGATAACATTTATGGGAGTTCTTGGGGCTTGTCGACACATGGGTTTAGTTGATGAGGGGCGCCGGCACTTTGATTCAATGATTCAAGAACATAAGATAGAACCCAATGTTAAGCACTATGGATGCATGGTTGATCTTCTAGGACGCGCGGGTATGCTCGGGGAAGCAGAGGAACTCATTAAAAGTATGCCTATGGTACCCGATGTTGCTACCTGGGGTGCATTGCTTGGGGCTTGCAAGAAACATGGCAACAATGAAATCGGAGAGAGGGTAGGAAGAAAGCTGATTGAGTTTCAGCCTGAACATGATGGGTTCCATGTCTTATTATCCAACATATATGCTTCAAAAGGTAATTGGGATGATGTTCTTGAAGTTAGGGGCATGATGATGCAACAAGGGGTGGTGAAGACCCCAGGCTGTAGCATGATTGAAGCAAATGGAGTAGTTCATGAATTTCTAGCCGGAGATAAGACACATCCTTGGATAAATAAGATTGAGCGTATGTTGGATGAAATGGCTAATAGATTGAAAATGGAAGGTTATGCACCGGACACAAATGAGATTTCTCTTGACATTGATCAAGAAGAGAAGGAAACCTCTCTGTTTAGGCATAGTGAGAAGCTTGCAATTGCCTTTGGGCTTATTGCTATCAGTCCACCAACACCAATAAGGATTATGAAGAATTTGCGGATCTGTAATGATTGCCATGAAGCAGCTAAGGTCATTTCTAGAGCTTTCAATCGCGAAATTGTGGTTAGGGACCGGCATCGCTTTCACCACTTTAAGCTGGGTTCTTGTTCATGCACGGACTATTGGTAGAGTATATCATTAAACAAGCCAATCTATTTCAATGTTACTCACTTTGTTGCTGATCCTATCCCCCAAGAGCTTGAACAGTTCTGACTGTGCCAAACAAATCTGATTCACTGGTGCTTGATAGCCTTACAGTTCCAGGTTGCATCCTAGTGAAGCACCATAGCAGCAATTAATAGCTTACTGGCGATAACTGATCTGATGTAGCACCCCGTCATGGACCTGAAAGCACTGCGATGACTAAATAGGAAATTGGGAGGTCTAAGACCTACTACTAGAATTCAAGCAAAGCAGGGAGCCCTTATTGTGCCAGAGGGGAGGGGGAGTTTAAGACCTATAAATGGCGGGTTTTTCTGATGAGGAAGCCTCTACTTGTGGTCCTGATCCCACAAATAGACCAATAATGGATTCATTGATACTGCTATGGACGTCAAACATGTGGTTGGTGTATCTATTTTTGTATTTCCGAGGTACTAATGATAATTCATCTCACTGTATGATACTACTAAATTGAATTCGAGTCACTTTAGCATTTGAAAATACTTTGGAACTGCACCAGAGAACCACCTTTGATAATTACTACTCATTGATCAATGTTCCTCTGATACTGCTTCTATGGTCCACTGATTTGTATAAACCAGCGCCCAACTTACCTAGAAACAGATGTATCAAACTGTTTGAATGTTTTTTTTATATACATTGCTCCTCTGTAAAATGTACATCTGTTTACCATGCAGGCTCTCATAAAGATTTTCCGGCATATAGAAACTCACTTCTGGTCTCCGTGGGATGAGATCGATGCTCTCCTGGAGGAAAGCCACTCCCTTAAAATAGTATTCTTTCTGCGCCCAGTGGTTGTAATTGCTGATCCTATACAAAAAAAAGGGAAAAAAGGTGAATGTTAGTTCCTTCTTGGTAATTGTTTCTTGTATTGAAGTTTGCATCAGCAGAGGAGTGGATGTTGTCACTGTCTTTTTTTTTTATAAGTCAGTCTTTCACTGTCGTAAGGCTTCTATTACACCTGAGAAGTAGAATTGCTCTTTGTCCAAATTGGGTCTTTTCCTGCTTGCCCTTAGATATTTACGAAATGGAATAGGCTTTAAGATGCTAATACCCTGCTTTCAGGGCATCATATCTATCAGCTGTTGATTATGCTTGCATTTCCTACTCCATCTTGCTTGAAATAGGGGTAGATCATAATGGTTTGAAGAAATTAGAAAAGAAAATGACACTCGATGGCTAAGAGGAAAACAATGAGTATTGTGCATATGCAGCAAAGCAAGACAACAAAGTACATTGACATTATCTCTCACCCTTAATTGCATGACACAATCAGAGCATAAGAATGAAGCAAATGAACATCTCACATCTTTGGTTATGGCCTTCTTTGATGCTGCCAAATGCCAGGTGCCTTCTTTGTCCCAAAGCACCTCTTCTTCATACATTTTTCCTCTTTTTTCTATTGGATTTAAATGTATCATAATTCAACATCTCAACAGAGATGCCAGGTCCCAAATAAACAATTATTTCCATGCCTTCTACTTAGCTTGTATGGCATAACCAAATGACCCAGAAGCATTCCATCTCAAATCATGTCAGCTTTTAACGCCTTCAGCTTCAGGTTTTGTTCAAGTCCCATCTTCTAGGTCATGTATTAAGCAATCCAAATCAGGTTCATGTCCTGCTTCTTTCATATGCCGAATCAAGAAATCCAAAACTCTGTACACCCACTTGATATGAGAACCGATCTTATCTCCAACAACAAAACCATTACCCTGGTCTCTTACCGTGATCCAACTCCTCCCAACCTCTTTCTTCCTCCTGATCCCTCTCATCAACTTCCTCATATTTGCAAACTCCCCCCACTTACCTTCGGCTGCATATATATTTGACAGCATGACATAAGTCCCCACCATATTTGGCCTCAAGTCTAATATTCTCTGAGTTGCCAATTTGCCAAGATATGGCAGCTTATGTGCTTTACAAGCTCCAAGAAGTGCCCCCCAAACAGACTCATCAGGCTTGAATGGCATACTCTCTATAAGTTGATAAGCCTCCTCAACTTTGCCTGCACGTCCTAGCAGATCCACGACACAGCCATAAATCTCCTGATCTGGAGTAATATTATAATCACGCGTCATCATTTTGAAGTACCACAAACCTTCATCTACAAGTCGAGCATGGCTGCAAGCACTCAAAACTGCCATAAACACGACACTATCAGGTCTAATACCTGGCCTAATCATCTCATCAAATATATCAACAGCCTCTTTTCCATATCCATGAGCCCCATATCCGATCATCATTGTAGTCCAAGAGACCAAATCTCTGCAGGCCATTTCCTTAAACATTTTACTTGAATCAGTTCTGCTTCCAGATTTGGCATACATGTCAATAAGGGCATTAGTCAATGCCAAGTCCCTGTCAAGCCCTCGGCGAACAATGGATCCATGAACCTGTTGTCTGCAGTCCAAAACTGCTAAATTAGCACAGGCAGCTGTAACACTGGTAAATGTGAAGCAATTTGGACTAAAGTCCTCAGACTCCATTTGAGAAAAGATACGTAGGGACTCACTGGAATCCACTCTTTCATGTCCAGCTATCAAAGTATTCCACGTGATCAAGTCTTTCTTGTTCATCTCATGGAAGTATTGTTTTGCCTCATGTAAACACCCACACCTGCAATACATGTCTAGTATAGAATTCATGACAGGAAGATTGGATTCAAACCCGTGCGTAATCACTGCTCCGTGTATTAGCTTGCCCTAAGTATGAGAGCCAATTGAGGCACAAGCTCTAACCGCAATCGAAAAGCTAAATGGGTTGAGTTCTGCTTCCTCCTGTTTGCCAAAAGAATTCAAGATCTTAATGTATACGTGACATATGACGCTCATGTCCTTGTTTAAAATTGAAACTGCTTACGTGTAGATGCATGCGCTTCATAAATTTACACTGCCAAGGGTACATGAAGGCTGTTTAAAGGTTGTTTCCACTACTTACCAGAACCATTTGCCGGAAAACTCGAAGCCCGCCATAGCCGTCACCTCTATGAGTGTGTTTTCAGTGATCAAAGTAGTCCATGAAATGGCTGTTCTTGGCAGGTATATCGTGAAAGATTATGCATGCCTCGTTCATGCTAGTACAACAAGTAGCATACATGTCCAGGAGCGCATTATTAACGTACATAGACCCCTCCGGGCCCTCCCTGCCATAATTGATAGCCAATCCATGAACCAATGCCTCGTACGAAAGACCATTCAAGCCTTTACAAGCCTTCAAAGCGCTGGACAGGGTAAAAGCATTTGGCTCCATCTCATTCTTCACCATCTCGCAGAACATAGTCCATGCATTGCGGTAGTGGTTGCAAGACGCGTACCCCGCAATCATGGTCGTCCACGCAACCACGTCTTTCTCAGGCATTTCATCGAACAGTATCCTAGCTTCTTTTATCAAGCCACTTTGAAAGTATGACTTAATGAGTTTCGCGGCTAATACAGAGGGCCCCTTCGGGAAAAAAAAAAAGCGAATATGATTGGGCGGCGGTAGGGCTGTTCAGTGCCACCGGAATTTTCCGGTGGCACCGGCCCCGGCACCCCGGTGTAGGTGCCGGTTTGCCATTTTGGGGGAAACCCGGGGGTATTCCCGGTTCCTGGGTTCCCCGGCACCGGGAACCCGGGGGACCGGGAACCGGGTCTCCCTCATTTTTTTATTTTTTTTTATTAATATTTGAAAAAAACGACGTCGTTTTTCTACAACCCCCCTTTTGGCGCGTTTCTTCCCCCCACCCCCACACCCCTCCCCGAGTCCCCCCAGCCCTCATTTCTCAAATCCCTAAAATTCTAAAAACTCTCCTCCTTCATCCTTGCGCCGGCGACGAGTGGCAGGAAGTGGGTGAGCGAAGAATTGACAGTTATCTCGGAGTCGAAGGAGGTGGCGGGGGATTTGATCACGGAGGCCGTGCTTGATCAGGTTGGATTGGATTTGCATTTTGTTTTGATTACTGGGAATTCCTTATTGTTTGCTTGGAGGTTTTATGTTTTGCTATGTGGGGGTTATTGACTATACTACCCATTTCTTGAATTCTATTTGTTGTTTGTTTAGGATTTGATAGTTAGTTTAGTGTGTTGGTGTTGTTCAGCGTAGTGCATAGTGGGGTGTTAGTTGTTATATTGTTGCGTAGCATATGAAGTTTTTTCTTTCCTTGCAACTACTATGTACAGATTCGTTATTCGATATTTTGGAACTATGCTTGATTAGGTATAAAGTCTTACTTGCGAGACAAAAGCTCAGAGTTACAGCTAAAATATTGAGTTTTGTGGGCCAAACTCCGCATTTTAGTTTGACATAGATTTTCTTCTGTTTTGTGAGGTTCTTGTTAGAAATATACCACATTTTTTTGAAGTGAATGATCTTGTCATCGATGGCTTTAACACCAAAAATACTCACAATTCACTAAGTGAGCCGCTTTGTGAGTTACTTGGTAGGATCACAGCTTTAATCAATGATTTGAGGTGGTTGGTGATAAGGTGAACCATCAGAAATTTCCATGCCATTGGTACTTGAACCCTCAATCAACTCTCTCTACCTAGTACATTTAAGGGGAGGAAGTATCATTTGAACTAGTGTCATCGGTGTTTATGTAGTTGAAAAGTTGATCTGCAATGCATATGAGAGAAAGGAGGAGCAGAACTGAATGGGTCATGTTTAGACGATGCACTTTTGTTGCTGCATTTGTACAATGTGTGAGTTGGATGTTTCCATTTTTTAGTCACATTTATGGTCTTCTCACTGCTGAAGATTTATATATTTTGATGAGATGGGTTTTTTGATAGGTCACATGTATTGTTTTCTAATAATGAGATGGGTCTTTCTTGGATGCACTATGACTGCTGGATGAATTTCCTCTCTGACTTCTTGTGAAAATTGTTAAAGACAAGCACAATGTAATGCATACCTATATCTGAGTCCCTTTGTAACAAGTTATGGCTACTAAGATGAAATTTCTTCAGTTCTCGTAAAGTCCATTTTTAGGCAGAAATTCTTTTTGATCCATTGACATCTGAAGATAAATTTCAGGATGAGGCCCTTATTGTACCTGAGCCTGTTGACAAGCTGCTTTCTGAGTATGCTAAGAGGTTTAATGAAATCAAAACCCCTTGCAAGCTTCTGTGGAAGAGAAATCTGGGTACCGTCAAGGTTAGATGCTTCAAAATTTATAAATGCATATATAAGCACACACTTGCGGATACTGATGTTTGGATTCCTCCAGTGCTTGAACAAGTAAAATTTGTTTAGATTTATTTCTGTCCAAAATCAATCAAAATAACATTTACAGATTTCTGTACGTGCAGTTGGAGTTGCAATTTGAAGATAGGGCAGTGCAGTTCACTGTGGCTCCTATACATGCAGCAATCATTATGCAATTTCAAGAGAAAAGGAGGTAAACATGAGATTTATCCAGATGCGTTATATAATATCCGTGAATTTCTGTGCATTATATATTATACATCTGGGTTTTAATCGCATTTATATTTTCCGCATAAAGTGTTATTTTTGACACTATGTTAGGCATGGTTTTGCATGCATATGGAGTTCATAGTGTAAAAACATTAATATGCACAGAGCTTTATTAGAAACTTTTTGGGAATAATGCAAACATTAATATGTACATAAGTTACGATTCTTTCAGCAGGTCATTCATTCAACATATATTGTCACTTTAGTAGATGGATGTGAATAACATATATTGCTTAAATCTTTGATTTTCTATGTATTTGTTGTATTAGTGTAAAGTTTATATTTTTTATGTTTATAATATGTTTAAAAAATTGTTTAATATAAATATAGGATTACCGGAAACCGCCACCGCTAAACCGCCACCGTTAAGGGCCGGTTTTTGCCCTTAACGGTGTAGGTGTAGGTGGCATTTTTTTAAAAACCGGCATATCCGGTGTAGGTGCCGGTTTTGGCCAAAACCGGCACCTACACCGGGGTTGAACAGCCCTAGGCGGCGGTGGTCTAGTTTCGAGTCCACCGAAGGGAGTTTCGAACAATGGGTGGGGTGGGGTGGCAATAAGAGTTGGATAGGAGTCTTTTAGTGCTCATGTCTGTTGTTAAGCGTACATGATCGTGGCCTCCGAAGCCGAAGCCGAAACCCCAAATCTGAGGGAAGCTGAAGTTCCTATACGTTGTAAGAGTGTGTAGGGTTGGCAATCACGAGCAGGCGTAATAAGTCCTGGCTATGTTTGGTTAGGCTTAATAAGTATTGGATATGTTTGATTTAGTTTTAGAAATATTTTTTTTATTTGTTTATTTGGTAGGTAGTGTAGAATTTTTTGGCATTCGTGGAATTTATAAAAAGTTATCGAAGTTTTTAAAAAGATATTAGAATTGATAAAAATAATAATTGTAAATTTTTTTAAAATTTTTTTAATAATAAACCAAAACATAGTCATTGTCTTTTCACATTCTTTTTTATTCTCTAAGCCAGCATGTGACATTAAGTTGGCCGATAAACTATACTGAAAATAATTGAAATCCTACTTCAAAATAAAATTGTTAAAATATTAAAAATTCAAAAAAATAATATATAAATAAAAAGCAATTTTTTAATAGCATATAAAATTCTATTTATTTTTAACTTTTTATTCTATTCTAATTTGTCTGGGAGAGGTATTTTAGTTAATCCGCTTTACTTCATGTATGATTTAATAGTTAAATCGAACAATTCCTTGCAATTTATATAACCTAATGAAATAAATTGAATATTGAGGGGAGCTAATTGATTTTCGTGATAGATACGAAACCTACTATTGCCCATTTTTGTGTAGTGGGCCTTGGGTCCGTTTATGGCGTTGTAGGCATAGTGCCATTTGCACCTTACTGGCATGCGAAAGTCGGTGTTGATGGGGGTTGGTTTTTGTATTTTGGGAATGTGGTGTTCTGTAATATGGTTTTTCGCAAACTGCTAGTTATTGCGTATCGATGGTAATAGTTTTCTTAGATGGAGTTTGCTGGTGGATCTCCGTTTGATTATGTTAGTAAAAAATTGAAGAGAGATTATTTAAGAGAATTTTTTTATATTTATTGTAATTAAAAGAAATAATCTGATCGAAGAGAGAGAGATTGTTTTATTATTTTTTACCAAAATTTGGTCACAAACATCACCTAAGTTTAATAAAACTAGTTTGTCTGCTCACAAAAAAAAATCATCATTCTCGTGATCTTCTCTACACATCTAGTAACAAGTGAAAACTAAGGGTGAGTACCGGAACGGATGAAATTGAAATAACCAATTTCGGTATTCGCAGTAGTGCAATTTTTTTGTTCAAGTTCCATTTCGGTAAATCGGAAATTCGGGTTAAGCATGTAGGATTTTCTAGACATATTTATTTGGGACCCTAAAGAGTAAAAAATATCATTCAACCAAAATTACCAATAAATATAAACATTCAAACAAAATTGAGATTATAAAATAAAAATTCAAAAAAAAATCGGTACTCATCATATGTTATAACTTTATCTTGAGCCCTGTTTTAAAAACAAAACATCGGAATCGATAATTTCGGTATTTTTTATTAATTCCTCATAAATTAACAATAAATGTAAAATTTTCATCCAAAATCTAGATTCTAAAATAAACTTTCAATCAAATTACATATGTGTCTACTTTATTTTGAGCATTATTTTTATTTTATTTTTTTAGAAAAATCAGAACAAAAAATTTCGGTAATTTCCCAGGAATTTTCAGTTCCGAATTCGGTTCCAGTATATGCCGGAATCGGAAGTGAAACTGAAAATTTCGATTCTTACCAGAATAAAAAGAAGGGAAAAATTTCATAGTTAGCCCCGAATCTATAAGACAAAATCAATTTTGAGCCCCTTATCTTTTTAAAAATGATCAATGTTCACCCGTCCAAATCATGTATTAAGATAGACTAAAAAAGCATGTAAAATTACCAAAATGCCCCTCAAAGAAAAAATTACTTAAAATATTAAAAAAATTGATTAGAAATAAAAAAAATGATATCTAAAAAAAGTAATATTTTTTTAAATAAAACTATTGAAACTCTATTTCAATAATCTATTCATTTTTAATTTATTTATTAAATATTTATTATTTTTATCTATCTTTTAAATTTTGTTTTGGAGGGACATTTCAGTCATTTTACATGTTTTTCCGTCTGACTTACGCCTAATTTGAGTGGAGAGCGAACTTTGATGATTTTTAAGAGATAAAGGGCTAAAATCGCCGTTGTGATAATAGTAGATACGAAATTGATTTTATCCTATAGATACAAAGCTAATTGTGATTTTTTCCCTAAAAATAATCTATTTTCATCTCTTATATAATTTTATATATTTGAGAAAATATATTGCACATAAAAGCATGTAAAAATACGATTGTGTAAGCTGCAAAGAAGAAAATGTATTCATATTTGTACTGAACAATACAGGTAGTTGTTCTTATCAAAATACACGTAAACTACGTCTCTTTGATCTTATCCAAGCAAAAGAAAAGCAAGGAGCAACATTTGCTTCTCAGCGATCGAGTTTGGCGTAAGCTTCAACTTTATCAACACCTGCAACCATAATAAAACATTAATTGCCAAGAATCTTTTAACCACGATTATACAAATTAAAATATCCAAAAACATATATAAAATTCTCGATATATGTATATCTTCGAAATGCACAAAAAATGTTATATAATAAAAGGAAAAGCCATATATAGCTGATCATGAGTACCTCCATGGATCACAGCTAGCTAGTACTTCAATTATGATTGGCATAAGGAAATAATCCAGCGCACTCCACCACGCAACCTGCATGACATATCTCCTTCTTGATACCCCACATAGCTACTTTCCGACAGTTTCTTTCCACACAATTCTTATAACATTCTGTAGAACTTATGGGAGGAAGTTTGGAACGGGGTGTACTATGGCCGGTCACGGGGGGTGGGGGATGGGGAAGTTCAGAACTCTGCCGTGGATGAGGAGGTTCAGAACTATGGCCGTTCATGGAGGGCGGCAAATTGAAACCAAAAGGAGGAGGATGAACTATAGATTTGCCATTGTCTTGTATTGCCATCAAAACAACTACAAAAAGCACCATTATCATTTGTACAAGTTTTCTCACACTATTTCCCTTCGTAATGCTATGTTTCTATGATTACATTCTTTCAATATCTGAGCTCAGGTTGAATACTATATTGAATACTATATTACTATTTATAATATTGGATCATGATGTTTAATTTGTAATTCTCTGTTCAAATTGTACCAAAATTTTACATGATCAGTTAGAAAATTCAAGACTAAAATAAATATCTTATTTAAATAAAGAGCTATTGAAAAATAGTGGCCATTAACGAAATAAAAAGACGTTTACTACTTGGTAATTTTGAAGAGAGTAAACAAAAGTGTAGTATTCTCCAAATACATCCAAAAGACATTATGTTACAAATATTTAAGAATGTGAAAAGAAACATCATTAGATTGAGTACTATGGTTAGAATTATATGTAAATGGTGCTTATGGGTTCGGAAGAAATTAATTGAAAAATATGACCTGACCATAAATCGACTGTAAGCACCATAGTCTCTCAAAGTATGAAATATAAATAATTAAAAAAAAAAAGGTGACTATAGGTAAGCTTCGAGAGCCTTGAGATACAAGATTATTGAAGTAAAAGGAATTGCCAACAATTGTAAACCACCGATAATCGCAATTCATCCATAACCAGAGGCAGAACTACACAGGGACAATGGGGGCAGCTGCCCCCATCGCCGGAAAATTCTTAATTTTTTTTCAAGTGCAAAGCCTAGCCCGACCCCAACAGCCCAGCCCAGCCCAGCCCAGGCCACCCCAGGCCCCAACTGTGCCCCCGCCACTACCAGGCAACAGCCTAGCCCTCCCCCACTAGGCGCCAGCCCCCCAACAGGCCACAGTCCAGCCTGCCCCAAATGTGCACCCGCATGCCCCAACTGCATGCCCGACCGCCCCAACTGCGCGCCACCCGTTATTTTTTTAAAAAAATTCTCAGAGGGTGAAACGCGCCCGTTCCACCTTGGTTTAATTCCCCCACCCCTTCAATTTCCCCCTTCTCCCAGACGCCCATCCTCTTGGCTCTCTCACTTTGGCCTCTGCTACTGCTCAACTGCTCCGGTGCTCTTGCTCCCCCACCTCTGACCTCCCGACTCCTGCGGGCAGCCTCTTTTTTTCTCTTTCAATATGAATATTGTGAACATAGTCGGAGCTTCTTGTAAAAGGAAAGATTCTCTTCGGCAAAATTAACATGATAAGATAGTAGAGCTATTGGATAATGGAGACATTTGTAGTGGAAGGGGCAAAAATCAAGAAATCATTCTCGCGCGACCAGTTGATACTCGTTGGGGTTCATACGACATTACAATAATACATCTCTTCAGTATGTGGTCAGCAATGTTGGATGTGCTTGAAAACATAGCAGATGATGGCACTTGCATAGAACAAAGATCCACGACTCTAGGTATACTGGATAAGATTCAAAGCTTCGACTATGTATTCACTTTGCATTTGTTGAGAAATATAATGGGAATTACAAATGAATTGTCACAGGTAATTACAAACACTACTAATTTTTATTTAAAAGAATTCATTATGCATTTGTTGAGAAATATAATGAGAATTACAAATGAATTGTCACAGGTCCTACAATGAAAGGATCAAGACATTGTTAATGGGATGAATTTGGTTGTAATTGTGAAGCGTCGGTTACAGGATTTGAGGGAGAAGGAATGAGATATTTTTTGGAAGAAGTCAAAACCTTTTGTGTGAATCATTATATCATTGTGCCCAATATGAAAGACATTATTCCAACTCGTGGTCGGGCTCGGCATGGAGGACAAACAATTACTTATTTGCATCATTTTCCTGTGGAAGTATTTTGTCATGTTATTGATTCGATCGCTCAGGAGTTGGATAATCGTTTCACAAAAGCAAGTACAAAGTTACTTCTTTGTATAGCATGTCTTGATCCAAGAAGCTCATTCTCATCGTTTGATCATGCGAAGTTACTTCTTCTTGCTGAGCTTTATCTAGAAGATTTCTCAGGAACTGATTGTGATATACTTAGAGATCAACTCCGAAACTACATTTATGATGTGAGAAGTCATGATGTTTTTTTTCTGAGCTTCAAGATATTAGAGGTTTTGCTGTGAAGATAGTTCAAACAAGAAAACACTTTATTTTTGTTGGTTTATCAGCTAATTGAGTTGACATTGGTCTTACCAGTTGCGATTGCAACCGTTGAGAGAGTGTTCTCTGCAATGAAGTTAATTAAAATTGACTTGCGTAATAAGATGGAAGACGAATGGATGAATGATAGTTTGGCGGTATACATCGAGAGAGAAATTTTTGAAACGATTGAGAACGAAGCTATTTTACAACGTTTTCAGAATATGTAGTCTCGAAGGATCCAATTACAACGAAGCTATGGTTGAAGTTGTACGATACATGTATTTAAATTTTTTTAGTGTTTTTAGTCCTTAATTTTTTATATTTTAACTCTAAGATATTTTTTTGATTTACGTAGTAAATGTTTTTTTTTTCATTTTTCCTTAGGAGTTTGACCCCCTTCCATTGGATTCCCTGGTTCCACCACTATCAATAACCAACAATTGGCCCACAACCTTGCGGTTATGATACCCAATAATCAATTGTGGGAAGCGGGGGAGGAAGGTGGTTAAAAAAGATATAAAAATAAGGGAGAAAGATCACGAATGAGGTATATTAGAAGTTTTAGCTTCTCTATTCTTCTAGAAACTCTATTATTCTTAAGTCTGTTGGATAGTGCGATAGTGAGCTGGACACAACATTTTCTTATTCTGTTAGAAAGCTTTACATGTATAAATACTTTACTCAGCCTTCAGTAATATCAAGTTATTCATTTATTCATTTCTCATGCATAATTACTCTCTCTTTCTCTCTCTTTTATTCTGTTCTTTCTTAATTACCGAGTTACAACTACAACATTTGACAAGGTATCAGAGGATTTACAATGAGTACCGAATATCATTTAGTTTCATCTATTCCAAACAGTTCCGATAATCTTTCAAATCCATACTTCCTCAATAATGATGGCAATCCTAATGCGATTCTTGTTTCTCAAACTTTCAACAGTTAGAATTACTCAAGTTGGCACAGATCTTTGAAGATGGCCTTCAGCGCAAAGAACAAGCTCGCATTTGTTGATGGATCTCTTCCTCAGCAACAATCTTCATCTTCCTTGTATGGAGCCTGGACACGTTGCAATGACATGGTGACCTCCTAGTTCCTCAATTCCATATCCAAGGATCTTGCAGATAATGTTCTCTACATCAGGACTGCTGCTGGAATTTAGGAGGATTTGATCGAAAGGTAAACTAGAGGCAATGGACCTCGGATTTTCCAGGTGCAGAAATCCATTATTCCCCTTTCTCAAGGTCAACTTTCAGTTACTGCATATTTCACTAAGTTGAAAGCTCTATGGGAAGAGCTATCCAACTACAAACATAGATTGGTTTGCACATGTGGAGCAATGAAGAATATCACTGATGAACAAAATCAGGAAGCAATTAAACAATTCCTTATGGGATTGAATGATTTCTATTCTCATGTGAGAGGTCAAGTGTTGTAATGGATCCGATGATGTCTATTAACAAAGTGTTTTCTTCAATTGTTCAAGAGGAAAGACAGCATAATATAGCTATGTTATCCTTTCAATCTTCTTAAAACAGTGTGTTTCTTACACGCAATCAAGGATCTCAGCAGAATTTTAACAAATTCAATGTTAAATCCTATACACCGAGGAAGGATCAACGTACCTGCAGCCATTATGGTTTTATTGGTCATGTCGTGGATAAGTGCTATAAAATGTACGGATATCCACCAGGTTACAAGCCACGCACCAAGCCTCTACCATTTGTGACCTCTTCTGTTCATCAAGTATCTTCGCTTGATGCTTCTGCAACATCTATGTAGTCCTTAACAATCTCATTTGATCAATATCAGTAACTGCTAGCCTTGCTTCCTGCTTCAGATAACTCTTCATCCAACAACAATAATCTAGATCTTTCATCTCAGGTCATGGTTATTATGGCAGGTATTGAATCTCAAAATTCCTGTCACAGTACCTCTCCTACATCTGTTAACACTTTGGATTGAATAATTGATACCGGGGCAACTAACCACATGGTTAGTTCATTGTCCATGCTTACTTCCATAACCTCAGTTGCTCAAACACCTATTAAGATGCCGAATAATCATACTATTTTTGCTACTCACACTGGCACAGTGCAATTATCTTCTCTTATTACTCTGCTGGATGTTCTTGCCGTTCTTATTTTTTCTTCAATTTAATCTCTGCTAGTTCTTTGATTAAGCAAAACTCTTGTTGTCTATTGCTTCTTAACCAACATCTATTCATCTAGGACCTACACATTTGGACAACAATTGGTTTGGCTAAAGAATCAAGATGACTGTATTTTTTACTTCCTATAAAATCTGGTTTTTTCAAACTTATTGTAATGTTGTTACTTCCAATAATCTTGTTGTCTTGTGGCATTGTAGACTAGGACATCCTTCTATGTCCCGAATGCTTCTTTTACAATATACTATTGCTGATAGTCACAATTCTAGTTTTCATCATTGTACTATTTGTCCATTGGCCAAACAACGCAAATTATCATTTCCTATTTCTACTTCTACATCAACTTGTGTCTTTGAACTCATTCATTGTGATCTTTGGAGTCTTTCTCATTTTTTTCATCTCATTGAAACTCAATTCAATTCTAAAATCAAATCCATTAGAACTGATTTTGGTACTGAATTTAGTTTTCCTACTTTTCTTGCTTCTAAAGATGTTATTCACCAATATTCTTGTGCTGCTACTCCACAACAAAATGGGCACGTTGAACGTAAACACCAACACTTGATAAATATTGCTAGGTCCGTTAGATTTCAATCTAATCTACCTCTTAGTTTCTGGTCAGATTGTATTCTATCTACTACATATCTCATAAATTGTCTTCCATCTCCTTTACTTGGTAACAAGTCTCCATTTGAAATGATTTTCAACCTCAAACCTGACTATCGTCATCTTAAGGCATTCGGGTGTCTTTGTTATGTTTCTACCCTTGCTAGGAACATACATAAGTTTGATCCCTGAGCTCTCCTTGTGTCTTTGTTGGTTATCCATGTGGAATCAAAGGATACAAAATTTTCAATTTTCATACTAAAAATTTTCAATCTTCAATTTTCAATTTTCAATTTTTATGAAGATCATTTCCCTTTCAAACACTTGCATATTTTATCTATATCAGATATGAATGTTCTTCCTAATGTCATTACTGACATATCCAACTATTCTATTTTTCCTACTCTTTCTACTTCAGATTTTTCTATCCCACTTTACTAATTCTATTTCCTCTCCTCATTCAGCATCTTTTATTTCAAATTCTCATTCCACTCTTATAATAGATTCTGCAGATTTTCAACCTCTTGTTAATTCCACTTCTACAGATTTTCCATCTTCTGTCGATTCTCTTATTGATTCTAATTCTATTGATATTCCTATTTTAGATACTGATATCTTGCCTTCTACTTCTTTTCCTCAACTTAAAAGATCTTCAAGAATTAGAAAATCACCATCTTACTTGGAAACTTATCACTGTCAGCTTGCTCTTAGTTCTGCAGCCAAATCAGTTTTGCCTAAGTCCACTACTTCTCATATTGTTGTTCTGCGTATCCTATTTCTTCTTGCCTTTCTTATGATCATATATCTCCTTCCCATCGAGCTTATGTCCTTACTGTGAGTGCTAATTCTAAGACATCGAACTTTAGAGAGGTTGTTTGTTCCCCTGAATGGCGTGCTACCATGACAAAAGAAATTGAAGCCTTAGAGTTAAATAACACTTGGACAGTGTGTAATCTGCCTTCTGGACATACTCCTTTTGATTGTAAGTGGGTTTATAAACTCAAATGCAATGCGGATGGTTCCATTGAGAGGCATAAGACCAGGTTAGTGGCTAAGGGCTATACACAAAAGGAAGGATTCGATTATTTTGAGACATTTTCTCCGGTTGCAAAACTAACCTTAGTTTGCTTATTACTTGTTGTTGTTGCCTCTAAACAGTGGCATATTCACCAACTTGATGTGAATAATATTTTTCTTCATGGAGATCTCCATGAAGAAATCTATATGATGCTGCCACCTGGATTTCATCAAGAAGAAGAGCATCGGTTGTGTAAACTGAATAAGTCATTGTATGGATTGAAGCAGGCATCCCGACAATGGTTTCTCAAATTTTTAGACTTTCTTTTGGATAGTGGCTTTGTTCAATCAAAAGCTGACTATACTTTGTTCACTAAACATTTTGATAAATCATTCCTAGCATTGTTGGTTTATGTGAATGATATCATTATTACCGGTGATGATTTGAGTATAATCGATGAGTTTAAGGCATTCATTGATCTCAAATTCAAGATTAAAGATCTTGGTGCTCTTAAATATTTCTTTGGTTTGGAAGTTGCACATTTAGCTTTTGGTTTAAGTCTCTATCAGCGAAAGTTTTATCTTTATATCTTAAATAACTCTGGGTTTCTTGGTGCAAAGTCTGTCAACAACCCTAGTGAACAGGATGTCAAATTAATATCTGATTCAAGTGTTTATAGAAGACTAGTAGGTCGACTCCTTTATCTTACCAACACTCAACCTGATATCTATTATGATCTTCAGTTACTCACTCAGTCTATGGACCATCCTCACCATCCTCATATGGATGTTGCCCATCAAGTTCTCAGATACCTGAAGAAGTCTTCTGGCCAAGGACTTTTTTATTCTGCTCACATTCCACTTCACCTCAAAGTATTCAGTTATAGTGATTGGGTCGGATGTTTCGATACCCGAAGATCTCTCAATGGCTTTTGTGTGTTCATTGGAGATTCATTAATTTCACGAAAATCAAAGAAGCAATCTTGAAGGGGTGTTGTAGAAGTTTTAGCTTCTCTGTTCTTCTAGAAGTTAAGTTTGTTAAATAGTGTGATAATGAGCTTGACATGATAGTGCGATAGTGAGCTGAACACATCATTTTCGTATTCTTTTAGAAAGTTTTACCTGTATAAATACTTTACCAGCCTTCAGTAATATCAAGTTATTCATTTCTCCATTTCTCACGCGTAATTACCTTTTCTCTCTTTTACTTTGTTCTTTCTCAACTACTAAGTCACAACTTCAACATTTGACAAGGTATGTAAATATGTTGATTTTGAGTAAACTAACTTAAGCATTGAAGACCTCAGTCCCTCTCGAAAGGGAAAAGTATTTCATAATTGTTTGTGCAAGTACGCCGCAGTGGGGAGAATTAGAGTTTTATCTAGTGTGAGCTGTTGGTTGAAGGGGGTCCCCAAAAATGAACTACTTTCACCAAAACTAATTCTAACATCTAACATTGGTTAAGTTAAAAACTTACATTTGACAATAAAATTTGAACTTACACCAGTCATCTGAATATGATTGGTCTAAAGTAGAAGTCTGTGTTCATAACTCTACTTCGGAGTTCCAATCCAACTATCGAGCTATTGTCTTGGGCCTTATAACCAACATTTTAAGAAGGCCATAATTAATGTTCATCATTTTGCTTCCTTCCCGCATTGTATTCTAAAAAATGAATTATGTACAAAAATAAATTGTGCAAAACCATACAAAGGGACGACTGTGATTTAAAGAAACAAATCTAAAGTTTCAAGGTTGACGACATTATTTAATGAGGTGAAAGACAAAATGGTGTGGCTCAATCTTAACTTGGCTCATTAAATAACGTGTTCAACCTTAGAACAATAGGTTTATTTCTTTGAATTACCGTTGTCCCTTTGCATAACTTTGCACAATTTATCTTTTCACATAATCCTTTCTCGATGGACTGACTACTGGCACGTATGGTACCCTATTCTTATTTCTTTTACAAAGCATTAGTTGTTTTGTGTTCAGATTTTCTCATTACAGTTTATGAACAAGTAAAAAATCTTACCTTCTCTTCCTCAACATCTAAATGGAGGCTCTTTATTCTTACAACTTGGGGTATCTAAAAGTTTTGAATAGTGTAATACCTGTCGTTCTAAACTTCATCGAGGTTTCTTTGCACTACTTCTGTGACCCATTGCGCAACATTGAACCCTTGAACCTGTCAAAAAAGGAATAATTGTATATTTTCTATCATAAAGATTACAACCATGTGTACAAAGATGTTCATGTTGTAGGGTTGTGAGAAATACCAATTGTAGCTTTGTTGTCACAAAACAGGTTCATCTATATGGAAGGAGGAAAACCCATCTCAGTCATTAATATTCTTAATCAAAGAAGCTCACATAACCCCTTAGATGTTCCACGGAATTCGGCCTCAACACTTGACAACGTTACCACCTTTTGTTTCTTGCTTCTCCACGTGACAAGGTTGCCTTCCCCAAACATAAAATATCTTGACATTGATTTTCCCTCTAAGATATTACCTGCCCAGTCAACGTCTGTGTAACCATCCACCCTTAAGTGGTTGTTCGTTGAGAACGTGAGCCCCTTCCAAAGAAGAAGACTTTATATATCTTAGTATTCGAATAACAACATCAATATGATCTGCACTGGGGTAATGCATAAAATGACTAACAACACTTACAGCGTCAGCGATATCAAGACTTGTGTGTGAGAGATAAATAAGCTTACCCACCAGTTGTTGATACCTCCCTTTATATGTGGATATTTGATCAGCATATACACCAAGCTTGTGATTTTAAACGATTGGAGTATCTGCAGGCTTGCACTCCAATAATTCTACTTCCAAAAGTAAATCCAATATATATTTTCGTTGAGATAGAAATATACCTTGCTTTGATCGAGCTACTCCTATTCCCAGGAAATATTTTAATCCACCCAAGTTCTTCATCTCGAATTTTAGTTGTCAACTACCTTTGAAGTTGAGTTATTTCATCTATATCATCTCCCATAATTATCATATCATCAACATAAACTATCAGCACAATTACCTTTCCCATCTGATGTTATTTTAAGAAAAAAGAATAATTTGAGTTGCTTTGTTGGAAACCATATTTCTTCATTTTCAAACTGAATCTCCGAAACCATGCTTTTGAAGATTGTTTCAGGACATATAACGCACGCTACAACTTACAGACCACTTCTATATGTTAGTCCTAGTTTCAGGACACTATAGACGTTGTATATCCAGGTGGGATATCCATGTATACCTCCTCCTCCAGATCACCTCTAACTGTGTTTAACTTGGCCACTGGTGAGAAAGTCTCCTAGTAGTCTAGGCCAATATGTTTGTGTATATTCTTTTGCCACTAATCTCGCTCTGTATCTCATAATAGACTCATCCGCTTTGTGCTTGATGGAAAACACTCATCTACATCCCACTGTTTTCTTCCCCTCATGAAGTGGAACTAGATTCCACGTTTCATTCCTTAATAGAGCTGCCCGCCATATCTTCTTCTATTTCAGTTGAAACTTCCCGCACAAATTTCTATAGTGGTTCAGATAGATGTTTGGTAGACACATAATTTGTAATTGGATACTTTGATTTTCGATATGCAATATCAATAGAATATCTATTTGGTGGCTCGCCAAGATTATGTCTAAATGGTAAGATAGTACCAGCAGCAGTGTTGATGTAATTTGAATTTAAAACTGGAGAAGATGAATTTACCTCAAGAATATTCTCAGGAACAAGGGCAGGTATGTGTATAGAGGGGGAAGCTTCTTCTGCGAGTCCGCTCTCTGTTGGTGTTGTGTCTGTCTCCCCCAGAATTACATTCCTCATTTGTTGCAGCCATTTGAATTTCCCTTAAATTTGGTTGTCCCTTATTTATCTCAGCAATTTGAATTTCCTTTAAATTCGATCGGTCCTTATTTGTCTCAGAAATTCGAATTTCTTCCCTTAAATAATTCAGTCAGTCCTTATTTGTCTCACCAATTTGAATTTCCCTTGAATTCAGTCGGTCCTTATTTGTCTCAGAAATTTGAATTTCTTCCCTTAAATAATTCGGTCGGTTTTTATTTGACTCACCAATTCGAATTTCTTCCCTTGAATAATTATGTTCTTCTTCATTATTAGGCTCAACAATCGCAATGTCACATGAATTCGGCGGCTGCTCATTATTTGAAATTGGAATTTCTTCCCTTGAATTTGGCAATTGTTCCCCATTATTTGAATTCGGCGTTTATTCCTCATTATTTGCAATTTCCTTTGAATTAGGCCAATTCCAAATCAACCAATTATTTATTTCTATAAGTAGCTACCCCTGAAGCATAGAATTGGTTGGATAAAAGAATTCAGACTCGACAAAAATCACGTCCATAGTCACATAGTCATGGCGAGATGAAGATTATAGCGCCAATAGCCCTTTTGATGAACGTCATAGCCCAAGAACAGACATTTAATAACACACGGATCTAGCTTAGTCTGTTGATTATTGTGAAGATGAACGTAGGCCACACATAAAATTTGAGGAGGAATTTGTAACATAGAAGGTACTGAGACATATGTAAAGAGAACCTGAAGAGGGGTTTTAAACTTCAGTATTTTTTAAGGCATTTGGTTGGGGAGATAAACAGCAGTCGTAACTGTATCGGTCTAGTGATAATTAGGTACATGTGCCCCTAATAGAAGGGCACGGGCAGTCTCAAGAACGTGCATGTTCTTCCTCTCAACAATACCATTTTGCTGGAAGGTTTGGGGATAGGAGGTTTCATGTAGGATACCGTGCACTCGAAAAAAATCCCGAAACCTATGGTTCACATATTCGCCACCATTATCTGAGCATAAGATCTGGATCTGAGCCGAAAATTGTATCTGCGCCGTAGTTTGAAAAAACAGAAAAGCACCAAACACTTCATCGATCTTTATAAACACTTCATCGATCTTTATGTTTGAGTAAGTAAAGTCATGTTATGCTAGTACAATCATCCATAAACAATACGAACCACCGAATACCAAACAAATTAGCCATAGGGACAAGACCCAAGACATCAGAATGAATCAATGAAAAAGGCCGATCACTTTTATTAAAACTTAGAGAATAAGAGGCACGGTGGCTTTTAGCCAAAATGCATGTCTCACAGGTGAAAGCAATATTCAGTAACTTAGACATAAATCAAGAAAAAAATATTTCATGTATCCGAATGAAGGATGTCCCAAGTGACAATGCCAAAGCCAAAGGTGATGCTCTGGAGTGCTACCAAAATTAAGTACATTATGTGCTAGCCTCACACCGAAAACATCTATATAGTAGAGTCCCCCATTTTAGTACTACGCCCAATAATCTCCTTGGTGAGAATATCCTGGAGAAAGCAAAAATGTGGATACATGAGGACAATACAATTAAATTTGACAGTAATTTGGATGATAGAGAGCAATTTATGTGATAGAGAAGGGACAAGCAGAATGCGAGACAAGTGGAAAGAAGGAGAAAGTTTCACTGTGCTCGAACCTGTGATAGGAGAAACCATTCCATTTACATTAGCAATGCAAGTGCGTTGAGGTGAGGATGTAGGGGAAAAATCCTGGGCTGAGAAGGTTATGTGGTTAGTGGCGCCATAGTCCAAAAGCCACGTTCTGCTGTCAAGATGAGAAGTATTGAGAACATGTCCAAGATTACCTGGCTCAACAGTATCAGAAACCTCTTGGTTTGAAGGACTTAGTGACAAACAGGGAGAGGGAAGGTTAGGTGGTCACCACTACTGTTTTGCCTTTGACGTCGACAGAAGAGGCAGAACCACGTCATTTCTTATCTTGAAATTCCTCCCACCAGTCAGGGTACCCGTGTAACTTAAAACAGTTCTTACAGGTATGTATGACATTTCCACAATGCTTGCACTTTAGCCCATCTGTCGATTGTCGAGACCAATTGTTTTTGCTAGACTTCCCACTATATGGAATGTAGGTGAATGGAGCCGAAGACCCTTAGTAGTGAGAACTACACCATGAGAGAGATTGATGCAATTAATTAGTTTCACAGTTAAAGACAATAATATTGTAGAAAATGGATCAATGGAAGAGTTATAAACCAAAATTAATGAGTTTAACAATTAGAGACCATAAAATTGAAGAAAATGAAACTATTAGATTTATGGAAGGGTTATTCATAAAAATATAAATTAAAAAATGTCAAAGTTACTTAGTTTAAAAATTAGGTACTTTAATATTAAAGAAAGTGAAACGAATGGAAAAACGGAAGAGTCATAAACCAAAATACGAATTAAAAATGATTAAAATTAATTCATTTAACAGTTAGAGACAATAATATTGAAGAACATGAATCAAATAGTGTTCTTTCCAGTGTGCTTAATACAAAACGAAGAAATCTACCAAAACTGAGTTATTCCTATAATATACTCTAATCGCTTATGATTACATGTCAGCTAAATACAATACACATTAGCATCGCCGCCCATGTATGTCTTTGTCTCTGTCATTCTTGCATCCAGCAGACCCAGCTGAACTTATACTCTGTAACATTTCCCGCAAGGTGGAGGAATAGAGATTTTATATTCTCAGCTTGTGTAAATGAGAGAAAAAGAGAGAGAATGGCATAGCTTTAGTGAAAACGCATTAGCAACTTGTGAATGAGTAGAGAGATGAAAAGGCTGAAAAGAGTCAACCTAAATGTGATCACGTATGAGAGGACATTCGATTTCGATGTGTTTGGTGCGTTTGTAGAAGACAAGATGGGGAGGCAATATGGATGGCTGCTTCGTTATCAAAATAAAGAATAGTAGATTAAGGATGAGTGACTAGAAGATTAAGAAGAAGATACCTCAGCAAAGTGATCTCACACCAATTACTCGGCCTCCTCAAAAAGAAAGAAAAAACAATTGATTGTTTCTTAGTGCCATGAAACAAAAGACTAACCAAAGAAGACACAATACCAGCTGACTGATCTGCTTGAGTCTGGGCAGGATCCCCTACAGAAGGCTCGGAGGGAAAGTGAGGAAGAAGCTAGAAATGTAATACCTTGTCTTGGAGCTCGCATCGCATAAAGCAAAAAATTTTGAACAGCGTGACGATGAGAAATGGTTGGAGAGTCCATGAACTAACTTAGAACCTTTAGGGTCGTGTGCCTATTTCTTTGTAGTGGAGCTTAGGTCCGTTTACTATTTTGTTGGCCGAATGCCATATGCACCTTTCTAGCTTCCTATGAAGTCGCTGTCGATTAGGGGCAGTGTTTGTTTTTTTGGGGGATGTTGTGTTATATGTGTTTCGCATCTGCTAGTTATTTTCTATCTGTTGTAATGGCTTTTCCTAGTTGAATGAAACTAGTTTGCCAAAACAAGACGTCCTCATTCTCATCTTCTCTACATGTATAGTAACAAGTGAAAACTCATGGCATTATCACATAATGGGGAAAAAAACCGATGAACAAACAAAGCTAATCCAAAAAGAGTCCATAAGTAATGTTTGCTTCTCAGCAAGTTTGGCGTAACCTTCAAGTACTTTTATCAACATTTGTAACCACAATAAAATATTGCCAAGATGGTTTAAGGGCTTTTAAAGATGGTTTAAGTATTGATACAATTCTTGTGGTATTCATTTTTAACAAATCAATTTTTGATGTATAATTTTGAACAAACCAGTCTGTGTTTTATTTTTCAAACATATAGGTTCTCGTTTACCAAAATTAACTCACTAATGAGGACAGAGCTTGGGATACGCTATCCAACCTAAAAAATAGACATCCTTATCCAGATCTCATTTTGGTCTTCTGATAGTCGACTAACTTTTAGTGAACATAAAGATACATGTGTAAAAAATGGACCACAGAGACTGACACATTTAAATTTGTGCCTAAAAAATTGATTTGTTAAAAGTCAATAGCACAACGAAGATAACAATAATTAAGCCTCCAATAATCAAATGTTATATAAAAGGAAAAGTCATAGCTCGGTACTTCCATGGATTGCAGCAAGTCCAAATATGTTTGTCATGAGGAATTAATTTAACCGCGTAAGCCGTCGAGGACTCCGCCACACAACCTGTAAGACATTTCCTTTTCTTGAAACCCCATCTAAATTTTTTACACTTTGTTTTGGCACAATCCTTATAATTGTGTATAGAATTTACAGAAAGAACTAATTTGGAATGGGAGCCGATCACAACGGCTGACGAATGAAGTTCAGGACTATGGTTGTTCCCGATGTTTGGGTTAGGATGGGGAAGTTTACAACTCTAGCCGGTCACGGGGGATAGGGGATGGGGACTATGGCCATTCATGGAGGGCGGGAAAGGGAAACCAAAAGAAGGAGGATGAACTATAAGTTTGTCATTGGCTTGTATTGCCATCAAAACAACCAAAAAAGGCACCCTTATCATTTGTACAAGTTTTCTCGCACCATTTCCTTTCATAATGCTCTGTTTCTATTATGAGGTTATTTCGATATCTGAGATCAGGTTGAATACTATACTATATATATAACATTAGATTATGATCTGGTCCAGTTCTTTTGTTATCTGAGATGAGGTTGAATACTATACTACTATTTATAAGGTTGGATCAGGGTCTTTTGTAATTCACTGTTCAAATTGCACCATAAGGTTATGTTGTTCAAAATTTTACACGAACAACTAGAGAATTCGAAAATAAAATAAATATCTTATTTAAATAAAGAGCTATTGAAAAATAGTGGCCATTTAACGAAATAAAAAACGTTTACTATTCGGTAACTTGTGAAAGTCATGTGTCATTATAGTTTTGAAGAGATCAGGAAACAAAAGTGTAGTATTCTCCAAAAACATCCAAAAGACATTATGTTATTTGTGACAAATATTTCAAGAATGTGAAAAGACACATCATTAGATTGACTATGGTTAGAATTATACGTAAATGGTGCTTATGGGTTAGGAAGAAATTAACTGAAAAAGATGACCTAACCATAAATCGACTCTACGCACCATAGTCTCTCAAAGTATTTAAAAAAAAGGTGACTATAGCTAATCTTCGAGAGCTTTTGAGATACAAGATTATTGGATAAACCCATGTGTTGTTTTTTTGTCTAATACGAGTTTATTAGACAATTAGATTTATCTAAAAAGTGATTAATTCAATCCTCAGATTTTGATGTCATAACAGTGTCTCTTTGTTTTGCTCTCTCTCAATTCATGTCACAACATTAATGTCTTTATTTAAAAGGTTGAAACCTTTATATTTACAAAGCTAATTGTCTTGATCTTATTTTTAGAGGATTTCATAGCAAAAGCGAATCCGATTTTCAGGGATACTATATTGACATATTTAAAAGAATCTGAACCATACTAAACAAAAATGTAAAAGGATAAGAGACAATGATATATAAGGGATGGATTCTGAGCAACCTAAATTCCCAAAATATTATTTTATAACCAATATATTATTTTCTCTTGAAAAAAACTAGGAATGTGGCAGTGTGCACGGGACAACCTAGGCTAATAATCTCAAGGAGGTGCTACCACCTACAATGTTTTTTTTTGGGTTGAATTTATGAAGAAAATCAGTTGCATCTGTTAATTGTGCATTAAGTTGGACAAATCTGACTCAATAATAAGTTGCATTAATTGAGTTGGCAGTGCAACGATAAACTCTGGTCACTCAAACTTGATGAAACCAAAATTAAGCCCCATTTAATCACTTGGGATCTAAACTAATTTGAACCCAATGTGCCTAGACACGTAAAAGGAATCGCCCACAATTGTAAACCACCGATAACCGCGATTCATCCATAACCAAAAATTGCCTGTAGCCTTGCGGTTCTAGTCCCCAAATCAATCGTGGGAAGCAGGGAAGAAGGTGGTTAAAAAAGATACAAAAATAAGGGAGAAAGATCACTGAGGAGGTAAATAAATACGTTGATTATTAATTAAGACTAGAAATTGTGATATAGAACTAACTTAAGCATCGAAGACCTCAGTCCCTTTCGAGAGAGAAAAGTATTTTATAATTGTTTCTGCAAGTATGCCGTAGTGAGGAGAATTAGAGTTTTATCAAGTGCAAGTCGTTGGTTGAAGGGGATCACCAAAAATCAACTAGTTTCAGTAAAACTAATTCTAACATCTAATATTGATTAAGTTAAAAAGTTAAACAATAAAATTTGAACTTACATCAATCATGTGAATATGATTGGTCTAGAGTAGAAGTTTGTGTTCCTTAACTCTTTTTCAAACTTCCAATCCAACTATCAAGCTATTGTTTTGGGCCTTCTAACCAACATTTTAAGAAGCCCTTAATTACTGCTCGTCATTTTGCTTCCTTCCCGCATTGTATTCCAAATATTAGATTATGTGTAAAGATAAATTGTGTGAAACCATGCAAAGGGATGATTGTGATTTAAATAAACAAATCCAACGTACTAATGTTGACCACATCATTTAATGAGATGAGAGACAAAATGACGTGGCTCAATTGTAACTTGGCTCATTAAATGACGTGGTCAGTCTTAGAACATTAGATTTATTTCTTTGAATTAATGTCATTCCTCTGCATAATTTTGCACAATTTATCTTTACACGTAATCCTTTCTTGATGAACTGACTATTGGCTCGATTGATACCCTATTCTTGTTTCTTTTACTAAAATCAAACTGCATTAGTGATTTTGTGTTAAAATTTTCTCATTACAGTATATGAGCAAGTAAAAAGTCTTACCTCCCATTTCTCCCTCATTTTTCTCTCAACAACCAAATGGAGGCTCTTATTCGTACCACTTGGGGTATCTGAAAGTTTCGAATAATGTAACCACTGTCATTCCAGACTTCTTCAAGGTTTCTTTGCACTACTTTTGTGGACCATTGCGCAACATTGAACCCTTGAACCCAAGTACTATTTTCGTCTACGCTTTGATGCATGAGCAGAGGCTTTCTGGTTCTGGGTTTTGGGGCTGCTCCTGGGTTTCACTAGTGGGTTTAGTCTAATTTTGGCAAAAAAGAAAAATGATGAGGAGAAAAAAAGAACTCCATGGTCTGCATTTGGTTTATTTGACTGTTAAATAGCACTATTTTTGCATGGACTCTTATGAGTACTACAGGTACTTTGATACCAAGATGTTGTTTTCTCTAGTTTGCCATGCATGTTCTGATTCATACATTTGTGTTTGTTTCTTGTGTACTACTCAGTTTCACTAATTTTTGTCTCCTTCTCCTTCTCACATCTTTCGACATTATCCAAGCTCTGATACATGTAAGAATTCAAGGTTTATGAGTGGGGTTTGCAAGAATATAGGAGCTGGGAAATTCTCTGTTTATTTCTCTATGAATCAAATAGTGTTGTCTAGTGTGCTTAATACAAAACGAAGGAATCTACCAAAAATAAATTATTCCTATAATATCCTCTAATCGCTTATGATTACTTGTCACCACTACACTAGACTATACATGTCAGCTAAATACAATACACATCAGTATGGTCGGCCATGTGTGTCTTTGTCTTTGTCATTCTTGCATGTAGCAGACTCAGCTGAATCCATACTCTATAATAGCCCCTGCAAGCTAGGGAACAAAAATTTTCTATTCCCGGCTTGGATAAATGGGCGAAAAAGAGAGGGGAAGGTTGAACCTTAATGAAAACATCAGCAACTTGTGAATGAGTAGAGACATGAAAAGGCCGAAAAGAGTCAGCCTGAATGTGATCATGTATGAGAGCACAATCGAGTTTGATGCGCTTGGTGCGTTTGTAGAAGACAAGATGGGAGGCAATATGGATTCCTGCTTAGTTTCACGATAAAGAACAATAGGTTGAGGATGAGTGACTTGAAGATCAAGAAGAAGATACCTCAGCCAAGTGATCTCACACTAAGTACTCGGCCTCTGCAAACAAAAGAAAAAGCAATTGATTGTTTCTTGACGCCATAAAACAAAAGACTGACCAAAGAAGACACAATAGCCGCTGACTGATTTGCATGAGTATGGGCAGACTCCCCTACAGAAGGCTCGAAGGGAAAGTGAGGAAGAAGCTACAAATGTAATACCTTGTCTTAGAGCTCGCTTACCATAAAGCAAAATTTTTTGAACAGTGTGACGATGAGAAATGGTTGGAGAGTCCATGAACTGATTTAGAACCTTTAGGGTCGTGTGCCCATTTATTTGTAGTGAAGCTTGGGTCCGTTTACTATTTTGTTGGCTGAATGCCATTTGCACCTTGTTATCCTCCTATGAAGTCGCTGTCGATTAGGGGTAGTTTTTGTTTTTTGGGGGATGTTGTGTTCTGTGTATTTCGCAGTTGCTAATTATTGTTTATCTGTTGTAATGACTTTTCCTTTTTTTCTTAGGTTGTAATGGTTTTTCCTAGTTGAATGAAACTAGTTTGCCCAAAACAAGAAGTCATCATTCTCATCGTCTCTACACGTATAGTAACAAGTGAAAACCCATGGCATAATCATATAATGTGGAAAAAAACGATTGACCATACAAAGCTAATTAAAAAAGAGTCTATTTTCCTCTCTTACATAATTTTTATATATTTGAGAAAATATATTTTACATAAAAGTATGTAAGAATCTATATGCTCTTTCTTTTTCAAGCAAAATAAAAACATAAGTAATGTTTGCTTCTCAGCAAGTTTGGCGTAAGCTTCAAGTACTTTTATCAGCACCTACAACCAAAATAAAACATTACCAAGAAATTTTTTTACCATGATATACAAATCTCCACAAACATAAAATTTTCTATCTAAATAGGCCTTTAAAGATGGTTCAAGTATCAATACAGTCCATGTGATATTCACTTTTAACAAATCAATTTTTGATGTACAATAAATCACACTGACTGTATCGATACTTGAACCATTTTGATTTATTCACTTTCAAGTCCGTGTGAATTATTTTTCAAACATATATATCCTCTCGTTTATCAAAAATTAACTCACTAACAAGGACGGAGTTCGGGATAGGCTATCTGACCTAAAAAATGAACATCCTTATTCTGATCTCATGTTGGTCTTCCATTAGTCGACTAACTTTTAGTGGAAAAAAAGATGCATATATCTAAAAAATTGACCACATAGACTGACGTACATTTAAATTTGTGCCTAAGAAACTGATTTGTTAAAAGCCAACAGCACAACGACGATAACAGTAATTAAACCTCCAAAAATCAAATGTTATATAAAACAAAAAGTGATAGCTCGATACCTCCATAGATCGCAACAAATTCAAAAATGTTTGCCATGAGGAATTAATTTAATCGCGGAAGCCGCCGTGGACTCTGTTACACAACCTGCAAGACATTTCCCCTTCTTGAAACCCCATCTAAATTTCTGACACTTTGTTTTGGCACAATCCTTATAGTTGTGTATATAATTTACAGAAGGAACTAATTTGGAAGGGGAGCCGATCACAACGGCTGAGGAATGGGGAAGTTCAGGACTATGGCCGTTCCTGACGTTTGGGTTGGGGTGGGGAAGTTCAGAACTATAGCCGGTCACGAGGGCCGGAGAATGGGGATCAAACGGACGAGAATGAATTGAACGTATGTCATTGGCTTCTATTGCGGCCATCAAAACAACTACAAAACTCACCATTACCTTTAGTATAAGTCTTCTCCTACTACTTCCCTACAGAACTCCTGATCTCTTTCTGTGATTACTTTTTCCTATTATATGTGCATGAAATAATACAACACCACTATTTATAAAGAGTTGCTACAGAAATTCTATAATAAAATAAATATTTAATTTAAATAAAGAGCCATTTAAAAGTACTTGTGACCATTGTCAAAATAGAAAAGGTTTTTACTGTACCAGAACTTGTGATAAAGCCATGTGTCATCCTAATTTTCAAAAGAGTAAAAAAAATATTATTTCTGAAAACATCCAAAAGACAATATGTGGTATATTTGTAACACATATTAATTTGAAGAATATATGAAAAGACACATCATAAAATTGGCTATGTAAGGTTAGAAACTTAGAATTATATGTAAATGATGCTTATGGGTTATAGGAGGAAATTAATTGAAAAATATGACCTGACCCTAAATCGACCCTAAGCACTATAGTCTCACAAAGAATGAAAAGATAAATAATAATAAAAGAAAGTGACTTTTGGTAATCTTCGAAACCTTTTGAGATACACATTAATTCTTGACTGATCAACCCATGTGTCTTCTTTTTTTTTACCTGAATTTTCTTATGGGGTTTTTAGTGACTTTTGTTTACAAAATCGCAATTAATTATTAGTAAGGAGAAAATCTATATTTATTTCAAGAAGACAGTAGTTCAAAATATTCAAGGGACACTTTTACCTGTATATATAACACTTACCTTAATTTAGTAGGTGCAAAAACACATATTGTGGTGGAATTTCCATATACCACTCCAACCGTTGTTAGATGTATATAAATGGACAAATTGTGAACAATTAAAATCCCTCCATTTGCTCGTCAAGATAAGCAATAGTACTGCCACTCACGTCTTGCATATCATTTCTTATTGTTGAATTAAACTTTTGACTAAAATATGGAGATCGCATATATACATAACTATCTACCAGTTGAGACAGTTACTAAAAACAGAGAAAGATTAGTAAAGCATTTAAAATTGTATAAATTGATTTGGGAAAAATCATAATAAGCTTGATATCTTTGCACAAAAATCAACTAGCCCCCTAAAAGTTCCAAAATGTTTTATTATCCCCTGTATGTTTCAAAACAATCAATCATCGCCTTCCATTATATTTGGCCGATAAGTCATATCGAAAGTCATTTGAATTGACTGAAATACCTTCTTAAGAAAAAATTTATAAATAAATAAATAAATTTTAAAAAATAGAGTAATGAAATAGTTTCAATATTTTTGTTTAAAAACATTACTTTTATTTATATATTATTTGTATTTGATATAAATGGGCATGTTTGAGACCCTAAATATTTGGGGTCTCAACAAATCGGACAAACCAAACAAACTTCAAAATTTTTAACTTTTACACCTACACACTTCACCTTTCACAAACCCCAATAAATCTCAATAAAGTAAAGATTTCCAAAATTTCGGGAATATTCCCCAATTTTTTGGCAAACAAACATCCCCTTAGTAATTTTGTCTTGAAGAGACATTTTAATCATTTTGCATGTGGCTTAATGGCTGAATCAAATGAAAAGGAGATGGTTGATTGTCTTTGAAACATATGAGGCTTAATAAAATATTTTGAAACTTAAGGGGGGCTTTTTTATTTTTGCCCATAGATATAGAGCTTACTATGATATTCCCCCCATTGATTTTGTTAACCTTTTTTTTTTATCAATTTTGTTAACCTATTTGCTCATATAATGTAATCCCCAATACAAGGGTTCAATAGTTTGTATAGTTATCTTTCTTGGTTGATGATTCTGATCTAAAAGCGATGAATTTGTTCCTCGTCTTCTGATGTCACGACTCACAACAATGTCTCTTTGTTTAAAAGCTTGAAACCTTTAAATTTACAAAAGATAATTTCCTTGATCTTATTTTAGAGGAATCCATATAAAAGAAGAAGAAGAAGAAGAAGAAGAAAAATTCGATTTTCAGTGATACTATTCTCTCAACAACCAAATGGAGGCTTTTATTCTTACAAGTTGGTGTTTCTGTTCAAACTTTTGAAGAGTAGAATCATTTTTGTTCCAGAATTCTTGCTACCGTTTTCATGAAAATTGCGCCACATTGAATCCAGATGCTTTTTCTCTATTATCGTCTATGTTGTTGTGATGCATGAGCAGAGGCTTTCTGGTTCTGGGTTTTTAGCCTCGTCCTGTGTTTCATTAGTGGGTTTGGTGTAATTTTGGCTAAAAAGAAAAGGGGTGAGGGGGAAAAAAACTCCACGGTCTGCATTTGGCTTATTTGACTTTTAAAAATAACTCTACTTTGCATGAAATCTTAAAGAGTGCTACCCCAGGTACTTTGATACCCAGATGCTACTTTCTCTAGTTTGCCATGTTCTGATTCATACCTTTGTGTTTGTTTCTTGTGTACTTCTGGGTTTCCCTAATGCGTTGGGTTCACTTTTGCCTTTTTCTCTCTCTACTGATTGCATCTTTTTTTTTTATCGTTGGGACTCTCTTCACGCCAGTTTTTTGTCACTTTTACATGGTTAGGGCTTGTACATTGTCTTGGAGTAAATGCATGACTCTATTTTGGGTGCCATGTTGGAAGTGTAGCCAAACATCTGTTATCTTGTTTCACCGTTCTCTTTTTGTTAAAAGACGTTTTCTTCTAGTAATATACTTGTATGCCAGGATAATTAAGAGCAAAGGAAGCATGGACAAATTTCAATGGCTCAATATCCTATACTCTTCTGCAAAATTTTGTTGCATATTACGCACATAAACATCTAATAAGCTTATGCATCAAGATTTTTGTTCAAGTGAGTGTAGGGGGGTGATGACCCAATTATTAGGAACCCCCACCCTTCCTCTCCAAAAAAAAACCATGGAGAAGGGCATTCCTAGTATTTCTTAAAGTTGAAGTTGGAGATTGCTCCTCAGGAAAGTGAGGACTTCTATGTGTCTTTATCCATTCCGTTGGCAATATTGAATTATGTATTCTCCCCTTGTTCTGGACAATGATAATTTCTATATTCAGTATGGTGTTACCATTGACCATATCTGCTATGAAATTTTCCCGCTCTTAGCAAATAATTGTTCTAAAAACAAACTTCCAGTAGTGTACCACTTCAGTCTTTCATCAGGTTCGAGGAAATTATTTATATACCTACTTTGGATTCTTGCAAGTTTAGCAAACTCTATCCTAGATTATAGATATTTCTGTGACCAATTTTAATGATTCTTTTCAGTTGCAAATATCAATAGAGTTTAATATGCCTCGTGTATACTTCCATTTTCCTTCATTATAAATTGTTGAGCTGATTAACTGTTTGAAACTTATTCAGGGGAAGTATTAAGTTACTGCAGCATCTACTAAAACAAAACAGATCATGGACTTGGAAAATTTGCTTCTGGAGGCTGCAGGGAGAAACCAGAACCCACTTCCATTATCTAGAACGTGTCATGAGGCTTCGTATTCTGATGGTGACAGTGACTCCAGGGATGAAAACTCTGATGATGAAGATGGTTATGTAAGCAGGAAGCCCTTTGGATCTCAAATTCCATTGAAGAAGAGGCTTGACCCTGCCGACAGAGACAATGAGCATTGTGGTCAGGAAGAAGGTAATTATAATACTGAGGACAATAGCAGCAATGAATCTAATGTAGGCAGTGATCTTTACAAAGATGAGGATGACTGGCAAAGGCTTTCGGAGATGACTGAACTAGAAAGATAGATGATCTTGTCAGAGCGAGCATCTAAGAAAAATGATAAGGTTCTGAAGGAGAAGTTGAGGCCGAAGAGGGAAATGGCTAGATCAGCTCTATCAAGAAAAGGGACTCCATCTCTTCCTTCATCTGGCAGAGTCCGCACATCTGCCAGATCTGCTGAGAAGGCATCTGCCAAATATGATGTATTGAGTGAGTTGAAAGCAAAAAGGTTGAAACAGCTGGACTCACAGGCGAACCATAAATTCAATGATGCATCAAGAGGAAGTTCGGATAGCCGCAGTATTTCACCAGACAAGTGGAAAGCCTTAACTGCTGCAAATCCTAGCGGCACCAATCAGAATGGAAGTGTTAGTAGATCTGAAAGTGGGGACGAAGACTCGATAGTGGATGGTGGATTGGTTGACAGTGATGAGGACTGGGGCATGACTCATTTGGAGTTGCCTGCATTTGAGGATATAAGGGAAATTACTATCCGGAGGTCAAATCTTGCGAAATGGTTTATGGAACCATTCTTTGAGGAGTTAATTGTGGGTTGCTTTGTGAGGATTGGAATTGGAACGTCCAAGATGGGGGCTATCTACAGGCTCTGCTTGGTTCAGGGTGTCAATGTCACATCCCATGACAGACAATACAAACTAGAGGGGAAAACCATGCATAAGTACTTAAATTGTGTTTGGGGCAGTGAAAGCACCACTGCTCAGTGGCAGATGGCTATGGTTTCAGATTCTCCACCTGTCGAGGGGGAGTTTAGGCAGTGGGTTAGGGAGGTGGAGCAAAGTAGTGGCAAGATGCCAAGAAAACGGGATGTGTTAGAAAAGAGGGAGACCCTTAAAAAACCCAACACACATATTTACTCAGCCGCCACAGTGAAGCAGATGCTGCAAGAGAAAAAGGGCACTTCACGGAGGCCGTTAAACATTGCAGTTGAGAAGGACCGCCTGAGGAGGGCGTTGGAAGTTGCAGAATGTAAGCAGGATAAAGTGGAGGTTGAGAGGATTAAGTCTAGGCTGCTGGAATTGAAAGCGTCCCAGATGGCCCAGGAGAAAGATGCCAAGGCTATTAGACTAGCTGAAATAAACAGAAAGAACAGGGTTGATAATTTCAAAAATGCATCTGTTTCGAAACCACTACCTAAAAGTTTAAAAGCTGGGGAGGCTGGGTATGATCCCTTTTCAAGGAGATGGACTAGGTCGAGTAATTACTATGATGCAAAGGCCGGTGGAGGTAATGTGGCTGCAATGGCAGATGGTGGTACAGCTGGTGACAAAAATGGGTCAGGTTCAAAGGTGATGGCAGAGGTGGCAGGGAAGCTACGGCTGCTGCCTTGGAAGCTGCGGCTGGTAGAGGGAAGCTGGTTGATACGAGTGCTCCTGTGGATAAAGGCACAGAGTCGAATATGCTACACAATTTTGAGCTGCCTATCTCATTGGCTGCCCTTCAGAATTTTGGTGGACTCCGGGGCTCTCCGCTTGGATCCTTGGATGGGAAACAAAAAATAGAAGCTACTGTTGGATGCCGAGTCCCAGAAAATGATGGGAGGAGACAAGCTCTTACATTAACGGTTAGTGACTACAAGAGAAGAAGGGGGGTGCTTGAATGTGATAATCACTGCTAAGTTCTGGATAAAATAAATTTGGTGATGGGCAGCTATTGTCGTCTACGAAAAGCTTGTTCTTGGGTGTTCAACTGTTAGCATTTGATGTCCTAGAACCAAACCTCAACTACTTGGTGTTTTAGTGTCACGCATGTGGTTTTATTTTGTTGAATTTCTAAGTTCGCAGTGTAAAGAAGTTTTTGCTAGGTCCTGGGATTTCAGCCCGAGTGAAGGAAAAAAGATTTACGTTTGTTTTGTAATCTTCTCGGGTTCCCTCCTCGCTGAAAAGACTCTTGAGATCAATATTTGCTCGACCTTAACAAACTGTCTTGGAATACAGCACGCCACTGAGCTTTATTGAGAAAACCATATCTGCTTGTTGTAGCCTTCAGCTTTGATGAAGAAGAATAGGAAGACTGAACTTACGTTTTCTCAAAGAAGCTTCCCAAATCTGTTTATCCTGTTGAAAATATGTCCCCCGTGCCTTAACTTGCAGCCATGCAGTGCAAGCTGCAACCATTCTTTTGTCTGCCCTTCTTCAATGATTTAAAAATAGATGGTTAGATAAATCGTAGTAGTTTTTTTTTTCCTTGAAATGTTAGAAAGAGTATCCCAATGGGTCTAGTGAACACGAGTTTGCAAAAACGAAACCAATGAGCGCATAAAGCCCGCTTGCTTTCCTTTCTATTGGCTATTGCCATGGCTAGCATAAGTTTAAGTTCAAAATATGGCACTTCAATTATCAAGAAAGAGCCAAGGAGATGAAAGAAACAATACTCATCTTTTCAGCCAAAATAAACCTGATAATTGTTTTATTTCTTGCCACTGCCTTTGTGACGCGAGAAGAAACACATCATACATGTTACAATCGTTTGTGATATAACTAAAATATGACCGCTACAAGGTGCCATGAAACTAAGGCACCATCAGCGATGTCATTTAAACCTCTAAAGGTGATCAACAAGATGAATTAATCAGATGAATGATAATACTTATACAGTAACTTGTAAAACTGCGTAATGTTACACTCCGAGGTTGAAAAAGTTCTTTCTCAAATGGCGCAGAACTCTATCCTCTACGTGTGACTGTACACTATAAAGGCAATGTGCATCTACCTTCCAAAAAGAGCAAGTCTCCTTACACTAGTATTTGCGACTTCGCAGCAAAGCGAGAGCATTTCTTCCGACCACTTTTGCTAAGCGCACAAGCGCAGATCTCAAGAAGTTCATAGTCCTCCTCCCAGAATAACAAGGAAGCCATCTCTGGATTCTCCAATAGCATTTTAGATGCAAGAAACCCAGCTATAGTCCATGTTTGGAAAAATCGAGCTTGCTTTCCAATAAACCTCCCTGTATGAGTATCATAATATTCAGGCCACCGGTCAACTGGAAGCCTCTTCTCAACCAAGGCAACAGCTTTTTGAGCTAGATCTAATCGGCCCATCTTGATGCATGCCAAGGTGAACTGAAAAGAATACATGAGGCAGGATTTTAGAAGCTACAACAAAGGCGAATGACTCAAGGACCAAAACCGTTGTCAATACAAAGCTAAAGATACATATTTAGCGGCATAGTGTAGAACTCCATACTTTTATCCCCTCCCAATTGCTCCAATTCCACCAAAATCCAAAAAATAACCAAGTAATCAAAGGCCAATTTTTTTTATTTTTTTGTTGCCATTTTGTCATATTTATCCATTTGTCGTGTCATTAAACATGTTGAGCATTCAACAAGGATACAAACTTACCTGCCACAGAAGTGTTGGCCAGGATCCACCATTATGATATGACCATGGGCTGCGCAATAATCAAGTAAACATTTCAGTTTTGATGGAAATTTTGCTAAAACACAAAACACCTGACTATTGATGTGGAATACAATAGTGTCTACTCAGGAACAAGTATCCTAAACCGCACGCACACCCAGAGAGAGACAAAGAACGAAAATGTGTGAAAAACTCACGTATTTTTGGGGTCACTGCCAGTGATTATACGCCACTCCTCATTCTCTAAAGCGGGGTAACATATTTTAAGAGGCATATGTCCCACAAGATCATCCCATTTGGCTTCAATGAGATTTAACACAGCTGCATTTTGTTTTGGGGTACCCAAAGATGTAACAATGGACCAAATATTTCCAAGCATGAAAAACCTAAAATCCATGTGAGCAGGCTGTAGATTGCCCATCATATAACCGCCTTCCTCTGGAATCCAATCCATCAGCCACGAAGGAATTTGTTCAGGATAGATATTGAACTTGTTGATGGCATCCATGGAGTACTCCTCTGTTTTATATCGATAAATCTCATTTATCTTTCTCATATCCACCCAATAATATTCTCTGATGTGGAATGACAGTGCACTGAGCCTGTTATTGATGGCCCTCACCAAATTCTTGGATCCATCGTTTACAGCTAGCATCTCATGGGAGCACCGTAGAGCTGAGTAAAATAAGGCCTGTGAAGTCAAATTTGTCAGGTATATGATACACGAAAGACGAGATATCCTAAATATAGTTGGTGAAAGACAAACAAACTTCACTAACATTGCCCCTGCTAAATATGAGGCAACATGAGAAACAAACTGCATCAGACCAAGGGGAATGGGAAGACAGGCAGAAAGCAATGACTTCCAGCAATGATTTCCAGAAAACCTAAGTTTTAAAAAGTTCAGGTTATGGTCTTAACAACCAAGAGAGTAATCTGGGTTTACAACCTTCACCAAGCGCCTTCTACATCTGCTGGAAAGCTTACAGACATTCCAGGTTTTAAAAGTCCAAATGAAAGTCAAAAACTAGTTAAAAGCTCCATGAACTGTTTAATGACTTTTGGTCATTGGTTGAGATTATCACAAGGTGCATCTAAGGGTGACCTTGAGTGATGATTTCTCAACAAGCCAAATAATTGTTCACATCACCATTGTCCAATTTCAATAGTAGACATTCAAACAATTTGGCAACGGAACCAAAATATAAACCTTTATTGGTGTCTAGTAATACACAATAAAAAGTGCCCCATCAAATTAACAGTTTCCAACTCACACAGCGATGATAGAAAGCAATTCGTAAATAATGAAACAAATTCAACTCACTTGGATCTCAAGTGGGTGGCCATGAATACCCATTCTCCGGTCTATCATACAGGAGCCATCAGTGACTAAGAGGGTAGGAAACATATCAAACCCGTCAGTTAAACACAAGTTCAGTATCATTTTTAAGCCCGTCTGAACATCCACCCTTTCTTGTAATGCATAGTCACCAGTGATTTTTCCATAAGCCCTCAATAGGATAATCCACCACAACCCTGCCAACAGACGCCAGTTTACAAAAAAGCAAAAGTCATATTATGCTGTAAATCACAGAAACACTACACTGTTAGTGCAGAGAAATAAGAAAAAAAAAATGGAGGACGACATCCCACTGCAATCACTTAGAGATCAATATCAGTGGCTTCTACAATATTCTCAACCCAAAACAACATCAATTACTTTTTCACATTTTCTATTAAATTAGATCAAAACACCATACTAACCAGAATCCACAGGTGCAACCCGACCTATAGCTGATTCACCAAAATCTGGATCTAGAACTTCTTCATACTTATTCTCATCGAGAGGCACAGTTCTAACTTTAAAACTTGCAGGCATCAGGCCCTGCCCTGGGCTGTAGCAGTCAACCGTTTTCTCCCAACTCTAAGTGATAAATAGGGAAAGAAGAAATCTTGCATTAGCACACAAAGGAGTAGCAACATATCTCCCCCACAAAGTTACAAACTAATGAAAGACCATCCCTCAACCACAGCAAATACGAGATACGGATCAAGAAATGGTGCAGCATCAAGAACATTAGAATCTGAACTCTAGTGTACTTGAAAGCACAAATTAGAAGAATCACATGAGCGTCCATCACAAATCACAATCATCTATACGTAACCTTAAAACAAGAAATAGTAACACCCATTTCCTCAATTCCGAAATGGACCTTGACGACATATGTTACCACTTAGACCAAAGATAATTTTTGAGCATTTGAATTTCGAAACTGTAAATGAAAATTCAATCATAAAACAAGATTGACTCCGATAATTAGTATTAGTCACATATCGAGATAAGATATATTTCTGGATTAATGATCAAAAGAAACTACGTAAAACATTACTAAATAAGGAAATCACCATTCACCAATAAAGATACGAGAATGCCAATATCTACTAGGTAACATACCTGCAATTGCAAGGTATGAAGGAGAAAGTTCCTCACAATCTCTCCCTCTCCCTTAAGCAAGAACGTGAGTGCCGAGGGGACGAAGTCCCTTATAAAAACCTGATCATAATTCAACAGCTGCTTATCCCCTGGGTCACTCGCCGCCACAGTCCCCACAGGACTCCCGCAATACGACACCACGGACGCTCTCAGCAATCTCCAAGCCTCTTTCTCCACCTCACTCTCCTCCCTCGCCACCACGGATTCCCTCAAACCCTCCGAAGTTCCCACATTTACGTCGCTACCATGATTAACCTCTATCCTAGAATCCTTCTCTCCGGCTATATTCTCGCCTTTGTCAATTCTCTCCACCGCCAATGGCTTCACATCATAACCACCACCACCTTGAACGTAGATCCTCTCGAAGTTGTTCTCGTTCACTCGGGTCTCCACCGACGTTGAAAACGAAGCAACCCGAGAAATAATGAAGACCCCCCTACCGGATGTGGCGCCAAAGCCATCATAAGGCCTTGGTATGGCCTTGGGTTGGATAGAACCTAATCCGGGAAATTGAAACGCTTTGTGGGTACCGTGGATTAAGCGAAGACAGCTTAAAATACGAGGAAGGTTGGCGTGTGATTGCGAGTTGGGATTGAAAAACGGTGAGTTTCGACGAAAGAGGAGGATTCTACAGGTGGGTTTCATGGTTGATTTGGTAAGGTATCTGATTGCATTCATGGCGAAAGGTTTGAAAACTTATTTTGATTGCAAAGGCAGGAAAGACAGGCGTTAGAAACAATGACAAAATGCATAGGAAGCTATGTGAATATTGCGAATATGACAATGGAGAAACGGGGATTTTGCTTTGAGCTTTTCTAGCAAAATGGTGGGAATAGTTGGAAAGGTGGAACACGGTTTCCTTATCGTTCGTCTACGTATATAAGCGGTAAGGACTAAGGGGGAAAGGCCTGCCTTGGGAAAGAAGATTGAAGAGATTTATTTTATATTAAATACACTTTTCGTCTCTCACTTATCATAATTCTTCCGCTTACATTTTCAATTATTATTTTTAAGACATCTCACTGTAAGTAAAAATCTTAAGATAATGTCTTTGACCGGTTTATGTGTATATATATATATTGAAAATATTATTATTAGATGAAAAGTATAAAATATCTAATTTTAATATTAAAAAATATAAAATTTCTAAAAATTTGACAATAAAATATATAAAATTGATACTTAGAAAGTGTAATATCTCTTAATTAAAGTGTAAAATATAAATTGTAAAACCGATGTTTGCAAAAAGTGTATTTCTTCCCTTTATTTTACTGTATTTTACTTCTGGAAGTTCTCAGTTCTCTGTATTTGCATAAATGGGGTTTTTTTTCGAGAAATGGATATACGGAGAGAAACTATAAAGTTAATTTTTTTTTAATCTTTTTCTTTTTTGTGATGAACTATATTTCTTTTAGGCAAACACCACTAAGACAAAGAAAAAAATTAAAAGAATATTTTAATGCCACGTGGCACATAGATCATGGAAGACTTCACATTCACCCTTGGATTGTAAATTTTTTTTTTTTAATGGGGAGGAGAAATAAAGGTTTGATACGTGTGTTTCATTCAATTTCCAAAAGAAATCTGCCTTAATTGGGACTTGAATTTATTTTGTTTTATTTTTGTATCGAGATGATGCGGTATATATTGTTCTGTGACTTGTAATTTTTTTAATTGAGCTAGCAATTTATTTAGTTTGGAAGACACGTATCAACTTATTATTAGAATGGCCAAATGCTGATATTTAATTTTAGGAAAATTCATTTTTTTGTCCTTAAGTTTTTGGCACTTTTTCATTTTAGTTTTTCACTTTTAACTTTTAAATTTTTAGTCCTTAAATTTTTTTTTTTTGACGAAATGGTCCTTCCGTCAGCCTGTCGTCCATATGTTTAAGACTAAAAATATCTTAATTTTTAGAATTAAAATATCAAAAATAAAAGACTAAAAATATCAAAAATACACGTATTATATTATTTGTTAGTACTAAGAAGTGACAATTAGATTCTACGTGACTGTATATTCTGAAAACGTTATAAAATAGAAAGAGAAAAAAAAAACATCCAATTTTTTGATACACCCCGATCAAAGTTTCTATATGAAAGCCCAAAATGTTGAGCCCAAAGATGGCAATTGGGAGCCCACTCAAACAAATGATGTCACCTTTCAACAGAAATTTCACAAATAATGAAAATACTAAGAAGAAATTACGACCAACCTGGGCGCATAGAAGCCCAAGCACCAACGTTCCTCTGTATCATCGCGACTGTGTTGGGGGTAGGCCTGGGTTGTGGGGACGAGCTGGGCTTAAGACAAAAAAAAATTGAAAACGATTTTTCAAGACGATGGGTCAGCAGTACCCTATCGTCACTATGTAACAGAGTTCTACTACTATTCTACTTTTTTTTTTTTTTTTTCTTAGTTTAACTTTGGAGAAGAATGGGGAAAGAGAAAATCTGCGTTGGCTGTAAAGCGTAAGACAAACAAGTAAACTTGTAGACTTATAAGTTGACACTCCTCCTTCAAATGATAGCCCTTTTGAAAGATGTGTGGATTGACCGCTGTAAGTTTACTTGTTTGTCTTACGCTTTACAGCCAACATGAATTTCTCCTTTCCTCATTCTTCCCCAAAGTTGTACTACTATTATACTTAAAAGTAAAAAGTTTGGAACAATCATGATGTTTCGTAATGTCTAGGTAAAAATTTGGAGATGGAAGAGGAAATAAATGTAAGTTGGTAGAGTTTTATAATGGAGTGTTATTATATTGGTAAGACTTTTAAATATTTATATAACGGTCTTACATTTATGCAGTATATATATAAAACAAGCTGATTTAAATTTTAGGCTTAAATGCTTCGTACGTCCCTGGGGTATGACCCTTTCCCAGTTTAGTCCTTAGGGTATGAATTTCCCTTAAAAAATCCCTAGGGTTGGGCCCTATTCCCAGAAGGGTCCTGCCGTCAACTTATTGGACGGAATTGCTGACGTGGCTAACAGAAGACACGTGTTTGCTGACGTGGCACGTTTACAAATTAGAAAAAAAAATAATACGAAGGCACGTGTATAATTCGAAGCTGAAATCCCTAAAATGCCCCAAAATCCCCAAAGGCACGTATATATACATTGGCTTTGCTTCCTCTGTTTTTCAAGCTTTCTGTTCCTGCGAATCCCAGCTAACCTGCATGTCTCTGGAACACCACTGGCAAAATATATCATAGATTAATTTAGTAAATTTTATTTTCGTCCCAGTTTTTTCCTCTTCTTTGATAACAGGAAAACATTGTTCCACTTTATTGGTTCCCCATTTTCCCGACTCTGTTTTCTTTTGCATTTTTTTTCTTCTTCTCGATTCCTCTCAATACTCGATTTTCGTCGAGAGTTTCATCCTTGAGTGTCCATTTGAACTATCCACTACATGCATTCATTGCGAAGAAGCCGCAGGAATTATCTATACAGCCGCCTCCGAGATCCTTCTCACCTTTAGCTGCTCCCTTACCATGTGACTTACATATTGTGAGTTTTAAGGTCCCTCGGCCTTTAAAATATTCTCAGCAACCACCTGAAGATTCTAGGTTTGTTCTAAACTTACAGAGACTCCACTGGGATTCTTCATACTGTCGGAAGGGCAGATCACAGTTCACCAGTGTTGCTGATGAGCCTGTGAATCTGTTTTACATGTTCAAGGGGCTTCGTGCATTGCATGTAAGAGCAACTTCTTTGAATCTCTTGCACGAAGACTCCGAGGTTCTTGGGTACACTGAGCAGTTTGGAGATGTTGCGCAAGAGGGACATGTACTCATCTCTCCCATGGAAATACAGGCTTACAGTTTTTTCCTCTTCTTTGATAACAGGAAAACATTGTTCCACTTTATTGGTTCCCCGTTTTCCCGACTCTGTTTTCTTTTGCATTTTTTTTCTTCTTCTCTATTCCTCTCAATACTCGATTTTCGTCGAGAGTTTCATCCTTGAGTATGAACTTGAATGTCCACATATCATTCTGTGTCATTTTGGTACAGTTTGGAACAGAGGATATGACTTTTTGGTAGAGCTACTTGCACCTGCACCCACAATATGCCTGTCATTAGACCCATAAAGAATACTGTTAAGAAGAAGTGGAATTCAAGTTTCCCAGTTCGCTCCAAATATGCTATAAAACTAACTAGCTTGTAACTAGCTTGGTCGGAAAGGTAGACCCCACGATGCTCCGGGACAAGTTGGCCCAGAGGGCCAAGAAGAAGGTCGATCTCCTCTCCCCCCAGCCGAAGAAGGACAACGAAACGGACGACAAATCCGACGAAAAGTCGGAGAAGAAAGGTGGCGACAAAAAACCCAAAGAGGTATTTTCTAACACGTGGTTTCTTAAGTTTTTATTATTTTATTATTATTTTTTATTATATTTTTTATCTTTTTAAAATATTTTTTATTTTTATTTATTTTCTGACACGTGTCTTAATGTAATTAGACCAAATTTTTTTTAAAAACGTACCTGTCATTGCCACGTCAGCAAACACATGTCTTTTGTTAGCCACGTCAGCAATTTCGTCCAATAAGTTGACGGCAGGACTCTTCTGGGAATAGGGTCCAACTCCAGGGATTTTTAAAGGGAAATTCATACCCTAAGGACTAAACTGGAAAAGGGTCATACCCCAAGACGTACGGAGCATTTAAGCCTAAATTTTAAGCCACGACAAAGAAGAGAAACAGACGCTCTTGTCTGGCAATCCCCAGAAGACAATTGTAACAGAAGTCTAGCTATTGGTTCTAAAACCGCTGGAAGCAGATAATAGTCGCTTTAAAGTAATCTCAAAGGTCATCCATCACCTTCGAATCGAGGACTGTTCGCTTCAGTTCGAACCCGGGAAAACCAAAATGCCTCCCAAACACACCGCAAACCCGTGGTCCTTCCCACCTGGCACTCCGGTCGAAATCAGCTCAAACGATGAAGGATTTGTGGGCTCCTGGTACGCCGGCAGAGTCCTCACAGCCAACGGAAACGAATACTGCGTCCAATACGAAACCCTCGTGTCCGACCTCGACCCCAACGAGCCCCTCATAGAAACCCTCAAACTCTCGCAGCTCCGCCAGGTGCCACCCCGCGAGATGCTCAGGGATTTCCGGGTGGGCGATCAAGTGGACGCCTTTTATAAGGCGGGGTGGTGGGAGGGCGTGGTTACCGACGTCTTGGGGAATGGGAGATTCGGGGTCTTCTTCAGGGCTTCGAAGGAGCAGTATGAGTTCGAGAAGGAGCACCTGAGGCTGCATAGAGACTGGGTTCGGGGGAAATGGGTTCCGCCATTTGAGCAAGAAGAGGTGGGAATTCGTTTCCTTTTCACCCTTTCTTTTTCGCAAGTGGAGTTGGGGTTTTGTTACCAAAAAAAAAAGGACCTTTTTTGGCCAATGCAGCAATAACAATAAAATTATGAAGCTTGTAGCGATTTTCATTTGACACAGCTTAAAGTTGATGGGTGTATATGTCTTGTTTGGCTACTGGCATTTGATAGGACAAGAAAACGAACGGAGACGCAATCTTTTTCGCAAGTGGAGGTTGGGGTTTTGTTACCAAAAAAAGGACCTTTTTTGACCAATCCAGCAATAACAATAAAATTATGAAGCTTGTAGTGATTTTCATTTGACACAGCTTAAAGTTGATGGGTGTATGTCTTGTTTGGCTACTACTAGCATTTGATAGGACAAGAAATTGAACAGGGTGTCGGATTTGAAAGGTGAAATGATAAAAAAAATGTTTTCATAATGCAAAAAGTGTCTTAGAATTATAATAACAAAAACTACATGTAAAAGTATGATATCTGTGTTTGGGGTAATATTCGTGTTATTATTAATATCTATGCTAGAAATCACTTGATTATATAAAAAAATTACATGTAATTTTTTTTTGGGAGCAATAGGTGGGTAATCTCTGTGTTATTTTGTTCATATATATATATGCTAGAAATCACTTATTACTAATAAAAATAAAAAATTACATGAAATTTTTTTTTAAGAGCAATACACCCTTAGCACCCCTTGCTTCCGCCCCAGTTAAATGGATCCGGCTCGTCTCCAATTCGGTGAGAGGCAGAGAGAGAGAGAGAGGTGTGGGTCCCGCTCTCTGCCTCTCACCGAATTGTTAAATGTAGCGATTTTCATTTGACACAGCTTAAAGTTGATGGGTGTACGTCTTGTTTGATAGGACAAGAAAACGAACGGAGACGATGTTTGCGTGGTCAATTCAAAGCCTAAAACTCTTTAAATAGTGACTAAAGAGAAATCCTTTCCATCCTCGTGTTCTACTCTTGTTTTTGTGTCCTTTCATTTTCTCTATTCAGGTAGGTGACCTTTTCCTGGGTTTTGTGTGTAATAGTTTAAAAGCTCACCTTCTCAGGAATTGAAAATTGCAGGAACTGTCAAATACAAGGGAGGAGAAAGGCAGTGAAGCAACATCTGCAACAGAGGTGAAAGTTAGTCAATCAAGATCAGCAGCGGAGGTGAAATCTAGTGAAGCAACATCTGAGGTGAAAGCTAGTCAAGCAAGATCAGCAGCAGAGGTGAAATCTAGTGAAGCAACGTCAACAGCGAAGGGGAAAGCTAGTGAAACAACATCAATAATAAAGGTAAAAACTCGTCAAGCAACATCAATAACAAAGGTGAAAACTCGTCAAGCAAGATCAACGGCAGATGTGAAATCTAGTGAAGCAACGTCAACAACGAGGGTGAAAGCTAGTGAAACAGCATCAACAACAAAGAGGAAAGCTAGTGAAGCGACAGCAACAACAGAGGAGATATTTAGCAAAGGGGCACTTGTTGAAGTTAGCATCGATGAAGATGGTTTGCGAGGTTCTTGGTTTGCCGCGACTATTGTTAAAGCGGTGGGGAAGGAAAAGTTCCTTGTGGAGTACCAGAGCCTGAGGACGGATGATGATTCGGGCTTTCTTAGAGAAGAGATTGATTCGCGCCATGTTAGGCCCTATCCACCAGAAACTCTTGTTATTGATTGTTTCAATCTCTTTGAAGAAGTTGACGCTTTCTATAATGATGGTTGGTGGGTCGGTGTGATTTCTAAAGTTCGTATTGGCCCAAAATACCTAGTATACTTTGAGGACACCGATGACGAACGGGAGTTTGAGCACTCTTACTTAAGGCCTCACCAGGACTGGATTGACGGCAAATGGGTTAGGGCTTATTACCGGGTAGGAGCTCTCTATACCCGAGACAACTTTTGTGTTTATCTGGTTTATTTTACTCTTTTGCTAAAATATGGTTGTCTGTGGAACTGCGAACTTGGCCTGGCATGCTCCATGGTACTAAATTCAAGCTAAGTTCAGAATCATTTGGTCAAATTCAGGTTCTGGCATGAAGATGAAAGTTTAATCAAGGTTTGATTTGGAGAGAAGGGTTGCTTTTTTCTAGGATTTAAGGAGAAAATCCTTGAATCACTTGTGTTAAATATTATCCTCTAAAACCTGCGTTTGACTAATTTTTCAAGCATTCTGGCACAATCCACCTACTTGGAACGTTTGGTAAGGGTTGCATTATACAGATAATGCTAAATGAATGAACAGAAATGGGATAAGCGCACTGGAAATCTTCAAAAAGCCTCGGCCAGTTTGTTTCTATTGAATCATCACAGCATATGAAAAGGAGCATTTGTTTAGCAATTAGCTGCCTCATCTGTCATAAGAAGATGACCACTCCATGCGTGTGGGGTAGAGGCAGGGGAAGAAAGTTTCCTTACACGCTTTTCATTCTTCCAATTTTTACTTTTCTGATCTTGCAAACTATTATGTGGTACTTGGGGTGTTTACTGATGGTTGGCCAAATGTGATCATTTCAGGCTCTGAAGCTGTGATTGCTGGAGATATCAAGAGAGACATCCTTTCGAGTTCCTGGAGAAATTTGATTTCATTTCAAGGAGTCAACTTGTTGCAGATGTAAACTAACCCATTCCCAGGCGTTCTTAATAGATTTGTTTAGAGTTTGGGAATCTATGTAAAGAGAACCTCGACTTAGGAAAGGAAAGCAACGTAATTAGAACTGCCATTTGTATTGTGGCTTATGATACGATTTATTTCTCGTGATCTTGGCATTCAAGTATATTTTTAAAAGCGTAAGTACTCATTTTATTCCCAGGTTTTGAATTTTTTTACCAAGTCGTCTTTCAACTTGATGGTAGACGGCCTTGAGTTTATATTTTTTGTCAAAAAAAGTCAATTCTCTTAAAATGTTATTCTCAAAATTAATGATTTGATCGTACTTCTTGAGTTTATAATTTTTGTCAAAAAAAAGCCAATTCTTTTAAAATGTTTTTCTCGAAATTAATGATTTATAAGTCAGTTTTAATCATAAATTTATACATATAACTTAAAAACTAGAACATGACTTGTAATTTTTCAAAGTTTTTTTCTTAATTTTTTTAAAATAATTAAAATAATTTGTTTTGTTTTATCTTAAAACAAAAAAAAATTATTAAAAAATGTAAAAAAAAAGTGTATTGGAACTAGCTTGTAAATTATTAACTTTATATAGAAGTTTAACTAAAGGACTTATATTATAAAAATTGTAAACTTAAATTTTTTTTTAATTAATTTGAAATTTCAAAAATGATTTATTAAAATGTGTCAAAATTTAGAAACTAAAATAGAAATATAACCCTTTTTAAAATAGCTCTTGGGTTTTGCTCTAAAAGGAATATTATATCTCTGACAAGCCAGTCCAACCCAAAAATGGTTGAGGCCGGGCGCACCAATATTCCTATAGATTCTCCTTTCTTTCTAGGCTTAAATGCATAGTAGGTCCTCGTGGTATCACCTTTTTACAAATTGGTCCCTGTGATATGAGTTTGTACTGGCTAGTCTCTGAGGTAATCATCTTGTAACAAATTGGTCCTCCCGTTAGACTTTCGTCGACCCACTTAACGGCCGAAGATGACGTATCATAAAATCTGACGTCATCAGCGAATGGGGTGATGTCGCATGTCGAGAGGCTCGAGCAGGCCGAGTTGCTTGTGCTCAGGATGCTCGGGCTGCTCGGGATGTCAGGGCTCGGTCTGTGCTCGGGATGCTCGGTCTGTCCTCTTTCATTGTTGCATATGATGCTGTATGTACCCGTATCCCGAGCAGGTTAGGCTGCTTGTTCTCGAGATACTCGAGCTGGTGCTACTCACTGCTTGAGATGCCTGAGCTCGGTCTCTGCTCGGGATGCTCGGTCTGTCCTCTGTTGGTACTCTTTCATTGGTGCATACGTGGAAAATAATCCACGTCAGTTTCGACCGTCAAGTGGGTCGATGAAAATCTAACAGGAGGACCAATTTATTACAAGATGATTACCTCAAGGACTAGCCAATACAAACTCATACCACATGGACCAATTTGTAAAAAGGTGCTACCGCAGGGACCTACAGTGCATTTAAGCCTTCTTTCTACTCGACATCGCCTTTTTGTTCTGTGGGCTGCATGTGGGGCGTTTTTGCCCCTCTGTCGGTTTGTTTCGCACCTTCTGCCGCCTCCTACACTATCTTCATCACAATTTCAAGCTCTTTTCTCCTATAGATCCCATAACCGTTGTTTTTTTGTGCCGCGTAAAGCTCTCGCTATCTATTTCTCCTCCTAATGCAGCCCGTTCAAGCAAGAAGATTATCTTGAGAGAGTCTATAATCGCACTTATTATTTTTTCTTTATTGGAAGCTGTCATCGCCATGAGCTATGATCATACGGTGTCCTAACTCTTTTGGTTGTTTTTCTATTTCTGTTGTGATCCGACCCTTGAGGTCGGTTACAGGTTTTCGTGGCTGGTATGTATAGTGTCACAACTTTCACGATCGGCTTATGGCTATCTTACAGTCCTTGTGGCTAGTTATGGTCTCGGTACTTTTGGTCGGACAATATGTCGGATCTAAAGATTCGGCATATTGTAAGCAGGGGTGGAACCAAGCCATGGTTGGATCTACCTAAAATAAATTATTACATATGTTTGTTGTTTTTTCATGGCCTGCACACACCATTTTTTTTTCTTTCAGCCCTCTCTCAGATTTTCTCACGCTGCTTAAGCCAGAAACACATCGTTTCAATTTTCTTTTAACCTTCTATAATTCTATTTGTGCCTCTCTCAAGTCTCAGTGTGTCTCTCTCTCAGATTTTTTCTCTCACAAACACACGACAGCGGCGTTAGCGTACTAGTGCCAGTGCGGCAATGCCTCTCAAGTCTCAGCGCCACCAACTACCGCCTACAGTCGTCGCGCCGCCCAGGTATGGCTTTCAGCCTTTCCTTCCTTTCTTCTCACTTATCTAAATCTAATTCTTTTATCCCTCTGGCCTCACTTCTCATATTTTCTCCTCCCCATCGTGCATCCATCGTCGTCCATCGTGCCATATAGCTCTTGGCTCTTGTCCACTACTAAGAGGTAATGAAATTATAAATTATGTTGGATTTGATAATTTTGTTTTTGAAGGGCTGATCAATGTCCAATTCCTAATGATTTTTTGGGTGAAATTGTGAATTTAAGTACATTTTTTTGTGAATTAATTTATACTTATATTTTGAAATTGTTCAGTTTATGATTATTTTGTCTTGTGAAATTAATTTGTATGAATGTATGATTGAGATTTGAGAATTGAGAATTATCTTGAATTATGTTTTCTCCAAATTAGGGCACGTTAGGCAGAATTAATTATGTATAAAATATAATTATTGCATTTTAATTTTTCACCAGCATCTTTATTTTTGTCAATGTCTAGGAATAGTTGCAGGTTCTGTCTTATGGTTGATGAGTCTTGAGATAATTTTTCACCAGCATTTTTCTTTTTGTCAATGTCTAGGAGCAGTTTTTTTTCTCTTATGGTTGATGAGTCTCGAGATAATTCAGTGAATGAGCAAATGATTTTAAGATATGTGAACAAATGTGGACATGTGATTGAAAGGTTTCTTGGTGTGGAACATGTTCCTGATACTTGCCCTCAATCTTTGAAAGATGTTATAGACAAATTATTTGCAAGTCATGGGTTGTCAATATCCAAATTGAGAGGTCAATGGTATGATGGGGCATCATACATGCAAGAAGAGTTCAATGGGTCGCTCATTTTGAGGAATAATCATTCTGCTATATATATCCATTGTTTTGCTCACCAACTTCAACTGTCAGTTGTGGCTATTGCAAAGAATAACTTTCAAGTTGGTTTTTTTTTAATTACACTTCTTTGATTGTGACTATAGTCGGAGCTTCTTGTAAAATGAAAGATAATCTTCGGTAAAGTCAACATGAAAAGATAGCGGAGAGGTTCTAAAATGGAGAGATTTCTAGTGGAATGGGCAAAAATCAAGAAACCAGTCTTGTACGACCAAGTGATACTCGTTGATTATTATATCTCATTACAATATTTTAGACCATTCATTTTTTCCTTTCTTTGTTTATTGGGTTTTAATTCCCATAACATTGTAGGTGACACTCGTTCGGGTTCATACTACACCACAATAACTCGTCTCTTTGCTATGTGGTCAGCAGTGTTAAACGTTCTTGAAAACATAAATGAGGATGATACTTGCTCAAAACAAAGAGACATGTCTAGGAGCTTGATGAATAAGATGCAAAGCTATGAATTTGTATTTGCTATGCATTTGTTGAGGAAGATAATGAGAATTACAAATGCATTGTCACAAGCTTTACAACGAAAGGATCAAGACATTATTAATGCTATGAGTTTGGTTAAAGTTGTGAGGGAACGGTTGCAGGAGTTGAGGGAGATAGGATGTGATGAATTTTTGGAACAAGTCAAAACATTTTGTTTGAATAATTCTATCAATGTGCCCAATATGAAAGATATTATACCAACTCGCAGTCGTTCGAGGCGTGAAGGGCAAACAATTACTTATTTGCATTATTTTCGTGTGGAAGTGTTTTGTCAGATTATTGATTTAATTGCTAAAGAGATGAATGATCGTTTCACAAAAACAAGTACGGAGTTACTTCTTTGATCCAAGTGACTCATTCTCAACATTTGATCTTGATAAGTTATATCGTCTTGCTGAGTTTTATCCAAAAGATTTCTCAACAACTAAGAAGTTGTTTCTTAGAGATCAGCTTGACACTTAAATTAGAGATGTTAGATTGCATGATGTTTTTTCTGGGCTTCAAGATATTGGAGGTCTTGCTGTGAAGATGGTTGAGACCAGAAAGAATATTTTGTATCCACTAGTTTATCAGCTTATTAAGTTGACATTGGTCTTACCAGTTGCGACTGTAACTATTGAGAGAGTGTTCTATGCGATGAAGATTATCGAGACTGATTTGCGTAATAGGACGAGAGATTACTGGATGAATGATTGCATGATAGTGTACATCGAGCGGGAAATTTTTGAAACTATAGAGAACGAAGTCGTTTTGCAACATTTTCAGAAGATGCAGAAACACAGGATCCAATTGCACCCTCTCAGTCGTAGTACATAGTACGATATGTGTATTTCAATTTTTGATATTGTAATTCTAAGACAGTCATTTCGCTTTAAAAAATTCGTCATGGTTGGCTTCTAATTCTGGTTCCGCCACTGATTGTAAGACTTATGATCCGTTTAGGTTTTTTCACTGACTATAGACGTGATTCTCATCTGTACTAACCGTTTTTTTCTCAAATATTAATATATAAATTATAATTATATATCTAAGAAAAATAAAAGAAAGAAAGGAAGGAGAATCTTAAAACTTTAGTAGTACCCACAAGTATATATATATATAGTTATATTTATAGAGAAAACGACGTTACTTTTTTTTTTCCTAGCAGCACTAGTTCCTTCCTATAGTAAGATTTTCTTGTAACTGGAATGACTGTTAACATCTTGACAACAAATCTTTTGTATTACAAGTAAAGCAGTCACTCTTATCAAATCCGTAAAAGTACTGCCGAGCTTTGATCGGTTCTTGATATCTTCGATGCACCAAAGCCCCGACTTTTGTGACTTCCTAGTGCATCTTTTTATTTTTCCCTCCTGTACTGGGCTTTGTTTTTTGGTAGTTTATTTGTTTGAGCCGTATAAGAGTCATTGGGTGTTTTCGTGATAAGGCGTAAGTCGATGGATTGAGCAGATTAGATCGGAATGGGCTCCGGACCAGACACCAAGCCGGAATCTGTATTCCAAACCCACTAGGGTAAAACACAAATACAAAATTAAATACAAAAAAAGCCCTACCTCGATAATTAGCCAGACTATGCCCAACGATTAGTCTGAGCAAGAGAGTCTTCATTCTTGGAGGTTTGGATAAATACTACCATTTTGTTAGATTCTCATAAGCAGTAGGGAAGGCCAAGTTACTTTTGGACTGCCAAAGTTTGAGGACAAACTATGATTTGGGCTCTCTAGGAAAAGATAACTTGATGCTTTATATGTTCATATTTTAGGCGAATGCCTCTTTTTCTCCTGAAGTTGTTGGATGGTTGTGAGGTTTTAAAAATTTTGAATTTGTAGGAGAAAATTTTGAAAGTGAAGCTTCGGTCAAATAATGCAAAGCAGCACAATAGGAGTGGAAGAGTCTCCACAGTAGCTGCAAATTCAACTTTTGGAAACTTTGCTTGGTCAATCATCAAAGGAGGGAGAAATAGGTTTAGAACAAGACATGGTTGGCTGAAATTAGGTAAGTGACCATGTGCCACTCAAGAGAAAATTCCTCTCTTGTGGTATGGTCTCCACTTGATCATGCTTAGGCAAGCGTTTACATGCTGGACCCAGACTGGATATATCCATCCCCAAGGATAGGCTGTTTTACTCCTCCCTATTTATAGCATATCATCTTCTGCCACCGATTTGCTTAACTAACCACGTGCATATCTTCAAATCATGTGTATCAAAAACCTGGTCAAAATTAATTTAGGTATGTTTAAATTGCTGGTGTGTTTCAATTTTATCGTATATCAAGGGGTTAGAATTGATAAATTACAAAAATTTAGAGGCCTAATGTGATGCAATTGAATATTTAAACCTAAGACTGCGTTTGTTTCGGCAAAAAATGAGAAAAATGAAGAAACTATTTGCAACTGAAAATATTTGCAGAGAAAAATAAACAAGTTACAGTGTTTGGCTAATTCCTTGAAAATAAACATATAGTTTTTTGTTGTCACCTGAAAATTTAAAGAATATTTTGTAGTAGTTTCAATTTGTCATTTTATGTGAGCTTGTTTAGTTTAATGTAGCTTCTAGATTCATAATAACAACTATATTAGAGGAATCTAGACAAATACTTCCTCTAATGATCCTTTTGAGTTGTCAAAGGCACCGATCAGATAGCGTATGTGAAGATATAATAGAGAAAAAAATACTCACTTGTAAAATAACTTAAGTTTCTTTTGTTACAATAATAGAGAAAAAAATAGTAGATAACGTCTGTTACAATAGAATAGAGAAAAAATAGTAACTTGAAAAATAACTTAAGCTTCTTTTGATAGGATAGTATAAAAAAAAGAGTAGATAGCTATAGAATAGAAAAAAAAAATAGTCGCTTGGAAAATAACTTAAGTTTCTTTTGTTACAATAATAGAGAAAAAAAATAGTAGATAGTGTATGTTACTATAAAATAGAAAAATATAATCATTTGAAAAATAACTTAAGTTTCTTTGGTTACAATAGTGTAGAAAAAAATAATAGAATAGAGAAAAAAATAGTCACTTGAAAAATAACTTAAGTTTTTTTTTGTTATAATAGTATAGAAAAAAATAGTAAATAGCCTATGTTACTATAGAATAGAGAAAAAATAGTCACTTTAAAAATAACAAGTTTCTTTAGTCACTTTAAAAATAACAAGTTTCTTTTATTATGAGAATAAAGAAAAAATAATAGATATCATCTATTATGAGTTATACTCGTTATTTTTCTTTGACCACTTATTAATTTTTCTTTGACTCTTTTTTTCTGCTCCTACTAAATACATATTTTTTAAAAATATTCTGCATGAAAATATCTTCCGTCGAAACAAAGGTAGCCTAAATAAAATTTGATAGTTTAAGGGTTAAAAATAAATTTGTTTTTCTAAATATTATTACATCATGTGAAAAATCTTTCTAGTTAAATAATGTGAAAAATCTTTCACCTATATGGGTTTTTAATGATGCTTGATGCATCGCTAAAAACATACGGATTGTTGCTTTTTCCTTGTTTGTTTTTTTTTTCTTAGATATTTTCCTTGTTAGTTACTTTTTCAAGATTCCTAGGCGGCTGTTCGGGTCATCTAGAACAGCTTGACCAATTGGGGTGGATAAAGTTAAGCTTCAGCAGACATCGAAAGTTAATAATAGGATGTCCTTGCTTGCAAATCCAACAGATCCAAGGGTTTTGTTTATAAAAATTTTGGGTGGTTGAAATTTTGAGATAATGACATCCATGAAAAAATAAAAATGTTTTACTGAAGTAGGTGAAAAATGAAATAGAGAAAATTTGAATTAATATTATAATAAAAAAAATTATTTGACAAGGAGGGAGATTATTTTATAATTTTTTAACTAAGTTCGAAATTTCGAAGTGTCAAAATTTTTACAGACGAAAGCCCCATAAAAATATAAAAAAATAATCAAGAAAGATTAAATATTAAACATTAAATGATTTGACGGATGAAATTGCACGAAAAAAGATAACAACTTTTAAGTTTTATTCGGTTTGAATGTTAAATTACACCAAAAAATAACCTCTCAATAACAAAATAAAATTCCAATTTAATTTTTACCTATATTATAACAAAACACCTTAAGGCTCCGTTTGTTTCCGGAACTTAATTCGGTTAACTATAAAACTCAATTCCACTTTCTGAAACTAGTTAATTTTCTTTTCTAACCTGACTCTTCCAATCTTAGGGATGACCAAAAACTCATTGTCCCGACATCCCAACCTGAAACTGATCATGATCAACCCGAACTTATCGAGTTATATCGTGGTCAATATCGGATTTTGAAACATGAACCCGAAAAAATCAAGTACATATTCAAGACTCTAATCTAAAACCAAACTAAAGGAACATGACCCCAATGATTTTAGCTTTTTTTCGAAGTCGGAGTCTGAGTTTTGAAACATAAACTCGAAAAATATTTTACTGATAAATATTAAAAAATACTTTCAAAAAATATATTTGAGGTAACAAACAAACAAACACTGAAAATTAGATTACTTTCAAGAAACATAATACATTTGAAACTACTCTAAAAAAAGAGTAATTTCATATTTCGCCCCTTAATTATGAACAAAAATCAATGTCGCCCCCTAATGACTGATTTGGACGGAGAACATACTTTGATAATTTTGGAAACTTAAAGGGCGTACAAATCTGTTTTGATAATTAAAAAAGAGACATTAATTTTTACTCATAGTTAAGGAGCAAACTATGAAATTACCTTTAAAAAGTATTTTAAATTGAAATAAACGGAGGCTAAAATTAAGTGCTTTTTCACCGAAAACGGGGGAGTATTGTCACGTAGAGAGCAGGATCGGCATTGTTTGTTCCATTGGATTATGCTTTGCAAGCAAAATCATGGATTGTATGTCATATATGTGATAAAACTATAAGAAAATCAACTCAACACACGAAATTCTGATAAAGCCATTTTATTACCAAGAACAATAGTAATGGATAACGATTAACAAAGCACCGCAACAGAAACAAGAGACCAATAATTAAGAGTTGGCAGATAAATCCTTTCGGAGCTTGGAAAGAACTCCTAAACATTACTATTAGAGCTCTTGCACTGCCACTGCATCCTTCACTTGACTTCCTCCTCGATTTCAAAAGCTGACACGGGAAATGTCCTGGAGAGCCCTGTGGTAGACTTGAAAGTGATCTTTCCGGTTGGGGGATCATCCAGATAGATTTCATTAACTGTGATCCAGATCAGGAGCTCCTTGGTCTTAACCCCAGTGAGCTTCTTGATGCTTCTGGGTCCAACATAGGCTGTGACTTCAGGGGCATAGGACACGAGCCTCCCAACCTCTTCGAACTTGTGGTTTAGACTCTTTTTCTGCTTCAGCCACACAAAGCCCGTCTCTCTCAGATACCCACATTCCTCAATGTCTTTCAAGGGTAGGAGCCCATTTGGCATGAAAATTTCCTTGAGCAATTCTTTTGACTTCACTTGACCCAGCTCATCTCCACGGTAGAACTCTGCCTTGGCCCTGATCTCTTCTGTGACGAGAGACATTTTTTCGCTCTAATTTCTTTCTTCTTAGGATATATCTTTCCTCGAACTTGATGAAATTTGAAGTTGTCGGAGTCACAGATGGGGGTTTATATAGTCTGGAAGCTATAATTTTACCCATCTTTCTTACCAAAATTGCAAATAATGCCATTGGTCAACATTTATTACTTTTTTTTATCGGATTCTGATGGGCCTTCGCCCTTCGGGATTCCAAAAATGAAAAAGAAAAACCCAAAATAAGTGGGTTTGGTTAGATGATTGCAAGACACGTGGAAGGGAAAGCAAAGCAATAAAGAGAGGGAAAAACAATGTAACTTAAGGGGCAGTTTGGGGACTATACTGCTTTTAATACGTGGATTTATAATATTAATTTGGCTGAACATTTATGGTAGAATTTAAGGGGTTGAGGCAGCAGCCAACCAGAGTTCCGCACATGAATTGTAGACTTTCATTTATTAGGGTTGACGTATGAGGGGGAGTAAATAGGAAAGCACCCACTAACAAATACCCACACAAAAAGTAAATGACCTTTGTTTATTTTAGTTTATTTTAGCTTTTTTTTTGCTATATTTGATATAACATTTGCATGCATAATAGATGAAACATGAATGATAGTGTTAAAGTTCTCTATCACAACCCATAAATTAGGATAATTAATAATAATTGAGCAATAAAAGACCATTAATGATAAAAATTCATATATGAGCAAATACTATGGCTTGGAATCCTATTCAATTTGAAGTGTCAGAATTTTACTTCACATATTCTGCTTCCTATACGACAAAGATCCTTCTTATACTATGTCAGGATTAGATATTAAAGAGATCAATTACACAAAAATAATTTATTGAGGGCTAAAATATCAGAAAGAGTAATGATTTTTTTCCTCTAAAGGGAAAAAAATTCAATTATTTATAAAGGTTTTGTATCTTAATTAAAAATAACAGAAAAAAAAACTCCTTCGTACCGGGGTTGGTGTTTAGGTGTCAGCCAAAATTTTGGAATAATAAAATAATAGTTAATATAATTTTTCTCCCTATCAAATCATTTATTTATATTATAAAAATCCATTCAAATCATTTCTCTGTTCATTTTTTCATAACTTTTTTAAACTCTCGTACCCAAAATTCAAACCGCCCCAAAATTTTAACACAAACACCACTTACCTAATTTATAATCTCAAGCTTTTTTTTTCCTTATTTTATTGGTTCATAATCACACTCAACCAAAAGAGAAATGAAAGAGAAAATGCCAAGTGCTAAAAGCATTACAGATGGAACTTATATTAGGCATGTGTTGTCTTTCAGGATTTTGATTTAATAAAATAATTTCTTTTTTTCATTAAATTATCTCTTTTTATCAAAATAAATATAAAAAAAAAATACCAAATCATCTCTTCTTTCATTTTTTACTAATTTTCTATACACAAAAATTTTTAAACCTTCAAAATTGCAGTCACGCACCATCTTAATAGCGTAGGTTGGGGATGTTAGATGCTTCTCCTTGTGACCCATTTTCTGGTGGCCGACAAATGCCACATGTCACTCTCATTTGGTTAGTAGGTTAACCTTAACTGAGGATCGTTGCCCGTTCAGTCAACTTCAATTGCCCGTCGTGCAGGATTCTCGTGGAACCCCCGGCTTACTTACTTCTGGGTTTAACAAGGGTTGTCCTTGTAAGACGTAATTTCAAAGTCCTAAGTATATTTCGGTGGCATTTATTTGCCGAAATTTTAAGAATTTTTTAGATATTAAAATTTATTAGTATTTGTGAAAAGTTTGAAGTGTATTTATATAGATATTGAAGATTTTGAAGTATGTTTAGTTTGCTCGAAATTCCATTAACCATAAGCTGGTCGCTTGAAGTTCACAGACGAATCATTCACCAAGAGTATTAATGGCGAGCTCTGTATCTATAATCTCAGTTATGTCATTAGAGTCCCTGCTTAGAGGGAGGAAAAAGAAAACAATATAGGAGTCCCATCACTTCCCCAATCAGCTGGTGGATGAACTAAATTAAATGCACAATCACCTTATGACCATAACCCAAACCAACCAACTACCTCCTACTCTGGTCCAAGAGTCCTGCTCAGAGTGAAGAAGAAGATGAAGAATATAGGAGTGCCTGCCACCGTGTCCCTAATCAGCTGATGAATGACTCGTTTAACTGCCCAATCAACTCATAACATGATCCAACCCAAACCAGCCAACTGCCTCCTACACCTGTTCCCTGTATGGAAGGCAGCCTAGATATGCTGTCAATTTCAAAACAAAAGTAGGTCCCAGGACTTCATATCCCCACACACCTAAATACCGAGATAAACATTGGTTCGTTCACCTAGCTTTGCCAGCTCAGGTATCATCCAAAAGAAGGAAAGAAATAAGTCAAGAAAGAGGCATGGAAATGAAACAGTTCGTACTTCGAACTACATGAACCTCAGCATGGTGAAAGTACTCTTCTTTACCTGTGAGATTTCTTATCGATTATCTCTGCCTGGGGAAGGACAAATGTGAAAAAATATACAGGCTTTTAAGATGGAGAAAAAGAAAGGACTGATCCAGTTTTATCATCCATGAAAACAATAGAACAAAAATGTCAATGAATCCAATGATTAAAATAGCTCATAACTGTTATACAAGAATAACTATGCATGTTAAATCCAACTGATGCAAATTTGTGAAGGAAAATGTTCCACAGGAATTTTTGGCTGCATCTCCTTGTCAGAATTGAAACCAATTTGATAGAGAAAGCCTTAGAATTGACAACATCTGCAAATAAATCGCAGTCTTAGCTCATAATTCACAACAGTCAACAGGTTATCGACTTGACGCAGCTCTGACACTATTATGACTCTCCATCCCACTTCCATGGCAGAAGTTGTTCAGCAATGATTCAATGTGTTTCACTTCTTTTGGCATTGACCCAGTGAGGACCTGATATACACAACGGGTTGCATTTAGTAAGAGTTCCCAATATTATCAAACAAACATTGAGTAACAAAATTAATAATCAATGGGGTTTAAAATAGGTGGCATATTCCCACACTAGTTCCTGAGCAAAAAAATAAAAAGAACCCAAAAATATGCCAATTTTTAATGACGTCCAAGTATTATTCAGAGAAATTTGCCACGTAATTCCTTGTGTTTCATCCTGCATACAATTGCTCCCAGCTGGCCTTCTATATTTTTAATCAGCCCCATGAGGTTTGCCCAAATCCCAACTATATTCCTCCGTATATTTTCCATTGATTTTTCAACCCATAAGATGTTATAAAATAAAATAAAAAAGGAAAAAAAGATAGAGGCCGCCCCTAAATGAACGGTGAATCCTTCATCTATTTTGTTTTTTCCCCTTCTATATAGGTTTTTATTTTCGCAAGCATACAAGGAAATTTTCAAAGGTTTTCTGTTAGGGAATCAGTGAAAGAATGGACAGAATGATCTATTTGGCATTTGGGCAAACCACATGGAAATCATTGACAAAATTAGAAAGTCAAAGATTAATTTGATACATGACCAAGACTTGGACAGCGACTTGATAATTATACTATGATTTATATAACAACATGATCACGCTATAAACTATAGTGCTAGGAAAATGGCAGCTCTCTTTTTTTTTTCTTTCTAAGGGCAGCTCTCATTATCGATGGTTGTTAATAAAAGTGCCATTTCTCTCTTACTTCAAAGATAAACCAGAATAACGTGAGATTGTTATAACAATTATCAAGAGTGTAGTCAGTATACAGCAGTCGAAGTCATAAGTAACAGTTCTTTTATTTTTCAACTTTTTCAACTGTGTAACAGTTTTTTTTTCAACTGCAATGCTCAGAGGACTGAACCAAATATTCTCTCAATAGATAAATAATAAATAACAGTTTACAGAAATTTAAATCTAATTTATACCTCATAACCAGTTTCTGTAATGAGGACCTCATCCTCAATCCTCACTCCGATGCCTTGATACCTGCATTATACATTATCAGTGAGGAAATAGTACCTATAGTTTATCTGAACATTTAATGTCACTGAGCGGAAAAAAATGTAGTTTAATGTTATCACATCCTGGTAAGACGTATCTAGGAAAGTCACATATTTAATACCTAGGGAAAATTTTGGATAAGTATAACCCGTTGTGAAAAAGATATAGCTCTAACTCATAATAAAATCAACCAATTGTCAATGGCAAGCACAAATCAAGAGCAATATCAATGCAACTTCAGGGGGAGGTCACCTAGGGCCCAAGATTCCACATTGAAGAGAATTGGAATTCAGTCCCAATAATAGCTTGACAAGTTCGTAAATTATTTGCAAATACTAAACCATACCAGCAAAATTGAAGACTGACAATGAGGCTGAGAATCTAAGCTGGTTACTCTTAAATCAGGGCCTCCCCATCTAATTCACATAAAGGCATGCTGTGCCCATTATTTATACAGGAGAGGACCGCAAAAGAAACATAAGATGGTCAAGCAGTCAGCTCCTTTCAATAAGAAGAATATGTGGGAGTTAAAACTGGTGGGTAAAACCCCTTTGAAGTTCCAGTGACTGAGCAATCAAGAGGTTAAATACAGAGGTGTCCTGAGGGCCAAGCTCATAGATATCCCAAAGTGCAAGATTATCAAGTAAGATTAAAACGTATGATGTAACAATGATGTCATGAAGTTCAATTAGTACCTCTCTGGACCATCAAAATAAGATGGGATATAGATTCCTGGTTCAATTGTTATCACCTGCCCATGAGCAAGAAAGGGTCAGAATTGTAGCCAACAAATGAAAATAGTTGTGCTCACAGAAATCCAAGTAGACACAGACAGACTTCCAACCGACATGCAGTTGGCTGCTTATCATATCCCCAGCAAGGAAAACATTCACTTCATCACATAATATGTTGATTCGCTGATTTTCCAGCTCAGTTGCATGGTTTATAAGACATACGATAAAGCACCTATAATATCATTTAATTTATCATTTTTCAAAGAAAAATCTCCCCCTGGCCCCGCCTCCCGTGCGTGGGGAACGTATGTATATATGGTATTTTAAAACCAGGTGGGTTGCAGAAAGGAAGTATAAGATTTGTGTAAGCGAGCAAAACCCAGTATATTAGCAGGAAAATACAAGAAAACTTTCTATATGCCAATAGTAACAAACTCTTCTTGTTCACCAAGCGAAATAAAACAAAAATAACAAGCAAAATTACGCACCCACCCTCTCCAACAATGATGGGCTAACATTGAGTTATCCCCGTTTCAGAGACAATATCTTGAAAACTATGTGATCTCAAGGTAGAAAGTCAAAGTGTGGTTCAATCAGGGAGGCAACTTACAACACCTGGCTCCAAAGGCCGGTAATAGTTAATCGTAGAGCAATCATGGACATCCATTCCCAGGTAGTGACCTGGAGAACAAACATTCCACACAAAAAAAAAGACTAATTACAAAAGCCATTTAGTACTTAACAAATTTTAAGTTTGAGAAACTAATGCATTTGGGAAACTATGGATCAGGCATTGAAAACTACTCATTCCTATAGGGCTATACGTTTTCATGCCTGCCATTTGCCAGAGAATAAAAGAATGAAATAGAATAACTTGAATGTATGTCACATGGAGGCATAGAGGGACCTATAGAAGTTGGGTTCAGACGATGGTAGGAACTGCTTCCCTCATCTTCCAAAATTCCAATCTCCTTGAGTCCTTTGCGCATCATTTCAACCTATGCAAGCATATAATTTATGAGGATTATACCATTGATCATAATTTAAGCTTCAAGCAACTTGTAGCAAGAGAAATACTATAAAGCTTATTCGAGCAACCACAATCGCAAATATATACTTCCACCTGGTCATTCCCAAGCCACTGAAATAGAGTAATGACTATTCCAACTGATATGATTGGATTTCCTGACAACTCGGAAGTAGTTCATACAATTGATGGTTGTAGTTTTAAATTACCACATACAAAGGGTGCCTTCGTGACATATAACTTGGGGAAGTCAGTAAAATAAGCAAAGAGAAAACGCAATGAATCAAAACCAGAGAGATTCCCGCTCTCTTATAGCGGAATGCTATTTTTTGCTTTTACTTTCTTTCTTACAATTTTTCCAATATGTTCTTTTAGATGAAATGTTACTCTTTTAAAGACAGCTGATGCAAGGAAAACCAGCAGATAAATAAACAAGGGTAATTTAGATTCACAAGATTAATACCGAATAATTGTGTATCTGCCGGATGGTAGCTCCCGGTCTGCAAAGCTTCATGCATTCCTTGTTTGTTTGTAGTATAAGGTCATAAACCTCTCCCTGGGACAAACACATGATTAGTTCAACATAATTAGGGGTTCAGAAAGCAGGTAACCTGTCATCTTATAATTCACTTAGTTACAAAGGAAGGAAGACTGAAAAGATAAACTATTTCTAGGCATGAAGAAAGCATAATAACAAATCCCCGCAGGAAAAAACCTTTATTTCTTTTCGTGTTTGTGTACACATATGTGCAGACATAGCATAGGTTACTGGATTAAGACACTTCAACAGTCTTAGAAATTCTTCAAATCTCAACCGTTGTTTTCAAATTAAACTGGAAATTTCAGAATTGCCATGTATGTTTTGTAAATACTGAAATGATAAATGTTTGGTGGTAGAACTGATAATGTTAATGTGGTCAAATCTTATCAATGTAATTGGGAAATAATGATCAGGACATAACAAAGGACCTTGGGTTTCACAATAACAGTCAAATCACACCACTGGATATAGAAGTACCATGTTGAGTTGAAGAAAAAAGGAGTTTAAACCGGAGATTATAAGTCCATAAAACAAGGCTTTTATCCGATTCATGTTGGGAGATTAATTTTGAAACTCCACAGTTCTTAAACTGTTGCAAAGGCAAACAATTTACTGAACTGAAGAGAAACAAATTTTGTGATAACAACAGTTAATTGAACATTATGCGAAAGATGATGTAAATGTATGCCATCAACCTTTTGTCATGTATCCAATAGTGCACAAAGATTCAACAGAGCAGACTAGAGGAAAATAATAAACCAAAGTCCAATGCCACGTACTTGAGCAGACGAAAAGCGACCACAAGGCGGCCAGGTTCGAGTAAGATCACTCACATAACCATGCAACTCACATCCAACATCCATCAAAACAAGCTCCCCATCTTTAATCTGCAAAATAAAATCAAAGGACAATTACAATGATTGACAGTCTACAAACAATAAAAAGGAGGAAAAATTGCAATTTACCTCTCTATTAGTACATTCTAACTACATTTTTCTTTTCTTTTTTTTTAAAAGTGACACTAAACCTCCGTCTGTTCGGACTAAATTGAAGTCATCAGCTTTCCATCCCAACTAAAAGAAATCGCATGACCCAGTTAACTAATAAAATGAAGACACTTGAACATCCATTTTGAAATGTTGTTCACATCCTAAATTTTCATCTGTGGCTTCTCAATTTTACCGGGAAAAAAAACTAAAACTAAAACCTCAGTTACAAACAAAAGACAAAAGCAGAATCAATTTGATAAGAAATTGAGATCTAATTGTGTGGTTACGAGCAAGTGCATAGTTAAAGAACCCAGCACCACCAAACACCCCCCATCTGCCATAGCCAACACCGACCAAAATTCACCTTCACAACAAACATTGCAATCATCACATTTTAACCGTCAACCAACCCACCACGCCTAACCACCACATAACCATTGGTAAAACCTGAGCCACTGCTAAACTAATCACTGTAAAGGGACCCCCAATTACCATACACTTACAGCACCATCCCTGACATGGTGGTGCTATCAACATCTCTTAACAGATCCACTTCACTAGAACCCCGCTTAAGAGTGAAGCACAAATTTGGAAAGCAAACATTTTCTATAAATGTTGGCCTAGAGGAAGAAATGCTAAGGACTTCTAACCAAGGAAAAATATATGGGAAAAACATGCTTCATATATTTCCATGATTTACAAATGAATTGATGAAGAAGGAACTTGGAAGTGAAGGACAACTAGAAAGGGCTAAGGTGATCAGTGTAAAGAGGATTGGGAGCTAGTATTGTTACTTTTAGGATTCTCTCCAGACTCTTGACCACAAACTAACCTAGTTTTCTTTATCCCAAGTTTTTCCCTATTGTGGTAGCAAAGCAAGAGAGAAGTTAGAGAAAGATGGGGTGGTGATTAAAAGAATTTAAATGACATGGACATTTCCGATTAACTCTTTAAGACACGTGCAAATTAACACATTTTCCATCACATGGGAAAGAAAAGTTAATGAATTTAACTTAGTCCAAAACAATGAAGAGGCTTAGCTTTGCCTTTACATAGAGGGAGGTAAAATGAAAGATAAAGAGGTTTACTGTTGCTTTTCAGAGAAAGGAAGACAAAATGTAGTAAGGGTATATGGGGAGAAAATTTGTAGATTCCCCAGAAAATTATTTGCCATCTTAATATTCTGGTAACAGTAAAAACAAAGTACCAGGTTTCCTTAATGGACCTACCTTCTGATCATTTCGAGAGTAATGTATAACACTAGCATTAGGCCCACCACCAACCACAGGGTTGAATCTGGTAAAGGATTATAACAATTGGTAAATCATTGGAAAGGGAAAAAAAGAATAGTGAGCACCCAGAGCTTAATCTTGTTTGACACTTCGGCATACAATTTTTAATTATAAAAGTGGCAATTAAACAGGGAAGAAAGCAAATCATTGTTCTGGAAATAATCATCCTGAAAGGTGTAAAACTTACGCCATTCTCTGAGCACCTCTCATTCTGCATTCATATTCAAACTTGGCTGATAGCACACCTTCATCAGGAAATGTCTTTGAATGGAACATTGTCTGCAAAAGAGCCTATCCAAGACCAAAATACATATAACATATTGTCTATGGAGGAAATAATCTTTTTTTTATAAGTAGCACCATTATATTAGTCTATGGAGGAAATAATCTAAATAACTTAACCAAATTATTCGGGCTTTAGAAAGACAGCGTGAGTGTAAAGCACTGTGAGTAAAATGATATGATTTGTGAAGGAATATAATTCACTATGCAAGCAAGCCTAGTAAAGTAAAAGATTCCCCCCCCCCAAATTTTTTGAGGCAAGATGCAAAACGAGCAAGACTCATCGAAATTATATCGACCATCCTCCGTGTCAAGATTAAAACTTGTTGACCCTAAAATTACTTTTTTGATATCTATTTGGGTTTTTACTAGGCCATAAACCAACTAATGTTAGCAAGTCCCTTTTTTCCAATTGAATTCCAAGGCCATGTGGTGGGCTTACTAATTATAGGATCAAACAGTGCCACAAATTTCGTCCTACAAATAGTTGCAAGCCAAATGACTTGGTCAATCTTTTCTAGGAAAGAATACAAAATTGTTGAGTTGAGTCTCCATGTATGACATGGGAAAATTGATTCACTTCTAAAAAGTTATAGTAACAAAAGCATGATAAAGTAATTCTGTAGATATCATGTCACATTACTATCTGTCATGCTATCTCATGGAATCTTTATTATGTAACTAACTCACTACTTACTGTCATCAGACTTGCATTATATTACCCTTCAATTTATAACCAGAAGAAAAATGTGACCAGCAACTGCTCATTTATAAAGTCATATATTAGCTTGGTGTCTACTTGGAAGTACCTGGCAAGCAATTGATGCAGATTCTCTCATTAACTTAAGCTCTGCTGGTGATTTCATCCAACGTAAGTCATGGGTATATCTAGAAAGGTCTTCCACTTTGCCATTCTTGGCCGCCTTTTGAAAGGGCTCGAAACTCGTATATGTTGGTATTGCTGTCTGCTCATTGTGGAACAATTTAGAAGATCTCCTCATTATATCTGGAAGAATCTGCAGTAAATTATAAAATAAATGTTACCATTGTGTGAATAAGAAAAGCAATTGAGCAGTCATATAAAATCCTGCCAAGGAGATGGCGGTAATTGAGATTTTTCTGAGGGTATAGGATAGTTTGAAGGCTTAGTACTGGGTCATTTCCACATCTGATTCAACACTTGAGTAGTGCCTATACTCCAGATAGGCAAAAAAAATCAGCTAAAGATAGTATTTGTCTTTTAGCATTATTCAAGTTTGGTATCACAGTGCGCATCTTTTCTTACTTTATTCCTTGTACTTACTGCTCTTGTTTTGTCAAATTATATTAAGACTTTACTCCCACAGTTACTTTTTTGCCGGGAAAAAAATTCCTGACATGCATCAAGAGAGAAAAGAGGTATTTTGATAGGAAGATGCATGTCACTTTGCATGGGAAAAGAAGAGAAATGACATGCCAATTCAATGATATTTCTAGTCCTCGATACTCAACTTACCACCCAAAAAATTAAAAAAGCAAGACGTATTAGCAGAAACTACAGATCCCTCTGCCCATGATTTTATTATAATTTTTGACATCACCCAATTATTCAACTAACCTCAGGTAATTTGCTTATTGGATATGCTTTCTCAGCCTTGAATGTCTTCAATGCTGCATCAACTCCTGCAACTTTCCCTTGCCAAATAACATCCTAAATGAATAACAAAGAAAACCATTTGATCACCACTTGCACTAGAGCTTTACCTCTTATAGAAGATAGTTGCCACTAATTAAAAATAATAACATGCACTGATTAATGTAACTACTCATTGAATGACAGATTTCTCAGCCTTGTAGCATGGATAATGGAAGTGCATCATGATTTACATATGTAGATCTCGCTATACATTAAACCCTAAAAAAAAGAAAGAAGAAGAACAGATAAAACGATGTTCCGACATCATGTCATATCTAGACAACCAAGATTAATGGAAATCTGAGGCCATTACTGCAGGAGAAATGCCAAAAAAAATGTAATAGAATTTAGTACTATGTAAGAAAATTCTAGCATAAAGACTGTGTACATGAGGGTCTGCTTCTGGCATGAACATGCATAAACCAAACTCATGACTTAAAACTGCTACACCACCAGGTTGTTGGCAGCCGGTAATATATAAGTAATCAGCATCTTGACGAAATGGGTAAGGAACCACATCTGTCATCATTTTTACAGGGGCAGCTGCAAAGATGGCGATGCTCTTTTCTGGGAGAAGATCCAGCAACTTTTTTCTCCTTGAGATATATTCCCCAGTGGTTATTCCAGGAGTGATCTCCCCTTCCTTCAGTAACTGGAAAAGTACACAAAATCAAGTTGATAAATTTCATTAAGGAAAATTGGACTGCACATGCAAATATATAAGGCAAAACCATTATCCCACACAAAAAGGTGACCACACTAACATTCCTGGAATGTGCAATTTGTTGGGTGCTTTGTGCACACAAATAAACAGACATGAATGTTAAGCAGGCGAACCTGTGGATGAGTAGCAGGAGTTGGCTGCCCAATATCAACAACCTTCTCTGTACAATAGGCCCGACAACCTGTAGCCTGCAAATTCAACACATAGAACACAGAAGTTAGAATAAATCTAGGAAGATCAGCAAACTCGTTATTTCTTTCTCCTCAAAGGTAAAACTTAGGCCAATAACGTGGATTAGACCACACCTGCCCAATAAAATCTCGCGAGGAAAGCACTATGGAAATGTGATTGGAAAACAGAAGACTACAACTCAAAGTGAAATTCACAATGAAAGGCAAGGTAAGACTTTCTCCAAAAGCATCAGAAACTAGATGAGTCGCGAACCCCACAAGCTACAGTTGGACAAAATGGGGAAAAAGGAAAAATATAACGAGAAAACAGTGTTGTTACCATCATCATAATATTCATGAATATATCTCGCCGGTGAGAGAGTCATGATCAAAATTGTTCTATCATTTGCATCAATAGAAACCATAACCAAACTATTGAGCAAAGCCACAAGCTAAAGTCCAGCAAAAACCATATTTTGAAGGAATGTCTTTCATACCAAATCAAGGGAAATTTTGTAAGTCCATTTAAGTTTCTCATAAACTCTCGTGAAACTTCATACCAGAAGCTACACGGTAGTTCATCACCAACAATTTTAAGCTTTAATCAAAGACACGTTTTTATATTCCCTGATTAGATCCCAGTTGGATGGTGATTAACTGAAATCAAGCGATACCATGAAATCTTAATGGACAAATCTTAAGATTCTAGACGAGAAGTCCAATATGAGTTCGAAAATCAATCAAGTTGAAAAATATCAACGCTTCAGTTCAACAACTGGCACAGTTTGAGACTCAGCGAAACCACTTGAAATTTGGAGAGATATTAGCTTCATAATTTAAATACAATAGGGAGGGGCGGGGGGAGGGACAAAAACATACAATATAAGACGAACGTTAATGATTTCGAAGTACATACTTGTTTGAATGGGGTTCTCTGCAGTAGTTTTCTGGCAAGAATATGCATTTTATTGCTTATTCCTCTCACTGTTTTGATCTTAGCTCACTTAGATTGATACTGTCAGTAAACTCTCCAATTTCGTATCAACCAGAGGTTCAGCTTTAGGGGTTTAAGGTTTCGAAAAGGTTCCGAGTTTACAGGTTGCAGTGGTAGGGAGCAGAAATGAGAAAACGGTGCGTTCTTTAATTTTATGTACAAACGGCCATTAGGAACACGACGCGCACCCGGGCTGGCCCAAGAAAAACGACGTGCGCAAGCCACGACTTTTGCTGTAGTTCTACAAGATATAAGCCTGGAACAAGTCAACAAACAGAGACCATCACAAAATAGCCAAAACGACATGCAGAAGGACAAGCTCAAACGACATGCACATGACATGTCAATGTTTTATCCAGAATGTTAGTAATATTTTAATTAAACCATTTTCCTAAACCCCTCTGACGCTTTTCTCTGCTCCTTTCTGTAACATGGAAACTCCTCTCTTTCTCTCTCAAAAACTGGTCTATTACCGTCTCGTTCTCGCTCTCCATTTGAAGCTGCACCTCTCTATCTTCCTCTTCGTTTACTCGCTACGCTCAGACTGCCGTTACTCGCTTTACCCACCCGTTTGTCTCTCTCACGGCTCCAAACTATAGGATTCGATCAGATATCTTATAAAATTACTATCTGAAACTTTAATGGGTTTTAATGGCTTCTGAATTTACGGGTTTTGTTGTGTCTTGTTGTTTGGCTCACCGTCCTTGTTCCTTCTGCTTCAGGTCCTCTCGCTCTCTCTTCTCTTTACACGACCTGAACCACAAAAACTATCAACCACCGGAGAGGTAATTGATTTCTTATGGGCGGTACTTTCAGTTGTTCGTACTACTTCGATATTCTTAACGCCAATGACACTGAATTAATGGCTATCAATCAATATTTTTTCACTCCTATTGAGGTCACTTTGTTGGATAGGTTCCTTGTTCTGTAATTCGAACTCTATTGCTATTTCTATGTTCTTGCCCCAACTTCTATAGAGATTTTCTTTGCTGGAGCTCATGGTTCTAAACCTAAGATGGCTTATGAATGTGGGTTGTGAAATTTTTTTATGACAGACTGATGGCTAGTAGTTCGTCATCAGAAATTACAATGACATTCTATATGTTTGATTCCGTTACATATTCTCTGGATTCTAGTGCTCTTGTTCGAAGGATTTAACTGTTTTTACTGTGCTGTTAAATTTAAGAAACCTTGGGAACCACATTGTTATTGATAGATGTAACTGCAATTATTGTTTCAACTTTGTGGCTCTGGTCTGGTTGTGCTCGTGAACCATTTGCATCCATAGTTAAACACCCAGTATGAGTATGAAAAAATATCATGAATGAAATTGTGGGTCAATGGAGTCCTCACGAGTTATTTTCAGCCAGTTTACTTGTCAGATATCGAATACATTATGCATATCCATATTTGTGAAAAAATATCATGAATGAAATTGTGGGTCAATGGAGTCCTCACGAGTTATTTTCAGCCAGTTTACTTGTCAGATATCGAATACATTATGCATATCCATATTTGTACTTGTAAAAGTTAACAAATTAGCCAACTGGTTGCTCTGTGTGTGACAGAGGAAGTGAAAGAGAGATCAAAGTTCATGATTTGGACATCTTTAAGTGACAAATCGGAAACTCTTTTATTTCTTACAATGTCTTGAAAACCCTTGAAAGACTTGTTGTAGTAGATATCCTCCAAGATGAAGTGCTTTGTTCTTACCCATTTGAATTTGCTTTTTAGATGTTGCTTACTATAGATACTTTGGTCAAATATATTCTCTATGTAAATTGAATCTTCTGAAGCCTGAGGACGTTGTTCTTAGATTAAGGTTCCAGCCTACTGTCTTCACAAGGCAGTTTGGTTGCCACTGGAGTTGGGAAGCAATTTGCTCTTGGATTTTAATCCTGCCGTTATATTACATGCTGATTTGATATTGGATTTAAATTTGCTTGCCCTAGTACCATTGTTTTCCTTATTTCTGCTAGAAGAGAAGACCAAACCCTAAAATTGAATAAACACCTTAATCAGAGTTATTTGGTAAAGCTTCTGTAAATGATAGTGGAAGTCGTAACAATTATGACAATCTTGTCACGCTGATGCAAAAGGGTTGAACTTAGAAACTACCTTTATCAAGTGCTCAATCATTTGACTGTTTTGTTTGTTCCTTACTACAGATTGTCACAATTGGAGGGACATTTAAGTCTGAATTGTCAGAATTGAGAATATTATAAATTACCATTTATAGAGGTTAGATATAAGAGTAAGGAAACAGAAGGAGAGCATGAGTGTTTTGCTTCTGTCATATGTCTCTGGACAAAGAATCAAACACATTTTGGAAGAACAGAGATCTAATGGTTACACTGCTGCTGGTTTTTATAGGATTGAGGAAACAACATGGATCAAGCTCTTGCATGTAGAACTTTCTCGACAGAAGTTGATTTTCCTTTAGCTTTTTTTGGTAAAGATCTCAACGTTGTCTTTCAGAAACAAACAAACAAACTACTTCTATTTAGGCACTTGTCAAGACTTGAGTGTTTATAGTTTATATATACTTTTTTTTAGGAGCATTTGGCTGTTGTTTTGTACTCCATTATGGAGAATGTCTCCCTCTCTCTGTCTATATGAATTTGATATATTTCCTTAGTAGTATAAAATGCAGCATATGTTGCATAGCATTCATTTTGTGTGTGGGAGAAATTTCTTCATGCATTTGTTTAGAAATGAATTACACATTGTTGTAACAAAATATATCCGATTCAGATACAGAATAAAAATGTTGGAATTAATTATGCATTTGTCTGCACAGTATAGCTGTGAGCGAGAAATATCTGAATGGTATATAGCGGTGACTTTGTATGAGAAACTTAGGGGACTACCACATACTGGCTCTTCTTTGTCTCCGTATTTTTTATTGGTCAATTAATGCGATATTATTCCTTTTATTGTGTAGATGGATGATAAAAGCAGCAATTTTGGGTGCATCTGCGTGTGTTATTGCTGTTGGCCAACTACTTTTAGATGACATTAGGCGGAGGATCGTTCAATTGTCTAGGGAACCTCGTAATGATCAAGTACATGAAAGAGAGGTGTACATTAACAGTATTATATATGGAGCTGACTATCATTGTGTCAATCAAATAAGGATGAGACCGGTTGCTTTCTTTAAGTTATGTAAAATTCTTGGTGAGAATCACTTTCTACGTGAGACTATTAACATGTCTATTAAGGAACAAGTGTTGGATCTTTTTGTATGTTATTGGGCATAATGTGAGGTTTCGAGTGGTTGGCAAAAGATTGCACAGATCAATCGAGACTGTTCATCGATGCTTTAGAGTTGTCCTTCAAGCAGTGTTACGGTTATATAAATTAGTTATTAGACAGCCTGGCGACTCTACACCTCCACAGATAAGGAATAGTACGCAATTTTACTCGTACTTCAAGGTTTGTGTTAAGATCTTCAACATTTTTTCCTTGAAAAGTAATAATTTTTTTTCTCAATGCATCTCAATAAAGATCATCACTTTTGTTGTTCTCGTAATGTTTACTGATAGGATTGTGTTGGAGCTATCGATGGAACTCATGTCCGTGCATCTGTCCCGAGTGAGATTCAAGGGAGGTTTTATAACTGGAAAGGGGAAACAACCCAACATGTTTTAGCTGGTATCACGTTTGACTTAAAATTCACTTATGTACTAGCTGGTTGGGAAGGAAGTGCGGAAGATTCTCGCATTTTATATGATGCATTCTCTAGACCAGGGGGATTTACACTACCTGAAGGTATTATATTGATAGGTAAAACTTTGCTGAATTCTGAGTGAGTAGTTAGTAGTTTCTAATCATGTTTTTATAGGCAAATATTATCTCAGTGATTCTGGTTATGGAAATGGAATTGGAGTTCTTTCCCCATATTCCGGTGTTCGACATCATTTAGCAGACTTTAATGAGCATCCCCTGGAAAATGAAAAGGAATTATACAATTTTCGTCATTCTTCCTGGCGAACAACTACAAAGAGAAGTTTTGGAGTTTTGAAGCAAAGTTTTCGTATTTTGGATGCAAACAAATATTGGTCTGTCCAAACAGAAGTTGATGTAGTACTGGCGTGTTGTCTCCTTCACAATTTCATTAGTGAGGTTGATCCTAGAGACCCAATAATGGAAGAGGTAAGACAATCTGAAAGTGAGGATCATAGAATCCTACAAACAAGTGGAGAAGAGATGAAAGAAAGTACAGAATGGAACATGAAAAGAGGTGAGATAAGCCCAAGCGATGGGGGAAGATTATATATCTAGAGAAAATCTGTAGCATTTTGAGTTCCTCTATTTTTTTTTTTAATGTTTATATGAGGCACGTACATTGTCATGACATTTTTTTCGGAGTTAATGTTATGTCACGTAGAAGTCTTATAATGTACACTCGTTATTGTTCAAAGTTTATGTCAAAATGAGTCTTGATGTGTATTTCGGGATTGTCTTCATAGCTATGGCAAAAGGAAAAAAAAGCAGGCATTTGACTTTCCGAAGATTTAGTTGGATAATTTCTTCAACCTATTGTATCAAGTTGATCTACTTCGTCTTTGAATCGATCTTTTTGGATACATAAAGAGATATATATAGTTCCTTCTTGCAACACCGAATGAAGATAAATGTTTGCTGAAGGAGGATAATTTATATTTGCTTAAGCAGTGTGGTTTGTGTTTCCCAAATTGTTTTTCATCGTTCATGTTTACTTAAGATAGGGTTCTTATATCCTGAAAACATGTGAATTTTTTCGACTTGAAATTAATCTGCTGGTAAATTTAAATGCATTAATCCTTCATCAGCCAAGAATGTAACAAATGTTGTCCTTGGGGTTTTCTTTGCTTTTTTGAGTTCCAGACACCCAGAAGTTGAGACGAAATTGGGAAATGTCCTAAGAAGACAACTTTAGTCACTGAACTTTCCTGGTACTTCATCCATTGCGGGGAAAAAATTAGTCCAAGCATTGCACTGTGACTACCAATGGGGTGTTTAATTCTGTTCAACAAACCGTTGAAGAAATTTTTTTTATTTCATCAATATAAGGAGACCGAGTAGGAATTATATGACCACAATCATGTTCAATTATCACACGGCAGCCATCGTCGAACAAAGAAGCAAGGTCCCTGCTAGCTTAGTTTGCAATCTGCCTGTCTTTCCCATGGTTACTGCCAAAAATGTGAAGCGACGGGCAGTTGATCAACTCCCGGTCAAACTCTGGTAATTTAAGCGGAAACCCTGAGCACAAAATCACAAATCTAAAATCCATTTCATCTTTTGATCTCCCCTGTTGTGTAGAGACTAAAGCAGCCATTGCGGCTCCCTGAGAAAAACCCAGTATCCCATCAAATGGCCCTTCTTGAGAGAACAGTCTTTAAATATGCCACTGATACATCACAGCCATCGGTTTGTTGCTGGTACTGCAGAGGATCAAACGGACCATCTGCAATCTTCCAATCAGCTTCACTCCTCCCATTAACATCATGTGCTACTAACCATGCAAACTTTTTCCGGCAATTCTCAGAGGGCGGAGGGGAGGTTTGTTGTAATGCAGATGATGTGTAATCTCCATGCGACTCTGTAAAGCAGGGCTGATAGATGTATGGTAATTCATGAGGTGCGTCAACGAAAACTAGCTCAACAAAGTTTTTGAGTTTCTTGGCTAAGGATGCACTTCTCCCTTTAAAACTCGAGGCATTCTGCCGAAACCCATGTAGGCATAAGATTCGGAGTTTTCTTGGACATTGGTTATCTGAAAAATTGCATTTATTAGATGTTAGGAACGACAATATGGGGCCAAGAATATGGACCCTCAACAATCAACTCTTCAAAATCCAGGATAGTCAGTACCTGATGAAATTTTGTAGAATTTGTTTTTTTCCCGGACACATGAAAACTCTTATATTAATCATTAAAAGAGATACGAAAACGAACAAAACAAACCAGCAAACAAATGAAATACCATTGTTAAAGAAAATAGTGTATCTGATTCATCTAACTGATGGAAAAGACTCGGAAAAAAATTTATGTTTCTGAAAGCTGATTGATATGGATGTGTATGTGGTATGCCTATGGATAATGACAGGTGTTAACTACAGATAAAGAGAATCAGTGATGAGATCAATTCACTGTTGCTAGAAGGAAGATCAAGGTTATTTGAAGCGAGGCCAATGGTCTGTCTATGTGTATGGTCACTGTCAAATACAAGAAACAGACAGACAATCGGTAATATGATCAATTTGCCCTTGCTAGAAGCGAAGTAGAAGTCATTCACACTGTCACATTGAGGCAGATAACAGACCTTACCATAGCTCAGAGGCAGTTGAGATGGGACATCTGTGTCCAAGGAAACAGCTTTGGGCTCAACTCGTGATGATACTAGCTCTGACCCAAAACCCTTCCCATACTTCTGGCAAAGCTCGCAAACATATAGAGAACCCTCCTCTGCAGGCCATGATAACAAACTTCAGGAGAAAAAATACAATGCATGAAGAACTAGAAATTCAGCTTTAAGTACTTCACAGGTAGTTCTGATAGGCAAATCTTCACAACCAAACTCATCAACGAAGAACAAAAAAAAATTAATCTCACTAAACGTTACCATTACTTTAAAAGACAATTTTAAATCTAAAACTACTCAGCCATCTTCTACTCATGAAAATTATTATTTGTCCGTACCCTGCAACTATCGCAGACCAAAACAAGCATCCTACGACAGGTGCATCGGCAGCGTGAAGAATAATCATCAAATGAAGAGCCACAGAGAAGACAGGTAGCAATGACTCTGGATTCTGAGCTCCCAACTGAAATCCTACCAGCCACAAAAAGTAAAAGAAAACATAGGGATTACTTCGTTAATAGTTGTGAATATCAATGATATCCAAAAGAGAGCCTGAAGAACCAAATGAAGGACAAACCACATCCATGTCACTTACTAAAGACATACATGTATATCTCTACAAAAGGCCAAAAATCCAAACACTAGATTTTCAAACCTGCCTAAGTCAGATTCTGGGTCCTGGTACTACTAATGAATCTTTGGGTTTTGAATACTCGATGCACACTCAGGAGAATAATAGATAAGACATACTTTCATCTGTTTTGAAGCCTAGGTTTTCTCAGAGGCAAACAAAGGGAAAGCCCTTCCCAGGTGCTTAATCAAACAAATACTAGGGCAGTCAAAAGAACCTGGAAACCAAAGCAATACTCATTGATAAATTATTCAAGGGTCTTACATAGTTGCCACAACAGCCATATATAAGATGATAGAACCCTTAACCCTCAACCCTTGTTCAGTACTGTGGTGCCTTTTAGGTTGACATATAGAAACCAAGAGAATCAGGAAACTATCTCAACTAATTCTTTGGATAACATAGTAATAGTTCATAGGAATGGTTTTCCAGTGTATGCTTTGAATATGTAACACTTGCGAACTCCAATTGCCTTCGAGTTAGCATGAGGACAAAATATTACTATCTGTTATGAAACAAGAGGCATTGAGAGACCAAGGCATCATACCGATGATCAAAAACAAAATTCTTTCCTTTGAAAAAACCACCATCTGGAAATTGATCCAAAGAACGCTGAATCCCACCAAATAGCTGCAATGATTCACCAATAAATATAATCAACAACATGAACTGTGCCCTTGTACCAAGGTTTAGCATTTTTTTTACCAAAATAGAAAATTTCTATGTAAACAATCCAACAACGGACACGAGTATAATTGCCTCCTTTGTATCATCTTGAGTCATAGCAGATCTATCTATAAAAACTCATCTTACTGTTCAACAACAAGACAACCAATGTGCACTACCACCCAAGTAGATTTTTTTTTTCTAAGACCACCCAAGTAGATATGGCAATGTATCCTTATCAATAGTAGCTTGGATACTCTAGGACACAACAAACCTTTGGAAAGATGGTTTTATAAAAAAATATACTCTTTTAATGAGTTTGGCAAACAAGCTTATTATAGCCCATGGTTCATGATCATAAAAAGAAAACACCAATATGCACAGGGATACATATACAAGATAACAGACATATACCATGACCATTCCTCAAAACTTCAGATACAACACAGCTGGGATACTTCAATTAATAAATATGTAAGTAACTACATTCTATGTATTATGCTTATTTTTTTGTTTAAAAGGTGCTTAACAAATGCTACCAGGCATAAAATACATCAAAATAATCAAACCGATTGAGAAGCTCTGAGAGAGAGAGGGATAAAGATTTTAAAGGAAGTATCCCACTGTATCCTCGATTATCCATATCAGAGAAGTATCTGACACCGTTATAGCTTCTGGAACAAGTTCCAAAGAAAGGCATAGAAATTGTAGTAACATTATTAGTAGAAAACAATTGGGGAGAAAACTTTCTCTACAGGAGCTCACCTGAAACACATTCTCAAATCCAGCACCTTTAGACCTAATATATGCCGATGCCATCTCATATCTGATCCCTCCAGTGCAATACCTGTAAGAGCGAAATTAAAGTATGAACCCAAAGATTAGAAGAACAGAACTGATTCCGATGTAGTTTCTCCCGCATACAAAGATACTGTGAAACTAAGAGAGTGCAGATTGGCGGGCTGGAAGAGATTATATTTGTCTAAAGGGGGTAGACTCACTCTCATCAAGTCTACTCTATCTTGTCTCCCTACTTATTTCCTTTCACTGTTTCCTATTCCGGTTGGGGTGGCAACTCGGTTGGAAAAAATTCAGAGAGACTTCCTTTGGGGTTGTGATGGTAGTGCGCATAAGCTTCATCTTGTGAAGTGGGCTTTAGTGTGTTCTCCTGTCCAGCATGGGGGGTTGGGGCTTCGGAGTATTGTTGCTTTCAATAAGGCTCTCTTGTCCAAGTGGCTTTGGCGCTTTGCTCTTGAGCGGGACAGACTTTGGAGGATGGTTATAGAAGCAAAGTACGGGTGGTTGGAGGACCCCCCCTTGTCGGGGACCTTATGGTGTTAGTTTGTGGCGTTTCATTAGTAGAGGTTAGGAGGTTTTTAGTAACCATATCAGATTTTTGGTGGGTCACGAAGATAGGGTCAGCTTTTGGCATGAGTGTGGTGTGGCGATAGACCGATATCTTGTGTGTTTCCGGTTGTCTTCTCGTTGGCTCGTCACAAGGAGGCTTTGGTGGAGGAGTGCATGGCAGGAAACAATGGGTCTATGGTGTGGTGTGGAGTGTTGCTTTCGTTAGATCTGCTAACGATTGGGAGTTGGAGGATTTTTCAGCTTTTTATTCTCTTTTGTATGGTTGGTTATTAGGAGAGGTGTGGAAGACACATTGTGTTGGAAGGAGTCTAAGGATGAGATTTTTTCGGTGAGATCCATGTATGCTTGTATTGCTGGTTGTAATGATTTGTCTTTTCCATGGAAAGGTGTGTGGAGGACGAAATGTCCTTCTAGAGTCTCCTTTATCGTTTGGGAGGCTTTGCTTGGGCGGATCCTTACTACTGATAATCTTCGGAGAAGGGAAATGTATATTGCTGATTGGTGTTATCTGTGTCGGTGTGATGGAGAGTCGGTTGCCCATTTGCTTCTTCATTGCTCCCTGGCGCGAGGGCTTTGGAACCATATTCTCAGTATTGTTAATTATTGTTGGGTGATGCCTGAGAAAATGGTGAATGTGATGTGGAGTTGGGACAGGAAGTTCTCTAACCCTTTCGCTAAGGCTATTTGGAGGATGATTCCCGCATGTATTTGGTGGAGCCTTTGGAGGGAAAGGAACAGTAGATGCTTTGATAGTTGTTCTTGCTCCCTGGTCAAGTTGCAGGGTTCTATGTTATTTTCTCTTTTCTGTTGGGCTGATGCTTTGTTGGATGACCCTTTTGTTGATTTTGATGACTTTCTTAGTTTTTTTGCTTGTTTGAACTAGTGGCTTCGGTATAGCCCCTTGTACTGTTGACAGTATGCTAATAAGATTGTCTTGCTTATCAAAAAAAAAAGAGTGCATAAACCAGAAACGTTTGTCAAGGGGTAAAATTACCATTCCAAACATGTTATATTAGCAACAAACAGCAACAAATCAACACAGTGAAAGCACTAAAATTCAAATGCGAAGGTCCAAAAAGAGCAAAACTGAACAGTTCCAATCTCCTGACTTTATTATAGAAATACAACTGATTAGAATTATAAGATAGTCACTTGGACATTCAGTCCTGTAAATCAAAACCATGACTGTAACATAGAGTGGAAGAAACATTAGGAAAATCGATATAAACAATCTGAACATTCACATTCTCCACACACAAATAGAGAGATCACCATATTTCACATATTTCAGAGGTCAACAAGGCAAGACACTATTTGGGGATGAGTGGATTATGCCAAATACAGTAGTAAAATCATTGGCTTGACGGAACAGGAGATTTAAGAAGCATAGGAGTAAAAAAATTTAGGTCTCCCATTGAGCCTTATCTGGTGCTTACGGAGGTGGAGGCACATATAAGGATAGGGAAAATTCTACAGCACGTAAGCTGATGGTTTTAAGACTGCTCTTTTGATTACATGGATGCAAGCAATTGTATTTCCTTCAATAATTTAGAGTTCTAGATTTTCTTTCTTTTGGGCATTTCTCTAGTATATTTCTCATATATTGGACTTGTGCCTTTTTCAACCTTCTAAAGGAAAAAAGAAATAAGGAAGATATGGTTTCCAGCACTAAAAAAACACCATTTTTTGACAAGCAAGAAACCAAAAACAGCACTAGGAAAAAAGCACTCCCAAGGGAAGAAAAAACTGAACGAGTTATAACCTACAACAGCATAAGAAGGCTCCAGAGTTAACTCGAGATAAGACACATACATTATTATGTCTTCCCATCTTAAGAACAAAAGGATCATTTGACTCGGGAGAAAACAAATGTGGCAAAATTTGCACCAAAAAAGAAAAACCAACGATGAAGATATCTGGCTTAACTAGGGGGACAAAATACATTTTTCTTGAAGCACCAGTTGGATATCACATGGATAAGGATAATCTTCTTCCAGCTCTGGAGTAAGTTAAATAACAAGTGGAAACAAGGAAACATCCATGACAGTGTAAATTCCAGAGGTGCACTTACATAAGGACACTTTTTCCTTTCAATTGCTCGGAGTTGTCATCTATCCATGAGGGAAGATCACTATACTGCATCCAGGAGAACAATGTTTGGTACACGGAACTTCCCAATTCTCGTCTCATACAAATTCCTTGCATCCAGGAGAACAACATCTTTGGGGTAATTTGGACCGTCCTTCTCCAAAATTTGTCCTGGAAAATTATATGCATAAATCAGCTTGTGAGCCTTACAATATTCAATTAGTTCCTCCACATAACAGTAAATCAAAACTAAATAAAGAATAAACTAATATTTATCTAAAGTAGAAATAATCAACCAAAAACAATTTCATAGTGTAAAGTTGGGAAAGTCACAGCCAGTTATCAAGGATACCGTGGGCCAAAACCAAAAACATACCAGCACTCTGAAGAGCCAAATGAAACTCGACAGCAGAGAGATGAGTGCCAGCGTTTGAAATTTGAGGTGACTTTAACAAGGGTTTGGAACTAAGAGTAACCAGTTCCTGACAACGAGATAAAGCTATATTTTAAAATGGAAGTTCAATACAAACGCTGGGACTTATGATTATTCATGTATCAACATGAAGTTAAAAAATAACTTGATCAATCTACTGTTCTCTAGAAAGCAAAATGAACGGTGAAAGAAAATCCTGGGTTCGAATTCGGTCCTTTTGTCTTGAGAATTAAGAGATTTTACGAGGAGCAAAAACCTCATGAACATGGTGTCTATAGAAAATCCTCGAGCTTGCTCGACTAGTAAGCAAGGAAAAGTCGATCACAATTTACCTGGACGACTCGAATGGAAAGTGCAGTGAATCCACATTTTTTTGCCACATTGTCATTTACTGGGCGATTACAAGTCGCAAGCTTGAAGTCTGTCCCTTCAAACAAACGTCTGACATGACAGCAGCGATGTGAATCTCCAACAAGGATAACTTCCCACCAACCTACGTACATACCAATTATGATGATTCAGCAAACTTAGACAACACAAGAATAACTTGTGTTATGCGGTATTTGGTTGCTTAATTGAATCCCAAACATTCTAAAATATCGTTGTACTTTATTGTAAAACAAAAGGAGAGTGAAGGGAAAAAGATGGCCCTACGGTGACATTGACGCCCTGTGGAGAGAGACGGACCCGGCCGAGGAGACCGAGGGAGTTGCAGTTAGACTCGTCGAAGGCGACGAGCTCGTCAAGGTCGGGGATGTCGGCGTACTTTTAGTAAAGTAAGACGCCATACAGCTCTTCATCTTGGTCTTCGGCGTGGGTCTCTGCCATTGCTAGGGTTTGGACGGAGCTCTGGGTCGCAGATAGTATTTGCTGGGGACGAAGGTGGGAGAGGAGCCACTACTGGGCCAGTCGTTCGAGGAGAGTTTCACTACTGTTTTCGGCCTTTCAGAGTCATTTTACACTTCTAGGCATTAGATTCTTCTTTTTGCCCAGGTATTTTTCTTGTCCTATTGGAATAAATTGGAAAGAAAACTTATATGTTGCTCAAATGCTTTGAAGAATGTCTATATCTCGCTGACAAACAAAATCGAAATTATTAGGATGGCACAAAATAGAGGTTGTAAGAAAAACCCCAAACCAGAATAACCCTTTTTGTCCCAAAATGGCCACTGTTCACAAATTTCCAATGAAAATACCTTTTTTCTTGGCTAATACCAATGCTGTTTTGCTTAGAGGAAGAAAACGGGTCTCCAATTTTGTGCATAGTGTGGCTGAATCAAACACCCTATAGAGGAACCCCATACAGGTCTATCCAGCAACTCACTACTCACCTAGTCAAAAAAACCACATCCTGTTCGACAGGTATAGAAGCCAAAGAGATGCTACAAAATTGCAAAGGCAGAGAAATGGAGGACAGTCATCAGTCTCTCAGCATTACTGTCAACCACCTGAAATACAAATTTCTAAGCTGAAAAACTTTCAAAGCAAGATGTACTGCATTTAAAAAGGGGGGGGGGGGGGGTTAAGAAGTACAAAACTGATTTCAAGCAAAGGTAGCCAAAATGACAATTGTCCAGCTACTAAGTATAGAAGTTACAATTCAGCAAGTTGAAGCCTTACAATAATACAAGATTTCATACATAAGCCTATATGCCAGAACAAAAACCCTGACCCTTGGCAATGCGAGAGAGTACATAATGAGTATGAAAATTTCTCTGAAACATGGAAAGTAAAAGAAGCCTACAAAGCTAGACAACGGAATGCTAAACTGCAAATTTAAAATTTGAAGCCACCAGGGAGAGGGTTAGGCTGGTTTGTTCCAAAACTAAAACCTTGTTGATTTCCATTCCCATTCTCCTGGAGGCTCTGCTCTTCCTCTTCTTCCTCAGCCCAATATCTCTCCAAGATCTTCACAGCCTTCTCATAAATCTCATTGTTGTCATGGCTCTGCAGATTCTCGATCTTATCCAACCCATCGCACTCATCAATCATTTGTGCATAAATGTTGATTCCATCATTCATTCCCATTTCTCTGTCCGCCTCGCCCACCTTCAGAATGTTCTCAAGCCCTTCTAGGCACACTGTCACGATCCTTGGGTCTGGACAGATTAGAAGATCGCAAAGTGGCTTAATGCAACCTTGGCTCACCAGATATCTACAAGGACATAGCTCATGCACGTAAGTGCAAACTTTGTCTGATGCATAATATTGCAAAAATACGAGATGAACTATTAGAAATTGTTTCAGAAAAGCCTAGCTTTATGGAAAGGAGTATATGTAATGGTATTTCCTTTTTCTGCGTAGAGAAAAAGGAGACGGGAGCAGACAAATGAAATCATGATGGAAAGAGCATGAAGTGACCCAGCCAATGCCAACATCAGAGATCCATTGTTTAGTAGATGCATCCGTTATCACAGTCATACATGTAAGCTAGAAAGTAAGTAAAACATACTGAATCTGCTCATGAGATCCTCCAGAGGTAGCATTTGATAAAGCCCATGCAGCCTCCTTCTTGATGTCAAACTCAGCATGTTGGAGAAGATGCACAAGAGGGATAATGATATTGGCCTCAATAACAGTCTGACACAAAAGCATTAGCAGATAATAATGCTTAAATATCTGGACTAAAGTTATGTGGCATATGGCAGTTCCCTGAGAGGAAAAACACATGCCGACTACCTAGTAATGCTTAAAGAGGCTAACAACTAGTTTCAATCAAGAACATCATGCAGACATGACAATTGACCAAAACTATCATGCAAACCAAATATGTTAATTCTAGTAGCATGGATTTAGAGGGCGTTAGAGGGCATCATAAACATAGTTTGACATGGATGAATATTCAAGCTAGATCATATACATATGGAATACCATACATACCTGTATTTGACCTCTGTTCCCAGCAGTGATATTTGAGATGGTCCAACAAGCTTCTTTCTTGATGCTTTTTTTGTGGTTTAGTGTAAGAAGTTGATAGAGATAAGGGAGCACTTTGTTGTCGATTACAAACTGAAAAATACATATCAACATCACTTTGTTGGCATATACATGTAAGAAAAGGAAGCAGTTCCATTCAAATGCGCACACGAGTGGGAGAGAGAGAGAGAGAGATTAATGGTCTTCCAATGCATGCTTATCTTCAAAATGGATCAATACTGCCTTAGTCAAAACCATACTCCTGTATCCGAAAAGTATGAGGTTAAAGACATACTATGTTACTCCAAAATAATATGACCTAAGCAAACAAACATGGGTGCACAAAATTTCAAGCTAAGTCAAAAACAATCTAAAGAGAACAATTAATCGAGCCCAGTACAGGATTGGATAGACCTCCAACATTTGTAATTGTGAGATAATGACCTTGACATATGACCCAGATGATAAGAATATAAAAGGTGTATATAGATCATTGACAATACCTGAGTCTGAGTATCGTCACCTGTGACGATGTTTCCCACAGTACGAAGAGCAGGTATCACAACTGTAGGAGAAGGATGACTAGAAAAATATATATAGTCAGTAGAAAAACCAAAAGAGTAGAAAAAACACAGAGCATATATGGAGATGCATATTACTAGAATCGTTAAAATGGAGAAAACACAAAACAACTCTGCTAAACTGATGGAGGTCGGTGCCACAATTGAGACCTTTGAGTAGGGCATAGGAGCTTACAGAAGAAGCTCTACAATTCGTGGACAGACACCTGCTTCAATAACAGCCTGAATTTTATCATTGGGGCCATCTGAAAGATAAGATAGGGCCCAGCAAGCATCTGTCAGCACTTCTTCGTCATTCAGGTGAATAAGTTTCTGGAGAATCGGTAATGCAGGTTTCACCTAACATAAACCAAGGACCTTTCTTCACTACCACAATATTTTTTTCAGCCTATCTATGGAAGGATTCAAGTCAACATTGAAGATCTAATAGAATGTAATCGCTTGATCTGAGTAGTGAACAACAAGAATGAGCCTTTACCTGATCAAATGGTGTTGGTGGCTTTCCACGGCAGAAGTTAGATAAAGTCCATGTAGCATTCCTCAACATGGACAATTTTGAGTGTTCATTTAACTGAGATAGTAATGGCACAAGTGCACCATGACCAAGTACAAGATCCCTACAACTTGGGGAATCACCAGCTACGTTTCCTAAAGCCCATACTGCCTGTTCAAGAGACAAGAATGTGAAGATTTTAAAAGTATCACATCAATGAGCAAAACATAGTGGGTCGAAGATAATAAAGCTTAATATTTTAGAATCTAGAACCAATGTAAAAGAACAAGAAGCAGGGACAATTAAACAAGAAAAGCATAAACAGCAACGTCAAGCAAAGGACTTCCAGCAATTTTGAAGTGAGCCAACCTGCTCTCTGACATCATCACTGGCAGAGCTAAGAAGTTGCACAAACATGGGAACCGAGCCATGCTCAATGACAACTCGTGTATGCTCTGAAGTTCCAGATGCAACATTGGTCAAAGCCCATGCTGCTTCAAACTGCACAGAAAAAAGCACAGTCAGGCCCATATTAATTTGACATTTCCTAATGACAGTTTCATTTGCACAGAAAATTAGAACATAGAGTCCCTACCTGCAGTTGGGACAGATCATGCCTACCAAGGAACTCCACAAACCGAGGAACCACCCCTGCTTTGATTACCTCATCAATCGGAGGGCTGCGCTCTACATAACAACACACAGACACCTATCTATAGTCAAATAGAATCCAGGGATATCCCTTAGAAAGAATATGCAAGTTACAACATCAATACCTATTGATAGTAGTTTTCTAAACTGTGTAGTCGCTTCCAATTGTGAAGCGGGATCATCAGACCATACTCCTTGTACCATCACAGGAATACTTTCCAGCTGTCCAATGGACAGTGAAACCCCAAAAGAAAAAAGAAAATGTCAGGCGCTAATTATTAAATCAAATAGCACCAGTGAAACATTATTAATTTCTGAGTAGATCCCAGTAACTGACACCACCTCACTATTCACATACATGATTCTAATAATGAATATGTACTGGAGATTCATACAATTGAAGAATAGGATCTTGGCTGTTTTTTCTTCTTCTTTTTTTTTTTTGATAAGTCTTGGCTGTTTTTTTCTTAGATCCAACACATTAAAACACATAAGATTCAAAACTTATTATCTTCTTTCCCGCATTTTCTCAATAACATACAAAGGTTTCAGATAACACACAAGGTTGCAATCAAAGACTATAGTCCATTCTGTTGTATCGTTTGCCGTAGACTTGAAATTCAATTTATCCACTCGATAGAAGCAGTGAAAAACTAAATGCAAATGTTTCATCTAGCACGTCGCAGCAACAAACAAAGAAAACAATAAACTAATACTAAACCAAGTTGTAATTTTTCGCCTATCCGAAACACCCACAATCCCAAGACCCAACGGTTTCGAAATTCTAATACCTTACCTTCTCCCAATCAACCAAACAAACACAAGCCAAATTCCCCACAATTTACAAAAAGGAGAACAATAATCAAATACCCAATATCACAAAGTTCTACTACAAATTTCACAGAAAACAAATTTTCACAACAAAAATAAATAAAAGAATCCCGCAAGAATGTCAATCATTACCCAAAATCAAGATTCAGATAAGAATCTACAAATAAAAAAGAAACGAGTATTACCCGCCTTTCCAAAGCGGCAGCGTTTTGGGATGCATCAGCAAGTTGCTGCAAGGGTTGTGAGCTAAGGCCGAAGAGACCCTCTCTCCGCTTCTTCAAGAGGTTGTCCTCGCGCTTATTCTTCCTGATCTCCACCATATTGTCCTCCCTCCTCCTCCGAGCCTCGTCCGCGTCCACCCCCGTCTTGTATGCCTTCTTCCGCACCTCCGTGCGCGTGTTGTTCGGCCTCAGAGACATTGTGCCTTCGCTCCTGGTGGTCCCTGCGGTCTGTCTCCACGAGGAATCTCTCTGCTCTGCAAACGTTCAGAGAAATGGCGCAGAAGGAGAAATAGAGAGATAGGACGACTGGACTAGAGAGATGGGCACAAGAGGCGGGTGGGTCGGGTTGGTCGTCGGATTGATGGAGGAGTGTCTTCTCGAAACGACGAAACTTTAGGGGAGTTAACTTCTTGGCTCAGGTTTTGTCGTGCGTGCGAGCAAAGCGCGGCATGTGACTTGGAAGTTTCAAATTGAGTGGCTCCACCGATTACAGAATAAAAATATAAATATTACATGGTGTTTGTTTATAAAATTTTAAGATATAAAAATGGGTAAAAATGTAAAAGAAAGAAGAAATGATTTAAATAATTTTTTTATATTTTTATGTGTTGAAATTATTATAAAATGAAAAGAGATAACTTTGTGTGATTATTTTATTACGACTAAACTTGTTGCATCTAAGACGAATCTTTAATCGAGTAAGAAGAGAACTACAACAGTAGTCTTACGCTTGAAGCTAAAGTGGTTGTCTTTCCCTGTTTCCCGCTTCCCCAAGTTGTCTAAGAAAAAAGAATAATAATTACAACAGGTTTGTGAGCACATGTAAAAGTTCTGAGCATGTGTAAGTGCCCTCCCACGCATACCATTTAATTTGCTGGGCAAAGTTCCGAAATATTAAGGTGGTGTTTGTTTGTGAAAATTTTGGGTGGTAAAAATTTTGGGGTATCGAGGTTGATGTAAAAGTGAATATATTTCATGAGAGTTTGTGAAAAAGTGAATACAGAGGAGATTTGAATGAATATTATAATAAAAAAAATTATTTGAGGAAAAAAATAGTTTATTTTATAATGATTTAATATGACCCGAAAATTTTAGTGCCGAAATTTTAAGAAACAAATGCCCTCAAAACTTGAGCATGTCATCTCTCAGTTGGTACTTATTTGAAGTTGTAATCATGCTGAGCATCTTAAAAATCAACAGCTCAAGCCCTACCATAACTCGGTTAATCACAATGGAGGCTAGAAAAAATGAAATATTATGTCAAATTTAAAATCAATGGGCGTCCCATCAATAAAAGATTTAATCTAATCAATAATTAGTAAGTATGCAACATGACACTCAATAATTTTCCTGTTTTCCGGTCCGGTCCGGTCTGCGGTCCGGTTCTGTTCACCCCTGGTTTCACATTTTCTAATGCACGAACAAGCAGCAACATAATTTCCTGATAAGAATTATATAATCCAATTAAATTATCTACTGTTTCATTCCCTTATCCACTCTTTTTTTTCTTGCAGATTATTGGTATGTTGATGATTACTATATTAATTTATTATTGTGGCTAGCATTTTTTTTTTTCTCTTGGTACTGTGGCTAGCATTCATCTAGATGGTTGACTGGCTGAGAATCAGCTCGGCAACCTAGGCCTCCGATTTAACGATCGGGCCTACATCAGTATGCGTCCGAATTTGTAGCGATGGATGTCACACGGCCAGCATATAGAACTAATAGAAGGATACTGGCGACCCAAAGCGACGACGTTTTTCTCTACTTCTTGATGATGCAAAAAAGCAAGGATACGATTTAATATTTATATTTAATTTACATTTTTATTTTTATTTTTATTTGCATTCTTTTATTATTATAGTTTGCATGCTACGTGCCACGTCATCAATTCAATTATGAAAATGTGAGTGATTTTTCAAGGGTGATTTAGTGATATTTCTTTAAGGGTTAATGACCAAAATAGTCCTTGGGTTTTATGCCCTTTTATCGATTTGGTCTCTGGATTTTTATTTTGGTCACATAAGTCCTTAGATTATCCTCATTTATCGAATTGGTCCTTCCGTCTTCTCTGTGCACAGTCAGCTAACGGTGGATCATGTCACCACCAATAACATCGCGACACGTATACGATTTAGAACAAAAAACTCATGTCCATGTGGCATATTCGTAAAAAAAATCGAACCAGGAAGGCCCCCCATTCGCGCGACAAAGGCTGGGCTCCCCGTTGCCGGGGCGGCTCGCGAGGGGCGGGCAGGGTGGGAGCAGCAGGGGTGGCTTACGGCCACCCCTCGCGACACGAGCCGCCCAGGCGAGGGGAGCCAAAATCTGGGCTCCCGGCCATCCCTCACGGTGGAGCCGCCCACCTCAATGACGGGGAGCCCAGATCTAGGCTCACTTTGTCGAGCGAATGGGGGGTCTTCCCCGTTCGAATTTTTTTTATAACGAATATGCCACATGGACCTGAGTTTTTTGTTTTTAAATCGTGCACGTGTCTCGATGTTATTGGTGGTGACGTGGCCCACCGTTAGCTGACTATGCACGAAGGAGACGAAATTGGACGGAATGACCTAATCAATAAATAAGGATAACCAAAATGAAAACTTAGGGACCAAATCGATAAAAAATAAAAGGGGTAAAACTCAAAGACTCAAAAGTCTATTTCTCTTACCACATCAGCGGCTGAATTGTCAGCTGATGTGACATTTCCGTTAGGAAAACAAACGGATCACTAACGAGAGGGTCATTTCATCAAAATAAATAAATTTAAGGACAAAAATTTGAAAAAAAAATGAAATTCAAGAAGTATAAAATAAGAGGTGAAATCTAAAAATTAAAAAATGAAAGGAGTTAAAATTGAAGGACTAAATAAATTAATAAAAAAAAACAACTACAAAACTGTGTTCCCTCCTTTTGGGTCTCTGACTCTCTGTTTTTCTCTCTCAAATCGAGAAACCAATCAATCATGCCTCTGCTTTCGGCTGCCTACGCGGTGGTTGCCACTAGGCTGGACTACCGTCCAGTACAACAGTTTTAAAGGGCTTGTTTGGGAACCGGTCCAAGTTCTGGTTTTTAGTGGATCAAACCGTGATTTAAACTCAGTTTCGTCCACCTGCGTTTGGCAGGTTTAACTACTACAGTTAAACATCATTAGACGTCACACAGACGTCGTTCAACATCCACACACAGCAACGAGATAAGATGATTGGTTCCTTGAGATGTGTGCCTCTATTTCATCCTAACAATGATCGACGGCTGAAGATTTTTTACTAGTCAAATTGACTGAAGCGATTTGCTTAGTGGGCCGTGAATTTTAGGAAAAAACAAAATGTTCATTCCCGATGTACTACGAAGCCGACTGTGCAGAATGATTAAAATATTGTTAACCCAAAAGTGCTTATCACGGGAAGCGAAATCTTCTATTAAAAAAAAAGAAATCTTCTATCTGTTTGGAAAAGAATTCAATTACCTCGGAGTCTACGGATTGGCTACTACTTGAGAAATCCATGTCCTCATTACTTTCGGACCAGAAAGCACTACCTGGCCTGCCATTATAAGAACAAAATAACAACTTATCTCAGAAGCATTTATGTCCTCCTCCACCACCGTTTTTTTCTAAATCTTTTTCATGCTTTCAGTTGAAGTTCTGCGCCCAACTGATGAATCCCACCTCAGAATGTCCTTAACTGAGACATCAATGCACTAGTCTTCGATCTCCCGTTTTCGTCTCCGAGTGGTTATCCTCTTCAATATGGAACCAAACAAACCAAAGCTATTGTTCTTGTCTTGGGTTCTGGATCTTGAAGCTGATGAATGTTTCTGAACTCTCACAGTAGCTTCAAGAAGAAGAGCTGCAGTTCTTGCAGGAATGTGGAGGAATATGGCATTTGAGCTTCTACAAGGGCTTTTGGCGGATGAGGATCCCCTGCAATTCCCTGCCCGAATTGCAGGGGGCAATTCGGTGAGAGGCAGGAAGAGAGGTGTGTGTCCCACCCGGGACCCACACCTGTGTCTCTCCCTCTCACCGAATTGCCCCCTGCAATTCGGGCAGGGAATTGCAGGGGAGCCTGGTCCGCTTTTGGCGGGGGATGAAAAATCGAAGAGTGGGGATTTCCTGAGGTTCGAGGAGTTGTGGAAGGAGAAAAAGCAAGCTTTTTTGCATAAGCTCGTGCAAGTGCTTTCGAGACATCACAATGCGTGCTGCTCAGACACTTGGGACTCGTGCTGTGTGAGGTGGACGACTACAGTGCGGTAAAATGCAGTAGGTAGCGGTATGCGCTGACAGGCTATGGGGGAGGGCTCTAGTTTTGGTGGGCGAGGTCCAGCGGGTCCAACTTTCTAAACCAGAATCAGGACCAAGACCTTAAACCAGAACTTGGACCGGTTCACAAACAAGCCCTAAATTAACATTAAATTCTTAAAAAAATGAATAAAAAAGCAGTAGGTCACAAAAACCAAACTAGAGCCCCCAAAAAATGTATTTAAACTAAAACAGCCATGGTGGTTGACCCAATAGTTTTGAATGTTTCATATTTGGACTCCCTGCTACTCTTACCAAAGTTTTGATTTCAAATTTTGTAGTCCAACCCTATGTGGAATAAAATACTCTCCATATATAATAATATTCCATCAATATCGACAAAAAATTATGTATTTTTAAAAAAAAATAAATAATGGTTCTGTACTCTCTCTCCGAACAAAATATCTGGACCCAAAATTAAATCGAGAAAATTTCGACTGACCTGTAAATTATACTAGCCCAGATGTCATCTTACCACTGATTTTTGTTTCTTCTGAACAAAATTTCAATTCTATTTTGATCCAAAAATTTCCCTCCAACGTAAATTTCAAATATTGCACATTTGTCTTGCATGCCAACACAACCTTTCGAAATGTTTACCAGAAACGTTTTACAGTGAATACGACCTCCAATGTTCTTCCACATTCAAAAGCATAAGATTTCAATCGCAGCCGTCGATGCATCCACTTGGTCTTACTTTCACCGTTTAATATTTAGGTACTGCTTATGGGCCCCACTGGCACGAAGAACCTTTTCATTCCCTCCTCAGCTAAGACTTTATTTAAACCTCCAACCTTTTACGACATGCCAGACAATACCGCGGCAAACGGAAGAAATATCGGGAGAGAGAGAGAGAGAGGGGATGTCGTGGGCAACGTCAGCATTTCGGTGGCTAGACTTGGAGAGCGTCCTCTCGGTAGGGCGGTCGTCGGTTTCGAGGTTGCCGGGATTCGTCTCTTCGTACTTTATGCCGAGATGGTCCCCGCGTGGTTTGTTCATGACGAGGTGGTCGTGGCCGGAACTGGGCGTGTCGTGGATCGTGGACGACGTCCTCTGGGCGATGATTACGGCGTGCGAGTCCGTCGCCTTGGTCTCCATGCTCTGCTTCTTCTTCGTCTTCTGCGGATGTACCGTCTGAAAACTGCCACGGACTTCTCTGGGAAGTGCCTCGAAGCTGGAATCTCACGTGGCGGCGGAGTTGTCAGAATAGTCGCGAGTAGCGTAGTTTTAGGGGAGAGTAGATGAGCACGTGACGGTGGTGGGTAAAACGAGAGGGTTATTTTCGTCCTTCGTGGCGAGAAATAATGCGAAAGGATATTTATTTTGTCTGTGCTATATCTGAAATATTTTATTTTTTTTGGTAGTTTTTTTCTTTATTTTATACTTTTTAAATGTTACATGTTCGTATTTTGAGTGGCAGTACCTTCTGCTTGGTTATTTCCCCCAGGAGATTTTTTTTTTCTCCCGTCGGTATGTGAATGGTAATTTAAGCTTGAAACTCCTGATAATATTTAATGTGGTAAGCTAAAATTACTTGTAAGGACATGGCAACAAGTATTGAGTAGTACATGTTGTTTTCAGTTTTTTTTAGGATTCAAATATATTTACAAAATTATTACTAAATATTTTAAGAATTTAAATACAAATACTAATATATTTAATATAATTTTTTATTTTTTTTTATTTAACACAAATTTTCTCTCTTTATACTTTTTCACATAATTCAAATATTTTTTTATTAAACAATTACATCAAATTATTTCTTTTTTTATTTTACACACATCTATAAAATACTATTTAAAATAAATATTCACAATTTTTTTAAAATTTTACCTCTTTTTGACAGCACGAACACCACCTAGATTTTGGGTTGTCCTTCCTTTTGTTTTATTCACTTAAAATTTTTCAACTGCAATTTTGTTGTAATCTTTTGGAATTTGAGGCCAAAGCAAATTTCAGTACCAAAATAGTTGTTTATTCTGTACTTAACTGTAAATACGACAAAAGAACGGAGCATAAAGACAATTTGTCCACTTGCTTTTGGTGAGGTGGACAGCGGCGTGTACTTTAAATTGCGCTGGTCCACATCACTTTAAATTGGGCCATCACATTGAAATTTGAGCCCGTCAAAATACGAGCATCCAAACCATTGAACCAAGAATTTAAATTGGGGCCGTCAAGATTGGTGTTAGAACATTATTGTTTTTGGAACAAAAGTGCCATTACAAGCATTTCCATGTTCCAGACTCACATTCAAAGGGAAGGGGGGACAAAGCAACATGCACGTGCATGGGAGATTCATAATTGGGCTGGCAGAAATGCTTCTTCTGCTTTTGTAATTACCCAAAGTCAAGGCCCAGTAATCATCAGTGTAAGAAGCCCGTCATTTTAATAAAATTATTAGAATTAGGTGAAAAAGTATTAAGAGAGAAGATTTGTTATATTTTAAAAAAAAATATTGAATTTTGTGAAAAATTGTTGAATATTGTGTAAAAATGTCTTTGTGTTTGTGTAGGAATTTTTGAGATTTTGGATATTCTTTTTGCAAATTTTGTTAAATACATTGTATTCTAAAATACTTTTACAAATAAACATGCCCTTAGACTTTTCTATTGTTGGATAGGTAGGACCCTTTGAGGGGTCTTTGACCTCCTTGATAAGAATCTTTGAGGAATCCTTAACCTCCTATATTCAACTTGAGTTGAGATGGAAATCGGTGATCTTTATTTATAACTAAATGAGCTTTAAATAGCACTTACAATCCTAATTGGAATGAGACTACAGTCTTAATTAAAAACAAAATTGAAATATTAAAGCAAACTTTATCTCCTAATCAAACCTCTCCTAACCTCTAGGAATAACAATTACTTAATCAAAGGAAACTCAAAACAAATTTCATCCTTTTTACTACTATCTGCAATCCATATCAACATATGGTGAAACCAGTTGATTTATGACGAACTCTTCGACCAACTGCTCACACAAAACGACGAGATACTTTTTCCTCCCGAGAGGGAATGTGGCATCCGATACTTCAGTTATCTCTTCATCCCATGATCGATTCCTGCCGATCGTAACCGCTAGGTTGTGGGGCAATTTTTGATTAGGAACGAATTGTGGTTTTCGACGGTTTACAGTTGTGAGCGGTTCCTTTTATGTGTCCAGTGCGATGGACATTTTTGCTCGCTTTTTGTTAAGGTTATTAGGCTCAGTCAACTCGGACCTTGGGAGCTTAGATGAGGTTTGATTTTGGTATCATAAACATCTATCCTCTAACAAGGGCAATAGATAGATAGCACGATAATAATATCCAATGCCAAATTCATTATAGGTAATTCACTTGTATAACCTATTAAGTTGAACCTCGCCAAACTTAGGCTCAGCTACGATTTGCAATAGGCCAAACATAGGCCCAAGTAACAAGCTCGGATGCACGCAGTACCCAAAGCCCAGAAAAGCGTTGGGCTTAGATCGAGCACTCGTGAAAACCTTGTCATTAGAGACATGGTCGGAACATTGACAAAGTGAGGAGCTGTTGTTAGAACCACTTTAAGTGGACCACATTTGACAAGTGTATTTAGGTTTTGAGTTTTAGGCTGTCATGATATAAAGTATAGAATTAATGGACTTAAAAAAATTGTTATTTATTTAATTTCTTGATGGGAGGAAACATGCATTTTGGTTAATAATGATTCACGAAAAGTTGCTACTGTTAGTTTGTTATGAAGAGTTGTGACTGTTGATCTATGGAGAAAAGAGTATAAATAATGTGTGAGATATCTCATCTCATTATTCACTCGTAAAGAAAGTTTTCTCTCTGAAATAATCATCTCTGTCAATTTTTCAAAATTTTCCGCTGCAAGTTTAAGTATCAATAGATCTTATGACTGAAGGTTAGTATCGATCCATCTTTATTCTCACAGTTGTACCATGCGTTCTTAACACGAGGCCTTTGCTATTGGTTTCTGTGTTAGGGTTTTAAACTTAATCGAATACATAAGAAACGAGGGGAAGAAAATCACGCACGCACCGGTGGTTGTTCTCAGTAAGTGCGTTCTCTGTTTCTTTTTCTCGTTTTTGAACTTAATGGGAATGAAATCCATTGATTCGATTTTTTGATTGAATGAAATGGAATTGAGCGGAGGACTCTATGAAACGCGAGTCTGGAAGTAAGGTGTTAGATATTTGACGTCTTGAGTCTTGGATTCTATGTTTTCAGATTCTTAGAAGTTAGAAAGCTTAAATACTAGGCTATGTTCATTTACACCAAATTTTTAAGATTTGCATCATACTTTTATATTTACAACCCAAACATAAAAAAAATATGTATTCCAATACAACACTTTATTATATTTTTTACATACATCAATCCATTTTAACAACTTTTGCACGCATACCAATAGAACTTTAACATCACCTAAATATTAATAATTTTATCAGAATTCTACAATTTTCTTTCAAACGAACATAAAATTAAAAAAAACTGTTCTACAAATACCTCCCCAGTCGGTTCGGGGACACCAGAAACCGGTAAAAGCACAGGGATTTTTAGAATTAGGCCCCCTAGAGTTTTGACAAGAAAATAAAAACTTATGGTGAGTTTTGAGTTTGGGTAAGTAAAAAAAAAATTCTCAGTGTTGAAGGCGGTGTAAATTCTATAGGATTATTAAAAAAATTGTTGGAGTTTGTAAAAATGTATTAAAGTTTATAAAAAAATATTTGAGTGTGTTAAAAAATTATTGAAATTTATATAAAGATATAGAATAGGTGAAAAAGCAGTTAGGATAAAAAAATTCATGACATCCATAGGCTTAGGAGGGTAGAAACTTTTTGGGGTCAACGGGAAAGTCAAGAAGGTGGATGAGACTCGACCTAAATGGGGCTGCTTGGATCATTGGATTTGGCATTGAATTGGGCCTTGGAAATGGGATCTTGTTCGAATTCTAAATGGGCCAATTCGAGCTAAAAACTGAAATCAAACGTCTCCTTTATAGCTGCTTTCATAAACGAGATGTCGTTTCAGGAAGGCTCTTAAAAACCCCAGTAGAACCTGCGTTGTTTGTGCTCCGTGTCTGAGCAGACTCCCATAGACGCAGGTGGAAGATGATGGCCTGGAGGCAAATACTCTTCAAAACGAGGGCGATCCCAATCTCACCACAACCGCATCCAACGCCTGGATTCCCTAGATTCTTCTCCCAACCATCCCTATATGTAGGTAAGGTTTTCCTCGGGTTTTAGTATTTAAGCATCAGTCATCACCCCAATTCCTCTCTGTTTGACTGAGAAATAAAGGATATTAAAGGAAAAGAAAATTTGTGCTGTTTGGGATGAATTGCTGTCCAAAACTATATTTGATTTGGTCGCCGAGAAAGCTGTAGGGAAGATTGGAAAGGGAAAATAAATTCTGGTTTTTTGGATTTACCTTGTTCAGATGAGAATATAGTGCAGCTTAGCCAAATGGCTGTCTAAGGCTAGGTTGGATGTGTTAATTTATTTTGTATTTTTTGGTTTCGTTTGGTTGCTGGGAAAATTTAAGAGAGCTTTCGGAAAGGGGTTATAAAGTCTGCATATAATTATATATAGCGTTGGGCTCTGCCTGAAAATAAACTTGGCTCTGCTATGCTACATATCTGCACAAGCATTTTGGTTTTATTTTTCCTGGTGCATTGATCGTCTGGTTCTCTTCGGTTGCTGAAAAAATTCAGGAAAGAAGAAAATGATGGTTGTACAATTAAAATTTTGGTTTTATTTTTCCTGGTGCAATTATTGTCTAGTTCTCTTTGGTTGCTGAAACAATTCAGGAAAGAAGAAAATGATGGTTGTACAATTAAATCTGATTCTGTTTCTTAGCAACCCAACCAAGCGTTGACCTTTGATTGGTTGCTGAAAAATTTGAGACGATGAGGAAATAAATATTTGGGTTTTTTAGTAAGTCGGATGCAATAATCAACTTTGAGGCTCCGGTTGCTGTTATTGCAGAAAAGGTAGGCATACCAGAGTTTTTGAATGGAATAGGGAAAGGGGTTGAATCCCATGTGGTTAAGCTTGAGTCTGAGATTGGTGACTTTCAGAAGCTGCTCGTGACTCGCACTCTCAAGCTCAAGAAACTTGGCATACCATGCCAACAGGTAAATCACTTCAAATTCTTCATTTTCCAATGTCAAACGATGCGTAGGCATACATTTATGTCTGATAAGTGTGCATAGATTTAATCATAAATAGTGGTAATGATGCTGTACTGATTCTTATGTTTTGCTAATGACCCTGTGTAGAGTAGATTGTATTCAACATTATCTGTTTAGACTGTTTGTAATGTTGCTTTTAAGTCAGCAAATAAGATTTAACGCATAAAAAAATGAAAAGGATTGCTCCTAAATCAACAAATTGTGTTTTATCCCACAATTCGCATCTATTGAGCTGGAGCTTGCTATTACTTACTGTTTTATGGCCCCAGTGTGCTGATATACTACAAGGACAAATCTAGTGTGGCAAAGAGTCTGATGCATGATTCTTGTCTCAAAGGTTGTCGATATTTGGTTTGCAAGAGTGTGGCTATGATTAGTTTGTCTAAAGCATTGTGAAATCACAATGAACTATTTCTTGATGTTTGCATAATATTAGGCTTGCAATTCTTGAAGTTCCGACGGTCATACTATTTGAGTGTTTAAAATCTAATTATTATTCTTCTTTATGATGTCTCGCAGAAGAGAGATGCAGGTTATGTGGGTTAACATTTAAGTTTGTTTTCATGTTTATCGTTGAGATACTTGTGGCAATCACTCCCCTGATTTCAACAAGGGTTCTGGGTTTTTTTTTTCTTCTTGTCTTGTCTTCTTTTTCTTCTGCCTCTATGCAACCAATTTCGAATATGGTCACAACAACCAAAAGCTTCTCTAGGTAATACAGTTTTGCCTTCTTCATTCATGTGTTATTGGCGATAATGATGCTGGAGTGTGTTGTTTTATCGCTGGACACACATTCAAATTAGAAGCTGACTACTCTTCTTCAAGTTACCAATTTTGATAACCCCGTGCTCTGCTTTTGGTATGTAGGTGGCTTTTGACTGATATCTATAATATTGACATTTAGATTTAACTAATTTTCATGTCATTTCGATCTAGATAGGCTGTTATTATTTTTGTATTCCTCAATTATGACAGGGTGAAAAATATGTTATAACTTACCCTTCACGGCCACCAAAAAATAAACAAGAAACATGTGTATTGTTTTTTCTGTTAATAAAGTTAATGCAAGTCAAGATGACTGACTTCAAACACCTGGTATTCCCCTATAACTAGTTGGCATTCTATGCTTACTGTTTGTTAAAGTATGCTGATGAAGTGCAAACACAAACTACACTTTGAGTTAGGATTAGAGTCTTGAATATCTTTGTGGTATGATTTCAGGACTTAGACGTGATTGGTCCTGGTGGACTTTCATAATTTCTGACATCTGAATCTTGTTTTGCAGAGGAAGCTGATATTGAAATATGCCCACAAGTATAGGCTGGGGCTCTGGAGGCCTCGAGCAAAGCCTGTAAAATCTTAATTACTTTCATATTGAATAGTCCTTTGATGGGTGTTTGCTGGAGAATGTGATCAGTGGGCATTTTCAGATGAAGCTGTTTTAGTTTCAAGGAGTCTCAGCATCTTAATTTTTGTATTTGTGTCAAAATTTCATGAACAGAATTTTGCGGTTTAGTTCTAAGTATTTGTGCATGATGTTCTGAACTTGGTTAAACAGCCTGGTAACTTCATGCCATAATCATGTAATTTTTTCTGTCATAGTAGCAGGCCTTGGTATGGATTTGGATTCCAACTTCCTTTACTAAGCTTGTTAGTCGTATATGAATTTGGCTAATCCCATATAATTAGTTGCAGGTCTCTCCGATGCATTCCATTAAGTTACTGGATCTTTCATGAATGAGATGTGTAAGAGAAATTCTTTGGAAAATGGTTCTAATCTTTTCAACGACTTACTGTAAGATACATGGTATTGAGTAGGCTTTTATCATGAAAGATGTTATGTATTCCTAAAGTTTACTATTTAACTTTATGAACGTGGGGACTGGATAGTAATTGATTATCCATTCGCTTACGGCGTCGAACTTAAAGGTGCATCCTCAAACTCCAGCCTCCGGGGACTTCTGCTCCTTACTCAGACGTCCTCAAGCTCCGACAAATGTCTTTTCTGTCTTTTATCCTTTCTCGTTAATATAAGGTAACCACCAGAAGGTAACCACCAGAAACCATGAGACATATGGGCATGGAAATGGAAATGGAAATGGAGAGATCATTTTAAGGCCTTCATGATTAAGCCTTAAGTTAGTAGCGGGGCAAAATAAATTTTAGATTCTTAGCAAAATTATCCTCTACCCGCACTACAAGGGTACAAATACCAAACAACAAAAATCAAAATAAGGTAAAATTCAAAACAGGGCACCAAGAAACAGAGCAGAGAATAACATATCAAGTTCAGGTGGATCATCCCACACGCCCCCGTCAGGTTCTGGTACCGGCGAGTTATATCTGGTATGGGTCTCAGCCCAGCCATCATACAGCAGGAGAACACCACCAGAGATCACCCGAAGAAACCAATCACGGGATGGTCTCACCTGTCCGATCCATCGATTTTGTCCGTTTGCCTCTCACAACAGCCACCAAATAAAGCCTCCAGAAGCACATGAGACGATCATGTCGTCTGTCGTGTCCCCGAAATGGGCTCTCTCTCTCTCTCTCTCTCCTTTTCGCTCTTTATCTGAGAAGTGTTTCTCTCTAAAACGAGCTTTTGTTGTTGGCATCTCGAACTAGTTCAAGGGCAGAACACAATCTTGTAGTCAGTCCCACCAGGGCACGTGAACGTGCTTGATTGCTGATCCAGAGGATAACTGAAGGCATCGGGGCAACGATCTTTGAAAAATATGGTATAATTTGTCGAGCACAATACACCGAGTCCATCGAAGATTTGAACGAATTGTAAATTTTGGATTTTGTCTGATCCACAACTCGTTGTCGAAGTGCAACAATATTGATCGGTCTTAAACACAGTACATGGATTGTAACACCCACCAGGAGCTTTCAACATATCGGGGCACTGCCCGTTGATATCGCCGGCGCATTTTAGCCCGGTGCACCCATTAGACGTGGGGCTAAATTCCATCGGAACATTAAACCCATCAACAAGAGAGAGATCATAGAAATCCAAGTTGTTAAACTGGTTTAGTGAGTATTCGGCTAGGATGGCCGGCGGTTCACCATAGGTTTGGCATTGGAGAAGCCCGCCACAGTCACCTGTCTGGCATCTGCCACGCCCAGATGCATCGAAATTGCACCCAGTGCGTGCCCAAAGGCGGCCAGTTTTGGTACCGGAACTAACATTAAGTGTCCATGTTCCACCTCGTGCGTTGAGCTCCCTGCCACCGCCGGGTATAGCCGCAGCCCAAACAGTGAAAGAGCAGTTGTTTGTTATGAGAAATCTAGCTCCATGGGTTGAGACAAAGCTGAGAGTAATGCAAAGGAAGAACAAACTGGATCGGTTTTCCGAGAGCGTCATTTTCGGGAGCGAGAAAAATTTGTAAGATGGGTAGGTGTAGTGCTGGCTTGGTGTTGAACCTGCACTTGTTATTGCCCAGTCAAATTCCTGGCATTTGCTGGCGAATTTAACAGTGTCTTTCTTTGACAAGTCGACTTTTTGACGTATCTATTAAGTTTCAGCATATAAAAATGAACTATCGAGGAAACACACATGGATTATTCAACAGTGTTCGGTCAACTGACAAATAGTATGCCCACGAAAGAGTGAAAGTGACCTATAAACTTAAAAATGAACTATCGAGGAAACACACATGGATTAACTTCTCTCGCCTCTAAAACACTCTCCCCTTCTCTGATAACCTCACGACCAAGCCCTTCCCCCCGTTTTCCTGGTTCAGGGAGGAGCTCCGGCTCCTCCCCTCCCTTGCCTCTCCTTCGGCTGCCCTCCTAGTGGCCGGAGTTTCTCATTTTCCTTCTTTTTCTTTCCTTTCCGACCTCCTCTTGGGCTTTTTTTTTTATGTTAGATCTCGGCCTCTCCGGTGGTCTTCAGTATGCACGGCCCCCTCGGTGGAACTCGTCTCCTCCTGGCGCTCACTTCTGGACTTGACCGGAGGTAATCGGTCGGCGCATGAGCTTTCACGCGCGTCCACGCTCTCGCGTGGATCTCACGCGCCCGACCTCTTATGGTTTCCTGTCTGTGTTTTTTTGGAGGTTCCGCCTTGCCCAGCCGTGCTCCGTTCCGTCTGGTGGTCCCGGAGCTCTCTTTCCGGCCTCTCTTTGTCGGCGCCTTGCTGCCATGCGTGGCTTTGCCCGCGTGTGCTGTTGTGGTGTTCGACCTTTTGGGTTGTGAGGCCTCTTGGTTGCCGATGTCATCTGTTCTGGCCATTTTTCCCCCGGTGGCTCTCTTTGCTGCCGCTGTTTTGTGCCGCTTCTCTTCCTCCCTCGGTGCTTCCAGTCTTTGCCTGAAGAACGTCCTGAAAGAGTCGGATCGTTGCTCTGATGACCCCTCCTCCAATGGAAGCCACCGCCACCTTGAGTGGTGGTTCTGTTGTGTTTCGGTCCTTGTGACCTATTTGTGTTGGGTTTGTGCTCTGACTCTTGTGGCCAGTTTGTATTGTGTTTTGGCGTTGTTAGTCTGTTTGTCTTTGTTGTATGTGTTGGTGGTTTGTGTGCTGGTCCGTGTGGCCAGTGTGTGTTTCTGGTTGATTCACGGCCCTTGTGGTCGTTGGTGGTTCCGACATGTGTGTCCGGCTATTGTAGGACCTTTGTGTCTGTTTAATTTTTTCGCTGACCTTTTGGTCGTTTCTCGATTTTATACTGGCGGTTCCATTCTCGACTTTTAATAAATTATATTTGCCTAGAAAAAAAAAGACAAATAGTATGCCCACAGGCTATGCTGAGTGACGGTCAAGAAGCAGGTGCGCGTTGTCTTCTTTTGACCGAACTTTGATGAGACAAGAGGCGTCTAGAGGAAAAGATTGGTCTAGATGAACCTCCCCCATATGGTCTAGACCAATTGAGAATTAATCAATCTATCTTATAATAGCGTCTGAGTTTTTGAATAATAAATGTGCTCTTTTTTTATTTTTTTTTAACTTTTGACAGCCAAATTGTTAAGCAAGTTTCAAAAAAAAAAAAAAAGCAAGAGAAACTTGTGGGCAATATATAGTGATCCGATCATAACCAAATACTCAGAAAAATAATAAACTTTAGTACTTTATTATTAGCTCGTCTACGTTCGATAGGTCTACAATTATTGGAAACAGCTTTTCTTTGTTAGTATGAAACATTTAATGATTTTTTAGATCACTTTTTAAGGATCTGCTGATTTTTCTTTTATAGCCTAATTAAAATTAAGTTACATGTAAGTTTATCCTTGTTTGGTATTTAACTTTGAAATGTAAGTCTTATCGCATTATTCAGAAAAAAAAGTGAGCAAATGTTAGGTGTCCAAGCCATGGCCTCTGTTTGAGTAATGCCCTATCGCGATTGAGATAGCTTCCATTATTGTTCATCAAATGTCCTTTCCCTTTGGTAGATTGCTCCAATTGCGATGGATCTTGATTTGGGTGTTATATATGTTGTTGATAGTGGCAGAGTGGTCCAACAAGCAACAAGACGTTCAAGGAGAGGAGGCTGGACAGAAAAAGAGGCCAGTAAGTGGGAAATCTAAGTTTTTTGTTGCTATTATTGTTATTGTTACTATTAGTGTTAAATGCAATAATATACTATCAGAAGTTATCAGTTGCAATATATGAGCTTCGTAAATTGATACGGAGGATATAAAAGAAAAAAAAATGATAAAGGGGGTAGGCTAATATTGATCAGAATTTTCATCCGGAGATGTACATAATAGCACACATGTTGGTTGAGGAATAACTCGGTAGGGGCTAAATGAGTTTGTAAAAAACTGTAAAGAGGTACCGAGCTAACGCAGTTAGAGAATTCGAATCTCGGCTAACAATATGATGAGTATACCCATTTGACAATAGTAGGTCACCTGAGTGTACCCACCTAGCGCACAGGTATATCTCGAGATCTAGCGCAGATCCATCCACGCCCCTGCGACTCCTGCTTAAATGGGTTACGATATTTATCCACGGGAGAATCAAACCTATGACCTGTGCCCTTCCCCACACAAATACAGATAAACCTTAACTACTGGGGCAGACCCGTGATGAGTAAATACTTCTTCAAAAGTATTAAAGCATTAATTTGACTTTAGTCTCACCAATCTTTGTCCTATCATCCCGTGAGAGTAACTTTCATTACTTGCCATGAGCCAAAATAACCTGGCAAAGAGTCTGATGCATTATTCTTGTCTCAAAGGTTGTCGATATTTGGTCTGCAAGAGTGTGGCTATGATTAGTTTGTCTAAAGCATTGTGAAAATCACAACCAACAATTTCTTGATGTTTGCATAATATTAGGCTTTAGGCTTGCAATTCTTGAAGTTCCCACGGTCATACTATTTGAGCGTTTAAAAATGTCATTATTATTCTTCCTTATGATGTCTCTCGAAAGAGAGAGGCAGGTTATGCGGGTTAACATTTAAGTTTGTTTTCATGTTTATCTTTGAGTTACTTGTGGCAATCACTCCCCTGTTTTCAACAATGGTTCTGGGTTTTTTTCCTCTTGTCTTGTCTTCTTTTTCTTCTGCCTCTATGCAACAATCAAAAACTTCTCTAGGTAATGCAGTTTTGCCTTCTTCATTCATGTGTTATTAGCGATGATGATGCTGGAGTGTGTTGTTTTATCACTGGAAATACATTCCAAATTGGATGCTGATTACTCTTCTTCAAGTTACCAATTTTGATAACCCCGTGCTCTGCTTTTGGTATGTAGGTGGCTTTTGACTGATATCTTATATTGACATTTAAATTTAACTAATTTTAATGTCATTTCGCTCTAGATAGGCCGTTAATATTTTTGTATTCCTCAATTATGACGGTGAAAAATATGGTATAACTTACCCTCCGTCGCCAAAAAATAAACAAGAAACAGAAAAAGTTATGGTATTATTAGGTCATGTGTGTATCTTGTGTTGCTGTTAATATAGATAATGCAAGTCAAGATGACTGACTTCAAACACCTGGTATTCCCCTATAACTAGAGCCTGACATTCTATGCTTACTATTTGCTAAAGTATGCTGATCTAGTGCAAACACAAACTACACTTTGAGTTAGGATTAGAGCCTTGAAATAACTTTGAGGTATGATTTCAGGAATTAGAAGTGATTAGTCTAGGTGGACTTTCATAATTTCTGACATCTGAATCTTGTTTTGCAGAGGAATCTGATATTGAAATATGCCCACAAGTATAGGCTCGGGCTCTGGAGGCCTCGAGCAAACCCTGTGAAATCTTAGTTACTTTCATATTGAATAGTCCTTTGATGGGTGTCTGTTGGAGAATGTGTCGGTGGGCATTTTCAGATGAAGCTGTTTTAGTTTCGAGGAGTTTCAGCATCTTAATTTTTGTATTTGTGGCAAAATTTCATGAACAGAATTTTGTGGTTTAGTTCTAAGTATTTGTGCATGATTTACTGAACTTGGTTAAACAGCTTGGTAACTCCATGCCATAGTCATGTAATTTTTTCTGTCAGAGTAGTAGGCCTTGGTATGGATTTGGATTCCACCTTCCTTTACTAAGTTTGTTAGTCGTATATAAATTTGGCTAAACCCATATAATTAGTTGGAGGTCTCTCCGATGTGTTCCATTAAGTTACTGGATCTTTCACGAATGAGATGTGTAAGATAAATTCTTTGGAAAATGGTTCTCTTTTCAACGACTTACTGTAAGGTAAATGGTATTGAGTAGTCTTTTATTATGGTTATGTGGAATCCATGGTCTTCCCCTGGCTCCCTCCCCTCTTCTAAGAACAGAGGCACTTTAGTGAAGGCAGTGAATTCGTTTCAAATTGTAGTTTGGTCTCTCTTCTTTAATTGACATGGTTTCTCTTGGGCAACCTACTTTTGCTGCATTTTTGTTATAATTTCTCTCTCGATTCTAACTGCATTTTCTTGGTTTATTTTCTATTCTTGGATTCAATTTATGCAAAACACGCTTGATGATCACCTATCACATTCTCTCATCAGACTGGAAAGGGGAAAATAAGTAAAGAAATTGAAAGTTTAGAATAAAACTTATATTCTTCATGCATTATACAGATTCTGATGATACTACTGCTGCTGCTGCTGCTACTACTCCCTCTCTCTCTCTCTCTCTCTCTGATACTACTCTCTCCCTCTCTGAAACTACTCTCTCTCTCGGCAATGATATTACATTTTTTTAGTAGAGTGGACACTGGGTGAATAAAGTTTCTCCTCTTTCTCCATGACTCGCCATACGCCAAAAAAAATGAAGCCATGTTCGGCAAGCTTGGGCAGAATCCAGCTCTTTGTGCTCTGTGCCCTATTAGAGATGCTAATGGTCACCAGTTTGGCTATATTTCCTTGATACCAAAGATTAACTCTGCTAGACAGGCCAATTTCATGTATGGGACCAATCAGGATCTGGAGTTCCCCCAGACCCCTCTAAAGCACCTATAGATTATCAACATACACCGTTAGATACTACGGCATCTCATAGAAGTAAATCAGAGACCTATACTTCCAACAATGAAAAAAAAAACTTCTGACAGTTTTTCTACGAGTTTAGAACAGCTCCACAAGATATAGACAGAATTTGGCAAGCTAACTGTCAGTGGCACTTCCAATTAAGAGTAATGTCCTGAATGAAAAATTCTCATCCTCCAAGGATACACACACTGCTTGCAGAAAGCAAGAACTAAACACCAGGCCTTTTGTGAGAGCAAGACTAAGCATAAGAATTTAATTGCACAGACAGTTTTGTACGGTAAAAGTTGAGATGCATAGAAGGCAACATACTTGGGAAACCTAGAATCAGGTCCATTGGTTCACTAGCAGAAGGGTAGTTAATTCACCAGCTGCTAAGATTGCAGACTCTGGAAATTTGTAGACACCAACTCTTGCCACTTCTAAAGCAAACTCTGGCAATTTTCAGATTACAATTAATAGTGCCTAGAGAATAGATCAGAGAGAGAGAGAGAGAGAGAGAGAGAGAGAGAGATAGAGAGGAAAATATGGAAGTCAAGTCAGACTTCTTATACTCTTAATTTAAATAAATCCCAACATGTTGTTACAGTCACATATGCACATTAATAAAAATGGTGGAAACAAGTCCTAGCAAAAAGAGGGTATTTGAAACAAGGAGCATTGTTACCTATCGCTTCTGATCAAGTATAGCTGATGATAATTGATAAGCGCCGACATTGTCCCATATGGAACAGAATATAGATTGCTTAGCCAACCCCAAACACACATAATGGATAAAAAGGCCAAGAGGTTCAAGAAGCAGAGATACAGGAATCTATTGATCACTATTTTGCAGACAAACACTTTTAAGAGGCATCAGACACGATAACCCAAGATACCTGAAATTTTACAAAAGGAGACACAATATTCTTAGAGGAAGGGCAACAATAAGCAGGGAAATGTACAAAGCAAACAGAAGTAATATTTTTGAACTGGTAAATAGGAACAAGCGTATAGCCAGCCCTCATATTCTCAAGTGCTCTGCACCACAACTATACGCTTTTTAAGCTTTTTCATATATTCTGTAGAAGTACTACTTTCTTATCTTTGCAGTGTCAATATTCTAGTGCAGCAAAATAGCTTCTTCTTTTAATTATTAATAGCCGTTGACATTCACTTACATGACAGAGAAGCCTTCATATAGCCATCCCAAATCTAAGGAAAGGAAAGTGTTATTATATATAGATAGATATAGTTAACAAATGCAGAAAAATAACGAACTAGAAAGCATCCCCCGAACCGGAGAAAAATAAGAAAAAGGTAAAGAAACATGAGGGCATGTTCATTGTGCTGTCAATGACTGGAAGAGTGGGTATACTACAAATGTAGAAATATGGTTTTTGGTAATCTTCTTGCTCAGAAAATATCATAGAAATTCTATTAACAACGCCGAGTCTGTGAAACCTTTTAGTACTAGGAGAATAAAATGCAATCTCTTAAGTGCTGGACAAAATTACCTTGGAAAATTATCACAAAGCAGAATAGCATGGTGATGACCAACGCAATAAGGTTAACATTTGTCGACGACACTTTATCATTTCTCATTTTCTTCATCTCCTTCCTTTGCTCAATCCTTGCACGCCTCAATCTCGAGAGTTCAGAAATTTCTCTGACCAACTTAATATCTGCTGCATCCAATGATGGACCATGGGGAGGACGAGGTGGTTTGGGAGGCTTCTTAGAGCCCGTCTTTTTCCTTTTATCTTTTGCCATTATCATCTCCATCTTACCTGCTGCCTTTCCCTCCACCTGACCTACCAATATCTCCAACTTCTCACGAGAGTGTAATACATTCTTGCTTGAACCTAACCCATCAATATCCCTCACTGACCCATCAAACCCAATGTGTCCACTCCTCAGCCTACCCACCATATTCTTATGCTGACAACCAACATGGATGTCATTAACTCTGTCATCTCCACTTGTGGTCTCACCACGTTCCAAATCAACAATTGAATCACTTTCTTTTAGAACACTATGATCCATAACCTAAATAGTCCTAGCTTGCCCTGAGAACGTCTTAACAACAACCCAAATGTTTACACAAGAAATACATCATCATAAACCCAAGCTTTCACAAACAGAAAGGAGAACCCACAAACCTCTTCAGCTAACCGAAAGCTACAATCAAATGAAATTCAAGAGATTATAATCACGCAACCATCAAAGTCAAACAAAGAGCGATCTGTCACTAAAAGCGGTATTATAATTGCAATACCCAAACAATCTCAAGTAGCGGAAAGTGTATAACAATCTCAACAACATTGCCTCTTCCTCAATCCCAGCTCTACTTCCAGAAATTTAACAGGAAATCTATTATCCAAAACGAAAAAAAGTATACGCAGAAGCTACGAAGCTACTTAAAAATGATTACTAAACAAAATTTGATCAGGAATTACAAAGCAATCACATTGGCAATAACCCAAATGCCTCCTTTGGTCGAGAGCCAACGTAGAAATAAGTCGGGAATTGTAGAAGAAAATTTTCCGTTGATTTGTAAGGAAACAAAAAGCTGAACATCCATGACTATGAGCCAGAAAAAGTTGAATTTGCATAACAAAGATGGGTTTTTCATTAGGAGGTTAACAAAAAAAGATATAAACTTCTAAATTCTAAGATCCATATCACAGATTTTCTTTTGTTTTCTTTTTCCACTGTTCACTGGCAACCAAACAAAAGGCAAAACAAAAAAAAGAAGGAAAAACAAAAGCATCCATAAGAGGCATCAACATCATTGTTGGAACTGAACGTACTCGTTTGCTGTTGGTAAGAAATGGAAGGAAAGAGAGACATTATTCTGAATCTTAGGAAAAACAAACAAATGGGAAAGTTTTCGGCCCAAACCGGGTATCTTTGGTAAATACCTAAAACATTTAGGCGCTCTCTGAAGGTTGTGATCCGAATGGTGCGCTTAGTGCCACGCAACGGCCATTTTGGTGTTGGGTTGGTTTAATTATATTTCCTGCACGTTTTAAATTCGATAATAAAATAGTTTTCTGAAATCCAGATAATCCGATTTAAATATCTAAATAAATTAATAAAACAAAAAATTACAGAGAATTTTAAATTTGTGGAAGTATATGATTTGGGAAACAATTTTTTTTAGGAATTTTATTAAAAATAGCTTTTGAGAACAATCTTTGTAAAATAAAAAATATTAATAACCTAATATATTTGTAAAAGAAACTCGTGCAAGCAATGCATCAGTTGTTTAACACTTGACACAGTGGCGGGCCAGTCTATAAGAAGTAACCCAAAATGGTACCAAGTTGGTGGGCTTCTCATTGTCAGCCCATAAACTTCATGGGCCACAGAGAAAAGGAAGCACTATCCTGAATCAACCGCAAGAGAATTTCTCTCTTTGTGGGCCTACCACTGTAATCGAAAGAAGTTAACCAAATATTAATTGTAAATCGTCCTGCAAATATTTGGGAGTTATTCGGGATTGGGAGTGGGGAGGGAGGGGCCCAAAGAGTTGAGCCGCTCGGTGATATTTTCCTTTGATCTTTATTTTTGCTCTCCCAAACACATGAGAATCTGAAAATATTTTCAGTAAGAATTCCCAAAGCATACGCATCGAATTCAAAAATAGTCCCAAGGTTGCGAAAAGTTGAGGAGAATATTCTACATCCCAAAGCATACGCATACATTGCTTCAAAAATACGCATCCAGTGCTTCCTCAATAAATTGCTCTAGTCCAGCAAGTGCTTCCCCATCTTCATTTATCATCGAGTCTGTGGAAGATGAAATCCAATATGATTCCCCTTTCAATCCTATCCAAAATGGGTCACTATGAAGTAGAGGTACATGGACATAAGGTGCATGCGAGTGTGCTTGACAATGTTTTGGGGGATGACCAAATCGATGAGTTCTGGTCTTCCCTCAAGAAGTTTTCTGGTGCCTATCTTGCAGCATTTGATTTCAAGGTTATTCCCAAATGCCCTGGCACAACGTTATTGATCCTTGTTGCAGGAACTCGCTGCCTGATAGTTCGGTTGCGCGACAGATTTACTCAATCTTCCAAGTCCCTCATGAATTTTTTGACTGATGAGGAGGTGTGTTTGGTGGGAATTTTAGATTTTATGAAAAACTATAAGTTAAGAAGAGCGCTGGCGATGACGGAGTGTGCTGAGATTGGAGTGCGATTGGCTGATTTGGCTGCTAGGGTTCTTAAGAGGCCCGATCTATTAGACGGTGGATTATTTGAGTTAGCACGTGGAGTCGACCTCTTCTATAATTATCCAGAAAGTGTAGAATTGTCCCGGGGGGCTGATACGGTCCTCTCACATAAAGAGATCAAGTTTATCATTTATGATGCTTGGGCTTGTTATAATATTGCAGCGAATCTCTTGAAGCAGCTCTAAGGCTTCCTTGTGAAAATGGCCTTTGGATGTTCTTGTAGACTTTGGTTAATGTGCTTTTTATGTGTTTGTTGTTTGAGATTTGGGTTTTGTGTTCCCTTTGTTGTCTTTGCTTAAAATTTTATGTTCTATATAGTTGTGATCTGTAAAGGCTACTGGTCCTTGTGTTGTGATGAATATAATAGAAGACTTGAAGCGGACGACTTGTAGTTGAAGACTTGAAGCTTCAGACAACTTACAATTTTCACAAACTGATTAAGAAGTTCGAGAATACACTCGTGTCACTTGTATAAATACTGTATGATTGATTCAATAAAGATTAAGTTAACGGAATATACATTTTTTTAGCTCTTTCATCATTAACATGTTATCATAGGAAGCTTAAAACCTTCTGCATCTCTCTGTATTTTTCTTTCAAATGACAAGTAACCGAGTGATCGATGATCCTACCAATCCCTACTACTTACACAATGGAGATAGCTCCTCCAGCATCCTAGTTTCTTAACAATTGATCATTGGAGAGAACTACGATTCCTGGAGACAAGCGATGACCATTGCATTGAATTTGAAGAATAAGTTAGGTTTCGTCACTGGTGTGATGCATAAACCTTTGCCCTCAAATACAATGTATGTGCATTGGAACATATGTAATATGATGGTCCTTTCATGGTTGGGAAATTCTTTATCTAAAGAGATAGCAAGTAGCGTACTCTACATTGATTCAGCCAAGGAATTATGGGATGAGTCGAAAGAAAGGCATTCTGAGAGCAATGTACCAAGAATCTTTCAACTTCCATTGTTCAATTTCCTCTCTGAGTCAAGGACAGATGAATAACAACATTGTCACTCCCCATGCTAGTACTTACCCCATAGGCTCGCGTATAGTAATCGCATGCACACAACTCTCCTCATGTGCCCGGTACCGTCAATCTTTTTTCGGGAATCACCTCGCAGGCTTGATGGTTCTTCACATTTGTTTTCCTTCTCATGATGTGAATGCAATTAATGCACGTATATCATTCATATGCAAAATACACATCCAAACATCCATTGATATGACTTGAAAACATAAACCGATAAAGTACTTGTAATTTCAAAGCATGAATAATTAAAAATGCAAATTCTAGAAATTAAATCCACAAACTGAAGTTAAATTACGAAAGCAGCTTCTATGTCATATGTGTTCAAATGATTAGACATTTTTTCTTAAATAAAGAATTAATAAACCTTATTCCTTTTATAATACTAATTAAAGAATTAAACATGTCATTTATAATGAAATGTTAAATCTATCCTAAGTCTTCAAATGAAGGCTTCTTAGGCTTTTTTAGACCTTACTGGGCCTATCCTAAAGTTTCAAAGTGTTATGGGCTTATTTAGGGTTAACAGGCCTAAAGTCCATTTAGGCTGCTAAACGAGTTTTGTGATTTGAGTCTCTAATTCTACATGGTTTGGACTCAAATTTGGGATTCTCCATCTATTTTTCATGATCTACACATACATAAATTTATTTTTCCCGTTCGGATCTTTTTACCCTGATGTTTTGTGTGAAATGTCGAAACTGCCCTTAGAGACCTCCAGGGGCATTTACGACCCTTCCCGACCTCCATTAAGCTGAAATTTTTCCTGAGACCTTCTGTGAACATATACTACATGTCCACCAATTTTCATGCAAAAAATCCAAGTATTTCATGGGGATGTTTTGGACAGCAAGGGGTTTTCACTAAAAAGTCTTAATTTTTTTTTTCCATTTTATGTGATGTTCATGTGCTATAATCCTTAGATCTACTGATTTAAGTCATCGTAACTAAGACAATATAATAAAAACATGCATTAAAATATAGATCAGCAACAAAAAATCACATGTAACCTCATAACTTCCTTGAAAATCATCAAAACAATACATACATAAACATTTTGCTTCAAAATTTCATCTCAATCCCTCTTGGCTTTATTTTGATGGACTTGATTTTCCATTTAAACCATAAATCCTTTCCATGTCATTCGAATAACATCAGAACCCTTTTCATCACAAAGTTTCTCAACAAAAACATGTATAAATAATCATAAACATAAGTATACTTACATGCAATAGGTATATCAAAGACCAAGGCCAACATGTGGACTATTGGTCTTCAAAAACCCATTCTCCAGCCACTGACCGTGACCCTTAAAATCACAAAACCATCACAGCTCATGTTTGCTTTCATTTCAACATAACATGCATGAAACTTTAATAAAAATGTAAAAATTTCACATGAAACTATCGTCTACACTTTGTATCATGATAAAAACTAAATTGAACATATTTTTCATTGAAACTAACATGTATAAACAAGATTGCATATTGACATCAATCAAAACAAGCTCAATACCATATTTTTCCCAACCAAATATGCATAAAACTAGCTCTTACCTTGTCTTGTTTTCAAGCTCTCTTTCTCCTCTCCCTTTTCTTCTTCTTTCTCTTTTCCCTTTCTTTCCTCTCTTGGCCAAATCTCCTCCTTTTCTCTCATTTCTTTCTTTTCTTTTTCTCTCTTTTTTCTCTTCTCTTTTCTCTCCCCCCTTCTCTCTCTCTCTCTCTCTCTCGTCTCATGGCAAAATGCTTGCCGTGAGTCACTTGTTCTCTTTCACTACATCTCATTTTTTGTCTTTATTATAGCTAATTAATTAGGGCATACTATAATTTTGGAGACTTAATGATTATGGAGACAAAGCATTAATAACATTCATTGAATATTAACTCATAGGAACATGAATTTTTGACACATGGTCAACAAGATAAAATTTGCAAGAATCTATACTAAGTTAGCCAACCATGAGATAAATAAGCCCTTTTTTCTTTTCTTAAAAAAACAATTAGGTGCAAATAAAATCAATTGCTTGAAAGAATGAAGTTAAATGGAATAAGTAACATTTTAATTAATAATTTTGACGTAGCTATTTGAAAATCATTCGCTCTTGCAGTTGATGTCTATCGAGACTCCGAAGGTCATGTCCTCTTTGTTTGAACGAAGAGGTTACCTCCTTGCGGCCTTCTTGTGAGCAAGGCATGGGTAGATCTCTATACTGTTAGGAGGCGTTTCTCTTACCCTCTTAAGGAATTATTCTTGAAGGTGATTCGCTCCTTGTGATCGAGGCGAATCAAAATCATATGCTATGCCCTGACAAATTTTACCCATTGTAGCTGACATTTGTAGACTAGTCCGGAGTTGGCCTCAAGAAGTTGTTGACTGATAAGGATGTGTGTTTGGTGCGAATGCTTTCTACGACAAGCATACAGTTCCAAACAGCGATGGAGAGGATTGGTTGTAATTATAATCTTCATGAGCTGATAGGTGTGCAATTAGTTGATCTGGCTGCTAGGGTTCTTAACAAGCCCCACCTATTAAGCAGAACTACTGGATTAGATAAGTTAGCAGTTGAAGTCGGACTGGTCTATAAATATCCAGAAAAAGTAGAATTCTCCGAGTGGGCTGGTAGGGTTCTCTCACATGAAGAGGTCAAGTTTGTCATTCATGATGCTTGTGCTTGTTATCGTATTGCAGCGAATCTCTTGAAGCAGCTCTAAGGCTTCCTTGTAAAAATGGCCTTTGGATGTTCTTGTGGACTTTGGTTAATGTGCTTCTTATGTACGTGTTTGTTGTTTGAGATTTGGGTTTTGTGTTCCCTTTGTTGTTTATGCTTAAAATTCTATGTTATATATAGTTGTGATCTCTAAGGCTAGACTTGTCCTTTTGTTGTGCGTCAACCTGGTTGGAATTTGATTTGAGTTGTAAACGCAAGTAGTTTATAAGCACCAGCATCCAATTCAAAAAAAAAAAAATCCGAAGCTCGCTAAAGGCAAGACGTTCAGAAAAATAAACCGCATTCAGGACAAAAATAAAGTGCGGAAGGAAGGCGAATATTGTGGCTGCCTAGCTATCATCAATAATATTTATGAAATCAATTATATGATAAATTAATTCATGCTGAACAGTCATAGTAACGTTTTGAGGAAAAAAAAGTACATTCGGTAATTGTTTCAACAAATTAATCTCTGTTTAGTAAAATTATATAAAATTTTGGATTTATCTTTTGAGAATTTAGCAGTCTAGTCCTTAGGTTTTACACGTTTTTACTTTTAGTCCTTCGGTTTAATTTTTTTAAATTCTAGTCCTTAGGTTTATATTTTTTGACGAAATGGTTCTTCCGTCAATCTGCCGTCTATATGCTTAGCGGAGCTCTCTGACATATACCCAAATTTTACCGGTCGACCGCTTCATGTACCTGTTGACTGCTCACGTTCAAAACATATACCCGGTTGACTGCTTCAAATTTGATGACGTGTCAAAGAAGTCCGTTAAGCATGTGGACGACAGATTGACGGAAAGACCATTTCGTCAAAAAATATAAACTTAAGGACTAAAATTTGAAAAAATTAAACCAAAAGACTAAAAAGTAAAAGCGTGTAAAACCTGAGGACTGAACTGATAAATTCCATTATCTTTTTGGAAAAAAAAGCTTTGATCTTCAAGAAAGTTGATGATATTGACACCAAAAAATCCAAGAAATTAATGGAGGCCGTGAACTTCGACAAGGTCAGTTTTTTTTTTTTAAACAACAATTCAAAAGGTTGTCAGTGAAAGTAGCAACCTCTAAGCGTTTACATCACCTAATTGAAAGTGGCTCAAGGTTCAGAATGTTGGTTCCATTGGTTACCTAATGAGTCGGTGCTGCAAAATAGAAATAAACTCATAAGCAGCGAGTGCTTCCTCATCTTCATTTCTCACTGAGGCTGTGGAAGCTAGAAATCCAATATGAATATTCCCATTTCACTCCTATGCCAAATGTATCAATATGAAGTAGAGGTCCATGGAGTTAAGGTACAGGCGACGCTGCTTAACAATCATGTTTTGCTAGAGGACCAAATTCGTAAGTTTTGGTTTTCCCTCAAAAAAGTTTTTTGGTGCCTCTCTTAAGCAGCATTTGATTTCAAGTTCGTTCCCAAGATATCCCTGGCCCAGCGCCAGCGATATTTATCCTTTTTGCAGGAACTTGCTGCCTGATAGTTCAGTTGCGCGACAGTCTTACCCAATCTTCGAAGTCTCTCATGAGGAAGTTTTTGACCGATGAGGATGTATGTTTCGTGCGAATTTTGGATTCTTCAAAGCAGTGGTGGAATCAGGATTAAAATTCAAGGGTGACGAATTTTAAAGGCGAAATGACAAAAACAAATCCTTCGAAATGCAAAAAATTATCTTAGAGTTACAAGAGTGGCAAATTTTATGCAAAATGAAGATGAAGAATGAGTAAGGAAATGTGTGGTGACACCTCAGAAAGGAAGTGCACGGTACCAGGACTCCCACTGGTACCAGGACTCCTATGGGAGAGCACACTCCTATCTCTCTTCCCTCGATGCAGTTTAGTTCCTCATCACAAATGACAGCCACTAGTTCTCCTGAGCCTCACTTGCATTCACTTGAAGCTTCCATGGTTGAGATCAAGGAAAAACATAGGAGATTGAGAAAGAATATGGAGGAGATGACTACAAGTATGAAGATGAGTTTTGATGATATCATGCAAATGCTTGCTGCTCATACTGACCGTTTTGGGGTTCTTGATAAGGACATCAAAAATCTCAAGCATCAAGCCAACAATAGCATCCATGTGCCACACAATGTGATTCAGCATACAGTGGATGAATTTGCTTCTACCTCTGAAGTGCTTAAAATATAATGTAGTCCATTGCTGAAGATGTTGTTAAGGCTACCGAGCTTTATCTGAACGAAGATAGAAATATTCATCTTCGGGTGATCAAATGGACGTATTGGTTCTCTACCACTTTGGTCAACTGGCTGAAGAAGTTTGACGTCAATCCTCCTCCTTCTCCTCCTTTCGGTTCTCCATAGCCTTCCATCCTTGACCCTTACACCCTATCCTTTTTTTTTATGATGCCAAAGGGGGAGAAGTAACTAGTATTATGTTGACTTTCTAACTCTTGTAGAAGACATTTCCTTTGCTAATTATCAGCAAACTTCAAAAACTCTACAATTAACAGTATACAATGTGAAATCAACAAATCAATATGAACAAGATATTGCAAATTATTAATACTTCAATATGTTCAAGATTATCTTTCTTAATCAAAGAAACATATGACTAACAATTGCAATATCAACACACAATCAACAACGAAATCATAATAAATCAAGATAACATCAAGAGTGATGACGAAGAGAAAACCCACTTGAAAGAATTCTTTCAAGAGTAAAAAACTCTCCGGGCTCGTAAGCCGGTTTAAGCGAATCCACTAGAATCTTCAAACTCGGTACACAGTTATCTATAAATTACCCAACTCCTCGTTGCTATCTAACACTACTTGTACCTTACATGAAATACAACCTCTAGCTCTGCACCATGCAGGGAACGAGGAACTCCTCTTCCATTTGAAATTCTTGATTCCAAAAATCAAACTCTACAGTTAAGCCAATCTTTTCCACACACCCACGTGCAATCAGCTTCTTCACAACTGGAACACCCAGCCTTGGTAGATCTCCAGCAACCTCTGAAGATGCCCTTCTTTGATACAATAACTCTTGATGATTGACAACCAAACCGAGATCCAATGAAGAAGAAAAGCTCATTGGGTTTATTCTCAGTTTACACAGAACATACTATAGAAACAGATGTAGGGAATATCTCATGAAAAACTCTCAATAGCTTGATTTCTCAAAATTATTTCAAGGAATGTATTAAATGAATGAGAGAAAATGACTTTTATATTCTGATGGGTCGGAGGGAAGGTATTCACGAAGTTTTGAGACTTTTTGAATCTTGGGCGCTACTGTTAAAACTGTTACAGCAACCTTTCGTCAATCTTGATCAAACTATATGTGAACTCTGATCAAACTTCGAGTTCTTTAAAAACATCAAGGCGCCAACTCCACGTCAGCAAACTATACACAGATTTCAATCAAACTTTAACAATTCTCAGACGATCACCAATCATGTTGAACTGCTGGACTTTAAGCAGAGCTTCATTAAACATAAATTTCAAGAATAAACTAAGACATGTCAGGAAGTATTACGCCAACTAAAATACATCAACATATAATCATCAAGAAAAAGTAGAATTAATGTCAGAGTGGGCTGTTAGGGTTCTCTCACATGAAGAGGTCAACTTTATCATTTAGGATGCTTGTGCTTGTTATAATATTGCAGCGAATCTCTTGAAGCAGCTCTAGAGCTTCCTTGTAAAAATGGCCTTTGGATGTTCTTGTGGACTTGGTTAATGTGCCTCTTATGTGTTTGTTGTTTTAGATTTGGGTTTTGTGTTCCTTTTGTTCATGTCTTTGCTTAGAATTCTATGTTCTATATATATAGTCGTGATCTCTAAAGGCTACTGGTCCTAATTGTGTTGTGCTTTAACCTGGTTGGAATGGTTCTTTATGTAATGTAACATTCTCCACCTCGGGTGCCAAGGTTCGTATGTAATGTGACGTTTGGCCGTTTTTCACTCGAAAAAACATTCGATATTTTTTTATTGCGTGTGGACATTTTTTTACCTCCGCGAACACCTTTCCAAGATGAAATTGATTTTTTTTTTCATGTAAGGTATTGTTATTATTTTGACACCCAAAATTCTTATAATTCATTAATAAAGAAAAGCTAAGGGTTACTGTACTTCTAAATCAATGCTGAACGTGGGTGCTGGCAAGAAATGATAGAGGAAAGAAAAGAGACATTTCTCTGGAATCAATTATGCTAGAGAAAAAAATTATAGTTCAATTATTTTTTTGTTTACATAAGCATGTTCGGTTGAGTGTTTTTTTAGGATTTGCATCACTTTTATATTTACATGTCAAACATAACAAAACACACGTATTCCAATACAACACTTTATACCATTTTTTTTATAAACATCAATCTCCTTTAATAACTTTTGCACGCATGCATGCCAATACAATTTTAACATCACCTAAATACCCACAATTTTATCAGAATCTTACAAATTTCTTCCAAACGAACTTCACCCAATTATTTGCTGCATTTCTTTTAATTCGATAAAAGTTTAAATCTTAACTATTTTATCTTAAATTCAAATATTCCGAATTAAAGATAATCTGTATCGTCATTCTTATTATAATCATTGCATCATAGAACAGTACCTCTTTTTTCATAAACCACAATTCAAAAGGTTGACAATGATTATAACTTCAAAATTAAAGCAACGTCTAAGCGTAGACACCACGAAATTGAAAGTAGCAATGTTCCGATATTCGAATATTGGTTGAATAGGCCACCTAACGAGTAAAGTCGGTGCACAAAATAGAAATAATATCATAAGCACTTAGATTCTGCACAAGGTAGCAGGTGAAGACCGGGTTCATCCCTCTTCCAATGACATAGCAGCCAGGTTTGCAAGCAGGAGTAGTTTCTGTTGCTGCAGCGGCCGGGCGAATGCCAAAGTAGTTGACATCATAAACTAATCCGGATGGGCTTCCAGCAGAAGTGGCAACTTGACCTTGTGGGATGTTTGGTGGCGGAGCAAGAGCTGCTAGAGCAGCCACAGTTGCATCGTCATCAACGTATCCAACAGTCATTGTTACATCCTCAAATGGATTTAGAGTTGGGTTTGGATCCAGAAGTAGAGATCGGGGAATGCGTTCATTATTATAATTATTGGTGTAGTCACTGTAGTGTGAAGAATGGACAGTACCTACAACATCAAAAAAACCATCAGCGCTAATAATGTGGCAAGTGGTCCAAAAGTCGCCAGAACTTATATCCATGTCAATGGGTGTCAAATGGACTCCGCAAAAGCGGAGATTAGAGATCAATCTTTCATAATTCGTGGCAACTGGAGCTTCAACAGTGTTGAAAGTTAAACTTGATTTGGGCTCAAAATGTGCTCCAAACTTAATCTTGGCCCAATGGAGAATGAAGATCTTCTAGAGAGTTCCACAAATCTCTAGAGGAAAGGAAGAGAAATCATCTTTCTAGAAAGTTCTATAGTGCTCTAGATAAAGGAAGAACAAGAAGTTCTCTAGAGAGTTCTATAAATCTCTAGAGTATGGGAGATCAAATAATTTTCTAGAAATATCTAGAAATAAGTAGAAGTACTTTTGTGTAGAAAGTGCTACAAAAATATCTAGGAAGTATCTAGAGTCTCTCTAGAAAGTGTCATAGAAATATCTAGATATTTTAGATGAAATGTGTGGCTAAGATTGAATGTGTAAACCTATATAAAGGGATGTAGCCCCACCATTTTGTAGAAGTTTAAGTGAAGTCAAGAAAGTTCAAGACAAGCCAAGTTTGAGAAATTGAAGAATGTTTTTCCATATCCCTCCTCATTATCTCTTCCACATAAATTTACTCTACTTTAAAAGCCTTACTCCCTTTGTGCTGTAAACTCCTCTTCCAACAAACTGGTATCGGAGCCTAGGTTGTAGTGAGAAGATGGCAAGTGGAATGATTCCCTTCCAAGTCCCTCAACTCACTAAAGACAACTATGACAATTGGAGCATTAGAATGAAGGCATTGCTCGGTTCACAGGACATTTGGGAGATCGTGGAGAAAGGCTACAAGGAGCCACAAGATGAAGTCACCCTATCCCAAGCTCAAAGGGATAGTCTGAAAGATATGAGAAAGAAAGACAAGAAGGCGCTCAGTCTCATCTATCAAGCCTTGGATGAGAGTATGTTCGAGAAGGTGGCAGGCGCAACAACTAGCAAGGAAGTGTGGGAGATCTTGCAAAACTCTCACAAAGGAGTTGATAAGGTGAAGAAAGTTCGACTCCAAACTCTTCGAGGTGAGTTTGAATCTTTGCATATGAAAGAATCAGAATCAATTTCTGATTACTTTTATCGAGTATTGACTATTGTGAATCAACTAAGGCGAAATGGTGAAAATTTGAATGACACTCGAGTAGTTGAGAAGATATTGCAGTCTTTAGATTCGAAATTTGATTATATTGTGGTAGCTATTGAAGAATCTAAAGATCTAGATACTATGACTGTTGATCAACTCATGGGTTCACTACAAGCCCATGAAGAAAGATTAAAGAAAAAGGTAAAAGAAGAGCATCTAGATCAAGCTCTTCAGATGAAACTCACCTTGAATGAGAAAGAAAGAAGCTTTGGCAGTGAAAGAAGCCAAGGAGGAAGAGGACGTGGCCAAGGTCGCGGAAGAGGTGCATTCAAGAAGGAAGAATATAGCCAAAGTTCATATTCTCCAAGAGGTCGGAGAAAAGGAAACAATTCAAGGCAAAATGGAAGACAAAGGTACGATAAATCTCAAGTTAAATGTTTTAATTGTCAAAAGCTTGGCCATTAGTCTTCAGAGTGCAGAAGTAATATTAACAATGTGGAAGAGAGATCTAATTATGCCAGTAGAGAAAATGAGGAGCAACCAACTTTATTGTTGGCATATAAAAGAGCAGAAAGTGGAGACAAGAGCACATGGTACTTGGATACTGGAGCGAGCAACCATATGTGCGGGAAGCGAGATATGTTTATGGGCTAGATGAGTCGGTGAAAGGAAATATTACTTTCGGAGATGAATCCAAAGTTCCCGTGAAAGGAAAATGTAAGATCTTGATCCGCTCTAAGAATGGAAATCATGAATTTATTTCGAATGTTTATTATGTGCCCAATATGAAGACCAACATTTTGAGTTTGGGCCAACTCTTAGAGAAAGGTTATGATATTCATCTAAAAGATCATAATCTTTCGATAAGAGATCAAAAGGACAATTTGATTGCCAAAGTGCCAATGACAAGGAATAGAATGTTTGCATTAAACATTCATAATGATGCTGCTAAATGCTTGAAGGCATGTTTTAAAGATTTATCTTGGCTTTGGCACTTGAGATTTGGGCATCTTAATTTTGGTGGCTTGAAATTGTTAAGCAAGAAGAAAATGGTGAAAGGATTGCCCAAAATCAACCATGCGGATCAATTATGTGAAAGATGCTTACTTGGAAAACATTCTCGAAAAAGTTTTCCAAAAGAAGCAACCACAAGAGCTAAAGAGCCACTGCAGCTTATCCATACTGATGTATGTGGGCCAATCAACCCAAGCTCTTTTGGTAAGAACACTTATTTTGTTCTTTTCATTGATGACTTTAGTAGAAAGACTTGGGTTTATTTTCTGAAACAAAAATCAAAAGTGTTTGGGGCTTTTATAAAATTTAAGGCCCTTGTGGAAAAAGAAAGTGGCTACAGCATAAAGGCCATGAGATCTGATAGAGGTGGAGAATTTACCTCGAAAGAATTCGAAAAATACTGTGAAGAAAATGGGATCCGTCGTCCATTGACGGTACCATACTCACCACAACAAAATGGTGTTGCTGAAAGGAAGAACAAATCTATTCTTAATATGGCCCGCAGCATGCTGAAAAGCAAAAATATGCCCAAGGAATTTTGGGCTGAAGCTGTTGATTGCGCAGTATATTTAGCTAATCGGTGTCCTACTAGAAGTGTGTGGAATAAGACACCGCAAGAAGCATGGAGTGGGAGAAAGCCAAACATCTCTCATTTACGAGCGTTTGGGAGCATTGCATATGCTCATGTCCCAGATCCAAAGAGATCCAAGCTGGATGATAGGAGTGAAAAGCTTGTCTTCATCGGGTATGATCATCGTTCCAAAGGTTACAAGCTATATAATCCTAGCAAGGGGAAGATCATCTCAAGTAGAGATGTCGAGTTCGATGAAGAAGGAGCATGGAATTGGGGCCTCCAAGCGGAAGACTATGATTTCTTCCCTCTATTCGAAGAAGAAGTAGAAGAGCATGGAGAGCAACAAGAGCCCATTAGTCCACCTTCATCTCATGCATCATCTTCTCAAGGAGACTCATCACCATCATCCTCTCTCGGAGAAAGCTCAAGAGAAAGGACGCCAAAAGTGAGGAGCTTGCAAGAAATTTACGAGGTAACAGAAAATCAAAATGACCTCACTTTTTTTTGTCTTTTTGCTAGTTGTGAACCAATAGGCTTCCAGGAAGCAGTTCAAAGTAAAATATGGAGAGATGCCATGAATGAAGAAATCAAGGCCATTGAGAAAAATGATACATGGGAGCTTACAACACTTCCTAAAGGGAAAAGAGCAATTGGAGTCAAATGGGTGTACAAGGCGAAGAAGAATTCCAAAGAAGAAGTTGAAAGATACAAAGCTCGATTGGTCGTCAAAGGCTACAATCAACGCCCTGGCATTGACTACGAAGAGGTATTTGCTCCCGTTGCTCGTTTAGAAACTATAAGATTGATTATTTCTTTGGCTGCTCAAAATAAATGGCAGATTTATCAAATGGATGTAAAATCTGTTTTCTTAAATGGCCACCTTGAAGAAGAAGTCTATGTGCAGCAACCATTGGGCTACATAGTGAAAGGACATGAAGATAAAGTCCTAAGATTGAAGAAGGCTTTATATGGCCTTAAACAAGCTCCAAGGGCATGGAATCATCGAATCGATGAATATTTCTTAAAAAATAAGTTCTCAAAGTGCCCCCAAGAATATGCCCTTTATATGAAGGTGAATAAAGAAGGAGATGTATTACTGGTTTACTTGTACGTAGATGATTTGATCTTTACAGGTAATAGCTCGAGCATGATCAATGAATTTAAGAAGGCAATGGCTCGAGAATTTGAAATGACAGACATTGGGCTCATGGCGTATTATCTTGGGATAGAAGTAAAACAAGGAGAAGATGGCATCTTCATATCTCAAGAAGGATATGCAAAAGAAGTTCTGAAGAAGTTTAATATGAGTAACTGCAAGTCAGTGTGTACTCCAGTTGGATGCAGAGTCAAGATGTCGAAGCATGAAGATGGTGAAAAGGTGGATCCAACTCTTTTCAAGAGTCTTGTTGGGAGCTTACGGTACTTGACATGCACAAGACCGGATATTCTCTTTGGAGTTGGACTTATTAGTCGTTATATAGAGTCACCAACCACGACTCACATGAAGACTGCTAAAAGAATCCTCCTCTACATAAAAGGTACACTCGACTATGGCTTATTTTATTCACCTTCTAATGAATTCAAACTTGTTGGATACAGTGATAGTGATTGGGGTGGAGACACAGATGATAGAAAGAGCACCACTGGATTTGTGTTCTACTTGAGTGGCACTGCATTCACTTGGAGCTCAAAGAAGCAGCCAATAGTGACACTCTCTACTTGCGAGGCAGAGTATGTTGCAGCCACAACATGTGTTTGCCATGCATTATGGTTAAGAAACTTGTTGAAGACACTTGGAGTTCCACAAGAAGAACCAACAGAGATTTATGTTGACAACAAGTCAGCACTTGCTCTATCAAAGAATCCAGCACTTGTTATCATGATCACATCGGTATAGGATTGGGTGATCTGGCTGCTAGGGTTCTTAAGAAGCCCCATTGATGGAGGCAGATTATACTCCTCCATCTCCTGTTCTTTTAGCACTCTCCGGAGTCGGGACAAAGAATAGCCCATTTGAGAACAACTCTTATTCTACCTAAATGCTTTCATCGAAAGAAAGAATCTGAAAGATCCATTTAGCGGGAGCCGAGTTCTAAAGAGGCGCAACTGTGCGTTCATGAACATTAATCCCTCCATTTTTTTAGGCTAATTGCCAATACGGTTGAATTTGGACCGCCATGAGTTATGATTTCTTAATTCCGAAGTGAGTCATTCTTGAGTCCACAACTTTATGCACTCTTCTTTGGTGAATAAATTTATGCAGATCAGCGCCTGTTAACCCAGCCTCATTCAATAAGCTTCCGGTCTCTACTTTTCCCAAGATTAAGCTCCAAGCACTACAAGAGATTTGGTCACTTGCGGCGAACCCACAAGCGGCCACAAAAATTTTTGTCCCCAAAAGCTGCATATCAGAGACTTGTTTCCCTTGTTGCCGCAAAAAAATAAACTAACGAAAAGTGTGCAGAACGTCGTCAAATATCGTTTGCTATTTCCCTTTATTACTCTCAGCCCCCTTTCGAATGCTAAACAACGACGATTTCCTACATATATTGCAACACGCTAGGTCGCCGCAAATCACCTCCCAATACCAACAATTAAAAATCTGTCGCTGGTCCTAACTATTTCGGCGAACGATGCTACTCGTAGAAGGCATTGATTAATTGATATTGTTTTACTCATATATTATTACCTAAGTACCCCTAACTAGATGATTATTTTTTAAATAGACAAGGACATGATTGTCTTTCAATCGCTGTTGCCCTAACATAAACCCATTTCCTAATTCATCTTTTTGTCATCGCCGCCTCCCCCCTCTCTTCTCTCGTTTTCAGTCTCCCTTGGCCTCCTCTCTCTCTCTCTCTAACGAAGACATTGTTCGTCTCTCTCGGCTCTTTTGTTCTTCTCTTTCGATTGCATTTTAGGAAGGAGACTTGAGCACCACCGCCACTCACAAGGGGACAACATTCTCACGGTGTAGAAGCTTGGATCTATTTCTCCGGGTGGCCTGTCAACGTTCGTTCGCTCCACCACCGTCACCTCGACTCTCCGATCTACCACCTCTCTCCACTTCATTGACTCATTCGAATCATTTGGGAGAAGCCCAAATCTACCCTCCACGTACTTTGTGCTCGTCTGTGGGATTTTTGCGCTCGTTGGAAGGAATGGAGCTAGCTATTGTTCTCAGTTGTGGTGTGGGTTGTGATTTGGTGGTATGGGAGATAAAGTTTGGCATGCTGTTTTGGTTGTGATTTGGTGGTTGATGGATAAATTTTGGCTTGTTGTAGGTTGTATTTTTATTGTCAATGATTTTTTTCTTAGGTCTTTATGTATACGACGACCTTTTGTTCATATCAATAAACTGAGCATATTTTGTTGAGATCCTTCTTTCTATGTGAATTTCTAGTTCGCTGGATATGAATAACAATTGACCTAAGATAAAAAATGTTAAAATTGATATGTATTGTGACGAAAATGACACTAGGGAGAGACGCATAAGGGCGACAAGTGAGTATGTTGTTTTGGGAAGCCGCTAATTTCGGAATGAATAGCTACAAAAATTGGCACCGTAGCTGATTTCGGAATGAATAGCGACGAAAATGGCATCAGGGAGAGAGGTTAAGGGTGAGATTGTTCTCTAGTGACTTCGAATGAAGTCGCTAATTCTGGAATGAATTGCAACGAGAGAAAAAAATGATGTTATATATGTGTAGTGACACGGTATTTGCAACGAAGTTTCGACGTCTGTGTTTTAGTAGCTAATTTGTTGTCGCAACGATTTTTCTCCTTTTATCGACAATTTACGCTTGCCGCTTTAAAGCAAATTCTTGTAGTGAAGGGAGGAGGATAACATTGAAATTATAAAAGGAGTGATAGTTTGTCATGCCTAAAAAAACAGTTCTTTTTTTTTATATGGGTCAAGCCTAGATTCGCCTAGCCCGTTTTTTTTAAACATTGAAGTTATAAAAGGAGGAGTGATAGTTTGTCATGCCTATAAAATCAGTTCTTTTTTATATGGGTCAAGCCTAGATTCGCCCAGCCCGTTTGTTTTTTTTTTTTTTTAAATAGTTTCACCCTTGCACTAGCGGATTAATTCGACTGTCCCCAATTCCCCCTTCTCTCCAGACACCCGAAGCCCATCCCTCTCTCTCCGCCTCTCCCTCTCAGTGGCTCAGCCTCTCTTTCTCTCTCTCGAGATCTTTCTCTCTCAACCACCCAGTGCCATCGTCGATTGCCGCGTCCCACCGTGCTCCGGTGCTCCGTGCTCGTGCAGGCTTTCAGCCTCTCTTTAAATTCTAATAGCTTGTTGATTGTATTTTGTCAATTTATTATTAGTTATTTGTAACAAACCTCTTTTAAGTATTTGATTTGTTTCTTGAGAAAATAGAAAATAACTCTAAGAAAATAGAAAATAACTCTAAGAAATGGCTTGTTCGAGTAAGCCACATTCCAAAATGCTAAACTAAGCTTCTACTAGATTTTTCATCTCCGACCCCAATTACAAAACTATTGTATCTTTCTATAGCCTATTCTAACATCCCATTGATTCACAGCCCACTAACTAACTCCTAACAACTAATTGTTAGCCCGGCTAAACAACTAACCCAACACACTTGTCATTGATTCCACGTCATTTCCTTCTTCTAGATGCCAGTAGATTCATTTGTTACATTATCTGTGATTTGGTAATGTGATTAGGATTTAGGGTTTGAATTTTGAAAATTGAAATTTTTAATTGTTGATTGTGAATGTGATTCGGATTTAGGGCTTGAAAATTGAATATGTAATGTGATTGTGATTCTTTTGCCGGTTGTTTTTATGCTTTGCGATATATGAATGTATGTATTCCATATTCAATTATTTGTTGTGGGGAGGGGGTTGCATTATTTACTATACTAACTGAACTTTGCCTCTTATCTTGTGGGAATCCATCATTTCCTAAATATCTTGTGTTTTTAATTTGTATTTTTATCTTGACACTTACATACGTAAATTGACCAAAATACCCTTTTGTTGGCAAAAATTAACAAAAAATGCAAAGTTAAACAAGTAATTAAAATACGATCTATATAAAATATACGTCGGAAATTTATAGTGATCCATTAAATAAATAATATAAGATTCTAAATAAAATTCGTTTTTTTTTTAATTTTAAGATCACCGATCGATTGGTGTTTTAGGTGATCGATCGTTTAAGTATGGTGTTGTTTTGATATTTCTTACCGACCTATTGTTAAAATATATGATCGATCGGTAAGAATCAACCGATCGATCGTTAAGAAAGCCGTCGTTTTGGCTTATGCGTAACGATAGAGCGTTAATGGCACATTGATCGATCGTCTGTATGCATTGTCATTTTCGTTAGACGAAGCGATCGATCATCATCATAAAGCAGTCAATCAGTTCACACATTGTCGTTTTAAAAGCAAAAGACGATCAATCGGTTGCCTAACCGATCGATCAATACATAAATTTAATGATTAAACATTTCGTGATTGAATAATGTGAGCTTAAATAGTTAGAAATATAAAATATATATTAACAAAATAAGTTATGATATGTTTAGATTCCATAAAAACATATAAAATATACTTCATTAATATTTAAGAAAGCATGATCAAGTTGTACATGTTACATCAAATAAATATTTTGTAAGAAATAGTATGAGCAATGTACTAATATGTCATAAACTAGTGATATAAAGCTTATTTAACACATTATTATAAGTTATTAGTATGAGGTATGTATTAAAATGTCATTTTGAATAAAATATTTTTAATAATTATTTGATTTGTCAGGTTAAAAATTATTTTTTTAATAATTAGGTTTAACGAGCGATCGACATGTTACCGATCGATCGACGTAAGACGGTGTCGTTTAATGGTTTGAGACAGATCGATTGTATATTAAGACCGATCGATCTCTCTCATCTGTAGTCGTTTTTAATTCGTTTCACGATTGATCGCGACATTGTGGCGATCGATCGGTTGAAAAATTTGCAGGAATTTTAAAGCTAACAAGGCGACCGATCTTTATGGGGATTGATCGATCGGTGTTTATCGTGCTTGAAGTGAAAAACACACCCACGACAATGAGGAAACCAAAGGCTTGCGACAAGGAGTTATTTTACTCTCAAACTTAGTCCAAATATCGTCATTTTGGTTGAGAGAGTGTTTAGAATAGATTAAGAGGAATCTCATGCTCATATTGATTGGTTTTTTAACCGAGTGAATATTGAAAATTTTGGGCGAAATTTGTGATAGTTTGCTGGAGATTTAGTTCATTTTGGTGTTGATTTCGTACAAGAGCTAACATAATCTACGTACATTACGATTTATGATTGATTTGGTTGGTTATTTGATGACTTTTTTATTTGGGTATTTATGGGTATTGTGCATATAATTAGTGATGATTATAGTTTGTTATAATGTTTTTAATATGTACATTGAAATGAGTGTTAAATGAGGATGATTTGGGAGTAATTTGAGCGTGGATTTGAGTGTGTGTTGAGGGTTTGCATGATTTTATCGATCTGAGTAATTGAGGATCGATCGCCATAAGGACGATCGATCTTCTCTTAGATGGTATACAACCGATCGATCCTTATGTTTTAAGCGATCGATCGTCTGCTAGATGGTGTTCTGACGATCGAGCTTCATATTTTGACAATCGATCGTAATTTCTGTATCGATCGATCGTCATATTTGTACCGATCGATCGATGTTTCACGCAGGTTTTGTTGCAGATTATTCATCATGTGAAGCATTTATATTTATTTACATATTTGATTAATGAAGTGCTTGAGTTCTGAAAATAAATTATGTAGTTTGAGAAGCATGAAAGATGAATATTGTAGTGTTTTTTACTTGTTCTGTTTGGATTATATTTTTGGAATATAACGTGTGTACCCTTAAGATCCATTCAAGGGTTAAGACGCGATAAATATATGTTTATCGCGTAACAACCCTTAAATTATCCAAAATATGGACAGTTTGAACTCGCACCCTGATACCACGAAAGAACAGTGGAAGGAGTTATGTGATTTGTTCACCAGCAAAACATTTGTGGTACGTAATTACAAAAACCCGTTGTTTAAATATTACATTTTTTTAATATTTAATTACTTAAAATATCGCAGAAACGAAGCGAGCAAAATAAGAAGAATAGATCAAAGTTGACTGTGAATCACGTTGCTGGTTCGCGCTCGTTCCAACGCACTCGAGCTTGCATGGTAAGTTAAGTACTAAATTTTAGACTTTATTGATATTCTTTGTCAATAACATTATGCTATTGCCATGTAGAAAAATCAAGAAGCTGAATCAATGCTACAGAGCTATATAAGAAGAATTATACAAACAAAGATGGTGTTTCGACCTCGGAAGGAGTGAGAGAAATTTATGTAAGTCGCTTTCATTTTAATCTACTTTATGTGATTTATGTATATTTAATATACTTTAGTGTTTCTGGTAGTTATTATCATTTTTCAAGAACATATGGATGCCTTTCAGGGCCAGTGTGATTTAGAAGGGAAGAGTTACCCCGAAATTGAAGTATATTTCGAGATATTGGGCAAGAAGTCGGGATATGTTCGGGGATTAGGACGCGCGGTTAAGCCTCCGCCTTCATCAACTTTAACTACACATTCTTCTGATCTACAACACCAGCTAACGAAGGCAAAGATGAGATAGAAGCGATGAGAGCTACTGAGATGAAGATACCTGGGCAGAATTGTGTGACATGTTTGCTGATCCAAAATATGAGGTACATGTATATCTTTGAGTACAATTAGTAATTTCAAACACGTTTAACCATTTGTCATGAAACTGTTTCCAAGAAAAGTGTAAAGTAAACACTAAAAATAGAAAGAGCTTGACGGTTTTCCACACAGCAGGTACGAAGACGTTTGCTCAATATCGAAAAGTGTTGGTAAGTGATATAATTCTTAATTGTATATTGTTATGTTTATTTATTTCATTACTAACTTGTTACGTAATACTTTGTTGCTTGTGTTGGTAGTTATATGACATTTTTGTACTCAGGAATAGTCCCTATTATAGCCGTTATGCTGTCGGATTTACTACAGCTATCACTTGTAGAGTCATTTTCATTTGTCACATATTATAATTGGACATATATATATATATATATCAAATGAATGTAACATTAATATTAATGATTCATCTTATGACACTTTTTTGCAGGAAAAGATGAAGGAATTGCAAGAGCAAGCTATCTCATATTGGAGGTCCTACACCAATATTGATATTCTCCATCAGGTCCAAGGCCCTAAGCCTGGTTACGTGAGGGGGTTGGGGCGAGCAGTGAAGCCTCCAAGAAGCTTGAGTTCATCATCCACCAGGATAGTGCGACAATTAAGAGAGGCACAATTGAAGATAGATAGATTGAAAACGGAACATAGATAGAGCACATGCGAGCTGAGCAACAACAAGAGATGAAGGAGTTTGAGGACATATTGATGAGAGAAATGAGGGAGCACATGAAGGATTTCATGGCAAACGAAGGCACGTTATTTTAAATTTATGTTTACCTAGTACCATTACATTATAAACAATGTTTAATATTTGAAGAATGATGTTATTTTTTTAACTTTGATTTATGAAGACCTGTATTGATTTCTTGTATGGATTATAGTACTTTGTAATCTATTATAGCACATTTATGTATGGGTTTATTGAGGTATTTTGGTTTTAATTTTTTGGGATTCTGCATAAATTACAGGTCTTAGTTCGAACCTACGTTTTCAAAGTTTGTAACATGTATAAAATTACAAGTCCCAGTTGGGACTTATATAATATAAGTTCAAATTGACTTCTATTGGGTCCAATAACCAGTGGTTAGGACTAAAACTATAATGTTCAAACCGAAACTCTACAAGTCCAAACTCGCTAAGTTCCAACATCATTTTAATAGTTACAACCAGTATATACTAAGTTCGAACATAAGTCTGAACACGCAGTAGTCCGAACTGTACTTTGACGTTCAAACTTTGTTTTCAATTCGCACTAAACTAGGGCAGTTGAAACTTCATAATAGTTTGGACTAAGTTTTATGAGTTCAAACCAGTTTTAGTTCGGACTTCAGTTGTAATGTTGGCACTTACATTAAGTTCGGACGAACTTATACTGGTTCAAATTGAAAGTCGGTTCAGACTTATTTAAGTTCGAACTCGTTTATGTTTGTTCGGACTATTGGAAGTTCGGACTAAGTTTGAGTTTGTTTAAACTATGACCCAGTTAGGACTATTAGTTTCATGTCCAAACTGTTTACCCGTTTGATAGTAGTCCGAACTGGTTTGTAGTTCGGACGCAGATCGCTGGAAGTAGGTCTTTTGGGACGGATTCGGACCTTCAGTCCAAACTATGTTATTTTTAGTTCGAACTTTTGGAATTTGGGTCATTTCCAGGTTTAGTGTCCCATAAAACTTTCTGGGACAGTGCTTTGGGACGGCATAAACCGTCTCAAAAGCTCTTTTGGGACGGTTTTTTGAAGAGTTCCAAAAGCCCAAATTTCTTGTAGTGCCAGTAACTAACATAATCTCTCTCTTGGGAAGCATGTAACTTGACCTTCAGTGAATGAGACATATCAGAAAGGATTCAACTCCTTTATGCTTAAAGCAAACCCAGATCAGAGATATGGAGATGGAAATACGCATAAACCTGCTAGAGTGTCACTTACCCAAGACCCACGATCTCAAAAGCACCTAAGTCCCTTAGATGAGCCAAAGGCTTCAAATGCTTTATTTACCATATTTTAGGGCCAATGTACTTAAACTAAATCCATTATATGAAATATGATGAAATTAGAATAATTTGTTGACAACTTAAAAGTAAATAAGTATATGAATAAATAATACTGCAGAACAGGAAATGAATTATGTCTTAAATGTATTAGAACTGGCTGAGTTTTTGCATGACAAAAGCAACAAGGTATAGAACATTATACTGGAAAGCATGACAAAAGCAACAAGCTTTACTCTCATTTCAAACTCATTTTATTTTCTCACTATAGACATGAAACTCTTTTTTTTAAAGAGAAGTTCATAGTTGTTGATCTGGTGTAACAATTTTTTTCTATGTAACTTGGATTCGTTGTTTGTTCAATTGGTCAGAGGTGAGTGTCAAGTTATTTTGCATCAGCTTGAATCACAGATTGACACATTGCTGATGTTACTTGGCATATATCATCAACTGCATCATTGGCATATATCATTTTTTTGTTTATGAATTTTGTTTTGTATTGTACGTGTATTTAAATATTTTTAATACTTTTAGTCCTTAATGTTTGATATTTTAACTCTAAAACAACTTTTTACATTATGTATGATTTTTTTTTTTTCCATTTCGCTTTAGGAGTTTGCCCCTTCAAATTGGTTCCTGGTTCCACCACGTCTGGTCTGCAATGATTCCTCTACAACTTGGGTACCTATGTAATAGATTTGGATGGAGCTAATGTGAAGGTGATTACAGAAGACCATGGTGTTATGGTAGACTCCTGTATCGCGGAGTTGCGCCAACTTTTTTCCCATCTTGAAGAGTAGTGTTGTGCTTTGGTGGCAATTGGATATTAAGTACCTTCCCAGAAAGCTCGGTCCCAGTTACTATGATGCTGCGTTATTGATCCTATGTGTCAGAACTCACTGCCTGATTGTGCAGCTGACGCACACATCTCCATTGCCCGAGTCAATCACTGAATTGTTGAGAGACGAGAATGTGTTTTTTGTGCGAACTGGAGATCAGAATGGATTCAAAACATTACTAGAATGGACAGTTGTAGACCTGGGTAAAATGGTCGCAAGGGTTCTCCACAACCCCGATAATGAGACGGCTGGTCTGTTTCAGTTAGCACGAAAATTAATTAATCTGAGATTGGAGGAGACTGAAAGTGGAACTTTCTCCGACTGGGGTGCTAGGGTGTTTTCATATGAACAGGTCAAGTTTGCCATTCAGAATGCTTATTACGCTGTTTATCAAATTACAACCTTCCTTTTCAAAGTATTTGTTAATGAGCACTCCGGTTTAGATCCTATTAAGTATTGCGGTACGTCAAGCTCTTCAAGTTGCTCTAAGTATGATTAGAAAAAAAAGGGGTGCTCTAACTCTAGAAAGATGGTTTATACGTTTCCTTGCCTGTTTTTATGGTCTTTTTTTTTTTGTCTGAGATTGGGATTTGTTGTTCCTTGTGCTATATTTGTTTAAAATTCCATGTTCTTTTTAATAGGATCAATAAATTATTCTCTTGTTCAGATTAGAATATAATGCAGTTAATTAGCCAAATGGCCGTCTAAGGCTCGGTCGAAGATTTTGATTTCTTTTGTATTTTCTGGTTTCCTTTTTTTGCTGAGAAAATTGAAGATAAATGTAAAACTTACATCAACAAAGAAAAATGTCTGTTCGAGTGAAGCTGGTGGTTGGTTCTTTTTGGGATCCCTAGTTCCATTTGAAACCCACCAATTACAACAATCTGATACCGTTTTTTAGTGGCCCTACCAAGCTTTTTCCTTTGATTGTTTGCTGAAAATTTTGAGATGGTCACTTATAAAAAAAAAAAAGAAAATTTTGAGATGAGGTAAGAAATAATTTGTGGGTCTGATTGTTCTTAGGGATAAATACATTGTGTCTCCCTTGTCTTTGGGGTCATTTATACTTTGCACCCCGATGTTTTATTTTTGATACATTGGACTCATTATCTTCCACATTTTTCCAATATGGACCCCGAACTCGATTTGACCGTCTAAATTGACAGATTTCGTCAACACGTGAACCAGTCGACCGCTAAAAAGGTAACGTGAGAGGCATGACGAGCCGATCGACGACTTCATGTAGTGGTCACCCGGTGCATGTGTTGACGAAATTCGTCAATTTAGAAGGCAAATTGGGTACTGGTCTATATTGCAAAAATGTGGAAGATAATGAGTCCAATGTATCAAAAATAAAACATCGGATGCAAAGTGTAAATGATCCCAAAAATAAAGGAGCAAAGTGTATTTATCCATTGTTTTTATTATTGCAGAAAAGTTACCTTTGGTGAGTCAGGCTAAATCCCGTTTGCCTACTTTTGAGTCTGTCTCTCGTGAGATAATAATCCAACGGATGATGCTAGTCGCTCACTCTAAGATTCTCGTGAAACTTGAAAGAACAAGGCAACAGGTAATTCACTAACAAATTACTGATTAAGGATGCTTTACTGAATCATTAGTTGTGCTAATGACGCTCTGGAGTTTGTATAAAAGAGTAAAATGATTTGCTCATGAATCAGCATAGCGCACCTATTGAGCTTAAACTTGCAACTAACCCGTACTTACCTTCTTGTGGCTTCAGTTTCTGATTGATTATTTTCGAGTTACCTACAAAATACCATTTCGATTGGGTGGCCACACAATAGATTTGAAGGTGAGTGTAGAAGACTAGCGAGCTTTGTCTGAGGACGGTATTGCGGAGTTACGCGGACTCTCTTTCCATCTTGAAAAGTCTACTGTTGTCCCTCTGGTGGCATTTGATATATTGATGCTGCTATATTGATCTTTTTTGTCGAAACTCGCTGCGTGATTGTCTAGCTTTTGCACACTTGTCCATTTCCGGAGTCGATCACCGACTTTTTAAGTGATCAGAACTTGATTTTTGTGGGTACTGGAGATGATATTGATTTCAAAACATTACTAGCAGACGCAGACGAAAGGTTGTAAAACTGCTGTAGAAGTGGGTCATTTTGCTGCTAAGGTTCTCAAGAAGCCCAGTCTTGACGGATATGGTTTAGTTGGGCTAGCAAATGAAGTTGGCCTTTCCTTTCAGGAGCCTGAAAGTGGAACTTTTTCGGATTGGGCTGCTAGTAATTTTTCGCATGAAGAGGTCAAGCTTGCCATTTCTAATGCTTTTGCTTCTTATCAAATTGCAGCCAAGCTCTTGAAGTTTTGCTTCTTCCTAAAGATGATGTTGTTTGTGAATTTGTGATTGGGGGTTCGTATGCCTTAATGTTATCTTTGCTTAAAATTACAAGTTCTATACAAGAATTTTGCTCCTCGGCATAGATTTCAGAAAATGTAAAAAGCTTCTGTCGGTGAATGAGGTTACTGCTGGTGGGGCACTTGAAGCTCCTCACGAAGGCAAAGAGTCCTAGAGATCTCGAAATGGGCTGCTAAAGCAAATAACAAATCTAAATAAATATAAGCTAAAAAAGGACAACTGAAATTATATGTAAACAGCCGAACCCAGAGGTAAGCAGTTTAGCCAAGCAAAGAACGAGGGTTTATATCATTTTCCCAGCCACCAAGGAACCACGTGCGGCAATGACAATTGGGACCCAATCAACAATTTTGATGTTTGAGTCAACTTTTTTTGTTTTCACAAGACAAGGAATCACTATTGAGGACATTTTGCTGCAGATTGTGCCACGAGGTTCATTTATTTATACCACCACACCCACCCACCCACCCACACACAATGTTTTGTGAGAGAATACCAAAACCCTGATTTGACACAATTTTTGTCCCTCCCTTTGCTTGGGGCCCCAACCCAAATGTGACCAATGTTTTTGGGGCTGCCTGGGGGGGGGGGGGGGGGGTTGTTGGACTTTGACAACTCAAAAGTCGATTCTCTGCTGTCGTGTAGTGCCCTCTCATTGTTCTGCAAAGTACAAACTCTCTCTCAATCGAATCAAATTAGGGATGCAATTTGGGATCTCAAATGGGTTGTTAAAGAGTACTAATCTATCCAAACCCAAGTCTTGGCTTCTCAAATTATTTTGTGGGTAGAGTTTGGTTCAGTGAAACCTGTAAAATTAGTTGTAGGCTGTAGCCCTAAATCGAAGCAGATTACTTCAGTTCTTGTGATCGTGTGGATAACTCCTCCAATTATGTTAACCACGGAGCTTGAATTTCAGGACTGAAATCGAGAATATTGCAGAAGAATATCCGAGCAAACGGCTTGATGAAAACCGTGACACGTAGCTTGGTGCAAGTGCAATGATGATGCCACATGCTGACAATTTGTCAGAATCAGGTACCATTCAGAAGTTGACATGTGGCATATCTGCTAGAACACGTGTAGGAAGTCAATAGGGAAAAAAGGAGAGTGTAAACACAGTCATTTTCAGCCACCTGACTCTAATTTTGGAGTTGCTTATAAGAGATACATGCAAGTGGGCAGGTGAGGTCCTTGAAACAAAAATGGACATTTAAGGATTTTCCTGTTCATCAAGCGAGCGACATTGCGGTAACATGCTGGGAAGAGCCAATAAAGGAAGGAGATGTGAAGAGACATAGTGTGTCGAAAATCAATGGCATCCTATGTTTGGAATTCAACGTGGAGGATACTGCTGGTAGACAAATTTAAAGCGGTAAGTACTGAAATAATTAAGTTACATGGTCTGGGAGAGCAATAAAAAATGTACCCATTAGAGAAGGTCGACAGAGATTTAAACATGGGCTTTAAATTGTGCACCTAATATTCAGAAATTTATGCCATTGTTAGTAAATAGACTTGTACGTACCTCATTCAGAACCCACATTGTCATTTTTCAGGACCTCAACATTGCTCATGCATATAGTTCATCCGATATCATAAGTGTCCCCTGCCTCTTGTTATGTTGTGGCCAAAGCAAAGCCTGAAGTAAGAGAAACTATTGGTTGAGGCTTGAAGTAGCCCTTTTCTTGTTAAGTTTCTCTTAATCGGGTCTCATTTTGAAGGTTAAATCAATCATTAGGAGAAGAATTAGACTGTAAGGCCGAAAGTGAGGATATATTACATCTTATGGAAGTTATCTCATGAGGTTCGAGGGATTTGATATGTGGATCATCTTGGACTGCCTAGTTTGAGACAAATGTAACCAGATATTTTAGGTTGAGTTTGTTTTTAACGTCTTTGATTTTTTGACGACGTCTTGTTTATTTTTGTTTTTCGATTGGTATTGTGTCGGTCCGATTTTGTAACCACGGTGTTCTGGCCTCCGTCACAAGTGAAGATATTGAATAAAATTTAGAGAAACACGAGTTTTTGAGTTCAATTATGTCACTTTATGGTCTAACTCTCCTCTGCAGATTAGTAGCGCTCCCCCAACGTAGTCAGCATCATGGCTACCACAAATAAACTGATTAAAACATAATGATTAGCTTAGAAAAGTAAAACACAATGATTTAAGTACCATGACTGAATGATGACAATGTTGGTGCTGGAAAAACTTAGGTAAGGGAATCAGTTTCCCCAGGGCCGGCTCAAACCAAATGGGGGCCTGAGGTCAAATAAATTATTAGGCTTTTTTATATAAAATATTGAAAATTATTAAATTTAATATAAAATATTCAAAGTTTCCATTAATTATTTTCTATGAGGCACTCATACATGACATCAAGCCCCATTACTAGAATAATTAAGACATTTATAAGACATTTTTTTTCTCTTTGTAAAGTTCAAAAATATCTAAAAATAGGAGGCCTAAAAGAAATATATCAGTCCACTTGAGATAAAAAAAAATATGAAAAAATTGCATCTTGTTATTTTTTTAGCTTAGTTGTCTTCTTATTTTTGAATAATCTATAACAAAATAAATAAATAAAAAATTATTTTTAATCTTTATGGGGCCTTAGCTCAGGGTGAGGCCTTAGGCCACAACCTAACTTGCCTTACCCTTGAACCGGCCCTGAGTTTCCCCTTCTGCTTGATACAAAGTTCACCCCGTTCCATGAACATAGAATCACCTTGAAAATGGCATATCTGTTATTCCTTGCATGGTTCGAAGTTAGACAAAATAAAGGGTAACTCCCCCCCCCCCCCAAGGAGTATTTTTCTCTCTGTCAAAAATATGCATGCCTAAGGACATCTTTCTGTAGTTCATTAGGCTCATTTTCTTGTGTTGTTGTGTCATGTTTTTTTTCCCTTTGGCATCGATAAACTTGAAGGACTACCTGGCCAGAAGTCCTGTGGTAATAGGGTTGTTAGTGAAACCCACCTAGAATGCAGGCAGAGGCAGGCTACGAACTAGATTCATGTGCATTTTCCCGGCGTTCTTTAGATATGGCATGGCCGAAAGAAAACTGTGGGGTTGCACCTATAGGGATTTATGCAAGAAAAGGAAAGAAGAGAGAGAGAGAGAGAGAGAGAGAGAGAGAGAGAGAGAGAGATTTGTAGTTAATTATGAAGTCACATGGGTGCATGTGAATCATGGGGTAAGTAGAAAGGAAGAAATCAATGAAAGCAACACAGAAAATGTGATTTGTTTGACAGGCAAGCCTACAATGCAACAACATATGTGGTTCATTTTGATTCAACCAATATCATGACCAATTTGGCTCCCAAAACCCTTTTTGATAGGGATGCCACTCGACCTCTTATTTGTCTCGATCCAAAAGTTTGACAGCTGGGGCAGTCGAGGCTGGCGCACGTGCTAGCCCTTAAAATTGGGGGAAAAAAGAAGAAAAGGGTTTCTCTTAGGGTGACCATTTCTAACTCCAAAATGGTGGGGTTGGTCCCCCAAAATGCCTTTGTCTTGGTTTAATAATGTTAAACTCTTAGAACAATCTAGCTGAAGCTTCAAAAAGCCAACAAAATTTCCTTTTTTCTTAATTTGACAACGTGATGGTTTTTTGTTACCCACATGCAAGCCATTGTTATGCGGGGGGGTCAGTGCACTTGAAATTGTAGGGCCTCTAAGGCACATGATGTGAGGCTGCCTTTCATACGACCAATTTGGCCTATGCGCTAACTTTTGGGCTGTGGGGTTAAAATATCCCCCAAAACTAGCAATTTTTTCGTATCTTAGAAATATCCAAATCTACAGAGGATCTCTCCCTCTCCAACTTTCACTTTCACCTTCACTTTCTCTTTCTCTTTCTCTTTCTCTTTCTCTTTCTCCCCATGCTGAACTGTTGAGATAAAGTTAATCACATTGTGTACTTCATTGTGTTGGAAAGTCTTGCCCTTTTGAAACCTTACCTTAATTCCTTATTAGGATGTTCTGATCCAAATTTTCGGCAGGAACTCATAAATGCCAAGCTACTTAGACTCTGGGTTACACTTTGCCTTGCATTGGGAATGTTCAAAATTCATTCATTCCGAATTAAGCATGCCAATAGACACCCCCTTTTTTCAAAAAGTCTAGAGAGAGAAGGTCCTCCTCTCTAGACTCTCCCTTCTTCTCTCTTCTGTGACCCCCCCTTCCGGCTTTCCCCTTCCTCTGGGCGACAGGAAGAGTTTCTCCTCCTCCTCCCGTCCACCCCTCCTAGTTGGTCGTCGGCCGATAGTAGTTGTTTCTTTGTGCTTTTTTACTTTTAATAAGCGTGGTGGTTTCGTCTCATGGGTTTAGCTCTGGTGGATGTTTCTCGGCATTGACAGGGTGTTTTCCGGCGAGCATGAACCTCTTGGTCTGTTGCAACGGCTCCAGCTTTTCAACGTCCTCCCCGTCCGGCAGCGCACCTCCGGTGTTTGGCTATCCACACGCCCCTCTTGAGGAGCGAAGATCTGACAAGCTTGGCCGGCTTTGCCTCCTTTTTAGCCGAGATACTTCTCTGTGGGTGCTTTTGCTGCAAGTGCTGGCCCAATTCCTCCTCAGGCAACGGTTTCTACCGTTTTCGGCATGGTAGAGTTGTGCCCTGGGTCTGTGAACCCAGGTTGTTCTCCCGAGTTGTTCTTGTGGGTCTGTTGACCTGATTGTTCTGGGCCTTTATGGCCTTATGGTTTGTATCCCTTGGATGGTTCTAAATTTGGTACTTGTAATCTTCACCTTTGCTTAAAAAAAAAAAAATGCCAATAGACTGCATTATAGGTGTGTCTGTGTAGCTGATTGCTAGGCAGGAATGAGACATTAAAATCTGACTGCCATACCATGTCAGGAAACAGCCTACAGTCTGGACTGGAAAAAACCAGGCCTTGCTTTCTGAGAAGAAGCAATAGGAATGGGCTCTGCACTGCAACTGGTTGGCATGGGGAAAATAATAGTCCTATTTTACTGAAGAATAGGGTCTACCTTTTGGCAAAGAAGATAACTACCACTACAGAAAGTACAGCCTGAACATGATTTTTAACGAATAATAGAGCCATTCCTGTATACTTTCATTGTCATTTAGCTTTTTGGATGCCCCTTTAACAAATCTTGCAATTTGGAATGCTTGTAAACATGCAATGCACTGTCCATGGAGCCCCTCCTTTGAGCCCACGCACATATTTGAAACACTCTCTCTCTCTCCATTTGCTTGTAATTTTGAACATAGAAATCTCGCCCTTATCCCACGGTATAATGCACAAGCTTTGGACCCAAAGTTATTAGTCCTCCAATTCAGCCAAAAGCGTATAGATTAACCCAGAAATGGTGTCGACACCAAAAGAACCAAGACAATGGCTTATTGGTGCTCTTTTTTTGGTCAAATAAAGAGACCAAATGAACTCACTGGTAAATAAATTTTCCGGCCAAACTCTGCCAATTGGCCCCTCACAATTACAATTCCAAACAGAACTCAAAAGTTTATCGTGCAGTCACACCTCCTGTTTGAAGAGAATCAAATTAGGTAGCATGTGCATGTGCAATTCGACTAAAGAATTAAGTTATTTAAAAAAAGAAAAAGAAAAATGGGGAGGATAGTGGAGCTGCAAAGGAAGCAAAGGAACAAAAAGTCATGTACATGATGGAATACATGAATTTATAAATCCATAAAACAATATTTAAAAAAAGAAACAAAAAAATAAGAACACCTGGCACGGTAAAGCCAAGGCCTTACAAATGAGAGCTGGGGCCGAGCCGATCGACCGGCGCACCGGTGAAGAGCTCGGTGAGCGCAGTCATGGCTCGGACCTGCATCTCCAACGCGGCAATGTAATCGGTCGCTTCTTCCAGTAGGTTTGGGAACGAGACCTTCCGGCAACCCGGTACCAACCGGCCCAGGACCTTCACTTTCTTCTGCACAGCCGGTAAATACATCTTCCTCTCCGGCCTCTTCAGCCGGCTGTATCCGGTCCCCTTCGCTGGCTTCGCCTTCCTGTGCTTCCTGCTGTTAGCCAGTCTCGAACTGAGTCGACTCGCCAGAATCGCCCGGCTCCACCGGGTTCTCCCCTTGGCCGCCACGGCCATAACCCGGTCCGCCGCGTACCGGATTTCCCGGCCGCTGGATGACTTACTCGTTGGCAAGGAATTCTGGCGGACGTGACGGAGAGCCTCGACAAGCTTTGTGGAGTAGATCCTCTGCTGCGATTCCGATTTCCATCTGGTTTCGGTATTTTGATCTCGCAGCTCGTCACCAGTTTTCCTCCGCTTCTTTCGCTCCGAATCTTCTAAATTCAAGACCGAGATCGAAGGCGCCATAGAAGAGCAATCCAACAGAAACCTTGTGATGCGAGAGAGTTATGCAGTATGATTCTATATACCTGCGTATCACAAAGACAACAAACACCAACTCAGAAACAAAATTCAAGAGCTCTGTAGGCGAGGGTAAAAACTGTTACGGTTTGATTCATTCAACATCGACATATATATCGCTCTATATCATACTCCCATGGAAGAAAGGCTGTACCACTAAACTAGGATTCTGAAAACACGAAATTTACAAAATGGATGTCTCTGTATTGTATCTGTAAGCGATATCATTATATAGTACATACCTTTGGAGGAGGAGGAGGAGGATAATTAAGGAGAGAAGATCAACGCCGTGTCGAAAATGAGAGGCTTTCGGTCCTTTGAATGGTTTGTTGCTGTAGAGGTTTTACACATTCTTGTAAGCTAACACGGAGGGTGCGAGAGAGAAAGAGGGTATTGGTAGGAAAGGAAGGTGAGGGGGAAGGGGGAGACTTTAAAAGCAATCACGGGGAACCACGCGTCCTTTACCTTAATCACATTGCATTTGTCTTTGCCTCCCCATTTTCGTGCGCCGAGGTTCTCTCTTTTTTATTCCAATCTTTTCTTTTTCATTTTCATTTTCTTTTCTCTCCTCATTTTCCTTTGCAAAATTTAATTTACAACTCAGGCCCTCGAAGAATTATGTATTTAAATTGATATTTGTGATTACAAGATTGCGTTGTTTAACTTTACAAATAGAAGACAGGAAGGTTTTAGTAATTTATATGAATTTTGGAAATTTTGGTGGCTAAGAAGTAATTGGGTAAATGAATAAATACAATTTTTGACATATTTTTTTATAACAAGAGAAATTTGTAGTTCCAATATTTATAAGTTTATACGATGAATTTGGTAGAGTTAGGAACACGACGATGATTGTGTTGAACTCAACTCGTGCGTATATTGGGTCAGATTCGTTCGAGTTCGGTGCACATGAATGGATGTCCGAATTTCTCTCGTTACCTAAAAAAATAATCCAAGTATCATCTAAGTTGGGAGATATGTTTAAAGTAGATCAAATTCAAACATTTCAAGCATGATATTTTACTCGTAAGCATCCAGTCACACCCTATGGGCGGTCTCCTAGACGAGTTTATAATTTAAAATATTGATTGCACTTTTAAGTCAAGTTTATGAATGTTTATTTAATTTCTCACTACTTTCTAATTCTAGACATGTTTATTGAAATTTTGATGAATCCATTAATTTAGAAAACAAAAATTATTTCGGAGTAACGTAAACCAAAGAAAATAATTTGGGTTTTGGTTTTGGTTAGTGTAATGATTCATTCTTCAAAGCTCATAATAGTGTTGCAGTTGCTTTAGTCCGGGGATTATATTGTTTAGGTGATTATCATATAGGTCCATATATAGCCAATGATATGGACTTGGATCCTATCGATAAAGGCAAAAAAAAAAAAAAAGAGTGACGAATTATCGACCAAATTATAAATTTAGGTTGTGTTTGTGTTGTAATATTTTTGGTATGAGAATATGTGTTGGTATTGGGTTTAGTGAAAATGTGAAGAGAGGAGTAATTTTTTTATATTTTTTGTAATTTTTTATATTTTTTGATAGGAGAGAGAGAGATTATATTGGATTATTTTATTAGGAGTGAGATAATATTTTGGGGATAATTATGTTGGCAAATGCAGCCTTAGAAGAAGCTTAACACTGACGTTTTAATTTAATAATGCTAAATTGACTAGTAGACTAGTTTGTAACGATTAAAAGAGACATTGCATTGATCTAGCTGCTGATTGCCTCACCCACGAGCAAATGATCCATCTTGAATTGATTGAACAACTTGCCCAATTAACATAAATCTCCCAATATGATATATATATTCAAAAACACCCCCACTTCAAATAAAATTAAAAAGATAAAGAGTAAAATATTAATTTTAAAGATAAATATATGTTACACCTTCAAATTATGAAGGTCTTAACACTTTACACTTTAAACTATTATTTTTATCACATTATACCCACTAAGTATTAATTTACAATTTTACTCCTATAAGATGACACTCATAGAAAATTATACTCATAATTGTTATTTACTTGATACAAAATTAATTTTTATTATAATTGATTAAAAAAATTAACTGACTGTTGTAAAGTGTATCTCTGCCTTATTTTTAATTGTTTACTTTGAAGATAAACATTCACCAAATTGAAATTAAATAGAAAACAACCCTTGATCAAGTTGTTTACCGGGACTGCGATCTTGCAGGTGGCATGTTAATTCAATCATATTGCCTTGTAGGGCTGTCCAATGGCCGGACCGGGCCGGTTCGGTCCGGCCGGCCAAACCGGTATCTACAAATAGCCCTCATACCGAACCGGTCATTCTAATAGAATTGGTCCGGTCCGGTCCCCGGTTTCACCGATCCGGGTTGGCCGGTTTGGGTCATGCCATTTTGAGCCTTTTTTTGGTTTGTGCCTCTAAGCTTTTTTATTTTTTTTTTATGTTTTTTTGGTTTTTTTTACCGGTAAGGATCGGTTTAGAGTGGTATACTCCGGTCCTGTTACGATTTTTCATATAAGTAACCCGGAACCGACCGATCCGATTCTCTGAATTGGCCAAAACCGGTTCGATTTCGGTCCGAGTTGGTTGGTTTTTTTGAACAACCCTATTGCCTTGAACACAAAATTAAGTAAATAATAATAATAACAAATGATAAAGGTTGATTGAAAAGTCAACAAAAAGGGCTAAAATTTCATTTGATGCAACACAACAATTTAAGAAGGGACTTAAGGAAGTGTTTGGTTTGTTAATGTTTCGAGGGGAACATCAAGTACGTCTATGAAACATTTCTTCTTGTCTCTTCACAGCATGGAAAAAGTGGATCGGGATCCTCACCCGAATTGCAGAGCAATTCCGGAGAAAGAGTGACAGAGAGAGATGAGTCTCGTCCGGGACCCACACTTGCTCGAGCAAATGAGTCCTGTTTGGACAGGTGTAAGTACGAGCGGGACCCACCTCTCTCTATCCTCTCTCTCTCATCAATTGCAGAGATACCCGTCCGGAAAAAGCATTCAAAATGTGACAGTTGGAGGAGGTGAAAACTTTTACTCCACCCCTTAGGTTTTCACAGAGCATGGCCGTAAACGACCAAACAAAAACTGACATGCCAGCCTATTAGATTTCCACCTTACTTTAGAAATAAAATTTTATCACCGAGTTTACTGCAGTAAATGTAGATTCATGAATCGTTTTTGTCATATTTTATCCTAATTTATTTTTAGATGATGATATTCTTGTGAATAAACGACGTCATTTTATTAAAAATATAAAAAATAATTAATAAATTGAATGTAATAAAAATAATAATGTTAGATATAAAATATAAAACCTCTAATAATTAAAAAGTGCAATATATATATATATATATATATATATAAATATATATATTCACCTTATGGAGGAAATGCATTCTATGTACAATGTGCGTGGTTTTGCTATCTTTCTCGAACGGTGTCGGACAGAAATCCATAAAAACTAGGATTATGAATATTTAATTGGTGGATGACGTGGAAATGTCTTATTCGGTAACAGAGTATGCGTTGGCTTCTTCGAATTGGCAATTCGGCAATGGGGCCGATGGAATTTGTTTTTATGCTGACCAATGATTAGTGGTGATGCACCAAAATATAAATTCCAGATAGAGAAAAATGAAAGCAAGTGGTTGTTTTTCGTGGCACTTTCCATCATATGGGCCTCTCTTTTGTTTTTCTCGTTGGAGCCATTTGGACTCACCCCACTTTAGGGATGTGGCCAGTTTTGTTCCACCTTGCCTCCCCTGACTCTCCCCCGACTCTCCCCCTGCAATTTTCCTGCTCCCCCCGCCCTCTCTCCAAAACCCTGTACAAATTTGTTCTTTTCCTCCAAAATTTCTCAACCTCAACTTCTCTCCTTCCTTGTGGGTCCTCTAAATTCACTCGGCAATTAGGTTTTCTGCTGCCTTGTAATTACTGAACAATACAAGTTTTTTTTAAAAAATATAGGCCCCTAATAATTGGGTGTCCGCAAAATCAGCAGAAGAAGAGGAACAATCATGTTTGATATCGTAGCTAGAAGGGATACAATAGAGCTTGTAAGATTTGGATAAGCCTCATTGCCAATTGCATGCCAGAGAGTTTGCCTCCTTGGATGAGACAGCCTTCTGTGTTAGAAAGAGTCAATCTAAGGCTAAAATATACCGACATGAGGTCCAAACAAAGGATAAGAAAAGAGGAAGATTACTCAACCCACAAGAAAAGAAACATGAAATATTTGACCCCCCTCTCTCTCTCTCTCTCAATTATAGATTGCTCTGAGTGACCTAAAACTTATGCAGGAATTTAAAAAGTTATCTTGGTAAGGAAAGAGTTTGATCTGAAGAGACGAGTTACATGCATTTGCAGATTTGAAAGTTATAAAAAGTCAGAAAGTAAGATTTACTTTGAATTAAAATAATGAAAAAGGGGTCTACTCAATGAGCAATCTTTTGCTTCTCTGATTGACCATTTATGTCACTCTTGAAGAAATGCGCTTTCCAATGAAAAAATCTCGTCTCGTTTATCCCCTTCACTTAACCTCTCCTATGAAGCAAAAAAAAAAAACCAATTAGCTTCCACTTGGGTCCCCCTAACAATGGTTTTTGAATAAAATAGGATTTCAGTTTTCTCCTATTAATAATTATTTATGAATGCTTGAACTTTGACATATAAACCGCCCCATTGTTTCGTCTGTCACGGATATCATATGTATAATATTTAGTTTATAAATTGTTGGGTTGATGATGATTCTGTCATTATCGATCCAGCAGAATTTCCAAGAAGGAAAGCAAACCCCATTGGTGGTGTCTAAAAATTCATGATACCCACTTCATTTTAGACCCATATAAATTTGGTCCAAGCTCCTGCCATGGGGCATGGACAATAGATAAGGAACAAAGCCAGTGCTTAACAGCACTTTGAAAGGTGCATTATTGCGCAAAATGCTTGGACAAACATGTTGGGAAAGGAGATAAAAAAGATGGGATTCGGTGGAGCAGCAGACACCATTTTGTGCCGCCAACTTCTTGATTATTCTAATGGTTTGGAGTGTTTAAGATCAATGAATTCCTCTCCCGCATGCTCTGATTGGAGTTTGTTTAAAGATTGTCTCTCTGTCTTAATACTTTATTTCTTTGCTGCTAAGCGTATAGGGGGCTAATCTACTCATTGCATTAAGAGAACAAAGTATAATCCCAAATAATTGAGCCCTCTGGCATCGTTTAATCAATTAGAGACAAAGTGCGCACGAGTGTGTCTGTTTGCCTTGGTAAGCAATCCATCCCTTGCTTATCCTTAGGAAAGTGATGATAATCCTTCGATACTTTATTAATGAGACAACACTAATAATGGTGCGAATATGAAAATGCAATGGAGAGAGTCAGCAGAAAGGCAGCCGATGGAGGCCCTTTTACACACAAAAAATGACGATTGTTCGTTGGACAATCATTAGGACAAAACATGTATTCTGGGCCTGCCTGCAACAAACCTAAGGAGGTCATGAAGTCATCAAGTACTTTTCCAAGTTTTGGTTTTTGTGACCATATAGATTACCCAAGATTAACCAAGAAAAAAATTACACAGCATTAAATGGACATGATCATCTTCAATTTACTGTCTAATTAAATGATGCATTATGATCTCATAGCATTCAATGCTACATTTATATAGTGTCTATCTCATCTATTTGTGCGTCCTGGTCGTAATCAGAAGCGGAATATTTGCTTCAACATGATTTGATCTATCGGAAGTAATTATAGAATTGGTGGGCGTTACCAATATAACGCTGGAAAAAAAAAAACTAAGATGTTCATGCTTGCTCGACATCTTATTTCACAAAAGTGAGTCCTACAGAGAAGTGCTGAACAGAGTGTGGATTCATTTTGCCGCTATCAATATTCTGATTCCTATAACTCTAGTGAAAGAATATCAATATGATAACTAGACGGCTGCATCCAATTGAATGTAGTTTTCGTGACACAAATATGAACAAAAAAAGAGTAAAGGATCTTACGACATGCTTGCGACTTTGCGTGGTGTTTGTCTCATCGGGCATTTGGTAGCTGTAAGGTGCTTGCTGGAGTTTTGGGCTTCACAGAATAGGCAAGCGCTATTTCTGCTGGGGCAGCTTCTGGATTTGCTTCTTGGAAGGGTACCTCAAATGACAGAGATTGGTACAGACAGAGCTCATCTTCCTTGCAATAGTAAAGATGTGAAGACAAGCCACAATCTTATTTTATACCCAAAATTAACTAATTTTGACATTGACTGGAACTCCGTGTTGATTTTGTTTTTTTTCCCCTATTTAAGTTTTTGATCCTTATCTGCTTATCATCTAAGTATCCAGTCATTTCTAATGGTCAGGCCAACTATATTCTGCCAAGGAGGAATAGAAACGCATATAGGCACCATTTTTTTCTTCAGTGTCTCTCCTAGAAACTTCTGCTTAGACTTTTGCGAGCTAAGGGTAGCTTCAAGTTAATTTCAGAGAGCAATTGGTCCAGGACGGCAGGACGAACACAACTTCACCTTAACTCTTTTGTGCTAAACTCTTTCAAGGTTTTTATGTTAGTTTTTAGCATAAGACAATTGTATAAACCCCTCAATGTGCTTAATAGTGAGGCCTCTGAAACCAGAATCACAAGATCTCCGGAGCTGCATGCAGCTTCTAGAGTTTGTCTTGGTTGTCAAAAAGGAATGTTGGTCATCAGATTTCCCTTTAGTGCCATGCCAGCATTGAGGAATTTCAATGAAGCAGAATCGTGTAGAAACAAAGTTGAACATATATTGGAAGTTATCTTGCAATAGTTCAAAGAACGGTTATTTCTTTGCAGACTGTCAAAATGTACAACCCAAAAAATCAGGCATACCTTGCAGTTTATTCTGCCCAGTGAAGCTGGAGGGGAGGATCTCCTAAAATGAAGTATTGCAGATCCTTCTGGATTAAGATATCCATCCGTGGGAGCAATAATCACTGAATTTTCAGGTTCACTTTCAACATTAAATTTACTACGTGCTTCCTGCTTTGCAATTATGAGGCAACAAGTTAAAGAGAGCGTACAGGATTGAGATTATACCAAGGAAAAAAAATTCACTTCTAGAACATGATGGGATTTAAGATAACAGCACCATTGTGATATAAACTAAGGCAGTTTCTCTCAACTGCATTGATTTCCACATTGGCTGCCTCGGATATTGGGAATTACTTAAAGGAAAAACAAGGCAAAGTTGGTTTTATGATTATCTTTCACTCGAGAGAAAGTCATAAAAGAATTACGTTGAAAAATCAGATATCATTATGCCTTCATCTCTCACGTTCTTGCACCTTTCAAAACTTCTTTCTGATCGGTTAACAGTCCTTGTATATGTAGCACAAAGCCAATCATAACAGTTATACCATATAAGTGAAACGGGCATGGTACTAGATGCAATCAGTTTTACGTTTCTCAAGATAGACACACTCCACAAATTTTTAGTTTGTTAAATAAAATGACAGGAATTAGTCACCATACACAGAACCAAACAGGCTGAAGCAAATTTTTCTGACAATTATGGTCAGTATGAGAAGTCTTCAAAAAAAAAGTTATTTACAACAGATGCATGAAGACAAATGCATGGAATGCCACATTGAAATATCATTTAGGTTAGCATTTTTAAGACAAAAAAACAATGCATTTGGTACAAGAACAGACAGCTGGCTTTTAATGTATCAATGAGAAAATTTATTAATGTGTACAATGTGACAAAAGAAAGATTGTTCGTCCCATATGCAAGTGGAATTTAAGAAGAACCATATCCCAGAAAAGCATAACAGGAAAGACCATTTCTATTAATGTGTACAATGTGACAAAAATCTACAGCTTGTGAAATTTTCAATGGAACAACATCAAGCATCTGTGAAACCAAAGTAAAAACATTTAACAGATCACAAAAGGAATACACAGCCCCTAGTTAGATAGAAGTGGAAGGAATGCTGGACTTCATAAGCTGAATGAGTGAAGATGTTGGGTACCGAAAGAAGGGAGCCTAGTGGCTTTAGTACTCAAACACCCTATATACTATGAATCATCAAGCCTACACTTGTACGAAGTGCTGGACAAGGAGCTTACCGGGTGAGTGATGCCATAGCGTAACACAGCATTGCGAATAGCTTCTAAATCTTGGGGTAAACTCATAGTTAGCCCCCTATGTTTGGGTAAAAATCATAGTTAGCCCCATATTTTTGAATCCAACAATTTGATACCCATAACTTTCAAAACCTATCAATCTTCGCCCCCCGTCTAAATTAGAAGTTAAATCCGACGGAAAAGCATGAAAAATGACCAAAATGCCCCTCCAAAATAAAATTACTAAAAAAAATAAAAATAATTCATTAAAAATAAAAAAAGATATTTTTCAAAAATTAATATTTTTCAAAAATTAATATTTTTTAAATAAAACTATATTGAAAATCTATTTCAATAATATATTTATTTAAATTTATTTCTTAAATTTATATTTTATTTTATTTTATTTTAAATTTTAGCTTTGGAGGGGCATTTCGGTCATTTTGTATGAATTTCCATCGGACTTAACACCTGATTTAGACGGGGGGCTAAGTTTGATAGGTTGTGAAAGTTATGGGTATCAAATTGTTGGATTCAAAAATATGGGGCTAACTATGATTTTTGCCCAAACATAGGGGGCTAACTATGAGTTTACCCCCTAAATCTTTCTCATTGTCAAACTTTGCAGAGTGTACTCCCACTACTGTGAACTGCATAAGCATGAACATATGTAAAAGAATCATTTAAGAACTTTAGATATTTGGCAATCAGAAACTTAATCAGCTAACCAATCATTACTGAAATGGAGCAATGTTGGAAATACATGAAAAAGGTATTCATGCAATACAAATATAAAGCATGTAATTTGTTCCTTTCTCTTCCAGTTATGGGAAAAACTTTGATGTAACTTTACCTAGTGATATGGGAAGTGATGTCTCATAATCTATAGAAATATGACCATACACATTGTGAGATGCGTAATACTACTACAAAGCTAAATTACGCAGGGTTACAACAGAAATCTTTTGCTATTGCTAGGATAATGTGAACTTTAAGAATGTGAGAGATACTTGGTTGGAAGCTCTCCACAACTCCACCAAGTTCCCATACACTGCGCTACCTCTGTCTCTCTCTCATTCCCAACCATCAAAAATTGAAATTTTCCTTGTCTTGAAACATTACACTTTAGATTTAGATGTACTAGCACTTGCTTGTTCATACTTGAAAATGTGAATGAGCATGTACCCATTGACAACAATGACTAAAACAGTGAGGTGATTCAGAAAAACCACAAAACGTTCAAAATATAACCTAAGCTTTGACACATTCCATGAGAAAAGCATCTCGCTTTATCTTCTCTCTCTATCTTTCTAGCCCATTTTTCTACTCATGGTTCACTACCTCAACAGAAGGAACCAATAAATATTGCTCTCATAAAAGGAGAAAGAAAACATGCTTCTTTCAAAAACTACCGTCACTCCTACAAAGAGTGTGTTCTTTTGGGCATTTGCAAGCATTAACAGGACTGTTCCGGTATCAAACTTCTGAGCAGTGAAGCAATAGTGTCTCAAAGGAACTAAAAGAGCAATCACATTCACCATACAAAGAATTCAATTAGAGAAAATAGAATCTCGTTATTTACTTATGAGTAATTTGATAAAAGCAGAAGTTAATTTGAGATTGCCAAAAGATTGAATTATCTATTTTTTTATTTCCTTTTCATTTTTCTGGTCCAACAGATTGAAATATCTAAAACAAAAGAAACAACATACCGGCATATCCTTGTACTTTTTCTCCAAAAACTCTAGATCGGCAACACGTGCATACAATTTATACAGCAATAGGTACAGAAATCCAGCAGAACCACTCGATACTAAAGCCGCACATTAATCTCACCAGAAGAAAACAACTAAAAGAGACTTTACTCTGCGAAACTGAAGGGGGGCCGTATTCAGCCAATCAAGTTTAGATGGAAATTCTGGCACAGTTGGAGAAGTTCCCCTTACTTAGTGAAAGACAATTCACACTAAACACATCAACTTTAATGTTGTGGAATGTAAAAATGAGGAAATATAGTATATGAATGTGAAGAATGTTACAATCTGCAAAATACATTTTTAACAGGGAAGTGAGGAAATGCTTACTTGGTTTCCAGATCAGAGATGTAGTTGACAAATTGTTGGATTCTGTCGAATCTTGATTCACCTGTTAGAAATAAACTACAGTAAGTTTGCCATTTTTGCTTCTGCAGGGATCTATAATAAGGCAGGGATAGAAACAGATAACACAATCAAGAAAACCATAGATTTCAAGATTATCTAGTTCATGCAGGACATGTATTGGTACCTGCATTTGGCTCCAAAGATGGCTGTTTGACGCCAAATAACAGATTCCAGATAGCTTTTGGGGATGCATATTGCATCGCCTGCTAGGGCATGCAAGTTTTATATTTTTATTAAACAACTCAAATAATGAGCAAAGAATAAAAGCCTAAAACATCTGCTTTGCATATTTGGATGCAAGGGTGCAATGGAACACGAATTTACATATACCTAAGTAGTCTTTTGCATTAATTTTTATGAAGTCACTTATACCTTCCAGTTTGTAATGGTAAAAAGGAGACAAGAAATTGCAACACCCAAGCTTCCATATTTGACAATATCTCGCTGAAAAACCCTGCAACCTGTCCAAAAATTATTTCCGCATCCTCAAGCTAAAGTTGCTAAAAGAATACTCTGTTGGTTTTGGTAATTAAGGGAAATGGGAAAGAGATACTCTCAAGTTGATAAGTTTCACTACCTATTGATGAGATGTAAGTTCATTACGTTATCTAGTAAAGATAGACAGCACGAATTGACTTGAGTTCCAGTTATAAAGGAAAGTTACATGCCAAACAATATTCAAAGTCCAAACATGCCAGAAAACCTCCTCATGTTTCTGATTCAGTTCTCTATACCAACTACTATACAGTAAAATGACATATTTCTTTATGTGCTCACAGTCCTTGTTTATCTAGAAGGGATTTTTTTTCATCTGTTCCAAAGAGCTAAGAGAGAAAGGGGGAGAGAGAATACTCATAGAGAGGGTTTCAATTCACTTTTGAAATTAGATCGGGATTGTGACATGACCTTATGCATGAATAGGTTTTGAAAAAAGCAATAAAAGATGAGACTGAAGGATTAGGGACACTTTGAAAACCAGATCTTTGTCATGAGCATACCAGAGTGAAGCAAGGGGTCTTTCGTGTGTAAAATTTAAGGTTTCTATTTCAGTTATGAAAAAGATTCATGTGAAGGATCCCAGCTAGTGTTGAATAACGTGTGGTTGAGCTCAGTTGAGAATTTCAATTTCAGTTTGGTTGCATTTTGTCTTGGCCCTCATTATCAGTATCATTCCTCCATATCCTAATTCAGAAAAAAATGATTTATTGGCTAAAAAAAAAGTATAAAGATCCAAGCATAAGCAGATACAGAACAGGAATTACCCCCCAATAGGGAAATTCCCACCATTGGAAGAATATCTATCCTGGATTGAGCCATTATCCGTCCTTCCTGGGAGTACTGCAGGTGAGGTTTGTGCAGAAGTAGACAAAAACTGATTTCCCTGTATCTTCTCATCTGTAATGCCATGTCTTCATGAGTCCTCAAGAGGCAGAAACTTTGGATATTTAAGTATCACCCAAAGAAAAAAAAAATGCTAGGAGAATGATATAGCTATTGTTCAGGATCTTATCAAACCAACAGATAGAAGGTTCTTAAACCAAGTAACTGGCGTAAAGGATGCACTTTGCAATAAAGGAGTCATTTCCAATACACAGGATATCTATGACAAGAAATTTGGCCTTTCTCATTTTCTTAAAAAACAGGACACTTATGCATAAGTGTAGCTTCAGCATTCTACATTAATGATTGGTACAAAATGACATTTGCAGCGTACTCTTGGGACTACATACTATAGCCATCAGAGCCACCACTGAGAATATCCTGAATTGATACATTTCCTATCTCTTTTCGGATTAGTGATGGAACAGCATTCTTTAGAGTTTCTTCTGACAATGTAGTTTTCACCGCAATACATCTGCAAGCACCAAAAAGAAACAATAATTTCTTCCAGTAATTAAGCACATTGGAGACAAACTTAAACTCAAGATGTGGAGACATGAGAACATTCTTTTGTACTTGATGTGAACATATAAGAACACAGCAATAAGACATTTACCTCATTTGAGCAGCTTTGGCAGCCTGAACTCCCGCCAGTGCATCTTCAATAACAATACACTAGGAAAGTATAGGTGTAAAATTTCTTCAATAATATACCAGTGAATTCACGGAAATATTACAATGCACAATGGCTAAAAACTATTTCTATCTGGAGAATTTGCCAATTTCCCGTTCACTACTAGAGACTCAATAAACACATGAATAACCTTGATTTTTAGGCCATGGCAAAAGCTGAGAGCAACTTTTTCTGAGTTATTTCGCAAGACATTCAAGAAAAGAAAAAAATTGTAGATGTCGGACCGTTGAGCCGTCATTCCTCTCAAAACTAATTGGTGTTAGGAGAGCGTCACTCAAATCTTTTATGGCATTCGACATCGTATCCTGTGTGCCTATTCTAAGAGCACTCGCAGAAAACAGAATTGTGAAACTCTAACGATCTCTCCCTCACGATGATGCTCCACAACTCAAACTCATGACTTCCTAGCTCTGATACCACTGGTCTTACCATTGAGCCACCGTTCCTCCAAAAACCAATTGGTATTAGGAGAGCGCCACTAAAGTCTTTTATGGCGTTCGACACCCAGCGAGCTTGTTCTAAGAGCGCTCGGAGGGAGCGGCATTGTGGAACTCCAACAGTAGAAATTATGGAAAAAGAAAAGAGGAGACAATAACTCTTTACTTACCCAAAAAAGAAGAAGAAGACAATAGCTCTTTGATGACAATAAATCTGCAGAATCTCCTAGTTTACCTCATTAGGCAGCACATTCAAAATCTTTGATGCAGCAAAGAAAATATCAGGAGCAGGCTTCAAATTCTCGAATGCATCTGCTGACACAATAGCGTCAAACCTGAAAGGAAGCCAAAAACAGTAAGAACCAAAAGTCTCACAAAGATGAAATTGATAGTGTACCCTTGAGTATTGGGTGGAATTTACATTTCAAACTATGAGTTTGGACTGATCTGATTTCTAAAGACATACTCATCCCCAACACCCCAATACTACAAAGGTGCTTACTCGCATGTTCTTTATGTGTTTGTGAAAGCATACATGATGATTATTCGTTGAGATTTCTACTCTTCAATATTGAAAGTTAAGTTAAGCATGAAGCTTAAAATAGAGAGGGTGGTGACACAATTCACAGAGCATGTTAGTATTTAGTGACAATTGCAGTAACATATGCATTATCAAAAGTACAAATTGGACACGGATGTAAGTAGCACCATCACGAAAATCTTAGAAGCACAGGCCACAATTAGATTGGCTTACATTGACAATGGTAAACCAGCGGCAGCAAGATTTGCATCAACCTTGATACGATCAGCACTAGATGCAACAGCAACTTTAAGGCCTTTACTTTTACACTGTTATACAGCAGCTGTGTATTATAGATCACTACGTGCAGCAACAGGGTAGTAAAATCATTTCATCCATAACAAATTGCCCATATACCTGAGTAACTACTTCGTTATGCATGCCAGGTGACGTACGATATCATTGAATTATTTTTAATTGAATACGTAAGCAAAAGGTCATAAATCAATTACCTTATCCAGATATATCTCAAAAAATCTCTTTTTTGCAGCCTCAGGATTGAATCCCTTAACTCCCTTAACAGAAGCAACTCCTCCTAAGAAGTTTGCTTCACCTGGTATTCGTATCCAAACAAAGATTTTTATTTCAAAAGTTTGCGCATTAGCAAATGAGAACATCGACTCGTCACTTCGACTAGTTGGCACAAAGCTACGGCAAAGTTTAAAACTCTGTGGTTCTCTCAGTTCAAATCCCACATAATAAAAACCTCAAACGCTTCTTGAGCACAACCACGCACTTTGCCATGAGGAATGGCAAGAAGGTATCAGCAGAAGAAGCCATTTAGCCACTTGCCCTTCTTTCTTCCAACAAATTATCGAGGTTAAAGGATTTATCAAATTTAGATGTCGGATAAACAATTTCTTAACTAAAAAAACAGCAACACAGTCTGAACAAATCACTAACCATATTTGCCCCTCGTTTTGCTTACGAATTCCATCATGACTAACAATGATTAAGCACTAGCCAATCGAAATGAATAGGATGTAACTTCTTTTTCATTACCAGTTCCCATGAATGGCACAAAATCCTCCACTGTTACTTCGACCCCCATCTCCGCGAACACGTCCACGGCGGCCCTTCTCAAGGGCTCTTCTCTGTTGGACAAAACTCCATCCATGTCAAACAACACTGCAGAAACTTCTCCCCACTTCCTCCCAGAAGCTTCTTTTTCAACATTCTTCTCCTCAACCTTCACACACGCTCTTACTGACATTTTTCTCAAAAAGCTAAGGCGTTTCGGTTGGTAATGGAAGAGATAGCTAGGGAGTAAGATGGGTCTCGGCCCTTTCGGGTTGGCAGAGAAGTGGAAAAGTGCTGTGCGGAGTGAGAAAGAAGAAGAAGAGGGAGGTGGTAGGAGTAGTTTCGAGTTCAAGGCCATGATCGGTGATAAAACTAAAACTAACTGATTCTGTCTGAGTGGGGAGGGAGTTCTGTTATATTGTGATATGCGGGGACGAAACTACCCTTTGATGTTCCCTACAATGCCTATACAGATGTTCTTAAAGACTCGACTACCTTTTCCCTTTTAAATCTTTGGGTATATAATCACTGCCTTTGGGTTGGTGACCGCTCAAGGGGCTGGATGGGCTGGACCAGTATGAGCCATATCCTTTCTGGGTTAAAGGTAAGATGTGAACCCAGCACCCCAATCAATTTGACCCTTTTAGGCAAAGGAGCAACTTTTTCATTAATTTTGGAGAAATTGATAATTTGGTTCCTAAATTTTAATACCTATTAAATTTACTCTTTTTTTATCACCTAATCCATATACGTGTCGTCGCACCTCCGTTTTCCTTTCTAATGGACTGCCCCACCACGTCGTCACCGTCTCCAGCTAAACTTCGGTTATGTTTGTGTTGAAAAATTTTTGGTATTGGGTTCAGTGAAAAAGTGAAGAGAGGTAATTTTTTATATTTTTTGATGGGAGAGAGATTATATTGTAGTATTTTATTGTGAGTTGGTAAAATATTTTGTGAAATTTTTGGTGCAAACGCACCCTTCATTAATTTTATACGTCATCTTCTCCTTCGCACGATCCTTTGCACTTCATCAAAAGGTATTCTCTGTTCATCTTTCAGCCCCATGAAAACGATTAAGAGGATAGACTGCATCAGATCGTGCAACAATCACGTCTCTCCATGGGCCCCATTCTCACCAAGATGACGTGGCTTCCTTCCTTCAACTCCTCTATTCTAACTCTGTCAATTTTTTTCCAACCGGTGCCAACTCCGAGCAAGTCGGATTTTTGGTGTTATCCGTAAAGGATTCCGGCTCGGCTTTTGATGTTGGAGTCGAGAATAATGGAAACGTTTCCAAGGAAAAAACCGAGGTCGAGTACCAAATTCTCAGGATTTTGGTGAACCCAGTGGTCGATTCGGGTTTAGGGTCTACATATCTGGCAGGTAATTCGAATTCCTTTGTTACTATGGGGTATTTGATTGCTTCTACTTTGTACTCTGTGAATTGGTTTGCTGTGAAAATTAAAGGAGGTGGTTTGAAGTCTGAGAGGCCGAGTTTGGTTTGCTTAGGAGGTAAAGTGTTTAAGAGTTACTCTGTTGTGTGTGCTTGTTGGAGTCCGCATTTGCTTGAGGAGAGTGTTGTTTTGTTAGAGAATGTTGCATTGTTCTTGTTTGATTTGGAGTCTTTTGTGAGAAATGGTTCGCCTAGTGTGCGTTCTAGGGGGAATAGGTTGCGAGTGTCCTGGGAGGATGATTTGAGTACTTCAGGGAATCGTAAATGGTTAGGCTAGGCTGTGAGTTTGGTTGGGATCCTAGAATTCTGATTGTTGCACGATCTGATGCAGTTTTTGTTGACCCGTTTGACTTTTTGGATGAAAGTTTTCAGTTTTTGTTTTGCTGACGCAAGTATCTATTTGAGTTGGAGAAACCGATAATGCGAGCTTCGTTGTTCTCATCCTCACTGCATAGAGAGCTCAATTTACGCACTATTTTGGATTGATGAAGGGAAAGAGAAGTTGGAGATGGTGATTGTCGTGAGAGAGAGACGGGTGGAAAGATGAGCAGGGACAACCTTTTGATGAAGTGCAAAGGATCTGCGAAGAAGAAGATGACGTGTTGGAGGTACACAAGAGCTTGATTAGGCTTGCTGACATGGATTAATAAAGCTGAACTGGAGAAAGTGATGATGTCTTGGTGCATTCTGTTAGAAAGATAAACGGAGTGACAGAGGCTTAAAAAGTTATAAGCATAGACTCAATGATAAAAAAAATAATAAAAGAAATAAACTTTGCTACTATATTGTCGAAGTAACTAAAATCTAGTGACCAAATTATTAATTTTCTTTATTTTTTACCGAAGCTAGATAAATTCCAAGATGGATAATTACATTAATGACATTATAGTTCTGTCATCATTCACTCACCATTGCAAGATTATCTGTCTGGCACATAGTGAGAGAAAACTGGATACTAGAAGTACCAGTAGTACACCCTGTAATGGTAACGTAAACAAGCAATAGGATGTAATGATAAATGTGTTGGGTTTATTCCTTCTATGTGAAGGAAAGCCCAATGTGGGTCTTTAATAAGGCCCAAAGCCCATTAGGGTTTTAACTTATAACCCTAAGGATGAGTTCTTTGAAAGTAGTACGGATTAAAAGAAGAGAAAGAAAAGAAAGAGGCAGTTTTTCTCTTTCACGCCCAGGTTTCATCAAAGGCTAGATCCCGCTTCGTATGTGGTCCGATCGAGCTGAAATTTGGAGGAGACGTTCACGACAAAAGGAGCTATCATATGAACGGTGAAGATCAGATTTTGAGCTCAGGAACAGTGGTTAGTACGCGTGAACAGTAACCACAAATTGTTGGTATTTTCTCTACGTTGTTTTTCCGTTGTATTTGCCAAGATTGATATCATCTTGAAGATCTGAGTTGTAGCCTCTAGTTGTGACTAGAGAAGACTTTGTGTACCCATTATTTGGTTTATAGTGGAGATTTGACTGGACTAGGTCCCGTGGTTTTTTCTTACTCACACCGGGGAAGTTTTCCACGTAAAAATTGCTTGTGTCGTTCTGGCTTGGTGTGATTGATTATCTTGAGATTATTTTTCAGTACATATAATTGTTGAGATTGCGCTCTATTTGCTTTCATATAGAGAGAAGAATTATTCCGCTGTTTTGTTTGTCGTTATCTCTCTCAACAAAGTGGTATCAGAGCTTGGTTGCAAAGTTGTTTGGTGGACAATTTGAGTTATGGAAGCAAATGTGAGTAGAATGGTTAACCTCAATGGTTCAAATTATCACATATGGAAGGAAAAAATGGAAGATCTTCTTTATGTAAAAGATTATTATCTACCGGTGTTTGCTACTGAAAAACCGGTTAACAAGTCCGATGTAGAATGAACTTTGTTGCATCGACATGTGTGTGGGTATATCAGGCAATGGGTAAATGACAATGTTTTGAATCATATTAGTGGGGAGACACATGCACGTTCTCTATGGAGTAAGCTTGAATAGTTGTATGCTAGAAAAACTGGAAATAATAAGATGTTTCTAATTAAGCAGATGATGGCTTTGAGATACCAGGATGAGACTCCCTTATCTGATCACTTGAATACATTCCAAGGAATTATTAATCAGTTAGCTGGAATGGGTATTAAGTTTGATGATGAGATACAGGGGTTATGGTTGCTTGGTTCATTACCGGACTCGTGGGAGACGCTCAGAACTTCTTTGTCCAACTCCGCTCCAGATGGTGTAATCACAATGGATATGACCAAGAGTTGTCTGTTAAACGAAGATATGAGAAGAAAATCACAAGGATCCTCTTCACAGTCAGAAGTCTTGGTTACAGAAAAGAGGGGGAGAAGCAAGAGCAGAGGTCCGAAGAACAGAGATAAAGGCAGAAGCAAGTCCAACAGGTTCTCTAATGTCAAGTGCTATCATTGCGGTAAAAAGGGACACATCAGAAAATATTGCAGGCAATTGAAAAAAGAATACAAGAATGAAATGAAAAATGAGACTGACAAAGATGGTGATGGTAGAGTTGCTACCACTACTCCTGCAGACTTCCTCATTATTTATGAAGATGAGGTGATTAATGTTGCATGCCATGAGACCAGTTGGGTAATTGACAGTGGTGCATCCATTCATGCTACATCTCGAATAGATTTATTTACATCCTATAGATCTGGTGATTATGGAACTGTAAAGATGGGTAATGATGGCTTGGTTAAAATCATTGGTGCTGGAGATGTGTATCTGGAGACGAACAATGGCACAAGATTGGTTCTTAAAAAGGTGAAACATATTCCTGACATTCATTTGAACTTGATTTCTGCAGGTCAACTTGATGATGATGGGTATTGTAGCACTTTCAGTGATGGTCAGTGGAAGCTTACTCGGGGTGCCATGGTTGTGGCTCGAGGTAAGAAGTTATCTGCGTTATACATTATGCAGGCAAAGATTTCCAACGACATTGTTAATGCGATGGAAACAGATGGTACAGTAGAACTATGGCACAAGAGGCTTGCTCACATGAGTGAGAAAGGATTAGCCATATTGGGGAAGAAAAGTCTACTATCTGGGTTGAAAAATACAGATCTGAAAAGGTGCAATCATTGTCTGTCAGGGAAGCAGAACATAGTCTCATTCAAGAATTCCTCTTCTTTGAGAAAGTCAGAGATATTGGATTTAGTGCATTCAGCTGTATGTGGCCCTATGAAGACAAGAACACTTGGTGACTCAAGCTATTTTGTAACCTTCATAGATGATCGTTCAAGGAAGTTATGGGTATATTTCTTGAAGACAAAAGATCAAGTGTTGGCTGTGTTCAAACAATTTCAAGCCCTAGTTGAGAGACAGATTCGGAAGAAGCTGAGGTGCATCCGTACAGATAACGGGGGAGAGTATTCTGGTCCTTTTGATGAGTATTGCAGACAACAGGGAATTCGACATCAAAAGACTACTCCCAAAACTCCCCAGTTGAATGGCATAGCTGAAAGGATGAACAGAACATTGGTGGAAAGAGTGAGATGCTTGCTTTCACAAGCAAATTTGCCAAGATCCTTTTGGGGCGAGGCGTTAAGTACAGTTGTTCATGTGTTGAATCTTACACATTGCGTTCCTCTATAGTTTGATGTACCAGACCGAGTTTGGACAGGTAAAGATGTTTCATACGATCATTTACGTGTATTTGGGTGTCTAGCCTTTGTGCATATTCCCAAAGATGAAAGATCCAAATTTGATGTGAAGACGCGACAATGCATATTCCTTGGTTACGGTCAAGATGAGTTTGGATACAGATTTTATGATCCAACTGAAAAGAAAGTTTTGAGAAGCAGAGATGTCGTGTTTGTCGAAGATCAGACTATTCAGGATATTCAGAAAGCAGAGAAATCTGTGTCTCAGAAAGGTGATAGTTTGATTGACATGGATTTAGTTCCATTGAAGAATTTTCCAACTCAGGTTGAGAATGATGTTCATGATGACCACTAGACTACAGGTGATGTGGATGTTCCCTTAGATGTTCAGACTGATGAGCAGTTGACAGTGCCAGAGATTCCGCCAGAGGTTTCATCCAGGAGGTCTACCAGAGATCGACATCCTTCCACTAAGTATTCAGCAGAACAATGTGTTATTGACTGACGGGGGAGAGCCCGAGTGTTTTGCAGAAGTTATGGAAGATGAACATAAGACAGACTGGGTTGAGGCCATGCAAGATGAGATGCAGTCGTTGCATGATAACCACACCTTTGAATTAGTGAAACTACCTAAAGGTAAAAGAGCCTTGAAGAACAAGTGGATTTACAGGGTGAAGCAAAGTGAGTTCACTTCACGGTCACGGTACAAGGCTAGATTGGTTGTCAAATGTTTCGGTCAGAGAAAGGTATTGATTTTGATGAAATATTCTCTCCAGTTGTAAAGATGTCTTCAATTCGTACTGTTCTAGGCCTAGCAGCTACTCTTGATTTAGAAATTGAGCAGATGGATGTGAAAACTGCCTTCCTTCATGGTGATTTGGAGGAAGAGATTTATATGGAACAACCAGAGGGTTTCAGAGTGAAAGGTAAAGATGATTACGTGTGCAAGCTGAAGAAAAGTCTATATGGGCTGAAGCAAGCACCAAGACAGTGGTATAAGAAGTTTGAGTCTGTTATGGTAGAGCGAGGCTACAAGAAGACAACTTCTGATCACTGTGTATTTGTTCAAAATTCTCTGATGATGATTTTATCATTTTACTGCTTTATGTGGATGACATGTTGATTATTGGTAGGAATGCTTTAAGGATCGACAAACTGAAGATGCAGTTGAGTAAGTCCTTTGCCATGAAGGACTTGGGACCAGCGAAGAAAATTCTTGGCATAAGAATCAGTCGTGACAGGAAAGATAAGAAGTTGTATTTGTCACAAGAGGAGTACATTGAGAAAGTGCTTCAGAGGTTTAATATAGACAACGCTAAAATGGTTAGTTCTCCTATTGCTACCCACTTCAGACTGAGCACCGAGCAATGTCCTTCTACAGATGAAGAAATGAAAGACATGGCAAGAGTTCCTTATGCCTCAGTAGTAGGAAGTTTGATGTATGCGATGGTTTGCACAAGACCAGATATAGCTCATGAAGTGGGTGTAGTTAGCCGATTCATGTCAAATCCGGGAAAGGATCATTGGAATGCTGTTAAGTGGATCATGAGATATCTTCGAGGCACTTCCAGTGTGAGACTTGGTTTTGGAATTGGACAACCATTACTAGTTGGCTACACAGATGCAGATATGGCAGGAGATGTGGATACTCGGAAGTCTACTTCGGGTTATCTAATCACTTTTGCAGGTGAGGCTATTGCTTGGCAATCAAGACTTTAGAAGTGTATTGCCCTTTCTACGACAGAGGCAGAACTTATTGCAGCAACAGAAGCTGCTAAAGAGTTGCTATGGACAAAGAAGTTCATGATAGAACTTGGTTTCAAGCAAAAAAGGTATGTGTTGTTTTGTGATAGCCAGAGTGCTATTCATCTTGCTAAGAATTCCAATTTTCATGCAAGATCGAAGCATATTGATATTCGATACCATTGGATCAGAGATGTGTAGAATGATAAATTACTGGAACTTGAGAAAGTTCACACTGACAATAATGGTGTTGATATGTTAACAAAAGCACTACCAAGACAGAAGCTTGAAGATTGTTGTTCGATTGCCAGGATGACGATTTCCTCCACATAGTCGGAAGAGGGAGATTTGTTGGGTTTATTCCTTCTATGTGAAGGAAAGCCCAATGGGGGTCTTTAATAAGGCCCAAAGCACATTAGGGTTTTAACTTATAATCCTAAGGATGAGTTCTTTGAAAGTAGTACGGATTAAAAGAAGAGAAAGAAAAGAAAGAGGCAGTTTTTCTCTTTCACGCCCAGGTATCATCAAAGGCTAGATCTCGCTTCGTCTGTGGTCCGATCGAGCTGAAATTTGGAGGAGACGTTCACGACACAAGGGGATATCATATGAACGGTGAAGATCAGATTTTGAGCTCAGGAACAGTGGTTAGTACGCGTGAACAGTAACCACAAATTGTTGGTATTTTCTCTACGTTGTTTTTCCGTTGTATTTGCCAATATTGATATCATCTTGAAGATCTGAGTTGTAGCCTCTAGTTGTGACTAGAGAAGACTTTGTGTACCCATTATTTGATTTATAGTGGAGATTTGACTGGACTAGGTCCCGTGGTTTTTTCTTCCTCACACCGGGGAAGTTTTCCACGTAAAAATTGTTTGTGTCATTCTGGCTTAGTGTGATTGATTATCTTGAGATTATTTTTCTGTACATATAATTGTTGAGATTGCGCTCTATTTGCTTTCATCTAGAGAGAAGAATTATTCCGCTGTTTTGTTTGTCGTTATCTCTCTCAACAAAATGATTTTATTTTTTTAAGTATTATAGAATCAATACTAAGAAAAAGCACAACAAAATGGGATCCAGACTCCAAAGGGAAAGTCTAAACTAGTGAAGGCCAAAAACCAGGCGGAATGGCCTATGATCCAGGCAAAATTGAGTCAAAACCGACTAATCATATCGGAAATTTGGTAACTGGTTCCGGGATTTCAGTACCCGCATGTTGGCAGATTTCGCCAATGACCGGAGCCAGAGGCGAATGCCATTTAGACAATATAGTTACCCACCCCTACTACTGAAAAAAAGCCCCATTACTTAGTGTGTTTAATACTTAGCCACACGTGCATTTGTCTTTCCAAAAGGGCAAAAAATTGTAATTTGTCCACTAAAAGTATAAATTTCTACTCTTCGTGCGTACATTCAAAATCTTACCTTAGCATTAATCATGATGAAGCAATGGCATTCCTTCTATAAAATCCTCTTATTGAGTTTAATATTCACCATCTCCATCAAATAGCAACAGAAAAAGAGTACAAGTTACTCAACAAGTTCAATAGCTTTTGGTTCATTTGAATGGTATTTGCATTGATAAAGTAGATTTTACTTTTGGTAGCTTTACTAATCAGAAAGTTCGTTTGCTGGTTTGAATGCAGGTTAATCATGAAGACAATACTTGTGGCTCTTACTACGACCGATCGAATATCTTCCCTTATTTAATTTTATAGGTCCGATCAGTACGACTGAGCAAAAGAAAAAGGGAGTATCCATCCGGACACCTCTGGATTCTTACTGTTGAGAATGAATCCCGACCCTCTGGAATTGGCTATAGGCTGGTATTTTGCGCTCTTTGATGTGCCTTCCACACTATTGAGCAATAAGTAAACCCCTGTTACTATGTGATAATTGTGAGTTTGTAGTTATGGCCTCCTGGTCCAGTACCTTTTTGCTAATTTAATTTGGACAGAAATAAGAGCCTTATATCTATAAGAACGTCTTTCCTTTGCACGCCTTTAAAAAGTGATAAAAGTTGATGTGGTAAAATCACCCTAAATTTACATGCAGAAAAAGAATCTCTCTTATTTGTATAGAAATTAATTTGAGAAACCTATACGTGATATAAGTACGTATCCCCTCGATATCATCCCGTGTACTAATTGTTGCAACTGGCAAAATCTGTACACAACTAGGAAGATTGAGATTTAAGGTTATCAACACCGCATGTTAATATTACAAATTAACTTGATTTCCCTCCCATATGGAAATCTCAATTGCGGTGAAGATTTTCGTTACTCATGAATTATATTAAGGGTTAATGACTAAAATAGTCCCTGGGTTTTATACCCTTTATTGATTTGGTCTCTGGGTTTTCAATTTGGTCAAAGTTCTTAGGTTATCATCATTTATCAATTTAGTTCTTCCGTCTCATCCGTGCACAGTCAGCTAACGGTGAGCCACATCACCACCAATAAGATCGCGACACGTGTACGATTATTTTAAAAATAAAAAACTCAGGTCCATGTGGCATATTCGTAAAAAAAAATCGAATGGGGGAGACCCCCATTTGAGCGTCGAAGGGAGCCCAGATCTGGGCTCTCTGTCGCCGGGGCGGCTCCCCCGCTCAGGGGTGGCCGGGAGCCACCCACCCAGGCGATAGGGAGCCCAGATCTAGGCTCCTTCGCGGTGGTGGGGCGAGAGGGAGCCCAGATCGCACGGATGAGACGGAAGGACTAAATCGATAAATAAGGATAACCTAAAGACTTATGTGACCAAATTAGAAACCCAGGTACCAAATCGATAAAAGGGCATAAAACTCAGGGACTATTTTGGTAACCCTTATATTAACTTTCCCACCCAGATTCTTCAAACAATTACCAAATATCAATCCTTCAGTAGATTCTTCCAGTCAGAACATGATTAGATTTCCAATTAAATCGTTCCAGTTTGCAATGTCAAATAGATCAGAGTTCTTCATCTTCTTAAATCAACGAAACTCTTGCCTTTTTTTCTTCGAACTTTGGAGTTCTCAACAATGCAGTCTCTTCGTTTTGCAATTGTCTGCTTCGCGTTGAGTCTCTTCCTTCTTCTTAATGCGTGCGAGGCAAAAGAAAATATTTCTAAAACCATCATTGTCGACCAATCAGGAGGCGGGAATTTTACCAAAGTGCAAGAAGCAATTGATTCGATCCCCTCCAACAACGGATTATAGACCAGTATCCATGTTAAAGCTGGTATATTCAAGTATGCATATCAATCCACAACTCCTTTGTAGTATTTCTGAGCTACCCAGTTGATGATCAGTTCGACCATTAATCTTGTTCTCCTTTTCTGATCTCGTGTCCAGTGAAAAAGTTGTAATCCGGCCTGCAGATAAACCATACATTTTTCTTGAAGGAGAAGGTAGCAATGTGACTTTTATCCAGTGGGGAGAATTTGGGAGTTCTTCTGACAGTTCTACTTTCAAGATGTATGCAGACAATTTTGTGGCTTGTGACATTTCATTCAAGGTTAAGTTGAGCAAAAAAATTTTTTTGCTTTTTCGTTAAAAATCTACTTTGAATATAATTTAGAAAGATTTCCCCAAGTACTCATATCATTCTCCTGATTTCCCTTGCAGAATACACACAATCATCCCATTACTGCTGGATGTGGACCACAATGTTACATGGGCACCAGCAGCTCTAATCCAAGGAGACAAAGCCTCGTTCTATCGTTGTGGCATTATTGGCCTGCAAGACACACTGGCTGACTGGCAACGCCGTCACTATTTCGTGAACTGCGACATGAAGGTGCAGTAGACTTCATCTGGGGTGGTGGCCAGTCGATTTATCAGGTTCTGAAAAAACACGCAGTTTACGTTGTTTATCTCATATTAGAATTAAGTAGATGCTAAAATCAAGGTAAATGGTGCTAAAATCAAGCTAAGTGATAACGGAAAGATATGCAGCTGAAGACAAGGCTTGATTTAAGGCAGCAATCAACTGCCTCTTATAGGGCATACGGAAGCTATTCGAGAGTGGTGTTTTACAAGTCACGTTTAGATGATATTAATATATTATCACCCCGGAGGCCGGTTGGGATGCATGGTTCTATAGAGGAAAGGAGTAAGAACTTTGTGAATTGATCTGCGTTTAGCTTTGAGATTTTTATGCAAAGATTAAGCAAGTAATTACAATTTCTTTCGTTTTATTCCTAAATTTCTTGGGTTTTTTTTAAAAAAATTTTTATTTCGCCTTATTTTGTAGGGGTACACTCACATACTCGGAGGTGCAGTGCATGGGACCAGGGGCAGGCTGCAGGCATGTCGAAGCGTTTGAAGTGGGAGAAGACACTGACTGTCGAAGAGTCGGATTAAATCATGTAGGATTTGTACAGCTTAGAGTTTTATTAGACAGCATTAAATACAATAAGACTCATAAGTTAGACCTATCTCTTTCGAAATTACATGCTGACTTTTTCTTTTTTTTTTTTTGGATAAAGCTATTATAGTATAGGCTCTAAAAGCTCTATTCGTAATATGCTGATTCGCCAGGGCCCATGGGCTGGAGGAGCTCTAGAAAGTCCAAGTCCTACTTTGCTTGTTTGGGCTCTCTTTGCATGTGGCATTCTACACTGCTACCTGGCAGTTGGAAGAACACGACTGATAAAAACAAGAGCCCGGGAATGCTACATTTCCCGCTGGGGTCCCGACAATTTCAGAGGCTGGAAATGTCATTTCCAGCCTCTGGCGGGATCCCAGCGGGAGATGAAGCATTTCCCCGAAAAATACTGGTACCTATTTTTGGATATGGATATACCATAAAAAAAATAAAAAATAAAAACCGCTCAAAAATATTAATCACAAAAAATAACGGTAACTGATCCAAAACTTGAACCAGACAGAAGTACACCCGCACCCGCACCTTGAACTTTCCGCCCACTGGCGGACGCACACTGTAAGACTCAGTTCAGCGACCACCAGACAGATACGCCTCTGAAACCAAATCCACAACTTCGCCCACATTGAGATTTGGGTTAATGATTTTTTTAGTCCTTAGGTTTTGACAATTTTATTTTTTCGTCCTTGAGTTTTCTCATTTATCACACGTAGTCCTCGGGTTTCATGGTTTTGTCAAAATGGTTCTTCCGTCCTCTTCCGTCAACGAATTGCCCAGTCAACTAACGGCATACATGTCATCACCAATCAAAACCTGACACGTGTAACTTTTTTTTTAAACAAATGCCCCGTCATTTCCCTAAAAAAAATACAAAAAAAAAGATTTTTTTTCATGAAAAAAAAAAAAAAACAAACAAACTTGCCGGAGTTGCAGAGGGTGGCTCCCTGAGCCACCGGCCTCCATGGAGCCACCCTGCAAATGGGGGAGCCCAGATCTGGGCTCCCCCGTGCGGGGTGGTTCTCCCTGAGCTCTTACAGGGAGCTGATTAGCCACTATTATAAGACGATCCCGCTGGACTGACGAAGAGGGGTCAGAGCAAACACTCTCCGACGGGTCATCATCTAAATCGGATATCAAGCTGGCAACCGTCATGATTCGTGGAATTCGCCGACTCATGCGGCCAAATGATGGAGACTCTTCTGAGGCGAGCTCCAAAAGATTCGAATACGATCTAGACACCATCTTTTCGAAGCCAACAACAATCCTAGCTAATCAACGATCCGTTTCACGATGCCCACGTAAAAGAAAAACAATCAACGCAAAATCCTCCCTATGCAAAGCAGCTCAATAAAACTTACAGAAAAACGTGTCTACCAAACTTTTTTTTAAAGAGAAAAAACCATAGCAAAGCAACTGTGAAACCAAAGCAATCGGTTTGTGGTCTGGGTTAGAGTACTAGTGCGAAATAGAGAGTAAAAGATTCTACAGCAAGTAATAGGTAAAGACGCAACTTAACTGGCGACTAAGAAGGGCTACACAATATCTCTTTCCAGACAAGTTTCGAGAAGTGAATAAAAAACAAAGGGATAGAAAAACCTACAAGCTTCTTGGTATCCAGACAAAAACGAAATGGAATAGATTCAGATGAAAATATTTCCTTGCGACCAAACTTTCACCAAGGGATTTTCTCACTTGCACAGCTTAGAAATGGAAATTGCAAAACTGGAAGGTTAACAAACACTTGAAGAACAGTTCAAGAAAATTACCAGTCGTCAAAAACGAAAACCCGTTTTTGGTAGCGGTGGGGGTGGAAAGCTATCCACCTTTTTTTTTTTTTTAATTTCACGAAAAAAAAATCTTTTTTCTTGTATTTTTTTAGCGAAATGACGTGGCATTTGTTTAAAAACAAAGTTACACGTGTCAGGTTTTGATTGGTGATGACGTGTATGTCGTTAGTTGACTGGGCAATTCGTTGACGGAAGAGGACGGAAGTACCATTTTGACAAAACCATGAAATCCGAGGATTACGTGTGATAAATGAGAAAATCCAAGGACGAAAAAATAAAGTTGTAAAAAACTAAGGACTAAAAAAGTCATTAACCCTTGAGATTTCAAGAAAACCTTACAAATTCGGGGGAAAAGACCCACCGAGATTCTGAGAACCTATCTGTGATGAGACCGTGACTGACCAAACCCACTGCTCATAATTTTTTTTGAGTCTGCATGAGTAGGAAGGTGCACATTTGGTCCTCCTTCAAGCCAGAGAACTTGGAGAAGCAACCATGGCTGCTATGGTCACCATCACCCACGCTCACCCTTTCGGTTTCTTCAAAATTTCGCTTCGCCAAGTTTCTCTATCAGCGCCGGCTTCTTCTCGAGTTCTCCATTGCTTCACTTCTCGCCGACGGTTAAGTTTTTACTCGTGCAGTTCCTGCAGGTGAGCCTGTGTTTAGTTTATGCTTTGTTTGGTTGTTGAGAGCAGTCCGGTAAATGAGAAGAAAATTTTGGATATCTCTTATTGTTTCGTGATGTTTGGGACATATGCTGCATGGGTTATAAAAGACTGGTTTGGTTGAGCTGAGTTGTTATTTATAGTAAGCGATAACATCAAAGATTTTGTTTTCTGCTCCTTTTGTTGGCCGAGAAGACAGCAAATGCGAAGACAGTTTCGAATGCTGTATTCTATAATGTTTTCTGGGGCTCGTGCATACGTGCGTGTGATTCGACCAGTTAACTTAGTCGATACGAATTATTATTGAGGAGAACTAAAAGCATCACAATTTGTTTTCAACGTAGTTCGTTTACCGGGGAAAATGTAGTAGAAGAGAACAAAAGTTTCCGTGTAATTATATTTGGCGATGTCTCGGCCATGTAATTAAGTGGGTCTAATCCAAATATCCAGCTAAGTGAGCTGTGTCTCATGGTGAATTAAAACATCACGAAAAGATGACTAATTTAAATGAAAATTTTCAGAATTTCAATACTGAAGGCCAGAACATGACTAATGAGGAACCCAATTGTGAAAATAAAATTATTTTTCCATTTTCATTTTTGTCACAGGTTTGACACTTTAGTTTCAAGGTGTTCAATAACAGACACCAATGTACAGTTCAAGCAGGTTGCCACCGAGGATGAGCCCCCAGAAGATTTTGCAGCAGTTGAATCTAAATGTTCAGTCCCGATTGTTAATCTCAAATCTGAAATTCTTGAAACTAAACCGTTGGATTTACTGACTGAAGAGACTTATGTAGATAGCCTATTGACAAAATTACCAGTATGTTCCTTTGTGTTCTTTGACTTTTATTTGGCCATTGTTTTTCGTCTTCCAAGTTATGTCACTCTTGAGTCTGACGTTCTCGTTCTCCCATCAATGTATGGTTTTATTTGTAGGTTTTATCAGAGGAGGAGCAAAATGCCCTTGCAGCAACTCCTGCACATCCGGCAGGATTATATGGTGAGTGCCTACAGCTTGCAGCAATTTGATTGCTTGCTAGACCGATATATTACCCTAAATTTTTGCCTGATGTAGGGACCATCTTCAGGCAATAAGTACTAGGATTCCATCATTACGAAGTTATAATCTAGAAACTAATTTTTCTTGGTTCTAGAAAGATTATTCATCACAGCTATGAAATAATGGGTTTTTCATCAGCTTACCAAAGTATGAGTGTTTTGGAGAGCCGGATATGTGCTATATGAATGGGGACTCTTCTCTGATCTTACCTTTATCTGGTCCAATTAATATTGTGCATATTAAATTGTCTGTTCACATGAAGTTGTGGTTTTCATTCGGTCCGAACAAAATGGAAATAGATTAGCCAAGATTACTTTTTCTTAGTGGTCTCTTAACTTGTTATTTAAAGTATTGAATGTGTTTGATTGTTGAAGCTGCTCCTAACCCAAGGCATTTTGACTTTCAGCTTTATATGCCAGTTGTGCTGCTGGGAATTTAGTGGAACAGCTTTGGAACTTTGCATGGCCTTCTGCTATTGCATTGCTCCATCCAAGTCTTCTACCAGTGGCCGTGATAGGATTCTTCACTAAGGTTGTGTATGATTTTCAAAAGATGAACAAAGCGTGTGCAATAGGTTTGGAAGAGCATAATTTCTAACATGCATCTGTTGAACAGCTTGTAATAATTGGTTGGAAAGCTTGTGGATCATTTTCCCCAAGTACCTGCATATATTTGTATGAATGTTGTCCAGGTATCTTTTTGAGTGATCAGATACCAAAGCATCATCCATCCATCTCCTTTGTTTTTCAACAACTTGTTTTCTTATTCTCCTTTTAGTTTTAGTATTTCCTAATTATATTCCTTGTTTGTGCAGTTAGCAGGAATAAATAGGCCAATTGCCCTTGCAGAAGCTAATGCTGTTCTAAGTCGAATCGATCTTTTCTGTGAGTCACATATGTATGTCATAGTATGCTTTTCTGTGGAGTGTGGGGCATCATAGAGTGGTAGACAGCAAACATGCAGATATTGATTATATGACTGGAATTTAGGAGACTGATGATCATATCCAATTGCAGATAGCTGGAGCATCTCTATTTGGCATTCTTCTCTCTAAGTTTAATCCAGTGGCTTGCTTGAAGCTTGCTGCTGGTTTGATGCTGGGGACATTGCCCGTCGTGGTAATCATCTTTCTGCTTGCTCCATTTATGGTCCTGGGTTAGAAGCCTTCTTCATTTTTGGACTCCATTCCTCAGGTTGTTCTGACATGGTTAACCAACAAACTCTCTACTGGTGTTCTTGATCGCACTAAATCTTCGCAAATCCATTGCAAAACTTCCACCGGGGAACCTTTGCCTGATGATGGCAATAAAGGTAAATATGTGAATTTGATTAACATCTAGAAGGGTACTTTTCTCATATTTTAACTATTAATTCCACCATCTGGAAACCAGTGAATATAGGTCTGGAAGCTATTAAACATGGGTGGAAGGAATACATGCAGCAGCCAGTTCTTCCTGCAAGCCTAGCCTTTGTTCTTCTGTACTTAAACATTGTTCTCACTCCAGGCAGTTTGATGACTGCATTTTTAACTCAGCATGGTACTTTCCACGCTTTTTGGTCTCTTGACTTGCAATAGGTTTGGGATATTTTGATTGTTGAAAATTGAGTACCCGGTTATGAGGGAATGTTCACATACAGGTTATGTGTTGTCAACCCATGACAGCATAATACATTCACACAATAGAGACGCTTGGAGCTACCACTAGTTAATGGACCTACCTTTTTGTGTTCCGGTTTCCTATTGTCTTCTAAGAATCATATAGTTTGAAATAGTTTTGTCTGCCCTCCTTTGGCAATCTGAATTGGGAAGGTCTAGAGAGGAATCACACGTGCCTGATACTGTTGTTTGAATGGCGTTTTATGGATAATTAGCCCTTAGCTATCATCTAGGTGCTTCTATACTAACATTTTTCTGAAATAAGTTAATTTTGCATGCAGTGTAGAAGAGTTTTAGGATTGAAAGTAAGCAGAAAAAGGTGGAACTGTGTCCATTTGTGTAGTCCATAACAGTCATGTAAGTTATGGTAAACTATTCTGTACTTCATCTAGTGAAAGCTGGTGGATGAAATGCCACTAGTATTTTTTTGCCGCCACGCGGGGGTGGGGAGATGATATTTGGGATGGCAAACCATAAATGACATAAGCTTCAAGGGATTCCCTTTGAGTTATTATTAAGAAAATTCATGCATAGAACTTATAATTTCAAAGGACTTTGTCACATATACTAAACTATCTTTTTTCCTTTTGAAAGTCTGTCCATTGGAAATCTTTTCTGTATTTCTTTAACCATTACTTAATAAATGCATTCTCTAATTCGAGTAATGAAGCAATTCATTGTATTGGCATCTCATATTCATTTCAACTTTTCTGCTTTGTTCTCAGGGATATTCCGTTCTAACTCCGATGTTTTAACAGGTCTAAATCCATCAATCATTGGAGGATTTAGTGGATTGTGCGCTTCTATTAGTATTGCAGCCACATTTATATCTGCAGATTTAGTGAGACGATTTGGGATTCTAAAGGTTGCATCTTCTGTTTGATTTTCCTGTTTCCCACATTCTAAAAGGTTCCTGTTTTGTACTTATATATAAAAAAAAAAGGTTCCTGTTTCAGACCTAAGTCTTTTGGATTTCCTTCACCAGCTGGAGCATCTGGATTGATATTTCAGGCTTCACTTCTCACCATAGCTCTTGCTGTATATTGGAGTGGATCTCTTACGCAGCAGAGACCCCTTCTGTTCTTATCTTTGATTGTAAGAATCATTTTCAATTTCTCTGACTCCCATTAATTAGATAGGTGTGTTAAGAGGTGATAAGAGTACAAAAGCTTATCTGCAAATCTTGACTTGTTGATGCAACACAAGAATAGAAGTTAACTTAGATGCAGGTATAGATGTGAACAGGGTGTAGAGTAAGAAGTAGCGCATACACTTTGGTTGGAATTGATTTTGATGGAACACATGAGATCAGATGCTATGCTGCTTTGGGATGAAACAGAGAGTCAATGGTCATTTAGGATGCTGAAAACACTTGGTGATGCTAAAATAGAGATATTGAAACAAATGAAGAAGAAAGATATTGCTGGTTATGCTGGCTGCTTGGTCTAGATTCTACTGTTGACTGCTAATGTAAGTACTGGAGAATGTGTGCAAGAATAGGAGAAGATCTTCACCAGATTAGCCTCAGATCAAGAGGTGAGAAAGAGAGGATAGACCCAGGCATGGTTCTAATCTTGGTGAAAGTCCTATGATAAAGATGACCAAAACGAAAATTAATTTGCATGCATCGAATTAAAGACTATTTAAACAAACTTTCCATCTTTGAAGTCCTTCTGCATGATCCAATATAGCCAATAGGCCCTGCGCTTTATCTTTGGATTTAAGAGGAAAGATGGAATTGAAAGTCTTAATTTGACTTTTTCTGCATGAAAGGAAAAGTTTTATGAAGTGTTATGAAGCTCTGAACAAAAGGTTGATCTGCTTCTTCTATATACAGGTATTGTCAAGATTGGGACACATGTCATATGATGTTGTGAGGGCACAGATCCTACAAACGGGGATCCCACCAGCAAAAGCTAATCTTATCGGGACAACAGAGGTTGCGGTTGCAAGTTTGGCGGAGTCTGTAATGCTGGGAGTTGCAATAGTGGCAAACAATGTTTCACATTTTGGTTTTCTTGCGCTTCTGTCACTTTTATCGGTGGTTGGGGCAGCATGCATGTTCTGCCAATGGTTGTTGAATCCAACGGATGAACAGAGACGTCTTTTCTCGTTTGACCCTCAATTTTAGTTCTTATTGTAAGTATTCCATCTTATTCTTTATAGAATCATACTATAAGCGTAGTTTCTCACCTCATCTATATGCGACCCTTGGGAAATTCTGAAACCCTTCTAATTTCACAAGATGCATACTAATTAGTTGTTCAGTTTCTCTGGTGTGGAGGGCTTATCTTGGATCAGTTTTGGAGATGCGGTAGTGTTTGGATGGAGTTGTTTTTAGTTGAACGATGCTAGAATATTAATGAAACAAATATACTCACCTCTCACCATCATTTAAAATTCTGGCTCAACTGGTGTCATTTGAAATTTGACTCTACATTATATCTAACGTTTAAGTTATATATTTCACAAGTGAGGTTCTACTTTTTGTGGTGTGGGGAGTATTAGATATTAATTGAATGATTAAATTCACCTTTTCCATCATCATGTTAAACTCTTATGATGGCTAATGATGTAAGGAATGAGGAAGTTTGAACCTTGTCACTGATTGACTACAAGACTGATAGTTCAGCTGTCTTAATATTAAAGCTGGTGACTGATTGACTACAAGGTGTCTTCTTGTCATCAGTTGGTATGATTTAAAACTTTCATTCTTGCTCTAGAATCTTGGGAGTTTGGCTTACACAAATGTGATGGAGTCCTGAATTCCTTTGGGACTAGTGCTGATCCCTTTGGTTGTTGGCGTCGTTGGCCCCATTTGCCTTCTGAAGGCAAGGTTCAGAGATATTGCTGACTGTTCAGACCAAAAAATGATTAGACCTGCCCATGTCTGGCAGTGTCAATGCTGCCTTTGCACTGTAGCTATAATGGAAGACTATCAACTGATGATTTAGAAGATTTGAGATGGGTATTCTTTAGTCTATGTTGTTCGTTTTGGATATGAAGATCCTTAGTAGTTGAGTGTGGTAAGAGGGAAAAGAAGCCGATTTTTTCTCTTTGGCAAATGATGATAAGTTCCCCTTCAAACTGCCTAAATGAGTAAATATAAGTTCATCCACAAGAAGAGGAAACATATCTTCTCAAATCTGTGAGACAGACTCACAATGATGTCTGTCATGTTCGTGTTGGAGAAACCTGAAGCTTATAGTTGCATGACTAGATACTCACTGTCTGCTTCACGTAGTACATTTACTTCGCAAGCATGCTAGTTAAAATTTCCACACAAAGTTCGAGGGCCGCAGAGTACCTGCTAGAATCAACGAATACCCTGTTATTATTTCACATTTCTTTCATAAATATTAGTTTTTTTCTGGATTATATTATGTTATTATTGACTCAAAGTCATTCTCTATCAGCAGTTGACCTGTCACTTTCCTTTGATCAAAGGCTGTATCGACATGAATGGGAGACCAGATACATGAGCATATACCTATACAGAAGACTTGAGGTATGTATATATGTTATATTTTCTCAGATTCCATGCTCACTGTTTTTATTGTCAAATCTGTTGGGCGTGATGAAAATAGATGACAAGTTCAAAAGGTTTGAATTTCCAGTGCTGTAGGCCCGCAGTTGTACAAACATCTGAATACGTCTGTAAAACATTGATTTAGTCCAGTTTTTTTTCTCGTCACTTGTCAAAAAACACTTGCTTTTTTGAGCGTCCTTCGATGTCACATCCTTTTGGAGCATTCAAGAAGTTGTCTCTTGAGTGTAACAATCAGTGATCCACCCATGAAAGGATGCCCCGCCAAAGTCGTGAGGATGTCCGTGACAAATTTGTCTGGATTGGCCTGCCTGCTCTTTCCAAATTACTCGTGGGGGGAAGCTGAGGAGTAGAGCGATCTGGTTGATCCTGATGAGGAATGACAAATGAGAGAAGGTTGATGAAACTTTTTCCTTGGAGGTATATGAAATGCATGTAGTGATAAACTCTAATGGCGTGCGTGCTATCCCATCAACATTGATGGCATATAGATATAAACAATCAGTTCTTGCATAGGTTGGTGTGACTGTTTGCTGGTCAAAATTTGCTAATATCGAGAAATTTTTGTGGAGATATGCTCTAAATTTTGTTCGATTTAGGTTGCGTATGCGTGTTAAAATTTTACACCCTCTAAAATTTTAACACAATATAATCTCTCTCTCCCATCAAATCACTATTTTTCACTACAAAAAATATAAAAAATTACCTCTCTTCACTTTTTCACTAAACCCAATACCAAAAATTTTAACAACACTAAAATTTTACAAAACAAACACACCCTTAGTGGAGGCTGACAAATTTTTTTTAACTTGAATTGGAATGAAAAAAAAATGTTCGCTTTTTTCCATAATTAGCTATAAATTGAATAATCTTATAGTGTATTTAAACATGAAAACCAAAAAAACAATTAATAAAATTCAACAACTATGAATTTCGTTTATGAAACAAAGTTTGCATGTCAAATATTTCACTCAATAAAATAATTATAAAATAATCTTTTTTCTTCCCATCGAATCATCTCATTTTATCATAATAAATAAGCTTATTCGTTGAATTTGTGCATGCGTGTCTTTTGAATAAAATTTATTTAAATCATTTCATTTTAATCCGCAACCCTTCAAATTTAATGATTTTAATCAGACTAATTTGATGTATTTTAAAATCAAAAGATTATCTAATTTGATATATTTTAGAATCAAAAGACTAACAAAATAATAATTAGGGGGAATAATTTTAGGATGTTATGTTAGGGTCCAAGATTTGATTATACATAACTGGACGAAGATCCTGTCATATTGTGTAGCAGATAACACGTTATGTGGACCTAAGCGGATTATTAGTGGACTGTTTTGGAGTTAGCTGACCAATGAATGCATGGCCTCGTCAGATAGCAAATCAATTCAATAGTCAATACATGCGTAACTGTGTTTGTTTTACATGGTACTTACGTATCGGGCATCGGGTTCTGTGTTTGCCGTTGCTTCTCGGGTATCGGGTGTCGAAATCGAATCGAATCTCAGTCAACGGCACGTACCCTACCCGTCACACTGGGCCCCTTATTCCAAGGCACATGGTAATCGCTGTAAGCCCATCACCTTCTATAATTCTTTCACTACAATCAGAAATAGTTTTTAATATATTAAATAAGTATATTTATTTTTAAAAATTGTAGGTCTAATTTGAAAATAAATAGTAAAAAATCTGTAAGAATTTGGATATTTTTTCAAACATTTTTAAGAGGAAAAAACAACTTAATTAGTGGAACAGATAAATAAATTTAACAAAAAAATATTATCAATATTTTATTATTTAATTTTATCATCCAATAATTTTTTATAAATAAAATATTTTATGTGTTAGATTATTCGAGTGAACTCATCTAATGTACAAATAAATCTAAAAAATTAGAGTAGATTTATTTATACTCATATGACTCTAATTAAATAAAATAGGATATTTATTCAATAAATAATCGAATCTATATCTAACCACAAAAATACAAATAAGGTCATGTCTGCTATGTGTACCATCTAATAATTTAGTAAGCTTTTAAAAAGAACAACTGTTTGACGTAATGCAGGTTGCATCAATGCATTCTTCTCGATATGATAGATGTCTTTCTATTCACTTCTGATCTCATCTACATTTATTTTTTAAAAATCAAAATCACAATAAATTATTACATGAAAAAGAGGGAATTTCAAGTTACAAAGACATTCACGTGAATCAAGGCAGGCACTACCGCCATGCCTAAAAACTCTCCCGTGTTTGTCGCGTGTATTCTACGTCTCTCTTCAACAGGTTCCCAATGCTGTTTATTTTTTTACTATGCAATAGGATGAAAAGAGTAGTCAAATTGCAGACATCGAGATTTAAAACTCGCTGGCAGTTTCTTTTGTTCTTATGAATTCTTTCTTCTTCTTCTTTTTCTTTTTTTTTTTGGGCCAGAAGAGAGAAGTGAACAATAGAATAGTCTGGGGGTGGGCTCGTGCACTTTGTTCAGATCTTGTTCACTTAGGGTGCGTTTGTGTACCAAAATTTTATCTCCTCTAAAATTTTAACACAATTAAATATTACAATATAATCTCTCTCTCCCCATCAAATCATTACTATTTACTATAAAAAAATATAAAAAATTGTCTCTCTCTTCACTTTTTCACTAAACCCAATACCTAAAATTTTAACAACACTAAAATTTTACCACACAAACACAACCTTAGTTCTTTCCTGTGTTGAGCCTGCAGAACCACAGGTGGTAGTGAAGATCTTGAGAGCAAATTCTCATGAGGGGAGAAACTGCAAGTGAGATCACCTTTCTAGAAAAAACCTAACCTTTTGAGGTAAACAACACTGATCCCATTTCCCAAAACTAAAAAGAATTTCCACAACACAGAGAGAGCCCGACACTTTCCCCAAAGTCCCTTGATAAGAGAGACATTTCTAGATCCGCATCAATAACCCACCTTGAAAATTGGGTGTGAGAGAGAGACACCCCTCCCATCAATCCCAACGTCATATTAACAAAGAAAGAAAGGCATGTGAGTTTTAAAAAGGGGGAAGGAAAGCAACCCGGCTCTCTAACCTATGCTGTCAAAAACCTCAAACCCCCAAACCCTTTCTTCATCATTTCCCACAACCCAATTGCCCCACACTCCATCATTTTCAGTAAGACAAATGTGAAAAGTAAAGAAACTACTAATAAACAATTATTCTTAAAAAACGGAAAGGAAAAGAAAGAAACCTCCCCTTCCCTCTCTCGAGCACACAAGCGAGGGCACACCCATGATTTTACATCACTAGTTAATATGCTTCGAGCTTATCCAACCCTGACGCTGTAGGTTATATTTCTACTATGTTAATACGTTAGGAAGGCTTATTTTTTTAAGGATATAATCATAAGAATAATTATTTATAGAGAAAAATGTTCCTTTCACCACGACCTTCTGTTGTTATTGGTTGCCACAGTGATTTGGACTTGAAAGCGCCCATCTTTTCATGTCCATTGACACTGATAGTTGATATATCAGTTGGCTTGTTCATGTCCTCTTTTGACCCTATATTTCTCTTCTCTCCTCTTACGTTTCTTCATCTTTTTCAAGCACTGTGTTGAAGTAATATTAAAGGTGAGTTCAGAGCCGGAGTGTGTGTGTTTGGATAATGGGGTCTCTGGGAGGTGAAACTGCAAAAAGGAAGGCAATGTGGCTCTATCCAAAGGTTTTGGGATCCAACCCTTCCGAAAGATGGGGGCAATCAGCTTGCTGTTCTCATGGGGTGGTTTATTTCTTTGGGGTATGTAAAATTCCTCTAGAAGTAAAAGCTGTTTTTTGCTCTTTTTTTCTCAATAATATCTGGATACTAATGAAGTACTTTGTAGCTGCGTCTTCTTGAATTATGGTTTTTAGGTTGCATCTTAGAGTTTTACATCTTTGAAAGTCTGACTTAAAATGGAGGAAGTGCTTTCCTTTAGATAGCTGCTCTGTTACGACCCGTAGTAATTGTTTTTCACGTCGTGTGCTTATCTAATGTTATTCTCGAATGGATAATGATGCATTCTTTTGCTTGTTATTCTGGAACATGGTCATCTTAGGCTAATGACCCAGACACCTTCTTCCTAAATTTAACTTCTTTCGTGTCTTGTTGGAGAATATTGTCTGAATTTGTCTGGGGTTTTATTTCTCCAATTAGGAGGACAGTTACGTGGTAGGATAGAAATTATATGTTTGCTTACTTCAAATAGAAACATTAATCATTTTTGTTTTCCTTTAGCGTTAGTTTTTTTTTCGTCTACTTTTTTTCATTCCCTTTCGGCATCTGTTCCTCCAGGCTCCAAGTATTAAATATTTGTCCGTAAAATGAGCTTGCCTTTGTTTCTAACAATTTTCCAGGTTTTGAGATTATATGTTGTGCATATCTGTTGGATGCTCTCTTTTGAAAATTTTATTCAAAGCATGAATACCCATATTAAACGTGTCCTGCTGATACTCTACTTCAATTCCTTTCCAGTTCTTGCTTTCCCCTTTCAATTGAACATAGGAAGAAACTCTTTTAACCAGATAATGAGATGAAAAGCGAGGTTTTAGTACCTTATGTACAATTTTTTCCTTCGTACACTCCACGATTTCTCATTGAAATTGATGAACTTTTCCTAATGGATTCATCTGGTGGTGTCTGTGTTTAGCAGTGGCCAAAAATGGTTACAAATACCCTACTGAAAAGTTGCCAACCTTCTTCCCATGTTACAAGTTAAAGGGGTGTAATAATTTCTCTTATTGAAAAAAGCAGGAAAATAAAAGGGATGGGGAAGGTGGATCAAGAACTTGAGCTTTCCTCGTTCAGATAATTGTTTCTGATCTGAAAAATACTCCTGTGTTAGTTCTCCATACTGAAATGGACGTTATCTGGTCACGCTACCTACTAGCAATAGATCCTTCTAGAATTTCCTTGCTGTAATGTCCCATTGGTATCCAGAATTTGATCTCTTATCTTTGCTGACATTTCAGGGATGTTGTGGGGGTATGCATTTCAGTGATGTCCTTGTGCTACATCTGGATACGATGGTTTGGAACTCTCTTGTAACCACAGGTCAGGGGCCTGGTCCAAGAGATAGCCACAGTGCTGCTCTTGTTGGGCACAGGATGATTGTATTTGGTGGTACTAATGGTTCTAAAAAGGTGAATGATGTACATATATTGGATCTTGGAACCAAAGAGTGGATAAGACCTGAATGTAAAGGGACTCCACCATCCCCTCGCGAAAGCCATACCGCCACACTTGTTGGAGATGATAAGATAGTTATATTTGGGGGTAGTGGAGAAGGTGAAGCCAATTACTTGAATGATTTACATGTTCTAGACCTCAAGACTTTGAGATGGACTTCTCCAGAGGTGAAGGGTTATCTACCTGTCCCTAGAGACAGTCACAGCACTGTTGCAATTGGGAACAAGCTGTTCGTGTACGGTGGGGACCGTGGTGATCGTTATCATGGCGATGTTGATATGCTTGATATGGAGACACTGAGTTGGTCAAGGGTATTAGCTCCACCTTACTCTTGTCTCATGTTTTCAGTATTGCACTTATGGCTGAATAGCTTTAATCCCTACAAAGTTTGAAACTATATTGTTTGAATAAAATGAAAATTTTTTGTGATTGGTTTTTTCTCATTAGTTGGCTGTTCAAGGATCTTCACCGGGTGTTAGAGCAGGGCATGCTGCTGTGAATGTTGGGACAAAGGTAAGTTATTTTACTAAAATGTGCACACTATGAAAGTAAGAAGCTTGAAGATACCCTATGCATAGGTACAAAATATTCATGTATTGTTAGTGACAACACATCCTATTTGTCTGGAGGATGGTGGTGGTTTTGTTTGTTATTACATGGACTTCATTCACTGTTGATTTGAAATCTCAATTGCCAAGTGGTTTCTGAAAAGTTAGAAGTCCCATGTTCTTCATGATTTACAGGTCTATATCATTGGAGGGGTTGGAGACAAACATTATTACAATGACGTTTGGATCCTAGATGTGAGTACGTGTTCATGGACTCAACTTGAGATATGCGGTCAGCAACCACAAGGGCGCTTTTCTCATACAGCAGTTGTTACAGAATCAGACATTGCCATTTATGGAGGGTAAATTTCAACATAAAATTTTTTAGCTTAATGTTAATGCATTGTGTGCTCAAAGTTGAGTTTTTCATTTGCAGGTGTGGGGAGGATGAGCGTCCTCTTAATGAATTGTTGGTCTTACAGCTTGGAGCAGAACACCCCAATGGCCGATACAACATTTCCATGTGCAAAATTTTTGGAAACCATTGGAGTCAGGGAAAGAGACGGTTCCCAAGAGAGGCAGGCAATAACTTGGTAGAAAACTTACTTCTTGGTTATTAAACTGTTGTCAAAATTGGATAGAAGCTTATCAATTATGCCTTGAAGCAGAAAAATGTGCTAATGGGGAATAATGTGGACGTAGTAAGGAAGGGAGCTCTTGAACCAGTATCAGAGACAAAGCAATATTTTGCCTTCGGTTCAGGTTGGTTTTGAAAAATGTCTGTCTGTCATGGGTAGGCATGGAGATCTATGATAAAATTAAAGTTTCTCGATTGTCTCCAGATACTTTGCATCCAAAGAGAAGAAGAACTGCGAGTTCAAAAGCATGGGAGGTTGAATTGGAGCAAGAAGAGCATTCTCTTTCACTTTCCCAGCATTCATCTCCCTCGCAATCTGATCAAGAACAGACTCCGCAAAAGAAATCTACTGAATCCATCTCAGTGTCTCAAGGATTTCATTTGTTGAAGCAAATTCCAAGCAATTGTCATTCGAACAACAATCTTCCAAATAAGCAGAAAGAGCTCAGAAATATTTCAGGAAGACCTCGGCAGGATATTCAATTTCTAGGAGAACATGCAAGCCAGCCAAAATTGGAACAGTTTCTTCATGTTGTTCCTACTGGTAGACAATGTGCCCAATACTCAGTAGTAAAACAGCAGTCATTGGAGGGCGGGCTTGTTCAAAACCTGGTAAGTATAGGATTTTCGCAGCACCTCTGGGAACACATTCTCAATTTGCACTGCCTTGGTTTTTGCCACTTACCATTTCCATTTGTTCATGCTATTGGATATTCCTTTTTGTCCGTTAGATTGGTGCCGAGGTCCGAGGTAAAGTTGATGGAGCCTTTGATTCAGGTTTCCTTATGACAGCAACTATTAACGGGAGAATTTTCAGAGGCATATTGTTTGCACCAGTAAGCGTCCCAAATTTTAATTCTTAAGTAAGAAATTTGGTCTCTGCATGGTACGTAAGTTGTTTGTGCAACTTGACTAATTAACCAGGCTCCTGGAGTTGTTTCAAGAGGGACAAATCTTTCAACAAATCATCCCCCTCTAGCAAGCCAGACTGCGGTGGCCCAACCATTCCCAAACTCAACTCTTTTGGAGCCCTTCAAGCCTTTGCAGCAGCCAATGAAACACTCCATGCCAGAGTCCAGACATAGCTTCCAGCAAGCTCAAGTGACTCGACCATTTCCAGTTGTTAGAGCTGCTCCGACTTTAGCCAAAGAGTCAAAACTCCAAAGTGATCTCCAAGGTGTGGTTCTAACACTTGGAGCCCCTGGAAGTGATAATGGGAGATCATAAACATCAGGATGGACACTTGGTCCTCATACTATCATAAAGTTTTGTAAATTATATATTTTTTCTTCAATTAATTGTTCCAGCTTCTTGCTTTCAGAGTTAGGTAAGTTGGTTGGTCCCCTAAATCAATCATCGGCCTAGATGTTAGTCTGTTGATGTAAATTAAGAGCTAGGTACTTCCTTATGATGTTACCTTTTGTTAGTAGATGCAGTTTGAAGATCATCGTCCTCTTAAGTTGATCACGGCTCTTTTCTTTCTTTTTTTTGCCATACAAGAACTTGCATAAAATGAACAAGCTAGTGATTCTTCAGGGCCTATTGAAAATAATTATTTATGAATATACACGTGAAATATGGATGCAAATTAAGAATATGTGCAATTAGACTTATGGGTTTTAAGAAATTTCGGTATTTTGTGTTCTTTTTAACTTTAAATTAGAGATAACCATTATTTAAAAAATTAAGAATATGTACAATTAAGAAATTTTCTGTATTTTGTGTCCTTTTTAATTTAATTTAAATTAGCGGTCACCATTATTATTATTTAAAAAATAACATGTAAAACACACGGCCGTTAAGTCTGAGTTACCGTACGTATGCGCGTACAGCGAGTAGTTGATGACTTGATTCCATGCCGCTACACACTGCAGTGGGTCCCACACCAGGTTCGAAGATTTTGGGGGATGACGTGTAGGGCCCACAGAAACAGCTCCCGTGCATCGCGCGCGACGCTGTCGCTGTGTCTGAAAGGCTGGGGAGAGCCAAAAGCGTCACTGTCAGCCGTCCCATCTGTCTTCCACGTCACCCCACCCACCAGTCCTACCCACTGCTTTTGCCGGTACTGTTACAGATAAATGCAAGGGAGCAAACATCAGATTTGATTGGTAGTGTCAGTATATTTTTATTATGATTTTTATTTTCCACCGATAATCGGGTTTTATTATGGCTTAATAGTATTCAAGGCCATGAGGTAACACATTGTTGTAAATAAGTTCCTAAGGTAACGTTTTCAATAAATAGACTCTTGAGGTCGAGTTCTTAAAAAATTTTAGCCCCTTCGTTCTAGGGCTGAACAAAACTGGACTGCAGACCGGATCGAACCGGAAAACCGGACCGGATTTGCGGTCCGGTTCGGTTTTAATTTTTCAAATGCGGTCCGGTCCGGACCGGATTGAAGGACCGCATTTATGCGGTCCGGTCCGGGTCAAAAAATTATGAAATGCGGTCCGGTCCCAGACCGCATTTCATAATTTTTTATTTATTAATTTTTAATTATTAAAAACAATCTACGCATTGCGCACCGGACCGCATTTCATAATTTTTTATTTATTTATTTTTAATTATTAAAAACAATCTACGCATTGCGCACCGGACCGCATTTCATAATTTTTTATTTATTTATTTTTAATTATTAAAAACAATCTACACATTGCGCACCGGACCGCATTTCATAATTTTTTATTTATTTATTTTTAATTATTAAAAACAATCTACGCATTGTGCAGTTCGAAATTTTTTAATTTTTTTTGTTTAAAAAAAAATTAAATCTCTGCACAGTGCAGCAGTTCGAAATTTTTTAAATATTTTTTTTAAAAAATTAAATCCGGTGATCGGACCGCATTTCATAAAACCGGACCAGACCACATAAAGGAACCGAAAATGCGATCCAGCGTGAAGAATCTGAGCCATGCAATCTTTGATTGAGGAGACCGGAGGCGAACACGACACCAAGGCGTAGAACTTGTTTGCGCTCTCTGAGGCCGCAGAGCATTTGGTTGTACATGCTTTGAAACGAATCGGCGCAGAGGATGGCCACGTTGGGGCTTGTGTAGACGTTGTACGGAATCCCTGGGGAATGAAAGGATAGGTGAAACAGGGGGGTGGAAATTTCCTCCAACCGGAATACTTGCTTTTCCATAGGGATTGCATGCCCATTTTAGGGATTAATCACGTCACGGGAGAAAACACGAGGGATGAACGATGATCGACCTACCTAAGGACTAGTCATTCATCGGTTTACCCGCTTGCTGAAACCTCCCTCCATAGCCGATTGAATGGTTGGATAGCCACTCAACTGTTCACTGTACTTCCTGTATCCCACTCTCCTCCCTATCTCTCTCGACCCATTCACCGGAGTATGTTGGGCTGGAATGCCTCCATTCCCATCCCATCCTTTATGATCTATGGTCTTTCCCGCTATGAGATATTCCCAGTGCGGAAGCATATTCATGCAGAAGACTCCTACTTCTTTCCCCTCTCTTTCTTATAGGGGTAGGAATTCCTAGAAGAGGATAGAAGGTCATTTTTTGACATCAGTGGAGAAGCATGCGTGAGACATCCTCTATGCGAATGTTATGGCTTTCAAAGGACGAGTAAGGGACGGGGAGGGGGAAGGGAGTTTCGAGAACAAAGCCCCCAGTGACCAAATTTAGCGCGTGGTTTTATTTATTCTTTCCACAACACTTACAGGTTCATTACTGGCATGAGAATCACGCACCCAGCAGGTGTTAAACTGAAGAATCTCACCTTCTATACTCATGTGAAGGACTTGCTTTTCCTTTCAAAGAAATCAACCGTCAATCCCACCCATATGCATAGCATATATGATATAAATAACATATGGAGGCCAAGTCGTAGGGTGAGAAAGTAACGTCGGAGCAACCAAAAGAAAGGTACTGAGCGAATAAAAGATGTGGGTGGCTCGCGAAGATGTGGTCGTGGGAATGGAACGAGTGCAACGATGAAGACAGGGAAGAAGAAAACGTGGGAGGTTTGTTGGGGCAGACAACTCAAAAATGAATTGTAAAGGACGTGGTGTCGTCGTTGTTGTGTTTTGTAACGCAACCAATATGTGTCACTTATTGATTGCCTCTGATGTGGATTTTAAATCCTAGTCAGTAAGTACCCGTTAACTGGTTTGACGGACAGTGAATGGAGGGGTAAACTTTTTTAAGAACTCGACTTCAGGAGTCTATTTGTTGAAAACGTTACCTCAGAGGATTATTTACAACAATGTGTTATCTCAGGGGTCTAAATGCAATTAAACCTTTTATTATTGAGGAAAATAATATATTTTGCTTTATAAAAATCGAAAACTTTAAAAAGGAAGGCTGGAGTCTGGAGATAGAGATGATGGATGGATTAGGAGATTGTTAACTCAGAGGGGTCTTTCTAACGTCACAGGTCTTGGTCTTATCAGGGTGTCAATCATGGGACAAGATCCCTCTCCCTGACGTTGTATGCGTCATCCACGTATCATTTCTGACCTGTCCCATTCCAATACCTGATTCCTATTCCTCTTTGGAGTTTTCCCTCTTGGCGGGCCCACCATCCAAGCTGTACTACTCATGGACGTGTCTGTCCTCTACAGGCCAAACGAAAAGATTGATTTTCTTTAATTTACTTTTCCATTTTTATTTCCGTTATTTTGTTTTATCCACACAGAATACTCTCTTATCTCTAATGAATCTGGATAAATAAATCCTGGACTAATTAAAATATACGGCCGACTGGTCAATTTCTTTTTATCGAGGCTTGAAAAAAATAAAAATAAAAATAAAAGTTGAAAACTGCCAAATGTTTACTGGTAAAAAAATAAGCCTTTTCTGGAAAAAGTAATTGTGGATTAAGACAAAGGGTTTTTTAGTATTTACAAGGACAAAATAGAGGTTAGAAAAAAAGTCAAAAAGAGTTTTAAAATGCTTATGCTGGGCGTTCAGAATATTCACTATATATATATATAGGTGTGGGTCCCGCCCGGGACCCACACATCCTCGAACAGGGGAGTCCTGGGCGGGATCCACACTTTTGTCTCTGCCTCTCACCGAATTGGACGCTCTGCAATACCCCTGGTCCAAGATTTTGAGGAGATATGCTTCTTAGCATCTGACTGGCCAATCTTCCGCGGTTAAATAGCTTTTTTTTTTTAATTTAGTATTTTAGTCCTTAAGTTTTACACGTTTTTACGTTTTAGTCCTTGAATTTTATTTTTTCAAATATTAGATGGTCCTTCCATTAGTCTGTCGTCCATATGCTTAACGGATCTCTCTGACACGTCAGCAATTTGAAGTGGCCGACCGCTACATGTACCGGTCAACCACTTCATGTGTCGTTAAGCGTATGGACGACAGATTGACGGAATGACCATTTTGTAAAAAAATGTAAACCCAAGGACTAATATTTAAAAAAACAGAATTCAAAGACTAAAACGTAAAAGTGTGTAAAATCCAATGATTAAAATGATAAATTATCTTCCCTGTTTTTTTTTAGGCCGGAACTGGAAGTATGGAAAGCTCTTTCTTTGTTTTATTGGGAAAACAGTTGGAGGCTGAAACTGATCTTTGCCGAAGAACTTGAGCCCATCAATTTCAGGATAACAGAATAAGCCAAAGCCCATAGTTCACTTGACAACAGCTTATACTGTTAAGCCCATTACTCTTTGCATCAACTTTCAGCACGTGCGAAAATGTAGCCGTTGCCCAATAGATATGAAAAACACATATCCCATCTATTTGAATTCACGCGTTCTGACAACAAGCTATTTGACGAGCGAGAAAGATAGATTTGAGAGAGAGGTAGTCGGGAGGCTGAGAAAATTGAGAGAGCGGAATCAGAACAGAAGTGTCTGAAAGGGAGGTGTACGAGAAGATGCGCGGGGCTAAACAGAGGCGAAGAGTAATCGTGGCCTCATGAACACTAATCAGTTCACATGTTCTAATTTTAGTCTAGGTATTTTAAGGTTTTGTTCGTTTAAATAGGCCTTTTCAATCTTGAATTTCACTTCTGAGTTTTTTTCAATGAATGGAGTACCTACCTCCAATTTTTTCATTCCAAAGTGTCCAGGGAACTTTTTGAAGAAGCTTTTCGTTAAAGGAATGGACTTCACCTAAGCTCTGATACCCTTCTTCATTCCATCACAGTTATATATTTTCCTTTCTTCTTCATTCTGTTTGACGAATCTATTTCGTGAATATTTAGATGGAAGGTGTTCATGTATTACTCGCGTGAATGGGGGAACTAACTTGTGAAGATCCACCATCATATGGTGCTGAGGACTTGAGAAACTATCTTGAGGATTTTACTGCTTATGGCATAGTTTCGGCTATCTTTTCTTTTTTCCTTTCACTTTCGTCGATTAAATTGGGTGGTTGGGTTATTACTCTTTTGATTGATTCATGGTGACTTCTGCTCACAGATTAGAGGACGTGATTGCATCTGCTTGCAGTTTGTTGGGTTTTTCGTCGAGTTCATTTCTTCCCTGAGACCTGGTGGGGAATGACCATTGAACTAACGATGAGACTAGAATCATTAAGCTACAGTTCACTGGTTCGAAATTGCAAAAGTTGGTAGTTCTCGTGAATTTTGACTATGATATAATTCTTCAACATTGAAAGGAATTGGGCACGAAGTATTTCTCCAACATTGAAATGAATTGCTCTTGAGGAATTTGTTTTGTGCTTAATTTGGATAGCAGGAAAAAGAGGACTTCATTTCTGATCAATGGAGAGGTGGAGGCTGTGACTTTAGTAGACGGGGCAAGGTTTGTCTCGCCACTTTTTTAAACAATCCATGTATTGCATGTACCCTGTATTGCACGTGCTGTAGATCAACTACCTGTGGACAATCAGCAGCCTCGGAGGTTTTTTGTTCAGGTAAGCATCGACCAAATTGTTACCCATTTTTCCTTTACTAATCTGTCACAAGATTTATTTTAAGCTATGCAATTGATTGCTATCGGTACTTCATTTACTGTACTCTTAGTTCCTGTATTCCCTATTGCTTATCTGTTGTATGTCATGTTCCCTTCCCCACCTTACTGAGTCAGTAGGACTCACCAGTTTTATGTTTTGTATTTTTGTATTTGGCGTCGTGGATACTAAATATGAAGCTTTTCGAGAGTGAATAGATTATAGATCTCAATCCCTACATTTTGGTCTTGAAGATCCGAACATAGGTTTCAGACACTTTCGAGCTACTAGTGGAGCACGAGCCCCACTGAGACCTCAAAGGACCTCCATTCCTATTAGAGGATTTCAATTTGATCAGTGTACCCCCAGAATTCCTTAGTCTTGACCCCACTCCTTCAGCCTCGCCGACAGAGGGTAGTTGTCTCTCACCTGAGACTAGTGTTGATCGGGTTGCCTAGATTATAAACACAACGTTTTGCTTAAGGATTCCAGCTGACGTATTAATCTGGTTGACGTGTGGCGCCGACATGTTAAAAAGATGACGTGGCAAGGCATTCCGTTAAATGGATTGACGGAAGTTTGTTGGCAGGTCCAAATCGTCACGAGGGTATGGACTGAGTGTTCACATAGTAAAAAAATGAAACTTAGTGACCATTGTCAATTTCCCTAAATTAATTCCTACATTACTCCTTAATTTGATTAATTAGCATATGTATTATTTGAATAACCCATTCTCCTTTCTTTTCCCTAGGTGCACGGTTGCCCCTTAAGTTCCCATTGGTCCTTTGGTTTTTTTTTGGTCTTATTAGCATGCATGTCACGTTAGAAGCTTGTTGACCAAAAGTGCAGGTGAACAAGTTTTGAGAGATTTTTGTGAGCCTTAATCATTATCTAGAATAGAGACTTTGTGCTACTTGATATTTTCTGCCTTTTGCTGCCCATCTTAGCCACTTAAGAAACTTGTAGGTAAGATTACATGATTACCTAGAGTGAGAATAGGTGATAGGTTAGATGTTACCCTAATGACTGACCATAGTTAACTTAGGCTATGTAAAGCCAAAGCAAACCGTGGGAAGTTTTTTTTCTTTGGAAGTGACGAGATAGAGAGGAAAAAGAGTTGACGTAAAGAACAAGACCAGGCCGTGAAAGAAGAAGAGAAGAAGAAGAAGTAGAAGAAGATGAGAGAATGAGAGAAAAAGAAAATAGAGGCCCTTGGTAGCATTCGGGCATGGGAGAAAGACCTCTCCCATAAGCTTTTTTTCCCTTAATTTCTTCCTTGTATACCGTTCTGACGCCGGACAGAACAATGATTATTCTGTAGGCACGTACAAACGGCAATTTGCAAGGAAGAATAGCGTGTTCTACCCAAGAACTCGAAGAATAATTCTTGAATTCAATAAAATTCGAATAATATTCAAAACTGCTGAAAACAACCCACAAGCCGGGTTTAAAATAGTTGAGATCTCCGAATTTTGCCAAAAATAGCAAAATCCTAAAAAATTCGAAATTTGAAAAATTCGAAATTTGAAAATACAAGAAAAGATAAGTCTAGTGCTAAAGATCTGGCCCAAATCAGGTTCAGAATCTTATCCTAACCGATAATTGAAATATTACCATAAATGGTAAAAAATAATTAAAAAATAGATATTCGAAAAGGACTTGGATCCTCCTGCATCAGTCACCCCGGGTTGGAAAGAACTCGTCCTCGAGTTCTCTGCAGCATCACAGGATCCAATTTTTTGCTCCGTCAGCTTGTCTCTCATAGGCGGCAGTTTAGGAGGAGGAGGATCTGCTGACAGCAAATCAGAAAAATCTGAAAACTGCTGCTCCTCGCCTACTGCACTATCTCCATATGGCGGGAAGGCATAGCCTCCGTCTTCAGAGATTATTTCCTCACTGCCCTTATTCAGCCATGACAGTTTGTATGGCTTGGGGTGACGATCTGTCTTCAACTGCAACTTCTGGACAGCGTCTTCAGGGACTACGTTCTCGCAACTGCCGCTGTCAGTAATCATCTTGCATACTTTATCGGCCACGGTGCAGGTTGTATGGAAGATATTTGTTCTCAACCAATCATCTTCGGAGTCGCCTCTGGGAGTCAGGAGGCTCTTACGAATGACTAAGGTCTCATGGTCATCTCCATACAACACCGCTTCTTCTCCTTCTTCGTCATACACTGGCTCTCTCATCTCTTCAGTCTCGTCATACACTGGCTCTTCCATCTCTTGTAACGTACCAGAAAACTCGGGCAAATCAACTCTGAAGCCGAGATCTCCATAACGATTCTCTTGACCACGGTACTCCCGGAGTTGATTGTGATACGGGTTTTCGAAGGTGGAGTTGTCGGTATCAGAATCTTCCACATCATGATGACCGATCTCCTGCGCCGCCAGGCGCTGGGTTAACTCTGCCACTTGCCTCTGCAAATTCTCAATCATAACATCCTGAACGTTACGATCACGGTGCTGGACTTCCTCATTCGGAACCTGCCCACGACGAACACCACGACCACGACCACCAGCCATTGAGACTGTCGAAAATCGCACCTCAGGAAGAAAACTGAGCTCCGATACCAATTGACGCCGGACAGAATAGTGATTATTCTGTAGGCACGTACAAACGGCAATTTGCAAGGAAGAATAGCGTGTTCTACCCAAGAACTCGAAGAAAAATTCTTGAATTCAATAAAATTTGAATAATATTCAAAACTGCTGAAAACAACCCACAAGTCGGGTTTAAAATAGCTGAGATCTCCGAATTTTGCCAAAAATAGCAAAATCCTAAAAATTCGAAATTTGAAAAATTCGAAATTTGAAAATACAAGAAAAGATAAGTCTAGTGCTAAAGATCTGGCCCAAATCAGGTTCAGAATCTTATCCTAACCGATAATTGAAATATTACCATAAATGGTAAAAAATAATTAAAAAATAGATATTCGAAAAGGACTTGGATCCTCCTGCATCAGTCATTGACGCCGGACAGAATAGTGATTATTCTGTAGGCATGTACAAACGGCAATTTGCAAGGAAGAATAGCGTGTTCTACCCCAAGAACTCGAAGAACAATTCTTCAATTCAATAAAATTTGAATAATATTCAAAATTGCTGAAAACAACCCACAAGCCGGGTTTAAAATAGCTGAGATCTCCGAATTTTGCCAAAAATAGAAAAATCCTAAAAATTCGAAATTTGAAAAATTCGAAATTTGAAAATACAAGAAAAGATAAGTCTAGTGCTAAAGATCTGGCCCAAATCAGGTTCAGAATCTTATCCTAACCGATAATTGAAATATTACCATAAATGGTAAAAAAATAATTCAAAAATAGATATTCAAAAAGGACTTGGATCCACCTGCATCAGTCACCCCGGGTTGGAAAGAACTCGTCCTCGAGTTCTCTGCAGCATCACAGGATCCAATTTTTTGCTCCGTCAGCTTGTCTCTCATAGGCGGCAGTTTAGGAGGAGGAGGATCTGCTGACAGCAAATCAGAAAAATCTGAAAACTGCTGCTCCTCGCCTACTGCACTATCTCCATATGGCGGGAAGGCATAGCCTCCGTCTTCAGAGATTATTTCCTCACTGCCCTTATTCAGCCATGACAGTTTGTATGGCTTGGGGTGACGATCTGTCTTCAACTGCAACTTCTGGACAGCGTCTTCAGGGACTACGTTCTCGCAACTGCCGCTGTCAGTAATCATCTTGCATACTTTATCGGCCACGGTGCAGGTTGTATGGAAGATATTGGTTCTCAACCAATCATCTTCGGAGTCGCCTCTGGGAGTCAGGAGGCTCTTACGAATGACTAAGGTCTCATGGTCATCTCCATACAACACCGCTTCTTCTCCTTCTTCGTCATAGACTGGCTCTCCCATCTCTTGTAACGTACCAGAAAACTCGGGCAAATCAACTCTGAAGCCGAGATCTCCATAACGGTTCTCTTGACCACGGTACTCCCGGAGTTGATTGTGATACGGGTTTTCGAAGGTGGAGTTGTCGGTATCAGAATCTTCCACATCATGATGACCGATCTCCTGCGCCGCCAGGCGCTGGGTTAACTCTGCCACTTGCCTCTGCAAATTCTCAATCATAACATCCTGAACGTTACGATCACGGTGCTGGACTTCCTCATTCGGAACCTGCCCACGACGAACACCACGACCACGACCACCAGCCATTGAGACTGTCGAAAATCGCACCTCAGGAAGAAAACTGAGCTCTGATACCAATTGACGCCGGACAGAATAATGATTATTCTGTAGGCACGTACAAACGGCAATTTGCAAGGAAGAATAGCGTGTTCTACCCAAGAACTCGAAGAAAAATTCTTGAATTCAATAAAATTCGAATAATATTCAAAACTGCTGAAAACAACCCACAAGCCGGGTTTAAAATAGCTGAGATCTCCGAATTTTGCCAAAAATAGAAAAATCCAAAAAATTCGAAATTTGAAAAATTCGAAATTTGAAAATACAAGAAAAGATAAGTCTAGTGCTAAAGATCTGGCCCAAATCAGGTTCAGAATCTTATCCTAACCGATAATTGAAATATTACCATAAATGGTAAAAAATAATTAAAAAATAGATATTCAAAAAGGACTTGGATCCTCCTGCATCACGTTCTAACATTAAGATCTTGCTTTAGGAAATTTCAAGACACATTTAGAGACCTCCTGAAGCTAGCAAGGTAAGGGTGATTTAGATTTGTTTTAATGTGAGGTTTGGGTATATTGTTGTGTTTTTGTGATGGAAAATAAGCTTAGGGGGTCAAGGTTTGGGCTAGATGACGGCTTTGGAGTTTTCTTGTGGATTTGATAACATGCATGTAGGTAGATGATGATGAAATGGTGAAGAGAACTTCATTTGGTGATAAAAAAAAATCTATGTGTTCGGTTGTTTGTCCCTTGTCTATTTTTTTCTTGAAGAAAATCATGCTTTCTTGATTTTAGATGTTGTGTTGGATGCTTAGCATGTGAGTATTACTAGTATAGGAGGAGAAAAAACTAGGGCTGATAAAAAAATGGGCCGAAACCGACCGGGCCGACCAAACCGGCCCGAAACCGACCGGGCCGGTCGGTTTTGGGCCCAGCCCGGTTTGGCTGTCGGCCCATTTTTTAACCGAACCGAATCGATGACATTTTAGTAATTTTCACATTATATATATAAAATATAATATAATATAATATTTGTTAAAGAAAAAACTTAACAAATTTGTTTACAACTTTTCGACGTCGTCTCCCCCCTAAAAATTACATCGTCTTCGTCTCCACTCTCTCCCTCCCCCACTGCTCCCATGTCGTCTCTCTCTCCCCCTCCCATGTCCTCTCTCTCTCTCCCCTCCACTGCTCATCGTATCTCCCTCCCCCTCCCACGTCCTCTCTCTCTCTCTCTCCCCCCATAGCCCACTGCTCATCGTCTCTCCCTCCCCCTCCCCCCATAGCCCACTGCTCATCGTCTCTCCCTCCCCCTCCCACTTCCTTTCTCTCTCTCCCTCCCCTCCCACGTCTCTCTCTCTCTCTCTCAAGCAACCCCCTCCCTTTCTCTCTCTCACGCCGACCGAACCGAGCCGACCACCGAACCTGGTCGGCCCGGCCGGTTCGACCGTCGGTTGGGAGCAGGGACGAAGCCAGGAATTTGTTTCGAGGGGGGCCGGAATACAATTATAAGCAAAAAAAAATTTCGGGGGGGGGGGCGGAATACAATTATAAGCACTAAAATACAATTATGACACTTTAAATATTAAATATTAATACTAAAATTTTTTTTTCCAAAATCTTTGGGGGGGCCAGGGCCCCCCCGTAGATTTGTCCCTGGTTGGGAGTTTATAAGAACCGACCCCCTCGATTCGGTTCTCGGTGGGGGCTGAAAACCGACCACAGTTTGGCCTTAAGAGGAAAAGGAAAAATTCATGCATTGGCTTGGATGGTTTCCCCTTTTGCATGTTGTTCTCTTTATGAATTTCTTATGAATTTTTGCACGACATGAAACTTAAGATTGTAAACTTTCCCATGTATGGGAATGAAAAGGGGACACATCAGTGGCCTAAGAGAAGCTCATTTGGAGTTCGAATGGCCTTGAAAGGCAAGGGAAAGACATGAAGTCATATGAATGGAATCTTGCGATTTTTGGAAAAAGAAAAAATTGGGAATCAAGAGTATTTGGGGTTGTTGGTCTTCATACTCAATGCATGTCGTGCTTATTGAGGATTTCTTGACATGTTAATACACCTTGTATTGTAGAGAAACACAAAATACAAATGCATGCACATTTTTCCCAAGTTACCAGACACTAGAATGTACTGTTGATTAGTTCATGCAAAAATGTCAAATTTTCATACAAAACTTTCCATAAATAAATAAGTGGAAAGGTTCGAAATGCCCTTGGAATCACCTGGGCATTTATGAGAAAATCAAGGGTAAAAACATCCAAGTCTAAAATTCGGGCTTATGGTAATGTTGGATTTAGTTTAAAGAATTTATGTTAGAATTTTGAGTCCAAAACTAATTAACATAAGACCCAAAACACAATGCTACGAGCCTAAACCCAGCCTGTTAAGACTTAAAAAGATAACAAAAATAATTAAATAAAAGAAATTTAGTAAAATACAATTCTTATTAGGTCCATTTGTACTAATGAAGTCATTAGATAAAGAAATAATAAATAGAAGAAAATAAATTAATTAGATATTAATTTTAGAAATAAACAAAAGAAGGATAAAAAAATTAGAATTACGAACCGTTTTTGCAAGATTACAAAAGTACGTATCTGCATTTCATTTTATTTAAAGCTTTATGCAAGTTTGTGAATTTCATATGTTTGTGACGTGTCATATTGCACGATCGTCTTATAGGTATGGAAAGAACCTATACCCAGAGGTGGTCCTGAGATCGGGTGACGGTACCATTTACGATGGAAAACGTGCAAGCACCGATAACAATAAACAATATCTCAATGTCTGTTTGATGTAATGCAAAAATGATGCATCTGTTTTCCAGTCATTTCTCTCTCTTTCTTTTTTCAGTCCGGTAGAGGTGTCCCTATTGCGTTATGTTTAATCCCCAGAGTCAGGATTGTACGTCCCTCCTCTTCTCTAGGACTATCTTATGCATTACACACACCAGGACCTGGTTGACAAGCCTCATACCATTGCGTAGGGAAACCACCCCACTATTTTCCATTTGTAGTGGCTCGCACGTTGCCCATCGTGAACGGTATCGTCACCCGATCTCAGGACCACCTCTGGCTATAGGTTATTTTCGATCTCTCAATATTTTCCAAAACCATGAGATGATTATGTAATATGACACGTCATAAGCATATAAAATTCACAAACTTAAGCTTCAACAAAATGAAATGCAGGTTTTCGTATTCTTACAAAAACTGTTCATTCCAAAGATATGGTGCAAATCATTCTCTTTTCATGCAAATTCGTGCTTTATTATTATATTGTTGACTATGTTCTAATTTTTCAGATTTAAGGCTTATATTAGTTGTTTTATTATTCTTTTTTGTTTATTTCTAAAATTATTGCCTAAGTAATTTCTTTCCATCTATTTATTATTTATTACATCTTTATCTAGTCACTTCATTAATACAAATGGAACTAATAGGAATAGTATGTGGCGTCCAGGTGCATCTAAGGGCATTTCAGACCTTTTCATTTTAGCTGAAATTTTTAGGGCAAGTCCTACATATCCTCAACTTCATTTCTGGAAATTTTCGTGTGAAAATACAACCTACTTTTTTACCTGAAACGTGCCACAGTGCATTCGGGTGTTCCATGTCTTAAGGAAATTTTGCATGCATGTGTTGTTTTTGTTTTTGACATCATTTTTACGTCCACTTATATGATAATAACACAAGTAGCATCAAAATACATCCAGAGATGATATTCAACAACAATTCACAATACAAAAGTCTTTTTTTCTTATTTTTCCTTTTCAAAACCATCGAAACCCATGTATGTGGCTTAGGGCTGAACAGAACCGGACCGCAGACCGGAAAATCGGACCGGATTTGCGGTCCGGTCCGGTCTCAATCTTAAAAATACGGTCCGGTCCGGACCGGATTGAAAGACCGGATTTATCCGGTCCGATCCGGTCTATACATATTTGAAATGCGGTTCGGGCACATAGATTTTTCTCTTGCATGCATTTTCCTTTTTCTCTAAGCGTTTTTCAAGAAAACATGATTTCTTCAAGAAAAGATGCAAGGAACAAACAATCGGGCACATAGATTTTTTTTTTTTATCACCAAATGAAGTTCTTTTCACCATTTCCCTTAACTTATTCTCCATCACAAAAACACAACCAAAATACTCCAAACCTCGCATTAGAGCAAGTTTGACACTTAAAATTTTAACACAATAAAAAATTACAATATGATATCTCTCTCCCCATCAAATCATTAATTTTCACTACAAAAAATATAAAAAATTACCTCTCTCTTCACTTTTTCATCAACCCCAATACCTAAAATTTTATTTCTCAAACACAGCCTAAATCACCCTTACCTTGCTAGCTTCGGTTGGCCTTGGGCTGAGAGAAGACGCGTGGTTTCGGCAAAGAAGGGAGCCCCTTGAGGGAGTGCATGGGGCTCTCTCTCTATGCTTCTTGAACTGTGGACGCAGATGGATGGTTGGATGCTCTGGAAAGGCGGTGTTTGCAGAGCCTTTTGGCAGGACATTAATATAACAGGCCAAAACAAAAAATGAAAGTCCATACTATAAACGCATTTGGAAAATGCACATATAAGAATCCCACAAGGTTTTGGGGGAGTGTGGAAGGAAACAGAGTGCAGTTTAAACGTACACGGTGGATACGGCGAATGAGCCTCCATCCAGTTTTTTGTGCGTTTAAACGTACATTGGATACGGCGAATGAGCCTCCATGCGTATAGTTTTCACCAATATCACAGGACTAGAAACAGTAACGTTTAATCTGTCCTTGCGGTTTTAGCTTTTTCAATATAAAACCAGTCTTCGTCCACCTTTTTCTGCATGTTGAATACGATGAATGCGAGAGTTACTTTTGCTTCTTTCCAACACATATAAATGGGGCCCTTATAGCCACGTGTAAGTATTAGGTGTTTTTAGCCAAGATGTGACGCTGGAAAGTGGGGAGGGAGGAGAGATGCGTGAGAGAAGAACACGAGGTGTTGGTGAATTTCGAAGGTGTGAAGCTCTGCTCCAGTGCGTCAATGGTGGTCGTGCTAAAAAGCACAATGATGCGAAGTTCAAGATCAACAGGAACAAACCGTTTGCTGAATATCATTGTCGTTTTCGGCGGAGACAGAAATGACAGCGCTGACGTGGCAAAATAGATCTGAGCTGTATGGACGTATTTCGGATTCCGTTAATCAGTTTAACAGAAGAGTAACGGAAGCACTATTTTTAAAAATATGGTAAGTTTAGGGACTAAAATTTTGAACTATAAAAGTTCATGACTAAAAATAAAATAGGTGCAAAACTCAGTGACTAAAAAGCAAATTTCCATAAATTTTTCCACTACCATATACTTTTAGCTTTGGAGTAATTTCATTGTTCGCCCATTAAATATGAGCAAAACAAAAATCATGTCTGCTCACCAATTACCTTAACAAATTTTTACGTCCTTTAAGTTTCAAAAATGATCAAAAGTCATCCTCCGTCTATTTTTGGCGTTAAAACAGACGGACTCTATGAACAGTTTCAATGTGATATTCACCCATATCACTTTACGTCCTTTAAGTTTCAAAAATAATCAAAAGTCATCCTCAGTCAGTCTATTTTAACGCCAAAAATAGACGGAGGACGACTTTTGATCATTTTTGAAACTTAAAGGACGTAAAAAACCGTTAAGATAATTGGTGGGTCGACATTGATTTTTGCTCATACTTAATGGGGGAACTATGAAATTACCCCCTTTAGCTTTCATTCTCACGGATGCCTTCTTTTGCCCTAAATATGCCCGGGCACACCTTGTTAAAATATATCAATCGCTGGAAATGATATTAAAAAACATATGAAATTACCCCCTTTAGCTTTCATTCTCACGGATGCCTTCTTTTGCCCTAAATATGCCCGGGCACACCTTGTTAAAATATATCAATCCCTGTAAATGATATTAAAAAACATATATCTCAAGAACAAGATGGTCTGTTACAGACCTACTGCAAATAATCCGTAACTTGAAGATTACAAATGAAGCAATAAAACTTATTTCCAAAGGATCAATTGCCTATAAAGAGATACGCAATGCTCATTTGAGAATTAATTTAACGTCGAAGAGTCATATCTGCAGTAAAAAGTAATGTCCACCCAATCTCAGAACTGGACTTCAAAACAGTCATATCTGCAGAAAATCTGGAGCCAAGGCGTCACAGAATATGACTTATCAGCTAAAATAGAGGGATAAAAACGCTTTAATTCCTAGAATGACAGAATAACTATGAACACCTATGCTCATGTCAATTAAGAAAATTCAAAATCAAGCAATTTAGAGTAATTTCTTATATCACAAGCCAAGCTTGATCGCAAAAAACTATCACCAAGGTATCCCGTTAGTCTCCTAAAACACGAGTGTAGCATGCACAGAACCTACACTATACTTTTCAAAAACGACTTTACTTTATCTTGAGCTAAAATTATATGCAATTGTAGAAACAGAAATGTCATACCCAGTAGATCTCATAGCAATGAACTCGAAGAAGAATCCAGCAAACTGCAAGCAGATACAATCATTTCCTCCAATCTCTTGACGGTAAAGCCACCATAAATCTAAAGAACGAAGACCGAACCACCCAAATGAATAAACAGTAAACTATGAACCCATAGAGTACTACAAACGATTTCGTTCGAGGAAACATAACAGACAGAATGAAGAAGGAACTGGAAGATAAAATTTTGATTATTAAAATCAATATAGGTTCCCAAATCGAATTATGCGCGTCAAAGGAACTTTGGGCAAAAACACATCCATCAATGGCGTCCAGAATGAAAGGCCAAGTAAAAAGAACAGAATCGTGCAATTACCCGAACCAAAATTTGAACAAATCTCTGCTTGGCCTTCTTAAGGCCACGATCGTTTCCTTTTACTTCTCTTACGTCCTTCACACATTTATGTACGTCCCTTCTCCTGGCTCTCTCGCTTCTGGTAGTCCTGTTCTCTTTCTGCTCTATCCATTTTTCTCTCTCTCAGTTTTCTCTTTCGCTCTCCCAACTCTCCAGATCGCTCGTTCCCTTTGAAAGAACGAATTCCATGAAATGTAGATGTAAAAAGGTTGGGATTTTGTTTTCCCGTTGAGCAATGGCTACTCAGCCTACTCCTGCCTTTCAGATTCAAATTGGAGCTCAAGAAAAAAGAAAAAGAAATTAATCGCTTATATAGTCATGCCGCTACATTTACTCTGACACGCGTCGACACGCCTTGATTTTGTTTTTACTGTACACAGTGACCCGTAGACGAGAGAGGAAGCTAATGATTAAAAAAAAGAAAGAGAGGAAGCTAATAAGCTGGAAACAGAGGCTAACATACACTAGGAGTGCGTATCTAACTAACCTACGCACTCACCTGCATCTGGTCTTTGAAAGTTAGAGAGAAAAAGTAGAGAGAGATGGGGACTCTATCAACCACAACAACAACAGCAATAGGATAGGGTGCAAGGCGGTGACCCAACAAAAGCACCGGACCAGTGGTTTTGGAAGAATGGTGAAGATTATGAGCCTTCTGGTTTCTTACCCTAGCTTTAACCTGAAAAACCACCTCTTTACGTCCAGTCACGCCCCAACACCTGGCTAAAATACCCAACCTAAGTCCCAATTTCACTCTCTCTCCCGTCTCTCAGGATCAGCTTTTCCTTGATGGGGATCTAGGGTTTTCAGGTCTTTTTTGTGACCCACAAAGGTAAGCTCTTCCTTCGTGGTCTCGTTGATTCCTTTCTGGTATTTTGTGAGGTATGTACATGTGGGTTGCCTTAGATGTATGCTTTTCGTAGTTGGTTTATGTAATGGATTCACTTTCTGCGCCATGTATTTGGCAAATTTTTGATGATATTGTATGAGTATATATGGATTTTGACTTGTTTGTAGGTGTTGTGAATGGGTGTCGATTGAAGTTTGATATTTTCTTATGAATTTTATTTAGTGAATACTATTAGGTTTTTTTATCTTTGTAATTTGGAAATGAAATGATGTTGTGTGATCTGATGGATCTATTTGGTTTTACCTGCCGACAAAAAAACAAGGGTTGATTTGGTATGGCGTATTCGTGATTTTCTCCGATATCTTTTATAGATGAATCATTGGCATTCTTCTTTTTGCGTGCGGGAATCTTGATTTGTATTTCTTGAATTCGTTCAAATTTTTGAATTCTCGCTTTTTCAAAGCCCTGTCTGTAGATGAATTTGGATATCATTTTTATTGGGTTATATGCAAATAGTTGTCGTCGGTCCCTACTTTGCAGTAGTTTTTAAGAAACTAGTTTTTAGTCCAAAAAAAGTTCTTGTGATCTTTTGCTGTTTCATGGCTATGGCCATTTGCAGTGTGGTTTGGCATAACTGCGCTCTAAATACATGTGTGCTCCATATGGTTACTTAGAAAGTCTAGACCAGGAACATCTATGTGAGATGTGTTTCATTTCACTTATGACATGGAAGGGGGGGGAACAGAAAATCGATTGTGTTGTTAGGTTTGTTTAGGTGGGTGTTTCAGCTTTCGGAAACCAAGCATTATAGGAAGTTAGGTTTCAGAGTTATGTTTTGAGCCTCACGTAGTTCTATCATCAGTAGAGGAGACATTTCGTCCACCAGACACAACTCTTAGTTTATACTTTCTTTGGATTCTTGGTGTATTGTTCTTGCCACTCAGGTATATCCTTTTTGACTTATCCATAGTTCTTACTCCTCTTCCTGGGAAATTACAGCAGCACTTGGCTTGTGGGTGTCTTCTTTACAATCATGGAAGGTTTTGGAAGTTTTGGGTTCAGTGATAAAAGCAGTGCCGTGAGGAAGAAGAGAAGCAATACATCCCGCCGTCCTCGGAATGAGTCACAGATACCTTCAGATCACCGCGATATCTCATCCTTATCGTCCACACCACCTTCAGATAATGTGAGCAAAGTATCAAGCGATGAGAATAATGATTATGGTTCAGTTTCTCATAAGAAAGAAGTCAATTTGAACCTATGCAGCAAAAGGGCTTCACCTATTAACCTAACTGAAGTTGAGTCTGGCCGGAATGATTTTGGATTCGGAGAATCTGATGACACTTCCATTGATGGTTCTTTCTGCAGAAGTACTGAGCAAATACACAGTGTAGTGGATTCCAAAAGACACAGTGAAGGTGTCCTTGCTCCAGCTGATTGGAAAAGCACGAGCAAGATGGGGCATTTTGGAGTCGTTTCTGATGGCTTAGAAAATGAAAACAAAGTGAAAAAGGTTAAGCTTAAAGTTGGTGGTGTCATACGTACAATTCATGCAAAGTCAATATCGGATGGTGCATCTGGTGTTGGATCATCTTCTACAAAAGCTTCTCGTGTTGCAGATGTCCCTCAGCCTCGGCAGAAGTCTAATGGTCAGGTATCAAGGAGCATTAACCTGTTTTCTAAAATTGCTGAGTCTGCATCCATCATATGCAACATGGTTTGGCTCGTATCCATGGTGTTCCAAAATTGAAGTATTAATGGGCTTATTAAATAAATAGGATAGCTACATCTCAACTGCAATTCTTTTTATAGCTACATAGGGAATCAATATACTTACGGAGGTTGTGATTTAAGGTTTATGCTAACCTTTTCTAGATGTGGATGAATGCAAATATGAAATATCCACCTTCTTGATTTTGTTCCACTTTTAATGCGAAAAACCTTCTGTCATTCTAGGAATTAAAGCGTTTTTATCCCTCTATGTGACTTTGTGTTAATGTCTATGTGCTGCAGGAAAATTCTGATGAAAATCCTTTGTTTAAGTCAGATAAGGGGAATGGCTTACGAGGGTTTCCATGGAGGGATTTCAACAAGTACGGTTTCAATGTGGCAAAGGCTGATTCTGCAAGGAGTAGGATACATGAAGGAAATATTTCAACAGATCAAGCTGATAAATATGAGCCTATTCGCAAAAGCAAACGGATCTCCAAGAGACGCGTGCTAGACGAAGCCCTTGGTGACGGAGATGATGATGATGAGATTAGGTACCTTGAGAAACTCAAAACTTCCAAGGCTACCATTGAGTATGGTGTGGAGTATGAAGAGGATGATGGAGGGAGTAGGAAACAACGGAAGATATCAAGGGTGTTGAAGAGTAATGTTGAGAGCAGATTGGATGTTGATGTGGAAGGTCATCTCTCGTCAAGATTGGGCAAGGAGGGTAAGAAGACTCCATCGGGGAGAGTATTTGAAGATACTGATTATGTAGAAGAGGAAGAACCTGTCTCGGATGGTGAGGCCAATACTAAGAAGAAACCAAAAAAGGAGTTTGTTGATTTAGTTGCGGATAATAAGAAGGAGATGACAGTCACTACTCGTCAACGGGCCCTTCAAACTGGCAAAGATGTCTCCTCCAGCTTCGGTGCAAGCCTAATTGAGTTCCCAAATGGCTTGCCTCCTGCTCCACCTAGGAGTGAGTAATTTCCTGTTATGCTTTTCAGTCCTGTTTATTGTTTATTGCAACCATCTGTTGGTTAATCCTCGAAATTGGATTTTGATATATATTTTGGTAACAGAACAAAAAGAGAAACTTTCTGAAGTGGAGCAGCAGTTGAAGAGAGCTGAAGCTCTTCAGAGACGTAGGATGCAAGTGGAGAAGGCAGCTAGGGAATCTGAGGTTTAGCCCCTTCTACTGATATTCGTTTTGGCCTTGAAATTGCATGAATGAACGTAGTTAATTTGAATGTGTTCCCTCTCTTTTTAACTGGATTTTAGGCTGAAGCTATTAGAAAAATCCTGGGCCAAGAGTCAAGTAGGAAGAAGCGGGAAGATAAGATGAAGAAACGGCAAGAAGAATTGGCACAGGTAACATGCCATGCATGAGCACTTTTGTTACTAATCTTGGGCTTTTGTTTGTTCTTTCCTTTTGTGTACTTTTCATATGCTTTGCTCTGTTGCCATCTCTTTTCTATTACGGAAAGATGTTTATGGACGAAAAAGAAGAAGAAGAAAGATCATGTGATGGAGCATAACTTTTAGCCTTCACCTTTATAATTTTATGCAGGAGAGGGCTGCAAATTCTATGTTTCCTTCATCAGACTCTGTGCGATGGGTCATGGGTCCCTCAGGAACCATTGTCACGTTCCCCAATGAAATGGGCTTCCCAACTATATTTGATTCCAAGCCTTGCAGGTAAAGGAACACTTGTTTTTGAAATTTCAATATGCTGATACTGTGATTTAATTTTTTTTCTAAACCTTTATTCCACAGTGACATTTGGTTGTCCTGTGTCAGTAGAAAATTTCTTTTGTTCTATCAATTTTCAAAGTCGATAATACTCTTCCATAGAAGTAGAGAATTCTCCCTGGGTTGTTGTTTATTAGGGGGAAGCTTTTTCTAAACCTGCATTGTCTTGTGCACTTCAAAATGGTCTTTCAACTTTTGTTTTGTAATGAATAAAAAGTTTGTCTTCATGAGTTTCCTTGCTAGTATTTACACTTACCTCCTCCATGATAGCAGATAGCTGATGAATTGGTTTTTATGCGTATCTCAGTTACCCCCCTCCACGTGAGAGGTGCGCGGGCCCATCTTGCACAAACCCATACAAGTATCGGGATTCCAAATCGAAGATTCCCTTGTGCAGTCTCCAGTGCTACAAGGCAATAAAGGAAAAGATGCAGCCTTTGACGGCCTGTTAATCTTCGAAGATTCCCTTGTGCAGTCTCCAGTTCCTTTGTTCCTTTTATCATTTTTGCTGTAGGAGATTGGATATTTGTACTGTTCTTCATGGAATAAGTTAGTTGTGTTACTCAAGAAGATTGTATTAGGGACAAACTTAGAAGTGTAGGGATGCTATATTTACAATGTTTGACTATTACTTGAGAATTCTAGCCAAGTACTCGGTGACATTTTGGTTGACCAAATTTGAGTTTTCAATAATGGGCTGCTGCAGTGACTTTGGGTTTTCAATAATGGCATCTGCAGCGCTATAATGCAGGACGGGTTACCCTTTTCATATAACCCCAAAAACAAAACAAAATTGTTGGAGGGATCCTAACTCCTTCCCATCACACTTGGGATTCACTTAATAGCAGGGCTGAGCCTATATTATCAAAGATCTCATAACCAAAGCTCCTTGACAGTGAGAACCATAAGCTTCAATTTGTGGGTTTTCATTTCTAGTTTTAAAGTGTTTGTAAACTCAAATTTTTTAGAAATTTTTGGGAATGTCGTTAGTAGATTTAGAGTTTTATTGGAATTTGATAAAAAAAAATAGAATTTTATTCGAGTGGATAAAAAGAGAAGAGTTTGATGGAGAGGAAAATGATTTTATTATTTTTTTAATCAAAAATTTAGAATTAAGAAAAATTGACATTTTAATCTTTAGATTTTGATCACTTTTTTATTTATTTCAATATCTCACTTTCAAACTTCAAAATTTTAATCCTTTAATATTCTCAATTTTACAAAAATATCCTACCATTATTCTTCTGTCCATCTTCTTACCATTAGACTCTACCACCTTAATAGCTATTACACGTGGCACATTGGATAGCCAGCTAACAGGTAAAACTCAATAACAAACGTCGTCGTCCCTTCATGACTTGAAACGCAGCACTCAAATGTGAATTTGCCTCGAATCGGCGTCATCCCTTCAAAATCAAAACGCAGCACTCAAAGCTGTTTTGGTCAACTTCGAGCCGTGGAACGGGTCAGATTCGTTTGATCTGGTTCCCGTAGGTACTTTTTTTTTTTGGAGCAAATACGGACATATATTATAAAAGGAAGAGCAGAGTTTAAACAAAACATAGAGCGTCAGGGGGGGGGGTCAAAGTCCTCATAAACCCATGGATAGGAACAAGAAAGCTCGGGAAGAAAGGGAATGACACCCTCAAAATACGAGGATGCCGCCCATTGAGCTAAACGGTGCGGAGTTAAATTCGCACTGCGAGGAACATGCTGCCAACGACAAAAATGAAGCTGATCAGCAGCAGTTCGCACGTTGAAAAGAAGAACCTCCAGTGCCCAAGGAGGAGAGGAGGAACGATCCTACAGAACTGCAATGACAACTGAAGAATCACCTTCGAAGATGACATCATGAAGATGGTTCTCAAGAGCAACCCGAAGCCCCAGCTGCATGGCATGCGCCTCACCTACCACAGGATCCAAAGCTGGAAAAATAGAAGTTTCAGCATGAAAAATAGTCCCCAACTCATCACGGCACACACACGCAGCAACAGAAAAAGCAGGCCTAATGGCAATATCAACATTAATCTTAGAGAATCCATGGGGGGGAGGAGACCAAGACACAGACGGCGATGCAGAAAACTGGGTACTTAAACACATACAAAGCTCCCCGAGCCTTTTTCTTTTCTCCTTGTCGTCTTTTTCAAACACAACTAACACCCTCTCTCTTTTTCAAACCCAAATCGACGGAATTTCGCTCTGCCCTCTAAATTTCCTCGACTCCTAGCTCTACGAGCGGTGGCGGAACCAGGGGTATGTTCGCTTTCACCATTTTTTCAGGATTCTAAATATATTCACAATTCTACCATCGAACATATTCAGAATTCAAACACAAAAACCAATACATTTTACACAATATCCAACAACTTTTTAATTTTTTATTCAACATAAATTTTCTCTCTCTATACTTTTTCACATATCTCCAAAACTTTTTTATTAAACAATTACATCAAATCATTTCTCTCTCAACTTTACACAAACACCAATAAAACACTATTCAACATAAAAATTCACAACTTCTCTAAAATCCTACATTTTTTCTCAAAACGAACATCACCCAGGACTTAAGTGGAGGGGGGCAAACTCCTAAGGCGAAATGACATCTTAAAATTTTTTCCTACTTAATGCAATAAGTCTCTTAGAGTTAAAATATCAAAAATCAAGAACTAAAAATATTAAAAATATAAAAATACACGTACCGTTTATTTGCTGACACTGCGAAGTGTCAATTGGATCCTACGGTTATGCATATTCTGAAAATGTTGCAAAATAGCTTAATTCTCAACAGTTTCAAAATTTTCCTTCTCGATGTATACTATCATGCTATCATTCATCAATTCATCATCATCTTATTACGTAACTCAGTCTTGATAATCTTCATCGCAGAGAACACTCTTTCAACGGTTGCAGTCGCAACTGGTAAGACCAATGTCCAACCTCTGTTGCTTTTTTCCAGTTGTTAAAGCCCGTAGATGTAAACACGTCTGCCCCGAATCTTGCTCCTCTAGTTTCCCTAAACAGATAACACCACAAACAATACATTGCATCCTTTGATATACTGTATTTCAACCACTCATAATTTTTGAACCATAACTCCCTAAAACCCCTCATTGTTTTCTCATATTGCTTCTTAGATAAGTCCTGACCTCCAATCTCCAACCACAATGTATTCCAACCACTCTTCAATTTCAATTTTAACAACTTCTCAAAATCCAACATAATCAACATAAGTCCTGATCTCCAATCTCCAACAATTCACGAAAACCACCTTCCAATATCAACTAACAATCCACTAGATCATTTTCTAAATTTCTAGTAAAGTTTTAGTATACAAATTACTTGAATAAGCCTACCATCAAATATAATTTGAGCTTCAAAATTAACCTGAAAAAAAAATTGAGCAGTATATGAAAATTTGACCAAATTGCAATATAATCTGAAATTAAACTAGGAATAGTGTAACACATTACATAAACGACGGAGGAAAACAAGAAATTAAAACAAGATAACCAAACTAATTAACTAAAACCAACTAGACAAAAAAAAATAAAGACATAAATCAATTAACTAAAGCCACCATATATTAATATAATTATATTCATTCGGTAAACCGCAACAAGTCAAATTTAGAAAAGTGTCTAAAGTTCTCCTGGTAAGCGATGCCGTTTATGTATTATTTGTTTGTATTTTTTTTTCACAAAGAGGGTGAAGGGGGGGCGGCGGGCTGGATTGGGTCAAAGGGGCAGACCTGCCTGCCTGTTGACAAATACGTGTATTAAAAAAAATTAGAGAATCAAAACGAATCTAAATTTTGAATTTTTACGCGTTCTGTTGCTGTAGAGAGAGAATCCGTTTCCTAGCTTTTGATTTCTCTTTCATTCCTACACTTTCTCAACAACCAATCAGAGTTTTATTTTCGCTTTCGTTTGCTCTGTTTCGCCATGAAATTACTCTCCCAATTAATTTTGTATTTAGGAAAATGGTGAAAAGTATGTGAACCGCTGCTACTGTTGTTTTAGTTCGTCTTTAAAGTCTGTAGCTCTATGTCTTTATGTTCTACAAAGTATCTTTCTTTGAAAATTGGTTTTTGGTTTTGTAGGAGAAGGAGATGAAGGTCAAGCTCTTACGTATCCTTCCCATGATAGTGTTCCCCCTCCAAAACAAAATTGTTGATTTTATTCTTGACCACCTGGTTGATTCTCTTATGTTTTTCTTGACTGTTTTTTGTACTAAGATAATGTGGTATGTATTCTTGTGTCTAAGGATATGTTTTCTACTCAGAATTTCCTTGCGTTGTTTGCTTGATTCTGTGGGTCATTTGCCATTCCTTAGGTGTTTGCTTGCTCTTATTCTTATGGAGAAGGAATCTTGATTCTGTAGGTTGCGGCTATTCCTTTGGTGGTTTGCTTGTGCTATTCTTATGACAATGATATTCGTCTGGAGTAATGGCTATTCTTATAAGGTAGAATAACTTATATTGCTAAAACAAAAAGTTCTGATTCATGCAATTTATACTTAGTATAACTAAGGTCATGAATAAAAATGAACCAGAAACAAGGTAGTATAACTAAGGTTATGAATAAAAAGTTTATGTGGCATTAATGCTTTATAATTTAGTATAAATAAGGTTGTGAATAAAAAGTAAACATAAAACTTTTTTCAAGTATAGTTTTAGGCTTAATAATAATTCTTATTCTATATATTGTTTATATTTCATCACACAAATACCACATAAAAATCAGATAATGATGTATTAGATTAAAAACATAGAACAAATAGTAAATTTAAAAAAGAATCTAAGTTAGATAGGAAAAATTATTAATGAGTGCTGTGGTTCAATTTAGTAATTCAGAGCTCTAGTTTTGCACTGTTGTCATCAAGTAATTTAGAATATGTCATATCGAATAATATTTATTTTGAGAATTACATATTCACTACGCTTACTCTCTTTTGATTCAGCTTACCATGTCACCTAATGACCATTTACTGGATTGTACATTATTCTTAACTGCAGAAGTGGGGTCATTTCCTTGTGTTGGTTTCCGTTAAATAGGATCCTGAGAGGTGTGGTTTAAAAGTAGACCTAACCACCAGCATTTTTGCATTATGTAACCACCCTCAAAATTCAACCTGCACTTGCACTGTATATCTGTAGACTTCATTGTTGCAACAGAGTGCTCTTTGTACTCCATTCACACGTTTGAAATTCCAAATGGTTCAGTTGGCACTCTAGACATCATAATCTATGATGATACATGTCACTTTTGTGAATTACGACCATTGCAGGAAATGCCTATTGATCTTTTAACCCTCTTGAAATTGTGTACTCTTTCTCATTGGACATGATGATAAACCACTCACACCATTTGCAACTTTTTTCTCATTTCTTTCAATGGCTCTAGTATTCCAGCTAATAAATTGCTTTTGTAATGCCCACACATAGATATTTAGTCTTAGGTGCAAACACATTTGCTGTCAGTTATTATCAGGATGAGCCTTTTGATAGTAATAGGACAATACCAATTTCCATGCGTTCACTTGAACTGCTCTACTTTCTTTTTAGGAGAGATCTATTAATGTTATTGTTGTAAATTTTACCTGTGCATTGAAGATCTATATTGTTTACTGTTGTTACATATTTTGAGCAATTTATGGGAACAGTTTCTTCTTGACTCAGTTCCCTTTGTGACTATTTGCCGGGCTTTCAAACAGAGTACGTTCTCTTCGTCTCTTGTATTTGTATCATTTTCACTAATGAACTTGTAAATAATTGGGCAATACAGATTTTTGTGTTCATGTAACTAGTGTACCTTGAAGTTATTGGGTTAGATAAAGATTCGGTTTTTCACTGAACTGCTGGCATTCTCCTTGGTTAAAACTCTTTAGCAGTTCTATTCCTGTAAATACCCAGTTAATGTGTTGCTCTCTTTAACTGTTGCAAGGGAGTGATAATTTTTCCTTGTGTATGGTAGGTGGCATGCTGTCGCTTCATGGACTTGGGACGCCCCAGATGAAACGTGTGGTATCTGTAGGATGGCTTTTGATGGTTGTTGTCCTGATTGTAAGCTCCCTGGCGATGATTGCCCATTAAGTAAGTCTTTTGAATTCCTTCCACAGTGGTACACGATTTGACATGTTGTCAGCAATTAATGAGTTTCTCAAATGTGTGTGTCTCTCTCTCTCTCTCCACCTATAACTAAGATGAGCTCCTGCATATCGGTGTTTGTTCTCTCTTTTTCTGAATGCCATTTGTGTGATATGAATCCATATGCCGCAATGTCATTTCTATTTTTTATTTGCTCATTGTCAATTATAGATGTTGTATGTTTGACCACTGCAAAGGCAGTGATGCATACTAAGAGTGGAATTAACAAAGGAGGAAGAATGAAGAACACTGCTGATGGTGTGTTCACTTAGTTATTTAATGACATCCTTGAAAAAGAAAGGACGCTGCTGATGGTATTCATTGAGCCATTGCAGTGGTATCCAGGGTGTGAGATAGTTTAGTTTAAAACTATACTGGTTTGCATAAATTTAGTTTAAAACAAATTTAAAGGCTGTTACTCTTTTATGTCTTTTCTCTACATGCTTGTGTGGGTGGATTTCCAAATATGTCATCTCAGGAAGTGCAACTGGTAACATGTAACTCATAATCCCTTTCTTTTTAATTGTATTCTCACATCCAGTGCCCCAAACACCCCCATTCTCCTAACACTTTCAACCCACCTCAGTTGAGGGTTAATTCCAATTAAGCTAGGGTTGGCTGAGGATCTTATTCAGCTATATTTTCTTCCACTGCTCTGTCCTGTGAACCATTCTCTCCACCGCCTTCCTAATTCGTTCATCTTTTCCTTTTCCATTATTCTATCACATCATTCTAGCTGGCAATCCTATAGGATTTTCTTGATAGTGATTAAAGACTTCCATGAGAGTAACTAATGAGTACATTTTGATCTTGCAGTTTGGGGTCTTTGCAATCACGCCTTCCATCTTCATTGCATCTTAAAATGGGTTAATTCACAGACCTCCCAAGCACATTGTCCTATGTGCCGGAGGGAATGGCAGTTCAAAGGTTGAGAAGAACCATCCATCAAATTCCAAGTCAAGACAAATGAGTACCAGAAGTCGAACTGCCCCTTGTGCAGCCTCCAATACCTCGAGGCAACACATGAAAAGTTCCTGTCTGTAGCAACAGTCTAAACTGTGATACGATACCTGCATCTTTTGAAAACAAAAAAAAAAACTGAAAAGAATTTGGCGCAGTTTCATAGCAACTTGGTTGTCGTTCAGTGAAAGTTGAGGGAAATTCGATTATCTTTAGATGAGCTCCATTCATTTGAAAACAAACGTTTTTCTCAGAGATAAATTCCCAACTCTTAGTGGAGATGGCAACCTCAGCTTGACTCTTAAGGAAGCCAAACTTTTTTTAGGTTTTACCAGAACCTAAAATTTTCTTATTTTTTACAGTCACGACCAATATCTTCTCGTTCGAGATTGAACAGGTTTTAGTGAAAAATTTGTTATTGAATTGAATATATATATATATAAATATATCAAAAAACATCACAAAACCTTACATTTCGTGTAAAACAATATGTTTTGAATGAAAATTTTGTTTTCAGATAAAAAATATTTTTTTTTTAAAAAAAATGGGATAAATACACTTTGCCCCCTTGTCTTTGGGGTAGTTTAGACTTTGCACCTTGATGTTTTATTTTTGATACATTGGACTCATTATCTTCTACATTTTTGCAATGTAGATCTCATACCCAATTTGCCGTCTAAATTGACGGATTTTGTCAACACATGCACCGATCGATCGTTACATGCACCGGTCGACCGGCTCGTCATGCCTCTCAAGTTACCTTTGTAGCGGTCGACCGGCTCACATATTGACGAAATCCGTCAATTTAGACGGTCAAATCTGGTATGGGGTTCAGATTGCAAAAATGTGAAAGATAATTAGTCCAATGTATCAAAAATAAAATATCGGAGGTGCAAAGTGTAAATGACTCCAAAGACAAGGGGCAAAGTGTATTAATCCCTAAAAAAACACCACATTTGTAGAAAAGAGCACGAGTCAACATAGCTCATGAGGCTTTGTTCATTCGAGATGTAAACAAAAGGGGAACAAAGTTTGAGTTATAGATAGTTTTTTTTTAATCTTTTCCAGGTAGTTAGTAAATTCACATTATAGAAAGCTTGAAAATGTCTTTCAAACCAAGTATGTAATGTATGTCTCTCTTATGTCTTATCTTACAATTATATTTAATATATAAATCACATATAATATGGTTTGTAAATAAAAATATCAAATATTCCTGGCCTCATTTTTTGGGTAAATATAAATTTCCAATTTCCATAGATAGTTGGCCTTTTTTTTTTGAAGAAACATCCCACCTAGGATACCTCGCCTTTGATTCTTCGAATGAGTCTATATAATTCGACGTGCACGCCAAGTAGGACTTTCTTATTTCTTCTAATATTCCTCTCTGAATTTTCTTGCGCTCTATAAATATCCTCCGTTACGCTTTCCCTTTTCTCATAATCATCTCTTTGTTATCCTTCCTCTCTTCTCGTTACTTTCGTTTCCGTCTTGTGCCTTCGGTCTTCGCTTCTCGTTATTCTCGGATCTACAAGGTAAGGCCTCTCTTCACCTAAATAATTTCACTGATATATCGCTTCGTTGATTTGAATTCTCGAGTGGATTATGTAACTCTAGCCTCTAGGTGATTTAGGGTTCAGTTTACGCTTTACGGGCCGATGATCTTTTCGTTGGTATCTGAGGCTCTTTTGTATGAATTTGATGATTTACTGTTTGATCTTTTTGTCTGGTCTCTTCGATTTTCGGAAGGAGTTTCGTACCGTTTGACTGTTCCATAAAAGAGTTATACTAATTTTATTTATGAAACCGATATTTCATTGCTCTGATTTTCTGTTGGAATTAGAATTTATTTAGACTTATGTGGTTATTTTGGATCTTTTTATTATCCTGGTTCAGTTTTCAGGATGATCGTATATATGTGAGTCTACATAAAAAAAAAAAATCCAAGAATAATTAAGATGAAAGTTAAAGGAATTGGGATTCAAAAGTTCAAGCCATAAGATTTTCTTTCCTCCGGAGCTTTTATTATGAGTCCAAGGGTCTTCTTTCACCCCGAAAGGTTCAATTCGTGGTTAAATAGTGAAAGCAGTTATCTTTTTGTTTTATACGTGGCTTAATTGTTGAGAAATATGACTACCTTGAAGTAGTGGGTAAAGTTAATCGTTGACATGATGCCCTGAATTGTGATTCAGATTTTGTTTAGTTCAACTTATTTACCATTAGCTTAGAATTCGTAAAATGGTGTATTGTTATGTTTCAATTGATTTTACTTCCAACTGGAAATTATTTGATTAAGTTAAATTCTTTATGCCTGATTGGATTATGTTAAACCAGATACTGTCTTTTGTCATTTATTGTGTTACAAAATGTTTCAGGTTCCTGGTATTATTTTCTATTTATGTTAATTTCACCTGATTCTGATGATGTTCCATGTGTATCCACAGATGCAGATCTTTGTGAAAACTCTCACTGGAAAGACCATAACTCTCGAGGTAGAGAGTTCTGATACAATTGACAATGTGAAAGCAAAAATACAGGACAAGGAGGGAATCCCTCCAGACCAGCAGAGACTTATCTTTGCTGGGAAACAGTTGGAGGATGGTCGTACTTTGGCCGATTACAACATCCAGAAAGAATCCACCCTCCACTTGGTTCTTCGTTTGAGAGGTGGTATGCAGATTTTTGTCAAGACACTCACTGGAAAGACCATAACTCTCGAGGTAGAGAGTTCTGATACAATTGACAATGTGAAAGCAAAAATACAGGACAAGGAGGGAATCCCTCCAGACCAGCAGAGACTTATCTTTGCTGGGAAACAGTTGGAGGATGGTCGTACTTTGGCCGATTACAACATCCAGAAAGAATCCACCCTCCACTTGGTTCTTCGTTTGAGAGGTGGTATGCAGATTTTTGTCAAGACACTCACTGGAAAGACTATTACTCTTGAAGTTGAGAGTTCTGATACCATCGACAATGTGAAGACAAAAATTCAGGACAAAGAAGGAATTCCCCCAGACCAGCAGAGGTTGATTTTTGCTGGAAAACAGCTTGAGGATGGCCGAACTCTGGCTGATTACAACATTCAGAAGGAGTCTACACTCCACCTGGTCCTTCGCCTAAGGGGTGGTATGCAGATCTTTGTGAAAACTCTCACAGGAAAGACGATCACCTTGGAAGTGGAAAGCTCAGACACAATTGATAATGTCAAAACAAAGATTCAGGACAAGGAGGGTATTCCTCCAGATCAGCAGAGATTAATCTTCGCTGGAAAACAGCTCGAGGATGGTCGAACATTGGCTGACTACAATATCCAGAAAGAATCCACTTTGCACTTGGTCCTCCGCCTCCGTGGTGGAATGCAAATTTTTGTTAAGACCCTTACAGGAAAAACTATTACTCTGGAGGTTGAGAGCTCCGATACAATCGACAATGTGAAGGCAAAAATTCAGGATAAGGAAGGTATTCCACCTGATCAGCAGAGGCTCATCTTTGCTGGAAAACAACTTGAGGATGGCAGGACATTGGCTGACTACAACATTCAGAAAGAATCTACCCTTCATTTGGTTCTCAGGCTTCGCGGTGGGATGCAAATTTTTGTAAAGACTCTCACTGGAAAGACCATCACCCTTGAAGTCGAGAGCTCTGACACCATTGATAATGTCAAAGCAAAAATTCAAGACAAGGAAGGGATTCCTCCAGACCAGCAAAGGCTCATCTTTGCAGGAAAGCAACTTGAGGATGGCCGCACTCTTGCTGATTACAATATTCAGAAGGAATCAACACTTCATCTTGTTCTCCGCCTTCGTGGAGGTATGCAGATTTTTGTTAAAACTCTGACAGGAAAGACTATCACACTTGAGGTGGAGAGCTCCGATACCATTGATAATGTCAAAGCAAAAATTCAAGACAAGGAAGGGATTCCTCCAGACCAGCAAAGGCTCATCTTTGCAGGGAAGCAACTCGAGGATGGTCGCACCCTGGCAGACTACAACATTCAGAAGGAGAGCACCCTGCATCTTGTTCTCCGCCTCCGTGGAGGTATGCAGATTTTTGTGAAGACACTGACGGGCAAGACAATCACTCTTGAGGTGGAGAGTTCTGATACAATTGACAACGTGAAAGTAAAGATTCAGGACAAGGAGGGGATCCCACCAGACCAGCAGAGGCTCATCTTTGCTGGAAAGCAGCTTGACGATGGTCGCACCCTGGCAGACTACAATATCCAGAAGGAGAGCACCCTGCATCTTGTTCTCCGCCTCCGTGGTGGTCGCGTTTAGTTGCTCATCATTGGTAATAGGATCAAGTTGGCTTCAGATGTGGAAGTTAAACATTATGGTGTGGCTGAAGTGTTGAGTCTTTTTTTTCGTTTGCTGCTTATGGTTGAAGTTTGATATCTGGAAATAATAGAAGACACTTTTCTGATCTCGTAGACGTTTTATGGTTACTCTGTTAATGGTGATGAAAGGCCGTCTTGGGTGTTTGCACATTGCCTCTTTCTTTCGAGTGAAAGGCCATCTTGGGTGCAGTCTTATCGAGTTGTGTCGAGTAGTTATAGTTCAAAGAAATATTTCTTAAATAAATGGATCCTATTTTGTTGTGCGATTTTATTGAGAAAAAGGGCAACTGGGGAGACCATGGTGGGAAGAAATCTCTCAAAAGAGGTCTGTAGGAAAGCTAAGCTAAGCCTAGCTTCAGAGTTCAGCCTTATATTGAAGTTTGGCTTCTTGCAAGTGAAGCTTCAATGTTCCTTTCTGTTCCCATTTCGATTCTTTTACACGTCCAAAGCGAGTACATATTCTGTTGCCAAATCGAGATACCTTAGGTTGTGAATAGTAGGTGTTTACCCTTAGTTTCATTCAAAATTTATTGAGTCTAATTTCAGCAAAGGTTTCGCTCGAGCTTGCAGCAGAACGACTTGCTTGTATAATTCTTTTCTCAGCAAACTGTTGAGATATTCCTTCTTTCTATTGAATACTTATTTGATAACGAATTAACACTCAATTTGGATTAGTTTGACCCAAGTTCAATGATGTTCGGCAACTAAAAAGATTTGTCTGAATATTTTAAAAGCAAAAAAAAAATCACAATAGAATATTCAAAATCTTAAAAATTTAACATTTTTCACATGACCTCAAATAATTTTTCACACAAAATCTAAATATTTTTATTAAAAACCAATTAAATATTTTCTCTCTATTTTTTTTCACCACACTCCAATCCTATTTTATTAAAAAAATCCATCAAATTATTTCTCTCTCACACAGCCATCAAATTTTCTACCAATATTGAAGAACACATAAAGGGTCTCAAACGAGTTATATTATGGCACAACGTGTTACCAGAACAGCTCATACCAGAGAAGAGACAGTCACTGTTCCACAAACCGTGTTGTGTCACATCTCCAGCAGGGAGGGGGAGGAGCCGGAGGTCCTCCTGCCACCCCCCAAATGATGTCGAAGAGGCTTTTCTTCCGCCAACTGAAATCTGAGACAGTAGCATTCTGTGTTAATTATTTGAAGGAAAAGACAAAGGAAAGGAAAGCAAAAGCATCTCCAAGAAAATGTTCTCAGAACAGGAGATGTGATGAGAGAACAACCCATGGAGATAAGTGAAAATAATCAAACATTACAACTTTTCTAATACAACAGAACAAACTCCCCAAGGCACATGATTGATCAATTTTAGTCAGAAAGAAAAGATTCAGGAAATATGAGTTGATACACGAAATATGCAGCCAAGTTATAAAGCATGCTTGCGGTGTTAAAATTTGCAAGCCACACAAACTGATGTGCAATTGATCACAGGAATACTGTAAATCACAGAAAAAACAAACAAACAAACACAAAGAGAACACTAAAATTTAACGTGATTTCCTATGGTGAGGTATATTCAAGGGTAGAGACGACAGGAAAAGTTCATTAATCCCAAAATCAAGAGTACAAGCAAAGCGAAGAAACCACTCCAAATAACCCAAGCCCGAATACACTCAAATCTCACTTTCTCAAGCAAGAGAATCTATTACCTATATTTCTCTCGTTGAGCCACAAGATAGACACTAGAGATTCTTGCAACTTTAATGTTGTCCAATATCTTCAAGTCAGACCAACTTGCCCTTCACAATTCTCTTAGATACAAGCAATGTTGGTGCTCCTAATATCCGCAAGACACAAACTTGTCATATGCAATTCTCTCATATTCGTGCAACGTTGATGTTCTCCATTATCTTCGAGACACACCAACTTGTCTTTCTTAATTCTCTCTTCTCTCTCTAGACTACAATCTCTATAACACTCTTTCTCTTTTATTCTCGGCAGCTCAATGCAGAGATGCTCGATAACCTTCGTTCAAAATACTGCCTCATATGGTGAGAGATCATGGAAGAGTTCTTGGGCAAGATGTTTGTTCTATTGAGTTTTTTTTTTCGGTCGTAAGCAATCATAATGTAAATCACTTGAAGAGATCGTCCTTTGTCCTAATCTACTTGGTCCACCAGTACAAAAGCAATAGATTAAGGAGTTAAAATTCGGTCTTTGGGATCTTGGTTTTTTCATATGAATACAGTCCATGATCCCTTGTTACGAGCTTGGCGGGTGTAAATTTTAATTGGTTTTCAAAGCTGTGATTAAATGTTAACCTTTTCTTTCCATCTTCTTATCAATTGATAGAATGTTTATCATGTGAAATCTTCAATAGGATCCAAATTTTGCGGAGCCTTGTCGTGTTGAAGACATTCGATTTGTTATTATCTGAAGAACGTTTAAGGTTGTAGAACTTAAGTTGCTTCTTGTGGTCAATTCAGCTGAATTACAGGTGGAGATGGAGACACCCTACGGGCAAGACCTTTGCTTTAATTGGCTGTCTGTACCATGCCACTATATGATGCGTTCTAATTAACTGCATAATTTGACAATTAGAGAAGGACGCATTCGCAATTATTGTCTGTTTGTACCATACCACAATGTGATGCTTACTGTGGTTAGCGTTCAAACTGCAGAAATTGACTAGTTAGAGAGGAACCATGTGCAATAAACAGTTATATTGTAGGCTCATGCTGGTCCATTCGTAAAAGGCTATTCTGAGTGCTATTATGTACTTTTTCCTCGCTTTCTTTCCATCGTCTTCGTCCAAAAGGGGTCCAGTATTTAAGGCATGGCCATTTGCCTCTGCACTCGTCCCCCTAACCCATTGTCCCCGTAATGTTTAGCAGCTGGGATGAGATCCTTTTGTCTTATCAATTGTTCATTCTAATTTGTTTCTCTGCATCTTTTTTCATGTCAACGACAAAGAAGTTCACTAGATGGTAGATATTCCACATGGCTTACATATCTTTCGGCATGTTACTTCTCATGGCAGACCCAGAGTTTCTCAAGGTATTTGACTGCAGAATCTTTTGTGGTTTCGTAAGTTACAGACTTCATAGTCCACCAAAGCCAAGACAAAACAATATTAAACTATGCAGCTGCCCTGGACTTCCTTAACATGCACGCTCATGTTTGTTTTCATATCACATTGAATCTGGGGTAAGATTTTGGAGTAGCTTTTTTCTTTAACAAGTTATTTTCGTTTTATTATTGATAGGCTACGTACTAGGCCTAGTCTATGAGCAAAAACAAGTTGTAAAACATGACCCTCCTTCTATTAGTAAAATAGACGGAAAAAATTATTTTTGTCAAGTATATAGGTCCTTGACATGCACGCTCGTGGATCTCACGCGCCCGACCCTGTGTTTCTCTCCCGGCCTGTTTTCCGGCGGTTTTGGCGGTCACGCGTCTTTTGGGTGGTTTCCTCTCCTGTTGGCGAGTTCGGCGCTTCCTCGTCGTGGACTTCCGCCGGTTCCCACGCGCCGACGGTTGCTCGGCGCCTCCCAACGCGCCGCCGTCATTTTGTCTCCCTCTCGCCTGGTGGTCTTCGGTTCCGTTTTGCTGTTGTTGTGTTGTTTAAGTTTTGGTTTGTCTGTGTTGTTTTTTATGTTCTGTGTTGTTTTGTATCCGGCTCTTGCGTTGGCTTTTCCGATCCCTTGTGGATCTTTTGCTGCCCTCTTTTGGGCTTACTGTACCGGGTTGTGGTGCATATTTGCTGGCAAGCTTAGGTCCTGGTAGTTTATCTACCGTGTCCGGCCACCACTCCCTCTGCCTAGCATGGAGCATGTAGTGGTTTCTTCTGATCCTGTTTGGGATCCCGCTGGCTTTTTCGCCTGGTCAGTTGTTCGGTTCCTTGTTGGGACCATGTTCTAGAAAAAAATATAGGTCCTTTTGTGGGGGTTGCGCGCCATGGGCATCACCTATAAATTTCTGGCAACTTTATAGGTATGTGATAATCAAGCGATAGTCACTATTTACCAACATAATTCTTCTGACACTTCGGCATCTTCTTCACTTTAGTGGCATGTGATAATCATCACAAAACATGATTATGCAAGGAATAAAGATATAGGTCCTTTTGTCTTTGTCTCTTATCTGACTTCAAGTAAAAATTAATAATTTGATGGAGTGAGATTATATTGTAATTAATTTATTATATTAAAATACAAGAATGAGAAAATTCAAAGTCCAATCCATTCCAGTCTTCCAAGTTTTGACATAAACTCATTAATCCAGGAAACATGCAGTTGTGTTTTTTTTCTCTCAGCGTAAGAGCATTCCTAGTAGGCTCTCTATTCTAACATTTTGGTTAGAATAGAGAGCTAATTTAACCAAAAAGCCAAAAAACACTCCTTAATAGCCTCTTTAATTTAACAAAATTTAACAAAATTTCATTGTTTCACATTCTTTTTCTTTTCTTCCTCCCAGCTCTCAACTCTCCCTTTCTTTTTCGTGAGTTTCTCCCATCTCTCACGCTCTCCCTCTCTGGTCTCCCATCTCAGGTTTGTCTCTCTCTCTCTCTCTCCCTCATATTGTAGGTTTTTTTTTCTTTGTTCTACTATTGTTCATGCCTTTTAGGTTTCTATTCTTGTTGTTTACTAATTCTTTGTCTTTTAAATTTCATTGTTTTTTGTCTTTTCTGTGAAAGCAATGACTATTGGTTACTTCGTATGCTTTGGTACTTTTTGTCCAATTGAAAGTTGTGTTTTGAGTTGCATGTTTTCTGTTTGAATAAATGTCATAAAGAATGATTTTCATGCTTTCTTATCCTAAAGTGAAATCTGGTCCGATAAATTGTTTCTATTGTGTAGGTGTGAATGTGTTGTTTGAGAAGAGTACTTTATTCCTTATTCTGGTATGGATATTTTCAGAATCTAGGTTATGTTCGTTTTGAAGAATTTTGTAGGATTTGAAGAGTTTTGTGAATTTTTAGGTGTTGTTAAAGTTGTATTGGTGTTTGTGTAAAGATTGATGATGTGTAAAAAAATAATGATGATGTTTAAAGTTTTTTTTTTAATTTCGAATTTATAATTTTATTAATTTTTTAATTTTCATATGCTTATAATTTTGTTGGTATCGTTTCTCGAGCAATGGGCTGCAGACAAAATTTGGTGGCTGAGGACACGTGCAGGATGGCTGCTAAGTTAAGATGTAAGTGTTGTCCAATCGCCACATTACGTGGAATAAAAAACTTTGGCCTTTAGCCTTTCCGCTCAGGGAGTTGGACTAACGAGGAGCAGGCGCTGCATGCTTACTCTGACAGGCTGCAGACAAAATTTGGTGGCTGAATACTACTTTTACCGAACATGAACCACTCGAGTATTCGATTCCTGATTTTTTTTACGAAACGAACATCACCCTAGTTGTGAGTTCCTCACGGTCCACTTTACATTTTTTTTAGAGGCATGACATTGTATCTTTCATTGTTACTCTAACATCTGCTTTGATTCTTTGAAAATGAAGTTCTTTCGTTTTCATTTTCCACTATTTGTTATTATGTTGGTACACTGACTTCTAGTTTTTAAATTTATTCACTGACTAATGTTCTCCTGGGGGCACAATTCATTCTCTTTATCATGCAATTTTATGGAACTGTGGAGCACGCCCTTGAGCAAGCTCAGTAAACAAAAAAGATCTTTCTAGCACATTGATGTCATTGTTAGACCCAGGTAACCCAAAAAATGCATGTCATATCCAAAGATCATACGAAGCAACTGCTTCTAAGATTATAGTTGTTTCACGTTTATGACCAGAATACATACCTTTCCATGAGGTTGGACAATTCTTCCACTTCCAGTACATGCAGTTGATGCTTCCCAACATCCCAGGAAAACCACGACGTTCGCCAATCGCCTGCAATCTTGCAATGTCATTAGTTGTTGGTGACCTTAAGTACTGATCAGAGTAAAGAGAAACCACTGCTTTCACAAATAGTTTGAGACTCTGAATTGCTGTGGCTTCTGAAATCCTCAGATATTCGTCAACATAATCATCGGTTACTCCATATGCCAGCATCCTAAAAATAGCAGTAATATTTTGAATAGAAGAAAATTCAAGTGTTCCAGCTGCATTTCTTTCTTGGGCGAAGTATGGCTGATGTGCTTCAACCTCAGATACAATACGTAGAAAAAGAGGACACCTCATCCGGAAACCTCCTCCGAAATAGTTTGGGAGGGTATACTAGGTCTTCAACAAAATAGTCGAGCATAAGCCTTTCGTGACCTTCCAACCGATTACGCATGATGTACTTACGACGTTGGGTACCACCATAGTGCAATGCTGATCCTTCTTCCATTGCACTATTAATTACCTCTAAATCATCATCAGAGTCATCATGAAACATTTTGGGAAAAAAATGAGCGACTCTTGAAGAAAAAAAGAGCCATAAGAGAAAAATAGAGGTAGAATGAAAATAAACATTAGTTTAGGTGAATGACTATTGGAGAGCAAATGATCTTATTTATATTGAAAACATAAATGTATTTTTTAAAAATATTACCGTTGGAATAAGACAAAATTTTAAAAATATGACCGTTAAAATAGGACAAGTATTTAAAAATATGACCGTTAGGATAAGACAAATTTTAAAAAATATGACCGTTAAGATAAGACAAATTTTAAAAAATCTAATAATTAGGATAAAACAAATTTAAAAAATTTAGGAAAATTTAAAATTTAAAATTTAAAAAATCCGACATTTTTAGAATAAGACAAATATTCAAAAATATAAAATGTTGCAATAAAATAATTATTTAAAAATATAAATTTAGAGAAAGAATAAAGAAATTTTTTAAAAAATAATATTTTAATAGAATAGTAAAAATAGATAATTAAAATAGAAAAATATGTTAGTTAAAGAGACAGATAAGAAGATAAGAATGCTCTAGGCAGGCAGATCTTGTTTTCACTTCTTCCGGTAATAAGGTAAAGAGTAATGCTAGGCGTCCCGAATGTTTTCCCGAAATTTGTCCCGAATGTGACGTGTCCAATATTTTAAAGAGAATAAAGAGGCTCTGGCCGGGTTTGACGAATAAAGAGGCTCTGGCCGGGTTTAAGAAATACAAACCGGTTTGACGAATATTTGATATCTGCTTGTCACATTCAAACCACCATTTATACAGAGCTTCGATAAATGCACACAGAGAGAGATGAGTTTTCTCGCGGGAAGATTAGCAGGAAAAGAGGCCGCGTATTTTTTCCATGAATCCAAAACCGCAGTAAGCCGACTTGCCCAGAAAATCACAACGCAAAAGAAGCCTCTTCTCTGCCTGGTCCTTCTTCTTCATTTATTGCTTCTAATGGTGCTCAGCAAGAAGGCCAAGCCGACGTGCTCCCCGAGGTGCTGAGGCATTCTCTGCCCTCCAACATATATTACCAGGCGTCGGAAAATTCAAAAATTTGCAATTCCATATGTATCTGACTTTTAATGCGGAAAATTCAAAAAGGGAAGTAGAGGTGTACCTGTGCAGTGAGAAAGTGTATAGAGGAGGTGTGGGGGGAACGAACAGAGGAAGAACAGGTCCGGTCGTAGAAAAGTCTCAGCGCTCCTATCAGGCGCGATTTATTGCTGCTCGTCAACTCCTACTGCTTCATCACCTCTCCACTCCTCCCTCCCCTTGCTCTGTTTTTTTTTATGCCTTCGCCTTGTCTGCAAGTCCACCCTGTGCCCATTGAGAGGACTTGGCGTAGGCGAGACAAGAGGGACATGCTGTCTTGTTCTGTTGGGGGGGGGTCATCGTGAAAAGACCAAGGGTATGTTCGTTTTCACCATTTTTTCAGGATTCTAATTATATTCACAATTCTACCACCGAACATATTTAGAATTCAAACACAAAAACCAATACATTTTACACAATCTCCAACAACTTTTTAATTTTTTATTCAACATAAATTTTCTCTCTCTATACTTTTTCACATAACTCCAATACTTTTTTATTAAATAATTACATCAAATCATTTCTCTCTCCACTTTACACAAACACCAGTAAAACACTATTCAACATAAAAATTCACAACTTCTCTAAAATCCTACATTTTTTCTCAAAACGAACATCACCCAAGCTTGCTCTTTTAATTGGTGACCGGCTCAGTTTTAAAAAATTTGCCACGTCGGCATTCGGGACTGAATTCGGGACAACTTTCGGGAGCTGTATCATCTCCCTGAGGTAAAAGAGAAACTGACACTCAGCACGTGATCTACCTGTGCTCACTCGCATGTCCTTTAATTTGTCTCAATCCACGCGCCTTTTTCCCTTTCTCTCTGTCTCTCTTTCATGCTACTTCAATTTTCTTTCACATTCTCTGTTTGATCTTTGCTCTCTCGCCTCTCGGTACGTACAACTAACCCTGTGGGATTTTTGAGGTTTCGCCCTCTTAGATCTGCTTCTTCAGGGCAGGTATGTGTGGTTCGTTACTTTTTCTATGTTATTTCTTCTAATGAGTAGCTCGGGTTTGTTTCGTTGTTTTCATCTGCTCATTTTTCTCGCTTTTTTGTTGGGCTCTTCTACTTGGGTTTCCAATGTGGGTTGGTTATACAATGTATTATGCTTCACATTTGGCTCTGAATACTTTTGAAAAACTTATGTTTGTGCAATTTCAGGGGATGCATGGCTCATATTTGTGCTTATATTAGTTTTCCCTTCTGGGTTGCGTATTTTTTCTCGCCGCACTTTATTCTTTGTTTCTTTCATTCCTTCTTTTATGGGTTAGTGGGGTGTACAATTTCAGTCTCTGGTAAGTACCTACATGCTATGGCTTAAGCCGCTGTTGCAATTTTATCGCTTTCTTCCTCTACAGCCGTTATTGGGTGCCGACCTTTTGTTCTCTTTTGCTTTTCTTGTTGGGTTTTACCTTCCTCATTTTATTCTGGCGCAGAACAAATTAAAAGAAAGACATTGCCGCTTTGGGGGGTTGGCTTGTGTTCTACTTACCCAAAAAAGTTTCTCTGCTTGACTGGTGGATTCATCTTTGCCGCGCTTCATTTTGGGTTCTTTGTTTTTCTGTTTTGGATGCAATTTTATCTATTTTCTTGGGGTTATAAGCACCTTTTTCTTTTCTTTTTGTTCCTCTGCAAATTTGCAGGCAAAATGGGTGTTATCTCCAGAAAGATTTTCCCAGCATGTGCGAACATGTGCGTTTGCTGCCCTGCTTTGAGGTCAAAATCTCGACAACCCGTTGAGCGTTACAAAAAACTTCTTGCAGAGATCTTTCCTAAATCCCTTGTGAGTATCTTACTCTGTTGTGGTTTTTTGTTTAGTATCTGATCGTGCAAAAGATGCTATGCTTATGTTCTGTCTGAGTTTTGAGGTATCAAGCTAGCAACTGTAACTAGTGGATCCCAATGTGAATGCTCGACTGCTATATGGACGGTCATTGCAGTATAGTTTAGTTGCAGTGCCATGATATTCTCATTACCCATAGAAAGATATGAGCCGTTATTTGGATCAAAGAGCATACTCGTCTTTATCACGTTTCTGTCCTTTATGGCTGTTTTTTGCAAGAACCAGACTTGCACTGGCTATTGTTTGTTTGTTTGTCTTTATTTGGAGATAGCCCTCCTATTGGATCCTGGAAGAGGATTGAAACTTGTTAGTGTGGTTAAAAGATGAAGTTTATCCTTGAATCAATTCTGCACTTTGCCTCTGTGCTATTGATTGTGCTTAAATGTTATCCTACAATCTTCCATGAGCGGGGAACCACATACTCTTTGCCATCCAAACTGGAATCAATTGAACACTAACTACTGCCCCTGAACTCAGCCAAATCTGGCATGGTTGTAGCAGTGGAAGGCAGTTAATTTGATATATTTGTTAATAAATCATTTGCTTGACCATGTATGGTCATTGTCTAGTTTTCTATTTCTACATTTAGATAACTGCTTAAATAACCATCAAAGTCCCAAAAAATCTTGCAGGATGACTCTCCAAGTGAAAGAAAAATTGCTAAGTTATGTGAGTATGCTGCAAAAAACCCTATTCGAATCCCCAAGGTATTGATATGAACATCATACTTATGTATCTGTCAGTAAAATTAGTAGTTACTAGTGGAATTAGTAATCCTGGTTGTGCATTGGTTGTACTTTCTATTTAACAGATAGCAAAGTATCTTGAAGATAGGTGCTTCAAAGAACTGTGATGTGAGCACATAAAGTTCATCAATATTATTGCAGAGGCCTATAATAAGTTGCTTTGCGTATGTAAGGAGCAGTTGTAAGTGCAAGCTTTTGCTTTTGCTTTTCTTAGTTTTCAGATCATTGCTGGATTTTTATATTGATTGGTTGGCTTATAAGATTGTATTATTCCAAATGCAAGACAAACAACTCATTCGCAGCCAATATGGTGTACATTCTGCAAAAATCTCCTTCTATGTTGCATTTAAAATCTTTCTTTTGTAATGTCTTTAAAACCTTGGAAATTATATTACACCCACAATATGTACTGAATGTATGGATTTTACTCAAACGTAGTGCAGGATGCTTATCCGTGTAGTCAGTCCTTCAAGCCGTTTTAGGGTGTCTATAATATGCTTTCTGAAAGGAAGAAGGAAGATTATTGATATTTATTTTGTCAATATCGACTATACATTTTTATAAATTTCACTTTGCAGGGCATATTTTGCTGGTAGTCTGCTGAATGTGGTTACTGAACTCTTGGACAACTCAAAGCAAGATGCTATGAAGATAATTGGATGCAAACCTTAACAAGGTTCATCTACAGTCAGGTGATTTAAGACCTGGCCTTAACTTTCGTTTAGAAGTGCTTTCAAATTATCCAAACTGAACTAAGAACTTATTCTCAATATAGGTATATACTTTAATTTCCCTTATTGATATATACTGCAAAGCTATAAGATCGTGTGCTTTCAATTTCCTTCAACTGAAGGGAAAAATTGTGATCGATTCAGATTGCATGCGAAGAAAATGGATTCCTCTGGCTTGCTGGATGCATGAATACTCCCCAAAACTTCGATAAAAGAAAAAAGCAAACAAGAAAAAAGATTCCTTCACTCAGAAAAGGATCTTGCCATCATATTGCAGAAGTTCCACATGTTGAAGATGCGCATATAGCTAATGCTTCCTTGTGTATTTTTCTTTGAAGCTTTATTAAAACATTAATTGGATGTCTGAGATAAAGAATCAGATACAGGTGAGAGTATAGATCAAGCTTATTCTCTTAACTGTTGTAGGAAACTGCATTAGGATGGCAGAAAGGCAGTGCTTTCATGCAGATCTTGACAGAGTGGAATTTGTAAGGGCATTCACATGACTCATTTGAAGCCTGTGGTCCTAAGTCCTACCTGTAGCACTCTCTTTAGGTAATAGGTCAATGGTCCATGCACCCAACGAAAACAAAATGAAGAAAAGATTTTGATAGACATGAATGTTAAATCGTGCTGTTTTGTGGAGATCAGATACATTTTCTTGTCCAATCAGCAAATACTAATTGGCAGTATATGTCTTATACGCTTACATGTTTTGGTTTTTGGCCCACTTTATGAGCAGACGGATGGCACCTATATACACAATGTTGAAAAGTTGCTTCATAAAGTATGTGTGCTGGCTTGTGAGAAAGGGGATGAGCATCAAAGGTGCTGCTTAAGGGCATCAGGCTTGCAGTGCCTGTTGGCCATGGTAGTATTTTGATCTTCGGTGGTTCTTGTTTTCCAGGTTCAGAAAGTCATTTTTTATAGAAAAAACGTGTGCTTCCAGGCATTAGTATTATTCCAAGTAATATGTTGTTAATAACTTCCATATATGTACACAACTAATTGTTTTTTTTTTTTGATAAGTATGTACACAACTAATTGTTATTTTCATTGAGCTAGAAGATTGGTTATTGACTGCTTTCTCCTTTGGCAGTTGTGGTTCATGGCACAGTTCTCGCTTATTTTTGCTGATTTTGACGAGGTTAGTCATTTCCTACTTTTCTCAATGATCAACGGAATAAGGATTCTATGAATTTCTGTTAGATTGTAAAACAACTGTTGGCAGAGCAATTTTTTTTTTAAATTGTGCTTAAACCCAAAGGGTTGCAGTTTAATTGATTGGCGTGACCATATTTACTGAGGAAAAGTAATACTGTTGTGAATATTGAAAAGTTTTATATCCTTATTTTTCAAACAGCTTTTATTTGAAAAGTGGACACAAGTAAGTGGCATTTAAGACACAAAAAGACTCCTTTTTAACTTACATATAAGAGAACCAGTACTTGTTTTAGAAAATAACAGAGGCCTTTGGATTACAATCAACATAAGTTGATTGGGAAAGAGAAATTAGAATTCATTGGTCTTTTTTCTTGTTGCTTTCCTTTTACTTTTAGTGAGATGGATATTGTTGTTGATACTAGAGGGTAGTTTTGGTATCGGTCATCACCGAATAATCAGGAAGGCCAATTGGTCAATTGGGAATCAAGTGAAATTAATCCAGAAAGAGAACCATCCAGCACTATCATGGTTAGGGTTTCACCATGGTTTGTCAATGTTCTCCGCTTGGTTTATCAAGACAATGTTTTGAATTGTGAGAAGAATCTCTCCTGTCGTTTTGATAGTTTTACCACTCAACTAGTTAATGTATCAACTGTATGAAGAAAAGTGTGCACGCTGTGCATTAGAATTGATATAAGAAGGTAATTGGTGTGGTACTGAATCTGTAATCTATAGTATCATCTGCCTTTTTTTTTACTTTATTGTTCCTGTTTGTAGTTATAATTCAGGTGTTAGATCTCAAGTTGTTGGTATCTCTGTGGTGCAGATTGTACATGGCATTTTAGATAATTATGAGCCTGATGCTCATACCGAAAGTGATTCCGAGCAAGGGGAGCTGCATCATAATTGGGTAGATGAAGTGATTAGATTTGAAGGCAGAAGTGGTGCCATTGCAAGTTGTGATACAAGCTCTCACTGCATGATTGTGAGAACACGACCAGAAAAGAAGGATCCTTCTCTCCTGACAAGGTACTGGCTATTTCAAAGCATATGAAGGAGGCTTTTTAACTATGCGCAGGAATTTGCAACTCATGTACCCCTTTGACAATTTTCACCCTTTTTGTATCTCCCTTTGAAAGCTTTCTTGCCATTATTGTAGAGAAGAGATGGAGACCCCAAAGGTATGGGCACAAATTTGTATCCAGAGAATGGTTGAATTAGCCAAGGAGACTACAACAATGCGCAGGGTACTAGACCCAATGTTTATTTACTTTGATTCTGGACGGTTCTGGACTCCTCTGCAGGGGTTTGGCTGTGATGGTTTTGTCTGATATGTCATACTACATGGAGAGTTCAGGTTTGTTGATCTCCCTTTGGATTCTTCCTCCATATGTGCCATGTGTTGCTTTTAGTGTTTGAAATTCACTTATATAGCATTTTGTGGAGTTCTTATGTTTGTCGCTCTCCCTCTCTGGAGACCAAATATCTAGTAGAACTGGAATGCGAATATGTGTACATTGGTCACTTTTGCCAAATGGGTGATTGGCGAATGTTTAATTTTTTTTTTTTCAGGGAATCAGCAGCTGATTTTAGCTTCTTTGATACATCATCTTGATCACAAAAATGTTGCACAGGATCCTCAACTCAAGTCTTATGTCATTCAAGTTGCTACTGCTTTAGCTAGGCAAATCAGATCAGGATCTGTGCTGGCAGAAATTGGGTTTGTCTGTGACCTATGCAGGCATCTAAGGAAAAGTCTTCAAGCCACAGTTGAATCTGTCGGTGAGCAAGAGTCAAACTCAAATATTTTACTTCAGAATTCCATTGAAGACTGTTTACTTGAAATGTTTGATACTTCTCTGGTATATGTGATTGCTGCTCTCCTGTGGTTCCCATTTAAATGGATGTGCTATTGGATGTGTTATGTTTTTTGGTAGATTCGTGATGTACGACCACTATTTGACCTGATGGCAATTACATTGGAGAAGTTGCCCTCTGGAGTTGTTGCCAGGGCCTCCATTGGATCATTGATGAGTCTTGCTCACATGATCTCAGTAGCATCAGCCTCTTTGTGTTCTCAGCAGGTGAGTGCAGCTTGATATGCTTTAGTTTCCTGTCCAGATGGTTTTTATGTCCCCCTTGTATTTTGTTTGCTGCCTTTGAAAGTTCCCGCATCTAGTATTGTTGTTTGAGATCATTGACTTGTTTGGAATCAATCTCCTGGTAGTAGGACTCTACTGACATCCAGTTGAATGACTTCTGATCATAGATCCTGAGTCCTGTAGTAGAGAGAGAAATAGGAAATTAATGAGATAGTTGCAATATCGAACTTCCGCAAACTAATAATCTTTGTGGTATCAAACTAACCTCTACTAAACTTGTTTGACGATACTAATTTAGTGTGTTATACAGTTGAAAGTATTAGATTGGTTGGTAATATTTTATGTTAAAGTACATTTGTGCATGACGGCTTGCCCTTTTAAACCATCTGCAGCTTGTGTATTCATTTATTTATTCTGATTTAGGTCTTTCCAGAAGGCCTACTTGTTCAACTGTTGTAAGTGATGTTTCACCCTGATGTTGAGGCACGAGTTGGAGCACACCAGATATTTTCTGCTCTTCTTATTCCAAGTTCTAATCATCCCCGACACGAGGCTTCCTCTCTTAGAAATGGTTTTCTTCTCCATCGGAGAAGATGGCACACAAATACTGTCTGCCCTCTGTTACAGCTCTCCTTGAAAAGCTCCGGAGAGAAAAAGATGGTACCAATGTAGAAAAGCATGGGAATGATGTTCACGAGGATCTTAAAGAGAGGGACATTGTTGAAGAAGACTGGAAACAGGGAGGTGTTCGCAAGCATTCCCCGAATTGTTACAAAATTAGCTCCATTATTGACAGGACTGCTGGGTCGACTAGCTTGTCTGAGGCTGTGAGCAGACTCTTCATTTTCATAAATGTTTTACCGTGTGGTGTTGTAGTTATGATTTTGTTTTGCAATGATTCATTTAAATTTTGGTCTGATTGGTCCAGGAACCACAAATTACGAAGTTTAGTGAGGAGCAAATTGCACAGTTGCTGTCTGCTTTTTGGATGCAAGCCAGTCTTCCTGATAATTTACCTGCAAATATTGAAGCTATAGCTCATTCTTTCGTTTTGACACTTCTTTCTTCAGGTTTAAAGGTAAAATTTTATCTATATGCAAAGCACTCATGCTTAATTTTCCTCAACTCTTTATTATTTTCATTTCCAATGCTTCTTGTTTTTATGTTCCCTTCTGTGCTGTCAGAGACGATGCCAGTCTTTATTGAATGAGGGCTTGGCTTGCATGTTCTTGTCTAGTCACAATATTTGAACCTATTGATGTTGCAGAATCCAAATGACAACCTTGTGGTCCGATTCTTTCAACTCCCCTGTCTCTCAGGAATGTGTCCCTGGACTCCAACGATGGTACGAGCAGTAGTGTTTCATCAACAGTTTTTTTTTTTTTTTGGTTCTAAGCAAACAAGTTGTCGCTTTTGGAGTCAAAAGGTCAGGGGTGGAGGGAAGGGGGGAAGTTGTCATTTTTCTGTTTCTTAATTTTATGAAGCTAATATCTGTCTTTCGTGATTTCCAGATTAAAGAAGCTCTGAAAGGAGTCTGTAGCTCACTCATGCAAAGAAACTTCATCGCTACGTTGTCGAAGATGTAACAACGCAAGAAACCAGAGAGTTAACGTGAGTCACTGTGTTTTCATGAACTCCACATCCCGAACGCTAACCCGAAGGGCCAATGACAGCCGCGAGCAGTCTCGAAAGAATGCTCTAGCGAACTTAACTTCGATTTAACAACGGAAAAATTTACTGAGAGAGACGGGCCAAGGGGATCTATATAAACTTCAACTTACACAAAACAACTTCATTAATAAATAAGCATCTTAATTACATATCATAAACAAAACACTTCCTAAGTGACAGACCACATTGGTCAATAGTCACCAACATCTCAAAAAAAATACATGGAGTCTTCCCTCTCAAGATAAGTAGTCCTCAGGACTCCTTTCACCTGACACATCTAGAATGATACAATTTAAAAACTTGTGAGTCAAAATACTCAGTAAGGGAACATGAACTTTCAAACATGAACTTGTAAACATGAGCTTGTAAACTTGAACTTGTAAAGACACTTGATCTTGAAAACATATACTTGAACTTGAAAGCATTTGATCTTAGAAAGAATTCATTTCTTATCTTGTGGGCTACATACGCTCCATTTAACCCCTGAAGTCAGGGTTGTGCGTTCTCATCGGAACCGTCCCCTTTTTCCCTTGGAGACATAACATCTGGTCGAGCTAGCCCTTGAAGTGGTCCCAAGCCTGATGGCTAGACACGACCTTTGGAGGTTCACACCTTCTCTCAATCGTCTTTCAGTGTGGTTGTACATACCTCAATGACTTACCCAACCTTCACGTAAACGTCCTTCAGTATGGGCGTCCTAGGTAACATCCACCCTTCACGTAAACGTCCTTCAAAATGGATGTACATTTTTAACTTGGTGCAGTACCAACCAAAGCCCCTTAACATAATTTGTCATAAACATCTTTCATTCATGCTCTAATTGCACAAAAACTTCTTTTTCTTGAAAGAAATCATGCAAATGCTTATGACGTGTCATGCTTGATAAAAAATAACATGTTATGCTTGATCATGAAAAATCATGCCGTGTATCATTCCAGTTTTCATAAAAAGTAAGTTTTCACTTCCACTTACCTTGATCCTCCTGAGTTTCGAGTGATGATTCGCCTACAAACGAGTTACATTCGTTACATAGACGCTTAGACAATAACAGTCAAATAGACATACAAAAGTACTCATAGACGTTCTCAGTTTCCAAAATTCGTATCTTTAAAAATATGACTTCACTTACATAAGATTTCTTTTAAACTTTAGCTTTCATAAAACAATTTGAAAACAATAAGTATTTACATCAAACAACTCCATCTAGGTTGTTGTTTTCACCTTCTTCGTGTCCAACTCGTATTCAAATTATTACGCTGATTCTTCTCATCAACAACATTGATTTCAAGACCTATCAATGAAGGTCAGTAATAACATTGCATATTAAGAATTTCATATCAAATCAACAACTTATAACACGTCTAATTTATATTCCTTTGTTCCACAGTTTTCATCGTACTTTGCATGGACTAATGTCCATCAAATTCCATCAATTAAACCTCAATAGATGTGTTATAGAGGTACTGCTGAGACCTATAGGATTTAACCTAAGTTTCATTGGTCTTTTACCTCTAAGTTTCAAGCTCACATGAACACCAATGCCCACAATTCTTCAAAATACAACCGATAGACATTAATCCTCATTTAAATGATCAACCCGTGACCATCTTATCACTTTTAGGCTTGCTGACATGAACCAAATGAGTATTTTCAGATTCACAATCCTCAACTTTCTCATTAGATCCATACAATTCACTTAAAGAACAACATGAATTCAACTCTCACTTAACCCGAGTGTAATTATCTCCATGTTCGCCAAATGTAATCAAGTTACTAGGTGATTAGCTTGCTATTCTCACATGCATTCTTAACAGCATGCAATCCTAAGGAAACAACATAAGACACATTCCATGACCTAAGGCAGCAACCATTCGGCTCCAATGATTCATTTTCTTCCATTCTCAAAACACTCTTGCATTAATATTTCCAATCACACTTGTTCCTAGGTTTAGGTCACTGACCGAACCCTAACTTCACCCTAGCATCATTTCAACCCAATATTATTCACATCTATTTTCCAAGTGTTACAACAACAACATCAAGGATACACACTTTCAATTGGACATGCATTTAGGCCATATATCAAATCTTATTTTCCAAGCTTTAACTAATCAAAACAGTGGTCTCAAATATCAATATTCAACCTCAATACACAAGGATTCATAGTAACTAACTTACATCCAGCAAGTCACAAGATTCGGCCATCATCCAACCTACATGCATGCTAATATATCCAACATCAAAACCCGAATCATCACTTCCTTCAACATTATCCAAAACCGTGGCCTTCAACCCTTCCTCCATCAACAAGTTCAAAACCAAAATCTATCATCAGCAAGCTCACAAGAACGGCAACCAAAACCCAACTTCCATTCCACATTTTTCCAAAACAAGAGCACCTTACCTTAGGAGTTTCGACTGGACACTAGAGATGGCTAGAGAACACCTATAACAAGACATCCATGGTAAGAATCAAGAGAAACAATAACTCATAGGGGAAGAAACATCAAAGGGCCGGATTTCTTACCTAGACTTGCTTCCCCTTGACCTTGATTTCTCCTTCTTCCCTTGCTTCTTCTCGGCTTTTCTCCCTCTCCCTCTCTCGGCCAAGCTCAGAAAATTGTGAAACAAGAGAATAGAAATTAGACGTGTTATAAGTTGCTGATTTGATATGAAATTCTTAATATTTTAATATGCAATGTTATTGTTGACCTTCATGGATAGGTCTTGAAATCAATGTTGTTGATGAGAAGAATCAATGTAATAAGTTGAATACGAGTTGGACACGAAGAAGGTGAAAACAACCTAGATGGAGTTGTTTGATGTATATACTTATTGTTTTCAAATTGTTTTATGAAAGCTAAAGTTTAAAAGAAATCTTATGTAAGTGAAGTCATATTTTCAAAGATACGAATTTTGGAAACCGAGAACGTCTATGAGTACTTTTGTATGTCTATTTGACTGTTATTGTCTAAGCGTCTATGTAACGAATGTAACTCGTTTGTAGGCGAAGCACTACTCGAAACTCAGGAGGATCAAGGTAAGTGGAAGTGAACTTATTTTTTATGAAAACTGGAATGATACACAGCATGATTTTTCATGATCAAGTATGACATGTTATTTTTTTATCAAGCATGACACGTCATAAGCATTTGCATGATTTCTTTCAAGAAAAAGAAGTGCAATTAAAGCATGAAAGATGTTTATGACAAGTTAGTTAAGGGGCTTTAGTTGGTACCGTACCAAGTTAAGAAGGTACATCCATATTGAAGGACGTTTACGTGAAGGGTGGATGTTACCTAGGATGTCCATACTGAAGGACGTTTACGTGAAGGTTGGGTAAGTCATTGAGGTATGTACAACCACACTGAAAGACCATTGAGAGAAGGTGTGAACCTCCAAGGGTCGTGTCTAGCCATCAGGCTTGGGGCCACTTCAAGGGCTAGCTCGACCAGATGTTATGTCTCCAAGGGAAAAAAGGGACGGTTCCGATGAGAACGCACAACCCTGACTTCAGGGGTTAAATGGAACATATGTAGCCCACAAGATAATAAATGAATTCTTTCTAAGATCAAATGCTTTCAAGTTCAAGTATATGTTTCCAAGATCAAGTGTCTTTATAAGTTCAAGTACATGTTTTCAAGTGCATGTGCATATGCAAACATGAAGCATACATGCATATCAAGATTCATGATTTACAAGTTCATGTTCTCTTACTGAGTCTTTTGACTCACAAGTTTTTAAATTGTATCATTCTAGATGTGTCAGGTGAAAGGAGTCATGAGGACTACTTATCTTGAGAGGGAAGGCTCTCCATGTATTTTTTTTGAGATGTTGGTGACTATTGACCAATGTGGTCTGTCACTTAGGAAGTGTTTTGTTTATGATATGTAATTAAGATGCTTACTCATTTATTAATGAAGTCGTTTTATGTAAGTTGAAGTTTATGTAGATCCCCTTGGCCCGTCTCTCTCAGTAAATTTTTCTGTTGTTAAATCGAAGTTAAGTTCGCTAGAGCATTCTTTCGAGACTGCTTGCGGCTGTCATTGGCCCTTCAGGTTAGCGTTTTGGGCGTGGAGTTCATGAAAACACAGTGACTCACGTTAACTCTCTGGTTTCTTGCGTTGTTACATCTTCGACAACGTAGCGATGGAGTTTCTTTGCATGAGTAAGGTCTATACAGACTCCTTTCAGAGCTTCTTTAATCTGGAAATCACGAAAGACGGATATTAGCTTCATAAAATTAAGGAACAGAAAAATGACAACTTCTCTACCACCAGTAGTTTTGTCTTGAGTGTGAGTGCGCAGGACCATAAGGATGAGGGCGAACATTCGTGCTTGCCCCACTACTGATCTCTCCCTGGTAAATGTGGTATGGAGAGTTACTCCTTGTCCATGAGTGAGACATGGTCTCGTGAGTCCGCTTCTCTAGACTAGGGTCATGATTTACATTTTCCGGTGGTTCACGGTATCTAGGTCTAGTTCCTGTGAAGGAATATGGGTTTCGGAAATGGCATTATGAGCCCTAATCCTTCTTCGATGTCTTCTTTTAGAACATCGCCTACGTGTATATTCATGTAATAGACTGTTTCTCCTAGGTTCCTCTTGCCGACCCCTGCCTAGACTAGGTAAAGGGTCTTCTACCGGATCATCCACTGGATCCTCCTCTCTAATAGCTTTGATGAGAATTGCATCTATTGGCGATTCTGACAAATAAGGGTTGGTCTGGTACATAGGATGATCGCAGGCTAAGGGTTGCCTCCACCTGGAAGGACCTGGTTGGTCTTCTGCTTGAGGTGGCGAGGGCTAATACGTCCCCACCATACCTTCCTACCAATAGGGTTGTTGGGGCGGAATTCGTCCTACTGAACCCTCCCTACCGTACTCATGTGGTGCATGAGTCATAGTGACACAGCTGCCCGACTGTCTTGCCAAGCCCTGAGATCTGGGGTTGACACTGAACAGACTGCGATACTCTCGCATCGTCATCCTTCTATGAGAAGGAGTAGTCGTGTTCTTGGAGCGCAGGGGTAGGCGACATCTGACATCATTGCATCAGCATACTGTAAGACACATGTTATACCCTGTGAGCCATTAGACTATAATGTTCTTGTGTCAACGCCCACTGGGGGAAGAGTTAATTGTAACCGGCTAGTGAAGAACTATCCGATAGAAATTGAAGGGCAAGTTATGCTGGCTGATTTGATTGTTATGGAGATGAGAGGATTTGATATTATTTTAGGCATGGATTGGTTGGCAGCACATGGTGCTAATATCCGACCTTCTTTTCATAACACCGGATATTAGCACAATGTGCTGCCAACCAATCCATGCCTAAAATAATATCAAATCCTCCCATCTTCATAACAACCAAATCAGCCAGCATAACTTGCCCTTCAATTTCTATCGGATAGTTCTTCACTAGCCGGTTACAATTAACTCTTCCCCCAGCGGGCGTTGACACAAGAACATTATAGTCTAATGGCTCACAGGGTATGACATGTGTCTTACAGTATGCTGATGCAATGATGTCAGATGTCGTCGAGTCGCCGACCCCTGCGCTCCAAGAACACGACTACTCCTTCTAATAAAAGGATGACGGCGCGAGAGTATCGCAGTCTGTTCAGTGTCAACCCCAAATCTCAGGGCTTGGCAAGACAGTCGTGTCACTACGACTCATGCACCACATGAGTACGGTAGGGAGGGTTCAGTAGGGCGAATTCCGCCCCAACAACCCTATTGGCAGGAAGGTATGGTGGGAACGTATCAGCCCCCGCCATCTCAAGCAGAAGAACAACCAGGTCCTTCCAGGTGGAGGCATCCCTTAGCTTGCGATCACCCTATGTACCAGACCAACCCTTATTGGTCAGAATCGCCAATAGATGCAATTCCCATCAGAGCTATTAGAGTGGATGATCCGGTAGAGGACCCTTTACCTAGTCTAGGCAGGGGTCAGCAAGAGGAACCTAGGAGAAACAGTCTATTACATGAATGTACACGTAGTCGATGTTCTAAGAGAAGACATCGAAGAAGGATTAGGGCTCATGATGCCATTTCCGAAACTCATATTCCTTCACAGGAACTAGATACCGTGAACCACCGGAAAATGTAGTCCATGACCCTAGTCTAGAGGAGCGGACTAGGTAGGAAATCCGGCCCTTTGATGTTTCTTCCCCTATGAGTTATTGTTTCTCTTGATTCTTACCATGGATGTCTTGTTATAGGTGTTTTCTAGTGTCCAGCCGAAACTCCTAAGGTAAGGTGCTCTTGTTTTGGAAAATGTGGAATGGAAGTTGGGTTTTGGTTGTTGTTCTTGTGAACTTGCTGATGATAGATTTTGGTTTTGAACTTGTTGATGGAGGAAGGGTTGAAGGCCACGGTTTTGGGTAATGTTGAAGGAAGTGATGATTTGGGTTTTGATGTTGGATATATTAGCATGCATGTAGGTTGGATGATAGCCGAATCTTGTGACTTGCTGGATGTAAGTTAGTTACTATGATTCATTGGGGGTGTTTGTTTGTGGAAATATTGAGGTTTTGGATATTGGGGTTTGTGAAAAAGTATAGTATTTTATGGAAAAGTGAGGAGAGAGAAGATTTAATTGAATAGTATAATATTATTTTATAATTTAATGAGGAGAGATTATTTTATGATTGTTTAGAAATTTTGAGAGTTTAAAAGATTGGTAAACAAACGCCCCCATTGTGTATTGAGGTTGAATATTGATTTTTGAGGCTACTGTTTTGATTAGTTAAAGCTTGGAAAATAAGATTTGATATATGACCTAAATGCATGTCCAATTGAAATTGTATATCCTTGCTGTTGTAACACTTGGAAAATAGATGTGAATAATGTTGGGTTGAAATGATGCTAGGGTGAAGTTAGGGTTCGGTCAGTGACCTAAATCTAGGAGCAAGTGTGATTGGAAATATTAATGCAAGAGGGTTTTGAGAACGGAAGAAAAGGAATCATTGGAGTCGAATGGTTGCTGCCTTATGTCATGTAATCTGTCTTATGTTGTTTCGTTAGGATTGCTTGCTGTTAAGAATGCATGTGAGAATAGCAAGCTAATCACCTAGTAACTTGATTACATTTGGTGAATATGGAGATAATTACACTCGGGTTAAGTGAGTTGAATTCATGTTGTTTTCTTTAAGTGAATTGTATGGATCTAATGAGAAAGTTGAGGATTGTGAATCTGAAAATACTTATTTGGTTCTTGTCAGCAAGCCTAAAAGTGATAAGATGGTCACGGGTTGATCATTTAAATGAGGATTAATGTCTATCGGTTGTATTTTGAAGAATTGTGGGCATTGGTGTTCATGTGAGCTTGAAAACTTAGAGATAAGACCAATGAAACTTAGGTTAAATCCTATAGGTCTCGGCAGTGCCCCTTTAGCACATCTATTGAGGTTAATTTGATGGTCATTAGTCCATGCATAGTATGATGAAAAGTGTGGAACAATGAAATATAAATTAGACATATAATAAGTTGCTGTTTTGACTTGGAATTCTTAGTATGAAATGTTGTTACTGATCTTCATGGATAGGTTTTGAAATCAATGATTTTGATGGAAAGAATAAGTTGAATACAAGTTGGACACATAGTAGTTAAAACAGCAACCTAGTTGGAGTTGTTTGATGTATATGTTTATTGCTTTCAAATTTGTTTTAGGGAAATTTGTTTTTTAGTCACTGGGTTTTACCCTCTTTTTATTTTTAGTCCTTAAACTTAATGAGTCAAATTTTTAGTCCTTTAATTTTTACTCCGTTTAAATTTTAGTCCTTCCGTTACCCTCCATCACCCTAATTAACAGAATAATTTTACACGTCAGCTTCCATCTAACACGCCACCCTTCATTTCCACGTTAGCCTCAACCAATTGAACGTGATTTCTTAAACGACCTGTAGCTTCTATTTAATTGAAACTCTACATAAAACTTAAAGTCTCAGCCTCGTCGTTCTCATGTCAACCGCAAGAGGCCCTTCAAATTTCAACTTTACCACTTCATCGGACTTCCACTTCTCGTGTATAGAATCCATCAAAGCCTGTGTAATACCTGCAACTCCCAACTTTGTCCTTTCCAGCATCCTCAAAGATATATTTCTGTGGCCCTTCAAATTTCAACTTTACCACTTCATCGGACTTCCACTTCTCGTGTATAGAATCCATCAAAGCCTGTGTAATACCTGCAACTCCCAACTTTGTCCTTTCCAGCATCCTCAAAGATATATTTCTGTGTTCCTTGACATGAGAATGACGAGGCTGAAGCTTTAAGTTTTATGTAGAGTTTCAATTAAATAGAAGCTACAGGTCATTTAAGAAATCACGTTCAATTGGTTGAGGCTAACGTGGAAATGAAGGGTAGCGTGTTAGATGGAAGCTGACGTGTAAAATTATTCCGTTAATTAGGGTGATGTAGGGTAACGGAAGGACTAAAATTTAAACGGAGTGAAAATTAAAGGACTAAAAATTTGACTCATTAAGTTTAAGGACTAAAAATAAAAAGAGGGTAAAACCCAGTGACTAAAAAGCAAATTTCCCTTTGTTTTATGCAAGCTAAAGTTTAAAAGAAATCTTTTGTAAGTGAAGTCATATTTTCAAAGATACGAATTTTGGAAACCGAAAACGTCTATGAGTACTTTTGTATGTCTATTTGACTGTTTAGTTTAAGCGTCTAAGTAACGTATTTAACTCGCTTGTAGGCGAAGCACCACTTGAAACTCAGGAGGATCAAGGTAAGTGGATACTTACATTTTTATGAAACTGGAATGATACACAACATGATTTTTCATGATCAAGCATGACATGTTATTTATTATCAAGCATGACACGTCATAAGTATTGGCATGTTTTCTTTCAAGAAAAAGAAAGTTTTGTGCAAATGAAAGCATGAAAATATTTTTATGATAAGTTAAGTTAAGAGGCTGAAGAAGGTCGGTGCCGTACCAGTAAGATAGGTGCATCCACTCCGAAGGACGAATGCGAGAATGATGGATGACTCCTAAGGGCACCCATAGCGAAGGACGAATCCGAGAAGGATGGGTAGTCCCGAGGTATGTGCAACCACACTGAAAGACGAGTGCGAGAAGGTGTGGTGGACCTCCAAGGGTCGTGTCTATTCATCAGGCCTGAGGCCACTTCAAGGGCTATCTCGACCAGATGTTATGTCTCCAAGGGAAAAAGGGGACAGTTCCAATGAGAACGTACAACCCTGATTTCAGGGGTTAAATGAAGCGTATGTAGCCCACAAGATAAGAAATGATTCTTTTCAAGGACCAAGTGTCATATTAAGTTCAAGTATATGTTTTCAAGTGCATATGCAAACATAAAGCATGCATGCACCTCAAGATTCATGATTTACATGTTTATGTTAGAAGCTCATATTTCCTTACTGAGTCTTTTGACTCACAAGTTTTTAAATTGTATCATTCCAGATGTTCCAGGTGAAAGCAGTCCTGAGGACTACTTGTCTTGAGAGGGAAGACTCTCCATGTATTTTTGTGAAGTTGGTGACTATTGACCAATGTGGTCTGTCACTTTTAGGAAGTGTTTTGTTTATGATATGTAATTAAGATGTTACTCAGTTATTAATGAAGTCATTTTGTGTAAGTTAAAGTTTATATAGATTCCTTTGGCCCATCTCTCTCTCAGTAATATTTCCGTTGTTAAGTTATGGTTAAGTTCGCTGGAACATTCTTTCGAGATTGCTCGTGGCTGTCATTGGCCCTTGGGATAGCGTTCGGGGCGTGACAGTTAAGTGGTATCATCACTTATTTTTTTCTGAATATATGAGTTTATTTTTTATTTTCACAAAAAGTGACCTCTATAATCATTTACAAAACCTAAGGAAGATAAGGATGCTTAACCCAAAAATCTAGGAGGTGATTATTTCCTGTTATCTATGAGGAGCTTATTTCCTGTTTGTTTTTGTATGTGGCATCCGTCTAAATAATTTTGCTGTCTTTTTTTTTTTCTCTCCAATGCTCTTAGAAGCTACTCTTTCTCTCTGGATTTCTTCAGCTTGTAGTGCAATTTGGTTTTGTGAGTAATTTGGTTAACAAACGTATTTCATAATAGTTACTCTTAATCTGAGCATGATGAGGCATACATCTAACGTTAAGAGGGTCTCCTTGAATGAGTTGCAGGTGTCAGTAAATCAGATTTTTTTTTATCTGCTGGCTGTGCTTCAGATTTGTTTTCTGGAACCTGAGTTGTATATATATACCGATAGCCACAATGCTGGAACCACTTATCAATCGTCTTTGAAATTTGTTGTTGTCTTTGTCTCTCTTTTCCTTGCCTTTATTTTTGGAATTGTTTTTGTTTAAGCAATTGTTGTCCAATTTGTTTTCTCCATATTTACTTGCTATCACACGAAGGCAGTGAAACAAGTTGTTGATTATTTTAATCATATTATATAAAATAATTTTTGTTTCTGCCCCTATTCAAAATTGCTGGCTCCGCCACTGCAAAAGGTGTCATTGAGCTGTGTTTCTCTTTGGCAGGTATGTCGCCTCCCACGTGCCGAAGATCTATCTTTGTATTATCGATGGGCATGTTGATGTTTGCGGCCAAGATATACCACATTCCTGATCTGAATGACTTGCTCAAGTCATTAGTTCCATAAGATGTGAGCTTTAGTTGAACTACATCTGTGTCTGTGGGGACGGTGGGGATGGTGGTTATGGTACTTTCTCCTTTCCCAGTAGGACTAAAGCTGCAACTTTTGATAGTAATGTAATAAAAAAATTTGTCTTCCTACAAATTCAGGTTGATCCGTATCTTGGAATTAGCGACGACCTTCAAGTATATGTAAAGCCTCAGGCAGATATCAGGGTGTATGGGTCTGATAGTGATAATCAACTTGCTGCTTCTATGCTCATTGAGTTACGAAACAAGATGTACGAATCTGACAATCTTATGATGGACATCATGGTTCAGAGTCTGTCCAGCATTACTGAGGTATTGCATTTTAACAATGGACCAGAACATCTCTTGGTATCCCTGTCTCTGTCTCTGTCTCCGTATTCCTCCCTCCCTCTGATTTGTCTGTTTTTGCTTTGTTAAGATGAAGGAAGAAGACCTGACTAAGCAACTCTCAGAATCATTCACACCTGATGATGCATTCATGTTTGGTCCACGATCAATTACTTGAATTTGACCACAGTCAATTGGATTCCCATTCCAAGAAATCAATGTCCTTTGATGGGGTATGCTCTTTATCATTATTTTCTTCATGCTCATTCAGCAAGACCTTGGTGAAGCTCATTTCTTTCTTTCCAACTATTCCTAGCTTGAGTCCAAAAAAACAGCTGGTGGAGTGGGCTAGGGGGTCTGTTTGAATGCTATGTAAATAAATCAAAAAGATGAAATCTGTCAAAAATTAGCTCATCCTTGGGGAGCATAACAAACGATGATGAAGATGTGAAACCTGCTCAACCTGCCTGGGTTTATCACGGTTAACATGAAACATGCTTCTTAAATATGGTTTTTGATTGTTGTTTATGGTGTAGGATTTTCCAATCGATTCATTGGTTGAGGATGATGCAATAAGTGAAGCGTCTGTGGCTGACCTCTCTATTTTCATATCCAAAATGCCTTCTTCTCCATCTATGCCTCATGTTATAAGTATTGGACAGCTTCTGGAATCGGTAACTCTGCTTCTCCCTCCTGTGTGTATGTTTGTGGGCCAGTGGATGTGTTCGTGTTTTCACAATTTTTGCATCTGTGAGTGTGAGTGGCATGCATGCATATGTTAATATTGACTTTCTTAAATATCTATAAGATTCTTTGTCAAAGACAAGAATAGTCTGGAAAGTGGAGCAATATTAAAAGAGATGTAAGTTTTAATCTGCGTTTCCCTAATCTATATACTGAATTTTTTGAAACATCAACTGTCCTGGCTGCTAAAATACTTAAGCAAGAATGTGCACTATATGGGTTGATGGTTCCAGCATACCACATATTTAAAAAGTGAAGTAATATTTTTAGTTGGAATAAATAGTCTAGCCCCACTTTCTTAAGTCCATGTGCATGACACCTGCTTATCCGTAGGCGAAGATTTTGTGTACTAAATTAGTGTTTTCAGGCACTTGTGGTAGCTGGGCAAGTGGCAGGAACATCTGTGACTACATCACCTCTCCCATACAACACCATGGCTAGCCACTTTGAAGCCCTCGGCACAGGCACAAGGAAGAAATTGTCCAATTGGTTGGCCCAAGAAAATCACCAAAGTAAAGCAGTGGGCCAATTGTGTCCAGCATTTCATTCAGATGGACACACAGCACTCAAAACGGTCAGCCTTCTACTCAATCTATTAATTTCGTTTGTTTATTAGGTTTCAGAATGCTGCTATTATAAATCAACAATTGCAACAATATCAGTTATAGGAATTTGGAGCAAACCACTTAGAGAAAAGAGTATTCTCCCAGCAGGCATGTGCACAAGGATACTCGTGAAAATACTAATTGCTCCGGACATGGTTATGGGTCTGGTTATCGAATAGCAGTTATGTTTGATTTAAGAGATCCCAAATTGTTGAGGCACACAGATCTCCTTTTTCTTCTGTGCAGTGCTATGCTATTCTCCGTATGTGTTGTCTGGCAACTAAAGTTTCCCTACTTTTTAAAAACAAATTCCCACGCAAGGTGGGGTTGTCGTTGGGTGTTGTCTGGTGGGCTGGACCCCACATAACACGAATAGGGTAATGTGGGAGGTGAATGGATGCTAATGACATAGTATTAGTCACTTGAATGTTGATAGCAGACTGTCTATACATATTATCAGTTATTAATGCGTTCTGACCATTATCAATTGTGTTCATGGAGATAACAAGTGGAGTTTGTCGGTTTGTCCTGCTCAGGGACATTTGTTGCCGCAGGACTCATGGTTCGCTATGAAGCTGCCTCCTGCCAGCCCCTTCGCCAACTTCCTCAAGGCAGCTGGATGTTAGGAAGGGAAGCCACATTCTGTCTGGTGCTACCTATATTGTAAAGTCTTAGGCAATATTTAGTATCTGTAGATTTAACCTTAAATTTAAACTTGGAAATTGCCTGTGGGCTTTCGTGTCATTTTTATTATCAGTGTTATTTTCTTTGTACTTGAGATGTGTCAAGCGCTCCATAGATTGCAGTGTTCATTTCACTCGTTCACTCTCTCTCTAAAACTCTTGAGTGCTTTGCAAGTGGTTTGACTTGAGAGCTTCAATGGAACAGCCATCATTAGCTAAAGTGGGTCCCAGATTGTTCCATGGAACGGATCAGCTTAGGACTTTCTGCTCTTGTCGTGCCTTAAAGTGGGTCATAATTGGAGAGTCATAATTAAGCCTAATTATTGTTAGGAGTTTCAACTATTGTTGTCTCCTCTTCCAGTTCAAAAACTACAATCATATCGGTGGAGGGGATTGTAAAAGGTTCATACTTAAAACCCAAACACAGCTGGATTCTAGATTTATATGATTTAACCAGTTAACATATAGTGAGGTTAAACTGTTTTGCTTTGGGCTTTTGAAGTGGGCTGCATCCTCCAATCCTGGACTGCCCTTTGCTTCTCTCGAACAGTCCAATGTCGGTAGACCGTGGAAAGAAACCAAGATAAAATAAGATACCATTGGAACCTATTCCTCTCCTGACCAAGACATACATACATCTTGGTTCTTTTATCGGCATCTTCTTTCCCATTCTGTTCCTTGAGAGTTTCTGGGCGTTGGTATGCGCAAACATGATTGATTATGCAGTTTTGAGACATTTGGATGTTTTTTCAGATGTTCGACTCTAACCTCTACTGAACATGAGTAGCATGCGGTTTTAGTCCTATGCTCTTAGAGGCAGCACAGCATACGCACTAGGATTCTCTGTGTTACAACTTACAATTTTTGGTGACGGTTTTATGCCTGAAAAAAGAACAGGAAAAAAAGAAACGTATCTTGTGCCACCACATATACAAAGTTGCAAACTAACAAAGAGTTCGCCATGAGATTGTTAAAGTGATTTGTTAAAAGATGAACTCAGCAAAATTTCTGCCCTTTTCGAAACACTGATGTAGATAGTTTGACACGAAACCAGCACAGGCCGGTCTCGTCGGCCTTGAGCCACGAAATCTGTAAAGATTGAAACTTTACTCAGTATATGGACGACACCTCGTCGTATATTGGTATGTATGCGGCAATAAATGCTGTGCTTGTTTGTCCTGTCGTTCTAACTCCGGCAAAGTCCGGTCAGTAATCCGGCTCCTCTGCTGCTGAAGTCGATACCCTCCTCACAGAGACGTGGTACCCAAATCGCTGGGCCCGAAGGTTAATTCTGTGACTATGGTTCTATGCCATCCGCCATCTGTTAGAAAAGAAACTGTCAATGACTGAATCACAACGTTGAGAGCCAAATGCACTTTGTCAGTATAGGGCCTACATCTCCAAAGCCTTGAATGTATTACTTCGTGAAGAGAAACGGGGGAGGTCTACAATGAACCCGGGCACGTGCATAAACAGTAGACCATTCAATAAATGACCAACTGGGTAATAGCTTCTGGAGTTTTCCTTGGTCCGTCCTTGTTTGCTTTTCTGTCCTGTCATTGTGCTCGTGGGGCTGCCAAGCTTCCTGACTCCTGAGTCGTCTGGTCAAATAGTTGAAGCTGTCTCAATGTCCTCTTTTTGATCCAGGAAACTTGTCCAATACACACATATATACGGTCTCTATAGAAGACTTGTCCCATTTCCTTGCTCTCCTTAAAATGCTCTCCTTGTCTGTACTGTTTAGGGCATTGATTGTACGTCATGTGGCCGCAAACAACTCTGGGTCACTCTTCCTTTAACTTGAAGTGTGCGCTTCCTTTAGGCTTTACTCTTTAGTTTCGTTTTCCATAGTGGTTTTTGTACCCACCTTATTCCACACAAAACACGAGATTTCAATTAGGTCAGAATGCTCTGCATTAGTTCAATGGTATTCCAGAGTCCAGACGGGATGAAACACTTTCAGTTCAACTTTGGTGGGAGTTTAATAAATAAGTCTACTTCTGGGTATAATTGATAATAGCTAATTACAATGCTCCAGAAACACATGTATTAGGGATTTGATATCCTCTAATACCTAGCCAGTGCAAAGAGTGCAACTGTGCAAGTAAGTTGTATGATCAAAATGGATATAGTTATGGTTATGCATAGCGCTGTAAATGGACCGAGCTACGTTCGTTTAATAAACGAGCCAAGTTCGAACATTATTTATGGTTCGAATATTAAACGAGTCAAGTTCGATTAAACTCGACTCGATTTAAACTCTCGAAAAAAATTTGTATAAGTTCGACTCAACCCATTTGAATTCGTTTAAAGCTCATAATATATAAAGACATATAATATATATTTAGTACCTATACATATTACACTTGTATGCATTATATTATTTGTGTTTGTCATTTATATGTTTGGATATACACTATTATTTTATGTTCAATATCATTTAAATATCTACAAATCATATTTACTTATGTTACATTATACTAGGTATATTTATGTGTTATGGTGTATATTTAGTTTTTATGATATTAGCATGCGTTTAAAATAATTTATATAACTTAATATATTTAATTCTTTGTCATTGTATGCTATTAGATTATGTTTAATATAACTCATATTCATATAATATGTTAGGTTACACAATTAAGGTATATACACTTTAGGTTAAGTATAATTGTTTGATATTTTCTATGGTATTAATATATGTATATCTAGTCATATATTTTGTTATGCATCTTAATTTAAGTTCAACCACTGTGCAAATAAATATTTCTTTCTATGTCATAATCAAATATATGTAATTACATGTCAATATCTTTTATATGTTTCTTGAACTATATTTCTCCATACCTTGCCTACCAGTATCGAGATTGGAACATAAAGCTCAAGAACAGTCTACTTAGCAGCGTTTTTGGAATCTGCAGCTGGCTAAGGAAAATGAGACAAGACAACCCTACCTCCAGATGCATTATTTATTCTCTGATACCACTGCACTCATTACTCTTTTGGTGTATTTTTATATTGTGAATGTGTTAATATCTCTTTTATTTTGTTCGACTTAAAGCCTTAATTAACTTCTCAGTTTTTTATGTACTGAGCTGAAAACTGTTTAGTCTTTTGGTCTCTTTGTTTGTTTTACGAAGTTATAGGTTATAGATTGTTTCTTTTTATTTTTGTTAAAATGTAAGTTGATAATAATCCCCGAGAGTTTGGTGTGGTGGTAAGGCTTCGGCTTGGGTTCTAACATGTCCCAAGTTCGAGCCCCAACATCCCCATTATTGCCCTTAACTTACCTGCTCCCTAGGTTGTGGGGTCGGTCCAGGGAGCTGGAGTTTGTACTTCAGGGTTGGGTCAAAAGGGTCCGACTTTGAAGAATTTCCTCGTCATAAAAAAAAATGTAAGTTGATAATAGCTTGTAATAAATTGTTAAATGAAGATTTCCTCCAAAAAATCGTGTAGACTTTGAATTTTGTTTATATGTATCCATAAACTCTATTTAGACTTTAAAATATTCAATTTAGACTTTAAAATATTGAATTTTGTTTATATATATCCATAAACTAGCAGAGTTTAAATATTCAATACTCATCTAGTTTACACCCCTAATTATGCAAGGTAAAGTGAAAGACCAAAACTTAAAAGATTTGCATTTGAACACGCACTACAGCCCCTAATTTTTTTTCCCTAATTATAATAAACAGTAAACACGGTACAAGGAAGAGGGGCCGATTGGGAGGAAGGAATGAATCTCCCGAATAAGCCTCGAATTGTGTTGACTAGAGGAACATACATGTGCAGCGGCTGCAGCCAATTATATTCTCATCTTAAGACAAGCAGATCAATAAGAGACACACATTTGATAGGTCTCAATCTTTTCTGATCAGATTCTATGCTACATTCGGAAACGATACAATATTGCAAAACGCGTGGGGTATCTTGACACCCAAGGGTTAAATCACATAGTTATAGCCTGAAAGTTGGGGAAATCTTATCATTGCTATTTAGCTTGCTAGCATGCTTTTACTTAATCAGCACTCGTGTCTAGAATCTTTGATTTAAAAAGACATATTATTATTACTGCAGGGTAATCATCGTCGCCGACCTCCTATATTCAACATCTTCATATATATTTGTTTAGTTAAAAGTAAAGATCATGTAGGTAAAAGTGAGATCCAAATGCACGTACGTCCTTTTTTACCATTTTAATTTTTAAAATTTTATCATTATTATAAAAATTTATCCCTCTTCATTTTTTTTTTAATTTTTAACTAACTTTTTTATTATATCTCCTCACTTTTTTTATTAAATTGTAATCCCAAACGTCATATAAATTTGCTCTTATTATTCCATAATCATAAAGCATAGATTTTAGGTTTACATATCTATTTGGTCCCCATTTTTAATTTATTTTAATAAATAGTCTTTTAATTTTTAAATTGATCTTAAAAGTCTTTAAGTTTACAATTTTTATCAAACAAGTATTTTCATTAAATTTTTACAATAAAATTAATTATTTATATGCCAGTTTCAATATACATGTCAACTAAAACTAAAATAATGTAACTTGTAATTTTGTAATTTTTTTTATTATAATTTTTTTCAATTTTGTATTTTTTAAATAATAAAATAAAGTAAACTATTTTTTTTAAAAATAAGATTTTTTTAAAAAATTAAAAGTCAAATTATTTTGATTTTTTGATGACAAGTGTGAACTTATAATTATAGTTGACATGTGAATTATTAATTTTGAGAGCAAAATATTTTTTAAGAAATAATTTTTTAATAAAAGTTCTAAATTTATAGACCTTTATAATTAAATTAAAAATTGAAGAATTATTTGTTAAAATAATCATAACTTAAAGATAAAATGAGTAATTAACCCTAGATTTTAATGTACAAGCTCAAATCCACCCGATCGTTGAAAAGAATAGCAATTTTTTCCGATTGATTGATTCCCTAAGCACGTAGAAAAAAAAAAGATTGATTCCCTGAGCGTAGAAAAAAATATATTGATTTTGCCCTAAAAGCCTTCTGCACTTTACAGCTACATCTACCTATCTTTCACTGTACTTGGATCTTTGAATATCTACCATCATTAATGGTTTTACCGTTCTTTCCTGAACTAGTTTGATTCCTGGCTAGTTGCAGGCAACCTAGCGGGAGAATTTTCTTTCATTTTCAATGGGGTGCGAGTGAGTCGTGCGACGTAAACATCTTCCTTCCAGTTAATTCCTTTTCCAGAGACAAGTTCCCTGTTGCCAGGAGGCAACGTGGCATTAGAACGAAGTAAAGCCGAAGGTAAAGAAAAGCTTTTTCCTGATTCCTGAACAAAAAAACTATATCTTCGATGAAAAAGAGAAAGGTTTGTGCGCGCGGGGGATGCGTTTCCATAGAAGGAGAGAATAGAACTAATAAACACCGCAACCCCACCTGCTCCAAACAAGCCGTTTACTTGTCCTGGAGGGGGAGAGCTCTAAAAACAAAAGTCTCAGTTGGAGCTTGCTTAAACCTTTCCTAAGTTTCAACTTTGTCGAATAAATCTGCCAATAGTACTACTACTTTCACCATTTCGAGGAAATTACTGATGGGTTTCCCTAGAATTATAAACCAACGTTTGAGTTTTGCTTGGGGTTTTCTATAACATATTACATATATAAACTGACTCCTTTTTGTTCCAAAAGGCAAGCTAATTACTTTGAGTGCTTTTTCTGGAAACTCCGGCCATCTTCATTTCTGGCTTTTTCAACGATGATCTCGACAACAAGCTTCTATGTGGAATTCAATAGGCCGAGTTAATTTTCTCATCATGAGATACATTATGATTTCTTCTATTTGATCATTTGGTAGATTTAATCATATAGCGCTTCTCGTGGGTTTAGTTTTTCCCCGGCAAATCCATTGCAATGATAATTATATCTTTTTGATATATAAAAACAAGAAACTCCGGCCATCTTGCCTGACCATTGCCAGTAGGTATATATTCGATGATTTGTCCATACAAAATTCTTATCTACAGTTTCTATAATTGTTACGATGGGTTTCCACATTGAAAATATTTGCAATTTCACATTATATATCGTGAGAAAGGATTAAGCGACTAGATAATTTGTACAAAGTCAGGTAAAACAACGATATAATTTAAAGATGCAAATTTAACATTTTAAAATTAGTCACGTTATTTAATAAGGTGAAAAGACAAAATAATACTCCATCTTAACTTTAACTCATTAAATGTCATGATAATTCGGGCATGTTTGAGACCCCAAATATTTGGGGTCTCAACAAATCAGACAAACCAAACAAACTTCAAAATTTTTAACTTTTACACCTACACACTTCACTTTTCACAAACTCCAATAAATCTCAATAAAGTAAAGATTCCCAAAATTTTGAAAATATTCTCCAATATTTTGGCAAACAAACATCCCCTTCATGTCTTTAAATCACAACTCTCACTTGATATTGGATGCGTTTGTACCAAAAATTTCACAAAATATTTCACCAACTCACAATAAAATACTACAATATAATCTCTCTTTCTCTCATAAAAAAATATAAAAAATTACCTCTCTCTTCACTTTTTCACTGAACCTAATATCAACACTAAACCCAATACCAAAAATTTTTCATCACAAACAAAACCATTATTTCACACTTTTCTGTTCGATCCTATAAAAATTATATCAAAACAATACTTTCTGTTCCCACCTATAAAAAATATATCAAAACAATACTTTCTGTTCCCACCCGTCCTCTAAAAGTCTCATGCTGTTTCGTCGAAAACTCAAACATGGCCAGCAACATTCACACGTCTACACGTGAGAGCTGGCAAGCGAGGCAGGCGTGGCCGGTGGCATGGAGTGACTTCACAAGTGTCCCGGCCAGAGATAATAATTTTATTTGCGACCCATAATAACTCTTAACGTTCCATAGACATACAAGTGTCTCTTCTGAATTATCCTCAATTATCAACAGATATTATTGATGTTCGAGTTGGAGCCAACGCAAGAAAATAATTATATTTTCCAAATAATATTATAAACTTGTAACCCAAAAATTAAAGGAATTTACTCTGTCAATCCTTTATTTATCATTTTTTTTCCTGAAAACCAATATAGTTGGTGTCATTCAGCAGTAAGGAGGCTGTTCCCTCAGGGCCTCATCGATGTTATATGTTATGAATACACCTTAGTTCTCGTAACTTTCTGACATTAGAAGGATCGTCATGGCCGTTTCTTTTGTTTTCTGTTCAGAGAAAAATATTTCCACTACTCGTGCTAATGTCCACCTAAAATAAAACAAAACCCTTTGGGTAACAGTTCTCGTGCATGCGCAATTCAGCTCTACTTGGATTTAACACTGACACTGGAAAGTAGAGAGAGAGAGCGCTCAAAGGGATGAACTCAAGAGGGCAGGATAAGGTAAGCGTGTGAAAGGTGTGGGGAGCACCCATATTTGTTTACAGGGAACCCCAGCCAGATTCAGCCTGCAACCAATGGGAATTCGAAATCTGGCAGAATGTCACGTCAGAGTTAAATCTGAACCTATCAGGTAGATCACACGGGCTACCCACTCAACCTCGTCATGACCTTGTACTGTTTCAGTCTTTCACAGCGTCCAAAGACTCATTTCTCATTCACGGTTAATTTTGGAAAAGAAAAAGCGGGATAAGTCTTCCCTTTTTACCTGGTGGTCTCGACTCTTCAAAGTATACGGTGAAAATTTTGGTTACCGCAGTTTGAGAAATATTATAAAGTAAATAAATGTTACAAGAATCGGTGAAAAATAAAGAGATAAATTTTTAATAAATATTATAATAATAAAAATTTATGTAATGAATTTTTTAATAATAAACTTAAAATCTGAAACCCAATTAACTGCCACTCAAACATGCCAAAGTCTCTCTCGTTTCTCAGGTTTTACGCTCTGAAAAGAAGGTAAGGTCTAGTCGTTTGCAGGTGGTGTTTAAAAGTCTCTTTCTCTGTCTCTCTCTCTCTCCTCGGAAAAGAAAGTAAGCGTCGCCTTTTTCGCAGGCGTTCTTCAAAACTTCTCTCTTTCTCGCTTGCTGCAGTACGTGCCCTATATCCCAAGGGTTCATTGAGTTTATCTAGCGGCTACTTGCGTTAATCCCATAAAGAGATATATAGCGTGCAAAGGTCATACTTGTCGTAGCTCATTCGATATGGCTTATAGCTGCCTTTTGCTGACTAGTACTCCTTTTATTGTTCTTAGCATACAGATGAAGCTCCCGGTCACCTCTTTTGGTCACGCTTGTTATAACTAAAGCCCTCGCTCTGTCTTGAATCCGAAGTGTTCATCCCTAGACAGATATTGCTGTTGTTAATGGCTCACCCAGTTCTAGACTAGCCTCACTGCTATAATCGCAATGCCTCTGGCTCTAATATAGTCTCTGACTCTTCCTGGGATTCTTGAAGTTGAAATTGCTTTATAAGGATAGATACTCGGATGAGTCTCAGGCTTGTGAAACTGTGAGACAGTTGAATTAATCCAGAGATGGAAGGGTTGTATAGGCTTAATCCCGTAATATCTTTTTCGGATGAGATTGTTAGAGTTGACAACATTTCTGCTGCCACTACAGCGGGATTCCATGGCTCTGCGGATAACATGCTACAGTTCAAAGCGGCTGAGCCTGAGGTCAGTGGGTCGGAGATGACGGATCTGATCAAGACGCAGATTGCCAATCACCCTCTTTATCCAAATTTGGTTTCTGCTTACATAGAATGCCAAAAGGTTTCCCTTCCTTTGCGGGATAATTTGATGCTTCTTTTCAAGTGCTTTTGTTTAGAATAAATATACTTCTGTTTTGTTCTTTCCGAAATGAAATCTTGGTTTATTTTTGCGTAGGGAAAAGAGATAATTGAATAACAAAGTGAGACAAAGTACACTATTCTAATTGCTTACATAGTATTACTCCATTCTTTATTTTGGGGTTTTGATTGATTTTGTGGGCCTTAAAGGTTGGAGCTCCCCGAGAAACCTCTTCTTTTCTTGAAGAAATCAGCCGAGAGGACTACTTGTTAAACGCTTGCTTTGAGATAGGAGCTAATCCGGAACTTGATGAATTCATGGTACCTTGAAGCATGCCATCCACGTTTTTTGTTCTTTATTTTTCTTTTTCAACATGTAATTTTGTTCGTTGGAATCCGGTACTGTCCCAGCATCCACTGGCGCACATACATCTATTCGTCCTCTCTCTCTCGAACATTTTCTGGCCTAGTTGTAAAGTTTTGAGTTACTGTTCCTTGTTTTTGAAGGAAGCGTACTGTAAGGCCCTGTATAGATTCAAGGAGGAGCTTTCCAGGCCTTTTGATGAAGCGACCACATTCTTGAGTAGCATCGAATCACAGTTCAATAACCTCTGTAAAGGAACATTGACAAGAGCCTTGGATTATCGCTCTGGTATAGCTGTCCCCTTCCCCCCTATTTTACATTGTGATTATTATTATGTCCTTGCTTAACTCTCACGGTTGCGTGTGCCCAAATTGCTAAAAGTTAAATATTTTGGTAATGTGTTATGTACCTAAAAATGGCAAGAATGGCGGAAATTGTAATGAGCGCCAAGCCTGTGCCACCATCTACACATTAAAGAAATTGTTTTTCTAGTTTATTTGAGTTGATATATTGGAAACCTTTGGAATGGATGCCATTGCATAATCACAAAAATGCCAATTACGGTCTCTCTTAGTCACCCCCGGCACTTACTCTATCGGTTTACTAATTCCTATTTTTGTCCCACTAGTGAAGAATCTGCTAGTGTTCAACCAATATATGCCCATGCTCTACAACAAGTTCTATTTTTGAATGCAACTGGATTGACTTGCTTCTGCTTCATGGACTTGTGTACCTTGGGAGCTGTAGGCTACTGGGTTTTTATGGCCTGGTTCCAAGATCTCGGTAGAAATCTCGATAAAAAGCAGATGTTTGGATGAGTTTGCTAGTTCAATTATCAATATGGATGCCTGTTTTTGTTATGAGCTTGTGCCTTTACGTCTTCTGGACTTCTATTTTCATATTTTACTGCTGCTATTCCACCCATCCCTTCCAAAAGAAAAATACATGAATGAAGCAATTTTAAAGTAAGAGAAAATATGTTTAATATGCAGATCACAAACGAGTCTTTCTGGTTAATCTATCTTATATTAATTTTGTCAGCTTGTTTTGAAATAATCCTTTGCACTATAGATTTAGTCGGTGCTGTACATATTCATTTGAACGAAAAAGTGGTATTAAAGGTGAATCTTTTGCTTCACTGACCATATCACATGTTACGTTTTCACTTAAAAGTTCTACAAACTTTTCGTAATGGACATGCAGCAATTTTCTTGGCCTGGGTTTCCAACTTCACGTGGCTTCAATTTCAGCTTCCCTAGTGCATTAGTTTATTAAGATCTTTAAACCACTTGTTAATTGTTATAGCTGTATTTGGAATTTGGGTGCCAAGGTTATCCATGCTAGGGGATTGATGAAAAGAAGTTTTAGGAGGAAATATTTCCGTCCTGAAGAATGAGACACTCTTGATTACTTCAAACTGACCAGAGGATTTTCAACTTGTACAAGAATTAAGCTCTTGTCATCATGCAGTTGATTTAGTCCGATTCTAATAATTGAACTCCCATCTTGCTCCATGTTTGCCTGTTTTACCTTCACTATTGGATCCCGTGCCGCATGGCATTCAAGTGAAGAAGATATTTTGAATGGGGATACTTTTATATCAGATGCAATCAGGGAAGATGGTGGGAATGGACGTCTTTTCATTTTAAGGAATGACAAGGAAAAACGGTTGTCTTTTTTTCCTCTCTGATTACCTTGTGGTTTAGAGCTTTGGTTCTTTATTGGTATTTGTGGCATGGTATATGAGCTTTGGTAAAAGTATAACATCAGCATTTTCTGTCAATCGTCAGTATCACCATATTCCTGCTCCCCCAATGCTGCAAGCATTTGTTTTATGGCTTGGAATTTGTGTTACTTTCCCTTTTCCTATCATTTTAGTGCTTGATGCTGAACTTTAAGTTGTCATGAAACATGTATAGTGTTGTTAGAATAATTCTTGTTTCCCAGTCAAGGGATGTTGCAACTAGACCCTGTAGTGCATTGTGTATAACTTTTCTTTTGGTCTCTATGCTAGATGAAACAGTTGGGACTTCAGAGGAGGAATTGATCTGTGGGGAGGTAGATGCTCCTGAAACCCAAGAGTACTCTTTTGGGAGCTGTCCAGGAGACCAGGACCTAAAAGAAATGCTCCTTCGGAAGTACAGTGGCTATCTTAGCAATTTGATGAAAGCGTTTCTAAAGAAAAAAAAGAGGGGAAAGCTGCCAAAGGACGCAAGAATGGCATTGATGGACTGGTGGAATACACATTGTAGATGGCCATATCCAACGGTAAATTCCATATGATCACATGGGTGTTCTTTTTTTTGTAGCTTAATTGTTAAGTGGTTATTTTACCCTTTTCTGTTGGTTTAGGGTTTCAATGTTGGTAATCGCACATAATAGGCGAAATGGCGAAGTAAAGGTTTCAATGTTGGTAATCGCACATAATAGGCGAAATGGCGAATTTTACTTCGCCTTCGTGCTTGCTTTCACTTAAGTTTGAAGGTAGAAAATTATGGCAATCGAAAATAAAATGTATGGATAGTACCATAAGGCTGTGCTTGACGCAAGTGCAGAAAGCTTTGTCTTAAGGAAAAAAATTAGAAATTCACAATCATTTTACCTATTACCTTACTGCGACTCACCTACTTACATTGGACTATGCTTAATTTTTTGTTTGTGTGGTAAGTGAAATGTTATTCTAAAAGAAAAAAACAAAAATAGAATCTTTACAATGATATTAAGACCATCAGTTGTAATATATCTCATCTTGTTTCCGATTTGAGAAGACAAAAGTAGCATTGTATACCCATTAAAGAAACACTAGGATCTCTAATTAGACTTTAAGACTCATCCTTCACATTTCAATTGGGGTCATATAAATATGCATTAAATTTTACGTCTTGAACAATATGCAACAAAATTAGACGGACATTTCTTTTTAACACAATCCAGTTCAATCCGCTCACTTCAACTTAGAGACAAGCTCCCAATTAACAAAAATATGCAACAAAATTAGACATATGCAGGACATTTCTTTTTAACACAGTCCAGCTCAATCCGCTCACTTCAACTTAGATATAAGCTCCCAATTAACAAAAAGAAGACTTTTCAGTCTTCAAAAACTCAATCCACAAACCATTTTTGAGGACTACTGAACCAAATTTGTTTATCTAAGCTAGCTATTTGCTGGCCAAAACGAGTTGGAAACAGGCACTTAAAAGTCTTCAGCACTAGTGTAATCCTTGAACATGAACAAGTAATCCCTTACTAGGACAAAAGCCTCTGTAAACCTCCATCACCAAGAGAAAAACATTGATGTGAATACAAGTTGAAAATTTATTCATTTCTACTCCGCTAGGAAAAATCAGCATTTCCATAGAAGTCCTCACCTCCCTGTACAGTAGTGCACCAATCAAGTGCCTTGAGAAGGTGTGATCATAATACAGTTTTAAGTTGAAGATTCATTCACTTCTGCTCTAGGTACACTTGCAACAAGATCTCATGGGGTGAACCTATGAGACTATCCAAACCATTCCTCCAACCCACTCAAGCAAGGAGGTCTTGGGGGTGAGCGCAGGACCTCCAATGGGGTGTACATACTCACAACAAGACCTCTTCCAATAAGGGACTACCATTTCTGCTGTCAAAACGATAAAATTTGCTGGTTTATTCCAACTTCTATAGTATGAGAACAAATCCAGAATCATACATACTGAGAATTAATCGAGTCGGTGTCAATTCTCTTACTCTGGTACCGCACTCTGATCACATCACAAATCCTACAATCAACCACGCATTTGACAGCGTGTAACTTGACAAAAAAACCACAAATCTTGGAAAGAAAGATTAGAGAAGAGAGAAATTAGATGCATCATTAATTCTTATTCTCACATTTTGCCACATTCTGCAAAGCCTTGAATTTGGAGTGACCAAGATCCAAATTGCTCGAGAAGCAAGCTCACTCTAAAGGGGCCCTGGGATTGAAGAAAGATGACCTTTATTTTTGTAGGTTCTAGTGAGAGGCTCCCCCTTCCCTTTCATTGCTGTCGAGCCAGTTTTTCTCAGCTCCACACATGGGTTTATACGCAAGGAAAGTTAGATATGGGTAGAATTCAGGTGACTTGCACTTTTTGGCTATGTTCCAACATGGATATGGTTTACTGTCAATACTTTGGGGATCAAGTGTATGAAATCCAAACATACATCAGCAATTAAAAGACACGAAGAAAATTACCTCAAAGCTTATCTGTACTATGACTTGGGCATTCTCAAGCTCATAAAACCAGAAGGACAAGGTGGTTTTAAAATTAATTGAGTTTAATTGTGTGAGGTAATATTTGTCTTTTAGCAGTCATCTTGTAATTCATGATAAGGCAAGAAATGAACCTTTTAAGCACATATAAGGGATAGCCATATCAGATGCAATGACAGATTATACGCCATGCTCTTGCTAAACTATTGGGCTTTGAATCACTTTTATTAATTTCTGGATATGTACTGGCCAGAATTTTTTTATTTTTGGATAATGTACATGTTGTAGTAAGTTGAAGAAATGACGAATTTGCAATAGGATTATCGTAAGCATTAGAGATCCAGAGTGTTAATGCACATTTGATCTAACTCCCATTGGAGGAGACACTAGTTGGTTTGTCTCCCATTTACGGAAGACTAAATTAAGGTACAAACAAGCATTACACTTTTGAGGCCTACTGTGTATTGTATACGCATTTTCCTCAGGAAGAATCGTTGCAAGTGAAAAGTATGTACTAGTTAGTTAGCAAACCTCCATCTATGACATTTTTCAGAGGAAAAATAGCTATTATGTTAATAGGAATTTTAGCTCCGTCTGCTTATTGTTTTCCAGAGAAAGATGTTTGAAATAAAAGCATAATGCTTGAAAATTTTGACAAAGCTGATGGGCTTGTGTAAATGTCCTATAGTACGAAAGCAATAGAGTTCTGGATGCATTTTCTTGTTAATCTGTTTTCAATTACCAAACCGTGAAAGATGCTACAGGAGGAGGAAAAATTGAAGCTATCAGAGAGAACTGGATTAGACCAAAAGCAGATCAACAATTGGTTCATAAATCAGAGGAAAAGACATTGGAAACCGACTGAAGACATGAGACTTGCTCTCATGGAAGGTGTTAGCAGCAGCGTTGGAGGACCTATGTACTTTGATAATCGAGATAGAATAGGAAATGAGGATCTTTGATACTAAATAGTATTATTTTTCCTGGCCAAGTAATCGGGTATGTAGATAAACAAAATGTATAGGGATAGGATGTGTAGCTTGCAAAGGTTGGTTTTAGTTCAACCTTCATATGCTGGTTAGATGGATGCGTACTCTGATGGGATGTCATATTATAGTCCGTTGCGGTGAAACCCATATCCAATAGGCGGCTATGTTCATTTTGGTTTCCTAGCAGAAAGCGTGTATAACTAATATGTATTTCCCATTGTCTACTGTCAACAATGATTGATTGAGGAGAGACGAAAGCAAGATGAGATGACGGCTACCTAGGACTGTGGATGATTTAGCCATCAATGTAAAGGGTAATGAATCTCTCGCCCTGTGGTGGTTTTCCACTTTTCGTTTCCTATGCTTACAAGGCTGAGAAGGCAGCAGACAAGAACAAGTAAACCACGGTTGTCTCCATTGAAAAGGTGGCGAGCCATTGTGATTGTAAATGACATCTCTAGCAACTTGCCCCTGAGTTAAGAATAATCGACTGGTTGGGGAAGTGTCATTTTTAAGAATAATCAACTACTTTTTTACGGTTGGATGTTGTATCTTTCTGAAGTGTTTTCTTCCCTTCTCTTCTCCATGTAACTAAAGATTGGTGTTGGGTCCTCTACTCAAGGCGAAAGTCAGGCTTTTTTCTTTCCATGTAACAAAAGATGGGAGGAGATTGTTGTTGGGTCCTCTACTTCAGGCGAAATTAGGCTTTTTCTTTTCATGTAACAAAAGATGGGAGGAGATTGGTGTTGGGTCCTCTACTTCAGGCGAAATTAGGCCTTTTTCTTTCCATGTAACAAAAGATGAGGAGACTGGTGATGGATCCTCTACTTTAGGCGAAAGTCAGGTTTCGAGTCCGATTGCCAAAACTGCACCTTTAATTATGGGTCTTAAAGTAGAATTCATTTTGCTTCCGTTACTGATTACTTATAGCTGTTGTTGTTGTAACTTGTTGTAATTATGGGTCTTAAAGTAGAATTCATTTTTTCCTGAGGGTTTGCTCGTGTTTCCATTTCAATGACCTTCATCTGCCATCAAAACTGAACGATCAGATTGTCAAACAAATTATTGGCCTACATGAGTGATCGCAGTGAGGTGTTAATGCTTACATAGGATTCCGAGGTACTTAGTACTTATGGCTAACAGAAGTTTGTGAAGATCTACCCTTCTGCAGTTGGCTCTTTAACAAAGGCCAGAGATTTCGGGATAGGATTTTAAGTAGTGGCTACCTGCCAATTGGGCCTCAAGAAGATGCAATTGGAACTTGAGGGCTAAATGATAGTGAGGTTGAAGGGATCTAAATCTTGTGGATAAGCTCATGACAGAGCCTTTGTAATCGTATATAAGAAAAGATCAGGATCATTTGCAATTTTTTTTCACTTGCATGTTGTAATTTTGAGAGAGATAGTAAAATAGATGAACTCCATTATAAAGTTTATATTATCGATTAAATAGACAATATTAAGGCGTTGGATTATAAAATTTTAACAAAATTTTAATAAAACTTTCACAAAATTTTACTTCTATCAAATACACTTCAAAATTTTACTTTTACTTTTATCACTCATTCACCAATTCTAATACATCTCTTTTTTAACACCAATATAAAAATTCAACAAAATTTAACTAAAATTTTATAACCAAATACTATGTTTAGTGTAGGGTAATTCTAATCCTATAAGAAAACTTGCAAACAGAAGATTATAGAGAACAATTATGTCGTTTTACTCTCCATATTCCTTTTACACAATATCCGAAGAAAATATTATATAGAACAAACAAATAGTATCCAAAGGCTTACAAACTCTAAACTGTTTCCTGACTAAGGAAAGCATGGAGTTGCAGCCAAAACTCTAAAACTGATTCATCATAGTCTTAGGGTGACTTTTATTAGAGCTTCAACTTCAAGGGCCATACCCCAACTCTCAGTTTCTCTTGCTTTGATGTGATAGGAAAGTAGTAAGAATAGAGTCCGAAGTTAGAGCCTGAGGTGAAAAGTAACAGCCGTCATCCTCTAAATTACTTCAAATCCTCTTTGGGCGCAATTAACCACAGGTGGACAAAATGACTACTTTAACAGTTTTTTCCCAAAAAGGTTACAAATAGATTGACCAGCACATAGCGTCTGATGATCTTTTACTGTAGTTACTATTTGACACATCACAATTGGGAAACCCCTGAAAAAGCAAAAAAGAAACAAAACATGTACAACATGGCCTTCCCGTCTATTTGACATATCACAATTGGGAAACCCCCGAAAAAGCAAATTAGGTCTTCCCCTTCCCTGCCTCACTCAACAAGGTAAGGCATAGTCATAATATTATTCTAACAGAAGTCCTTTTGTTTTTGTGTTTTTTTTTGTCAAGACAACTCTACGTCTGGCTTCTAAACTATATATAGCTAATGTCATTGAAGGGTTCAAGCTATAACCATCAAAATTCATTATGTTGTGCTATTTAACCAAAATTCTTCCTTAAATGAGTGAAAAATAACGAAATTGGTAGTTTGGTATTTGAATGACATTGAGTCAATAATTTAGGAGGGAAAATTGAAGTGTTTTTTTTTTTTATTATCTCTAACGAATAAGTTTTGTCTCAAGGAGAGATTCAAATTACCAAACTGGATTTAGCTGAAAAGTTGGATGTCGAAATTAGATTAACTGTGCAAGACTGCATTCAAAGTTCATTCCCAAATTTGAAGAAGATTTTTTCTTTTTTCTCAATCTATTAAAGGCAGATCATTAATTGGACTCATCAGAACAGAAAACCTTGTCAGACAGCACATCCATATATATAAGAAGATTGTGGTTTGATGGAGCATACTTGTTATCTCATGTAACCTCGATAGCTAGATGGATCGAATAAGAGGCAAATGGAGATTAAAAATTCTGAAACCGGCCCGAGAGGTTGTTCTTATTGCTTGAAACTGAAGATGCAAATACAACGATCTGTCATTGAGGTAAAAGATGCTGCACATAAAGTACATATCAAGAAGACATTACAAGGATCAAATTTCTACCTTATTTGGTAAAATGTAAGATGCCAGCATGCAGATTGCAAACATTGAACATGTTGGAAAAGGTAAGCAAATTATTTATATATGTATGCTTGAACATTTGAAATAGAAATCTAAGAAGCCGAGTCCATCCGGCCATGTCCAGCATCATAGATGGACATGGTTAGAGTTGCTCCCCAAGGGCCAATTCGCCATGATTGTTTGAGGGGATTGAAGGGTTAGTCCTCAAAAGACATGTTATGGAGCAGCCGAGCACTTTATAGGCATTGGATATTTGCGGGCAATGACAACTGAATTAATAACCTCATCGGTGGGATGAAACACCGAAAGAACCTCGAATCCATTAAGATCAAATGCGTCAACCACAGGGTACAGGAAAGCCCGAGCACCATGGGCGCTCCTCAGCATCAATAGAGCTCCTGGGGCCATGTACGTAGCCAAGTGATTGATGACTCGAACCTTGTCTTCCTTGTCAATGCCAACTAAAGCTGCCAAGAAAACAACTTCATAATCTCTTAACGCATTCGTTACATTCATTATGTCATTGGTATGGAAGACCATTCTTTTAGATAGGTCAGGATCAGGTGAAACTAAGCGAACAGCCATTGAATTGGCTAATTCATTAATATCGTAGTTGTGAAAGCTGGTGGTGGTGGTGAGGTGATTGGAGGCCAAGACAATTGAGGTAAGGGGAAGGGGACCTGAGCCCACAAAGGCAATTTTTCTAGGGACACGGGTGCAGTGTTGGCTAAGAATGCTGAACTCAAGGAGGCAAAGCTTGAGGTAATTGGAATAGTAAGGAAAAATCTCGAGATAGTGAAGTGGATTTTCATAGAAGCCCAAGATGGCACAGAAATGGCTCTCCAAAAGTCCCTCATGAGCCTCCCCACAGAGCCTGATCAGCTTGGATCTCATTTCTCGCACCTTTTTGCTTAGCTTGGTAACATCAACTGGACTTGGTGGCATGCATGTCAGCACAAGTTGGGTGAAGCACATGTTGACATCTGTGGAGGGTTTGAGACTCCCGAGGCTTGAGATTTGCTCGTACAACTCACAAACTTTTTCTACCAAATGCTCTTCTTGGCAGGCCATGTCGACACTATGATGTATGGGAGAGACTTCCAAACAAAGAAAGCACACAGGCAATGGTATTGTAATGATACACTGTTCAAGGTTAAGTTAGAGATAATCTCTTTCTCCGGAAAGGTCAGTATTTATGGGCATGCATGCGCCTCATATTATATGAGAGGTCAACTTTACTCGTGCATAACTATCTATATAATTTAGGGTTTTTGAATCTGGCTTCTTACATAACTATTTGTATAATTTAGAGTTTCTAAATCTGACTTTGTCCTATTATAAATATTCAAGTGATTTAAATATATTTTTACTAGACGATCTCTTCTCATTAAATGGTAAAGTACTACACACTAAATACCTAACATAATTATTAAGATAATTTAGGATATAATATACAATCTGACTTTTTGACAGCTTCACCTAGCTAGATGGTAAAATGTGATTTGTGCCGATCTGCTTCGATTTGTCCGAATATCATATTAGCCCTCATTAATTATCATGTTATTCACACACATATAATGTAATGGTTGATCAGAATTATGAGTTAAAAAAATGTTTTTAATTAGAGTCTCGCTCTGTAGCTAAGTAATTATCAACATGGCCCCAGCTGGTATCAGAGGAACAAAATTCCGCATCCTTAAAAGTTGGTGAATTTCATCTCCGCTGTACTTACAGCAAATCTCCGTTTGAGAGAAAAAAATAGGTGAGTGAAAGAGAGAGAGAAAAAAGACAGAGCAGAGATATGTTTGGCAATGGTCGTGTGCCTATGATTTCAAAGTCCGATCGCTTTCAACTTGTATTCAAGGTCGTGTGCCTATGATATGATTTCAAGGTCCGATCAAATTCGAGAGAGAGAAAAAAGACAGAGCAGAGATATGTTTGGCAAGGGTCGTGTGCCTATGATTTCAAGGTTCGATCGCTTTCAGCCTGTATTCAAGGTCGTGTGCCTATGATATGATTTCAAGGTTCGATCAAATTCGAGAGAGAAAAAAGACAGAGCAGAGATATGTTTGGCAAGGGTCGTGTGCCTATGATTTCAAGGTCCGATCACTTTTAGCCAGTATTCAAGGTCATGTGCCTATGATATGATTTCAAGGTTCTATCAAATTTAAAAAAATATTTGTTCAGCAAATGAGCAAATATCAGCAAGGGAGCAAAGATTTATGACTTCAAGGTCTAATCACCTTCAGATTTCGTTTTTTCAAACACAAGATTTCAGATTTCTCCATCTTGTGTTTGAGGGAGGATGTTAGAGATAATATCATAATCAAATTTGATATGATATTATGGATATCACAATATCAAAAATTTGATATTTTTATGAAGATTTAAATTTAAATTCAAATGTAGAGTTTCAAATTTAAAGATTTGATATGATATTATGGATATCACAATATCAAAAATTTGATATTGTTATGAAGATTTAAATTCAAATTCAAATGTAGAGTTTCAAATTTAAATATAGGATATTCTCCTATAATGCTTTGTATTATCTCTATAAATAAAGATCTTCAATTGTAATCTGTATGGACTCATAATACAAAATACAGTCATAGAGGGCTTTCACAGTGGATGTAGATCTTCTAGACCGAACCACTTAAAATCTCTTGTCACTTGTTACCATTTCTCTCCCCTCTTCATTTTTCTTCTGATGCTATAGCTAGCCATTAATGGGCTTGGACAATCGAGCTATAGCTAGGATTTCTAGTACACCCCGGAAGCTAGCTTAATTTGTTTACTGTTTCTGTGAAATATGAATTTTCTACATAATGGGCTTTTAAGACTAGAATCAAAGAAATCAAACTAGTGGTCGTTAATCCTCCGATGTGCTAGAAGGCCCTTCGTTTAATATTTTACTAGAGTCGAGTTTAGAGGTTGTGTTTAAATAAGCTTAATTAGTTAAGTGAGATGTTCTGAATATTTTGAATGCAGCAGATTTCATGCCACGGCTCTTGAGTCAACTTTGTGAGATTATCATAGACGTCAGGCCTCATTCTGAAGATATCAGAGCTCAGAAAAGTTTTGTAGAACGAGCATGCTATCCATGCTCGCTTGTGTTTCTTTCTTTCTATCTTTCTTTTTTGGGCTGGGGGTTGCGGAAAGTGTTTTCCCTGGTTTGCAGACTCTCCTAAGCTTAGTGGAATTCCCACCACCAATCCTACTTTTAACTTCTAATTGATCATACGTAGCCAACATGCAATGGGCAATTTTCATATAACAACAGAAGGCAAATTCTCCTACGTACCAATTATCGGCTGGGCTTAAATGGAAGCTTCAAGATCTAGATCACAGATTGGAAAGCAATGAGGTAGGAGCTTGGACCAAAACAAAATATCTCTTGGAAATAATTGCAGATTGGAAAAGTGACTTAAACATAGAAATGTTCTTTCACTACTTTGAAAGAGAGAAAGATTAAAGCACAGCTTTAATGTGATAATATAAATATGACTTCAAACTATAACACAATAATTTGCAGAACGCAACAAAAAAGGGTCTCTCTCAAGACATGTTATCCACACTAATTTTTGAACAAAAAAACATTGATCCTATCTAATTAAAATGAAGATATAGCTGATAAAAAGCTTGCTATCAGTTCAAGAAGTCTGGGCCAACCAGGTGTCGGCGGCATATATATTCGCATAATATATTAGAATTGTGGGAAATAGAAGTCAAAAGATCGTATCGTGCAAGGCAGAAGTGTCGTACATATATATGCAGACAATTTTGTTGTCAAGCTTATGTAAGCACTGGATAGAAATCGAATCTTTTACAAAGTCCTCCATTTTAGGTGAACATAACTACTACGAGTCTACGAAAACAGAAGGCAAGACCTTAGCAAAGTAAGATGAAACGACCTAAAGAACTTGCTTGTACACATATAGGTGCATCATGTGTTGACATGCGATCTTTTTCTAGATGATTACGAAATTAAGAAGAGGAATATTTTGGGAAACAGATTGAGGACTTCTTCTTGTGTCTTGGAATTGGCAATGCAAGAAGCTAACAAAACAATACTATTCATATTCGCAGTAGATAAACAAGTTAGACAGGCAAGAAAGCATCAGAAAGAAATTTCATTACGTACCACTTTCCTTTGAAGAGCATCATCGAATCTCATGTTTCCACTCTTGAGGGCCCGCAGTGAATAGCTTTGAGAGCTCTTCTAAACAAGCATTAATATTGGGGGGCCAAGACCCTCTCATGGGTGTATTTAGACATTTGAGTATTTAAGAAAGATGACAATTCATAAACTAGATGATCAGTAACTTAATTTTCATCTGTGATATGAAACACCGAAAGAACCTCAAGCAGACGAAGACCACACGAATTAGCTAGCTAGGCGACAGACTAGTAAAGGCTGAGCATAATGGGTACGTACCCCTCCAGGAGTCGTGTAGCTATCCGAATGATCTGACATTCGTATATCGATTCGTAGGGAAAGAACACTGGATTTCTGGACCGAAGCACAAAATTAAGGAACTTTCGGTATGGCCAATATGGGTACTGAAACGTGGTTAAGGATGGAGAGCTCAAGGAGGCTAAGCTCACAGGGCAATTAGAATAGCAAAAGGAAAGTGTCTAAGTGAGTTTTCATTCGAGCTTAAAGAGAGAGAACACAATGAGAACTGGCCCTTCAAATTTAAAAGTCCGCCGCATAGATTTGGGCAAAGAGCATGTTGACATCTTTCCAGCATATGTCGACATTATGAGGTTATGGGAGCAGTAAAATAAGAAATCCCACAAACCCGTTTCCAGGATTAATCTAGTAAAAAGATAAAAACTATACAGTATTAGGAGTGACTATTCTTTTGTCGTTATGGTGTCTGAATTCATCTGTTTCTTTCAGATAATTACATATCAAGATGAATCTTTAGATTTTAAGAGGAATCACATGATTCAAAACCATCTTAAAAGCGGTCGAAGTGTTTTTATAGGTTCAATATAAGACCAATAATTAAGGATGCCTTTGGCTTTGTTTTTTGTTTTAATAAATCAAAATCACTTTTCTTAACTGTTATGATTTCTCAAGTCTGAATTGCCAAACTCTAAAAAACTTTCTCTCATTATAACTGTTATAATAACTCTATTTAAAGTTGTAAAAATAAAATAAAATAGGTTTTTAGAACAGTAATTAAAAGGTTAGAGTTCAGCATATGTTACTTCGTTTTTTGAACCATCCATGTATTGCTTCAATAAGGATAGGATGTCATCATCAAGTATGCGACAAAAAGGGCATCAATCTTGCCGAGATAAAAGAGGAATAAGCAATGCGCCATCCCTAGCTCACAAACTCCCAAGGATGTGCAATAGCAGTCAGTAACAATCACACACGTACAGAAATGGGTACTAAACAAAAGACCAAATCTAGTAATTCCTAAAGGTTAGACAGTTGACGTATTACAAACAACCTCAAATATAACAGCCTCAAATATACGAGGCTGGTAGAGATCAGTTACTCGTCAAACCCTGGAAAGTAGACCAAAAAAAGAACAGGTTACAAAAATGGCCAAACTGATTACCTATTGAAAAACAAAAAGAAGCACACAGCATCAGACTCATCATATCTACCCATGAGACAAGGCTCCACAATCCTCACTTCAAGAGTCACCAAAAGATTCCAGCTGTCGCATTGCACAAGAACACAACTCCCAGGAATTCAATCCACCACCCAGACCCAGCTATACGTCATGATCATTCAACAACACAGTAGCACCAGAGACGAGCAATGGCCAATACCAGATCGACCACTACTCCCAAGCAGATATACAGGGCAACTTGAGCAACTGGACCAAATCACATCTAGGTGCTGCAACTGGAAACATTTTGTTGTTTTCCCAATGTCATTTGAGCAGATGAAGATAGCCAGTATCATAGGTCCTAATCGCACTTGCAGTAACTGCAAAAGCGTTATTGAAGAACCCAACCCAAAAAGGTCTCCCTCAAGTGTGTGTGTGTTTTTTTTTCTGCTTTCCCTTCCCTCCTCTCCACTCACTGATATCACCACACGATAAGTTATCCACAATTCGACATTGAAGAAGACGTCAAAGTAGAATGGGAAGAAGTAGAAGATAAAAGGCGTACGTGATATCAGCTAAATCAAGTCTTTCTGCTCAATTGGCACGGTAAATTACAGACCGTTCCTCCGTAACTTATTGACTGAAGTCAAAATTAAGTTTTGTGCAAGGGGGCTGCAGTATAGAGTGCCAATTTTGCGGGCAAGCCTACCTGAGTGCATTCATGTCTTCAGATAGTCTTTCCTTTTTGGCCGAGAAACAATGAAAATGTAGAACTTAGGAAGAAGATAAAACAAACTTGGAGAACGTTCTTGCATCATATGTTTACATATTTGAAATTCTAGCTGCCATGGCATGCACACTTTTGCCAGACATTAATTAATAAATAGATTACTGAATAAACCAGAGGAAATTTTGGCAATACACATTGATTCGAACCCTTTTTATTTGAAGATGCAAGAATACAAAATAAAAACATGCTCCAATTGGGTAAACAAGTCAGACATGCACGAATATCATATAAAAAAGGCAAATACATGACTTAATACCCATGAATAGCAGCACCCACAAAACTGGGCGAAAGAAAGAGAGGAGTTTATGAGAGTTGCTCCTCGATGGCCAAATCTTCCATCAGGTTCCCGTTGTTGAAAGGGTTGAAGGCTTGGATTTCAGAACACTTGTTAGGCAATATTATGGGGCCAAGACCCTGCTCCATTGAGCGTGTAGGCATCGGATATTTACGAGCTATGACAACTGAATTAATAACATCATCGGTGGGATGAAACACCGAAAGCATCTCGAAACCTCGAAGATCACATGCATCGACCACCGGGTAGAGAAAAGCCCGAGCACCGTGAGCGCTCCTCAGCATCAAAAGAGCGCCCGGTGCCATGTAGTTAGCCAAATGATCGATGGCTCGAACCTTGTCCTCCTTGTTCATGCCAACTAGAGCTGCCAGGAAAACAACTTCATAATCTTTTAAAGCAGTTGTTACATCCATTATATCATTAGTATGAAAGAACATTCTTTTTGATAAGTCGGGATCAGATGAAACTAACCGAACAGCCATTGAATTGGCTAACGGGTCAATATCATAATTGTGAAAGGTGGCCTTTGTAAGGTGATTGGTGGCCAAGACGATTGAGGAAAGGGGAAGGGGACCAGAGCCCACAAAGGCAATTTTGCTAGGGACATACTGGGTGCAGTGTTGGGCAAGGATGTTGAACTCAAGGAGGCTGAGCTTGAGGTAATTGGAATAGTAAGGAAAATTGTCGAGATGGTCAAGTGGGTTTTCATATGAGCCTAAGATGGCAGAGAAATGGCTCTCCAAAAGTCCCTCGGCCTCTCCACAGAGCTTAATAAGCTTTGACCTGATCTCTTGCACCCTTTTGCACAGCGTGGTAACATCAATTGGACTTGGTGGTATGCATGTGAGCACAAGTTGGGTGAAGAGCATGTTGACATCTTTGGAGGGTTTGAGGCTCTCAAGGCTTGAGATTTGCTCATACAAATTACAGACTTTTTGAATCAAAGCCTCTTCCTGGCAACCCATGTCGACACTATGAGGTAATGGGAGAAGGAAGGGGGTTGAGTGAAAGAAACTTGAGAGCTTGTTAGTTGGTTGGATCCTCCGGTCCTCCCAGGAGTCGTTATTTATGGACACTTGTAGGACCCACATGGCACAGAGGATTCCATTTTTTAATTCCATTGATAATAGTAAAACATTGTTAGGCTGGCATAAACTATCCGGAGAGAACACCTATTAAATTTGTGTCAAAGTTGAATTAAACCCTTTAGGGTCTTCTGTATCAGGTTGTGGTGCGTTCTTTGTTGGCTAGCATAGGTCCTGGTAGCTGTTGCTACTGAGTTCGGTCACTGCTCCCTCTGCTCTGCATGGAGCATGTAATGACTTCTCCGATCCTTTTAAGGGTCCCGCCGATTGTATTTAGGGTCCTTGAACCATGATCTATAAAAAAAAATTCAAAATTTTATAGATGCATCTAAAGTTTTTGACATGATAATTTTTGGGTTTGTATCAAAAGAGAGCTGCACATATTCCCAAATTAATCGATAGGCACATAAATTGGTCTCTATACGCTATTAGACAAAAACATTTCTTTGTGATCTCCATGCTTACCTCTTGTCATAATATTCAAGCCAAACGTTACAAATGCAGTAGGCATATTGCAGTTGGTGCAACTGAGTGAATCTCACACCTGTTATACTCTTTTTTTTTTCTGCGACACCTGTTTTACATACAATGCCTTTTCCCTTGAATCTCACTCACTTGTACGTTTTACATGCGATGCCTTTTCCCTTGAATTTCACACCTGTTTTTACTTGCGTAAATTAGATAGGTTTCATGCTCAGTTCTAGAATATTTTGAAACAAAATTTTTTTTGAGTTTCGGTTCTTATTGATAGTTTTTTTTTTCTCATTTTGGGTTTCGAGGAACTATTCTTCAGCATAGTCTGTTTTGGAAAGTATTGAAGTAATACTTTTATGATACTGCTTTCTTAATTCCCTTTACTTAAAGTTCAAGAAAAAAACAAAATACATTAAAACACCATTTCCCTTCTCTGAGAATGACCTCAAGAATCTATATATTTTTTTGAAAAATGCCACCTAGCTAATAAACCCTAGATTTAAAGTCCAACATAATAGAATTTCGTACAATTTTCTCTACGAATAGTACTATTAGATAATTTAGAGACAAACAAACACAATATTTAATCTTATAATGTCTAATGATCTTGAGGAAACTCTGGATAGTATAGACCCAAAACTATTTAAGCATACAATATTTAGTCAATAGTACTATAGGATTCAGATTGCCTTGAGCCTAATACAAAGCAGTATTGATTATTACTGGATCCGCCTTTAATTCTCTCTGTACCTTGCACTATACGTCACTTGGATTATTGTCATTTCCCTTATTTTGCAGGTGCTTGTCAGGTAGCTGCTCAGAGATCTGCCTGGTGCCTATTTTGGTACGGTTCAAATGGCTGGGCTTTGCAATTTGCGTTTGTTTTGCTCGAAATTTCGGGCCCATGTAAATCCTATAGTATTTATAGGGAGCGTTTGTTTACTCGAAATTTCGGGACATGGCTGCAAGTTGTTTTTATACTATTGAATACTGTCTATGTGAAGCTTTATGAATATTAATTACATTATTTAATATGCATTTAATGTTTGAAGTGTCTATCTCTCCTTGAGTTTCAACTCAACTAATTGTAGAGAATCTAGTCTCATAAACTCCAATGCTAATAGAAATTAATTTCATATACATTAGACAAGGTACTAAAGTGCCAACGCAACACTCTTTACTGAACTATATGCCTAATAACTTAGTTAGATTCTTAAATTCTCTCTTGGTAAATCTTAAAATTAAGGCGAAAGGTAATTACGTACAATGGCAGCATGCAGCATGGGCTAGTAGCTAGAAATGGGTTAGTTATATGCCTGTCTTTTTTTCTTTTCTGTTAATATCACATACATCAGATTCAGAAGGAGCCAAATAGCATGAGTAGACAAATTAACAAAAAAATCTTAAATTTTAAACTTTCGATATTGGTAAAATATATACAACCAAAAAAATAAAAGAATAGTAATATTTTTGTACTAGTTTTAATCTCATGCCACGTATATATAGTCAAATTACCAATATTGTTTCTTGTTTTATCTTTTTGCAATTGATAAGAATGTATCTCATTGTCTCCTATATAATCCACATGAATCTCATACTTCTCATGAATTGAATCCCTAAACCCCTTGCTAAAAAGGTTAAGAAAAATACCACTATATACTTCAAAATAGTTCAAATCCATTGATATATATAGTGCATAAGATATACATCTACATAATAAAGTAATCTGAAAATATCAAGTTGAACAAAAGAGAACCACTCACTAATTATAAAATTAAACTATAGGAAGCCCACAAAAAGAGGGAGAAATTTATAACAAAAAAACAATTAAAGAAGTCGGAATTTTTTTTCCTTATAAATGAATTAGTGGTGCTAATTGGGAAAAGATTCCCCAAATCCCGGCCCTTTCACACGTACACTGATCAATTCGCACCTCCTATTGTTTTTCACACTACTAATAATTGATTAAACACACACACACACACACATATATATATATGTGTGTGTGTGTATTTTTTTCTAAATGTATATATATGTATATATATACTAGAAGTTACATCATTGCTTGTACGTCGCATTCAATTATCCTGATCCATAAGTAATTAATAATAATCCACCAATAACAAGGAAATCAATCATTTTCTTGAGATATTTATTATCAGCATCTCTCAGTTCACACTGGCCGGCCATTTTAATACTAATTATACCCTACTTTTAATCTACTCCTCTGATATTATCAGCAACATGAGGTTGACTTAATTACTTCCTTAACTTCGGATAAAACTTGCCATGGCACATGCGTGTACCAATTCTTGGGTGTTTCAAGAAATATAGACCTTACCAAAAAAGATGAAAAACTATTTCTATATTATATATCTCCTCGGGAGCAAAAGGGGTATAAGTTTTGCAAAAATCTAATAAATCCATAGTTACGTATAGGGGTCAAAACCCAAATTAGATATTTTGTATAGAAGATCAGATCAATTAACACTTGATCATTGGGTGCAACAAATATCCCTCCTGAAAAAAGAAAAGAAGTACACACCACACGGTCATTGTCGTGAAAACTCTTCCAAACTAATACTTATTAATTTATGTACGTAGTTCCATTGCGTACTACATTTGCTCCCATGATCCCTGATTATTCCTTTCATATTGTCCCTTTTGTCTACTCTGAATTAGATATTCATAGCCGTACGTAGGTCTAAAATTTAAGCCATATATTAATGCGCAATACTTTTTTTTCCCTTTAGATAATATCAAAAGCTGCATGCACATGGCGATGGAGTCTAATTGCCACAATATTGAAATCGCGAAGATTAATGTGAAAGATAAGATAAGAAAAGATACATGCATGAAAGATAAAATAAACACATTATAGAATTGAAGCATAATATAGAGATGAGAGGAAGAGGATAGGAGATAAGATTTGAATAGTTCAATCTAAAAAATTTACATTCACTGAAAAAATTCTCTATAATTATATTTTGTATTATACGAGTGCATACAAATTACGTAAGATAAAAGTAGAGAAAATAAAAAACACGATAGTAAGAATATATTCATATTTTAACTTTAATATCTGACATCGTATCAAATCTTATGGATTGATTATGATATTATATATATCTAACAGAATTGGTTGAAATTGCCTTTAATTTGGAATTTTACTTTGAATCATAGCGAAGGTCTTTTCAAAAGCTCGATGGTCGATGACCTCCATATTGTTGACACTTTAATTATCCCGAAACCCATTTTCCGATTCAAACATTAACTTCGCGTAATCTTTAAGATATTGCTATTCTAGTTTTATTTCCTTTTGTTTAGCCTTTTTCCCTCGTGCAAGCTACAATTAGATCCATTCAACCATTGGAAGTTTTTCTTACCACATCATGATATAACCTACGAGTAGCTAGATCGAATCGAGGAGCTTAGAATAAAAGGCAAATTTTAGAGATCAGTGGGAGGCATGGGGTAGTGCATGATTACATAAGTGGAAAATCGATTGAATTTCTTTTGGTAGAAATATAGCCCATTAAATGTCAAATATGTGTTGCTGCTTTCATACGTGAAAGGTATGTAATTCCATGCAATTACCATCTGGTCAATTAATATATGTAACTCCCCCCCCCCCACCCCCACTATTCCAGTAGAGCCCACGTCTGAGGGAGATGTTGACATGGAGGTTACATTATTATGTCATGACAATATATCTCTCTAATTCTTTTTAATTGTTTTTGCTTTGTGGTCGTAAGAAGATCGGCATGATTCATTCATATCTGATAAAATTGGAAAAGCCCTTTCGGCCTATCATCTGGCCAGTTCCACTACCGAACAAAATGGCTAATGCGACTACTCGACGTTGAAGTTGGGTTACCTTTTTGATCGATGCCTTGTCAAATTCAAAAGGTGGGGTTGAGGACGTACCAAGGAAAATGGCATGCCCTGAGATATGGTAAAACGAATCATCCTGTTCTGCGTGGTTTCGCAGCGCGTTCATATTGATCCATGTATATCTATATATATAGGGAGATTTTGTTCTGTTTTTTTTTTTTATCACCTGAGCTAATTTTAGGGGTACGTAAAAGAGTATTTGGGATATTCCATGAGAATTGAGGATAGAAATGAAAGGATTTCTTAATCTTTCTCTTCTTCTTCTCCACCTCCTCTTCTATCTTTTTCTCTGTGTTTTGTTCTTTTTAGCTAATGTAAATTAATATATCTTTTAAAAGAAAGAAAAGAGAAAAAGGGGAGGGGAAGATTATAAAAGGCATGCTAGTTGGAAGCTAATCAGAACCTGGGACCATGGCGATATAGCACATTTGTTGGCTATCAATGAAGTCAAACATCCTGTGGCCATTGGGCAGGCGGGAGTGTGGCAACCACACGACCACACGCAACAGCATGTGCCACTCATCTCCCACTGGGAATTGATTCGTCTTCTTTCCCGCATCTCTTCTGTGCACTGGTCCACGGCTGCACCAGAAGTCATGTTCCTCTGGGCCCCTGCTCTCGTTATTTCATCTATTCTGGTGATCGATTTTCTGTCCCATCTTAATCGATCGGCGGATTGTCGACCTGAGATTTTGCATCTGCAGTAGTTAGATTCCAACAGGTATTATTAATTAGTCTTAGGGATAATAGTTAGCCTCGTATCTTTGGGGCAAAATCAAGTTACTACTCTTATTTTTCAAACCAACATTAATTTGACCCCTATGTTTCAAAATCACTTAATCCTCGCCTCTCGTTTAAATTCACCGACAAATAAGACGGTTTTTAGTACACGTGCGTCTACTCCACCCAAATTGACAAATCTGCCCTTAGTAAGTAATTTTCATTAACGTCTACTCTACCGTTTCTCTGGGTCCCGGGCAACTACCTCCGTGATCGAGCTTGACTAGAGTCCTTTCCACTGACACCTGATATCTGCTTTAGGTTGGTAAGTGCATCCTAAGCATGTCTATTTGTGTTGGCATTGCCATATTTAAAGGCTTCAACCAATGCCCTTACTAAAGACTGATTGAGCCCGAGCCGCTGGCTCTGATTGTCCACTCTCAAGATCCTCTCTATCATCCAAATTGCTCTCTCTTGAACCTCTCTTGGTCGAACTTCTGTCAAGAGATTAACAAGGGCATCAACCACGCCCTGATGTTCGAGCTCATCAACTGCTTTCTTGAAACCATTAGAGGTATCTAAAACAAGCGTGGAAAGTGCCTTTACTGCAGCAATCTGAACACCAGTGTCCTCATCTGCGAGAAGATCGACCAGTTGGCTGATACAGTTTCTCTTGTACAAGCACAACCGACTATCTTCTTCACAGGCAGAATTATGAATAGGACATGTAGAATGTTTGTTAGAAGCCCTTCCACACTTGAATATTAAGGAGGTCGTGGAGTAAAAGGAACTCAAGTCTGCTTGCAAAGGCGCAGAAGCGGCGCGAGTTCTCGAACGAGAAACGCTGCTGGTGGAGGTCGTCAGGTGTGACACAGAGCTCGGAAAGCGAGCGCCTGATGGAGTCTATCGCCGCCGAGGTCAACAACGAAGGAGCTGTTGGTGCTGACGTCATTTCAATGCGAGAATGACATGAGGGAGATGGTTTAAAAGTCAAGCCGCCGAGTTGGTTGACTCTCTTGTGCGAGGAACTTGGGGGGAATGGACACGTGGCGTTCGGGTGGAGCGAGAGTAGGGGGAGGGACGGGGGGGATAAAGTGGTAAGGCCAGTCTGGTCATCCACCAATCACTTATCAAGAGCATTCTGGTCATTTTACGAAAAATCGTTTTATTTGACGGTGAATTTAAACGGGGGCGATGATTGAGTGATTTTGAAACATAGGAGTCTTAAATTGTTGGTTTAGAAAATAAGGGTAATAACTTAATTTTGCCCCAAAGATATGAGGCTAACTATGAGTTTACCCCTTAGTCTTATCATGATGACTCTCTTTGTTTGCTTGGCTAGAATAGAAATGAATACTTAGCACTATTTTTGCTAAATTTTCAGCCCACATGACAGGAGAAAAGCCCAACATACCCAAATGAGGCCTACTAAGGAGAAGTCCAAAAAGAGCAAAAGTGTTAGAAAGGGAGAGAACAGGTTATCGGGGAGACCGAAAAAATAAGAGGGAGAAGCAACTACTAAAAAAAACTCTCAACTTCATCCTTAGAGGACCCCTTTTGAGATCTATGAGAAAATCTATTCTTTACCTATACACTCTAAATTTTATTTTTCATAGAGACTCACTTAAACTTCGGAGGCTGACTCGACGCTCTGCTCATCTTCATCCTTATCTTGCAGGTCCCGCTACCTAGGGTTTGAAGGCTGCCCATTGTTCATCTATTAGGACAAAAAAATTGGACTCAAATCAGTTCCATTTGAACCTTGTGCACGTGATAGTGCTCACTACTTAAATGGCAGATGAAATTAAGTCTGATAAGAGGAGTATTTTATACCTTCATGTCGTATTGGTCCAAATAAAAGAGGCAGTTCATCTTTGGTCTTGTGTTAAAACCTCCGCAATCTTCATGATTCATGCAAATAATAGTTCATCGATCTTTGGGAAGCAGATGAGTATCGATCATTAGCAGAGGCCTGAAAATGCCGAGACGAAACCTAATTGAGCCCCCCAGTAACTTTCAGCTAAGCTACTAATTTCCATAAAAATCAATTGAAAATATGATTTTCCGATCATTTAATAGTAGTTGAGAGTTGAGACACACGATTGCGAAATTAGGAAAAACTACCATAGAAATTGTAGGAGTCCACAAATCTGACACCGTTTGGCCCAACAAGGCAACAACAATGGTGTACATAAATCGACGGCAGTGACACCACCAGAACCAGATGTAGGAGCGCATCATCGTTGAGTTTTACCAAAGTCATGCGTCTAATGCCAATTCGGCCTAGAGCCCAATACGACTTGTGTTTTAGCCCACTTATTAAAACGAGTAAAGCCTTTCTCGAGAGCCTGGGAAGGATGGGCTAGCAACGCTGTAGCCCAATTAGTATTACTCATTAATTCACTAGCTTTAAAGTCAGGAATTTAAGTCAGTATCAACCATGAATTCATTAGCTCTAAGTTTAGGAATTTGAATGGAAAAAATATATTTTTTACCCACAAACTACAGTAAGATTTACATTTTGCACAATAAACTATTATGTTTGAGACATTGCACTCTCTAACTACTAATCTTAGACACTTTGCACTATTTATCAAAATTTTAGACTAAAATGACCCTAATGACATTGCCGCTCTTTACTTTGAAGATATTATTATAAATTCATTAAATTCTGAAGGTATTATTCACGAAAGGAGGGAATGTATAATATTGGTAATTGAAGGGTACAATATGTCAAAACTGGTAGTTTAAGATGCAATGTGTCACAGACCCGATAGTTTGTGTATAAAGTGTATTTTCCCCAATTTGAATAAGAACATAAACAGAAATCGCCTAAAACCTGACCTTGGGACTAATAGATGAGTTGAGACCAACTAATAGTCTTGCTAATGCTGTAATGACAAGTTCGTCCATTGAACAATTTATCTCCCTCTTGTTGCTTAGAAAAAAAAAACCCGGGAAGGATGCCCCTTTAAACTTTTATAATGACGCCTGCGTGAGTCCACTATTAAAAGGACGGGTCCAGAAGCGGGTGGATTATAGATCTAACTAGTTTAATTGATACAAGGATCATGCTCCAGGCTCTAGCTCTGTTAGCCAACAAAAGTAACGATGAATGCACACCAGTCAAACCCCGATTCTTGGCCGTGAAGGTCATCATTCGACTACATTCTTCACTCTCTTGCTCTGTCAACCCTTGTGACTACATGAAACCTTTCTCCCTCCTTAAGACGGGAGAGAAAAGGGAGGAAACATTTCCCTCTTCAAACCAGCCCAGTACGGCAAGGGACCAACCAATCAGCAATCCAACATATAAATGACTGATCCAAGAGCAGCATGAACTTGCGATAGCTTTAGTGTATAAATAAACAGATTTCTCCCATGAGACTGAAAATCCCACTCCTGAACAATTTTATTCTTTTAGACAGACAACTCTCAATTGGTAACTCACAAAAACGTCTAGATGCAAACCAGGCTCAAACATGGTCAACGACTTCCTATAGAATATTTGGGTGACAAATCTAAGCAAGACAAAAGAAAGTTGTAAGGCACGACTATCCATAGATGTTTATGTAAATGTTGAATTAACTAAAACTTAGGTTATAATACAACTACTGCCAGTACAGCTCCAAAAAGAATCATAAAATGAACTTACAGTTCAGAACCTTCATATGCTTCAGAGCTCTCATATGCAGGAGTTTCATAAGAGTTGGGATTTTCGGATGATTCAGAATTCATATAGGAGGGAGCCTCATAACCGTAGGAATCCTCAGACACTTCAGAATTTTCAGAAGCTATTGTTTCACGAACTACATTTTCAGCAGTTTCAACAAATTGAAGCAAGTGATGCACTCCATTAACCACATCATATACCATAAGTCCTATTCTACCTCCAACCCAACTGCCCAAATGACTTCCCACAAGATAGCCAAACTTCCCTAACCTTTGCTCTCCTGCAAAACCACCAGCATAAGTGCCAATCAGTGTTCCAGTGCCTCTGAGGAACCCTTCTACCATGGTGCCACCATAGTATATGGCTTCAAAAAAGTCCCATCCAGAAGAGATAATGGGACCTATAATGCGCTTTGCTTTCCGGGTTGCTAACTTAGCAGCCTTTGTGCCTTCTTTCTGTGCTTGTTTGGCTGCATCTTTAGCAGACATCCCCTGTGACAATGCATCTTCCAAGGCAGTCTCCATTGCAAGATTCCTTGCTTTGTCAACATTAGCAGCTCTGATGTTGTAGAAGTACAGCTTCACACCTTCCTTCACACCACACGCTACAGATCCAGAGCCCATGTCAAAACAATTCAAGAATGTAAACTTCCCACTCTGAGATGAAGCCTCTTCCCCAACCAGCTGCCGGCATTTTTCAGCTAAAAAGAAAAAAAAGAAGGTAAATTTGAGGGAAAAACTGCATAAAGAACAACCAAGAGGAAAAATATTACCCATTTAAAACTCAAAAAACCAATCTAAAAATATTGCCAACACCATTTCTCTGTGTTCTTATACAAAAACATCATCTAACCACCTTTTGGTTGAGCTTGGGTCTCTTCTCAAGGGGAAGAAAAAAAGAATCACCAGGAACGGTTACAGAATTGAAATCTTTCTCAAAGCCCCCAAAGAATTTACTTTGACAAAATGTCAGCAACAAGTAAATGTAAGAATTTAGTGTAAACCTTCCATCTATTCTTTTGTAGAAGCTAAACACCATTGCCACAAAGTTTTATGTCAGGTTCACAATACGGAATCCGTCATGGTAGCCCAAAAATGGATAAATGGACTGGGATAGAGAGATAATAGGTCATACAAGAAAATGTATACAATTTTGGTAGCATTTAGTGCCACGTAATTCGGACAATGAACCATTATTTAAATGGAAACTCCTTTCCTATGGGGGAAAGGTATGCCGGGGGGATTAATTAACCACAACTGCAGGCCTAGGTGCCTGCCTACCCTAATTGCCCAAGGGAAAAAAGAAGAAGCTCGTGTTACTTAATTCATAAAGCATATGCATACTTAGTCATATCCAAGAGTTGTTAAAGTTGCAAAAGCTAATCTAGAGTAATGTCCAGAAAAGTTCCATTTCCGGAGATCATTAACTGGAAGTCTGATCCGAAGGTACAGCAAAGAATCAACTGTTGTGTAGAGGATCAATGATTATATAAGTACACAACCCAGATACAAAAGTAAAAAAAATCAATATAACAATACACCCAATTTTCCTATTAAAATTAAGGACGAAAAGCATATTAAGATTCACGTATAGCACCACAACCTAGAGAGGTGGCAAACGAAAATCTCATAAACAGTGAGCATCAGCCTGAAAATGAAAGGTTAGTATGTAATAAACTCCAAAAGATAATAGATACTAGTAATGTTAAAAACCTTATGAACAAATCAACATTTCTATCCGCCAAACTTGAGCTTGCAATAGAGGACAGAAACAAACCTAACAGAAAAAATAAAGAATCTCACATATTTTGTTCTCTATTTAGAACTTTACATTTCCTTCCCCTTTTACCCAAAGATGCCCATGTATAGCATCTATCATAATTACCACAAAAAAATTGGCGTCTTTGAATTTTTTTGATGAGTAAAAAAAAAATTCAAAGACGCCACTTTTTTTGTGGTAAGTATGAGAGATGCTATACATGGCCTTTTTGAATTTATCGATGAAAAGTACTTCTAATCAGGTGACAATCATCGAGCTTTCCAAAAACTCAAATATGGTTATCAAGATGGTGCCATAGTTTCTGATCCATCTTTGACCATTTTGTTTCCACCTACAATACTACCAACATTATCGAGCTTAACATCCTCCAAAACTCACAATCAAGCATTCCATCAAGTTGCCTCAAATAAGAAAAAAAGCTCAAAGATGGAGCACAAAAGGCTTTACATAACTGAAGCTATGGTGGAAACAAAGCTTTAGAAAAAAACAAACAAAAAAATTATGAACCAAAACAACCTACAATCCTGAATCTTGGAGAACGTAAGTTTATAAGAACCCAAGATTGCGAATCCTAACAAGATATACAAAAGAAAATTCATGGTCTCACAACTCCTCTAGGAATCATCTAAAACTAGACTGCCAATTTTCTCGGCAAATTCCATAACGCTTGCTTCTCTTCGTTCAATTTCTTTCCTTCTGTCCGCAACCTAAACGGTGCATAACTCGAGACTTCAACAAAAGAAAGAAAGAAATTCAACCAAATCACACAACAGCAAGATGTTACTCAATTCGAATTTCACCACGTACAACACACATGCATCCACACATACTTAAATACATCGATACATACATATATTAGACGTGTTTGAGTACCTCCGATGCTGAGAGCGACGATACCAGCGATTAAGAGCAGAAGGTGAACCCATTTTTCCTCAAAATCCATGGCTCCAGAAACTCCAAAGGAACCCTAGCCCTTCCCAATCTATCTTTCACTCTCTATGTATAGTTTAAGTCTACTCATTTATATTATATAAGCATTTTGAGATCAAAGAAAGCTATCAGAGCGTTGACGAAGAGGGCTCTTAACGCATGCCTAGTCTTTTTTTTATTTAGGGGTAAATACTGTTTTTTTTCTTCTAAGTAATGCAGACCAAGTCTGCGGAGAGGGGTGGGGGATAAATACACTTTGAACCGATCGACCGCTACGCATGCAGAGCCGTTACTATTGTGCATAGATTAATGCCCGAGCATCGAGGCAAAGGGACTAGAAAACTCGCAGCATATTTGAGATGATCTTGAACCTCGTCGTTTAGGGTATATAACCTTACTAGCATTTTCCTGAATTGTACTGAATTTATGCTGAAACTAACCCATAATTTGTTTTCTCTTGAGCTTTCATTAATAAAGGAGGTACCAGTTGATTAAAAAAAAAACCTTACTAGCAGTTTGCCTAGCCACCTACTCGGCTGTCGCAATCGAACTTCCTGTCAGCACAGAATACGAACACTGAACTTTCTTTCATTTTCTTTTCATATTTTTCCCCAATTCCAATTCCTTTTTTTTTTTTTTAGCAAAATTTTAATAGACCCACAGTAACAAAAGGGAGACGCAACAAAAAAGTAAGAAAAAAACAAACTTATTTTGCCAACAGAAGAGAAACATAATATATTAGTACAAGTCAAAGCCGTATGACAAATAATATCATTAGCACAAATCCCCCATTATTGCTCAATTACATCATATCATTCTTCCATCCCTGAAGTTACTCACAACTCCATCAAAATGCTCATTATATATACGGGATGACTATGAGTGGATGGCATCCACGACCCAGGTTCCTCAGACTCATTTTTGAAAGCTGCAAATATTTCATATTAGTCTCTTGGGCTGAGATTAAACAAAAAAAACACAAGAATTAGAATCACAGGCGGATAAACAAATCAGCTAATGATAGTTGTCCACATTCTATACAAGCTTTAGCCAAGAAACACCAAAAATTCTAGCATCGGCCCATCAATCCGGAATGAGAATCTGAAACAGAAACCATAAACATGACAAAACTCAGAGAAGCCTTAACATATCTATCCCGATTGGTATGGAAGCTGCTGAATACTCCGGGCTGATTATTTTCCAACAGAGTTCGCGAAGCCTTGATAGATTGTGATTTCTGAGAAAGATGCACAGCATTCGGCAAAGGGATGGATCTAGGTATGTCCATGGCTAATTCACAATTCGGCTGCTGGAGTTTGCAAAGCACCATGGGTTGGTAGGCAAGCATCCCAATATTGGCACAGGATCATTTTCTCTCTTTGGATTTGAAACTTATGCTTCAGAGACTGCAAAACCCTGCTTCTCTTACTTCCACCTTCTGAGACACAACCACATGATACCTTAGAAACAACTTACCATGTTGACTCTTGTTCCCCAACTGATATCACTGATTGATCTGGTAAATAGCTGATATCGTTTGTCAGATCATTAATGAACTTCTGCCTGTTCATTCTTGAACACCTAGCAGATTCACAATTGGAAAGCACCCATAAACAGATAATATATAACAATAGATGATAACAATGGAAATGAATCGAATTATTATAAACCAAATTAATGGCAATGCAACCCTCTTTTCTGATCCGGTTCTAAGTTTCTTTCATAAGTTGAAAGCATTCGACACAGATGGCAACTTTAACTAGCATAAAGATAACCGTAATTAATTATGGACCATTAACATCATCCAGAATTTGATATACCCTTTCAGTTAAGATCGGAGAAATTCACCTGAATTGAACCAGGAAGGTGATCTCCAGAAACTTTAATGGAGTGGGAAGATATTCCTCGAGAAAATGAAGCCTGTGTACTTTAAACCTATCGGGCCCAATTAGGAATGCATAACTTGTGAAATCAGGACCTATTCTGTAATTGTTATCCACTGGTGGCCCCATGATCACTGGCAATGGTGATTATAATTCAATGGTCAAGAGCTGAAAGAAACATTATACAGATGCCCTTCAATATCCGGAACAAAACCTCTCTCCATCATTTCCTCTCTTACTATTTCATAAGTCGTCTGATTTGGGTTCAGACCCCTTTCCAGCATCTCATTCAGAAGACCATTTGCATCTTTCAGCTTGCCCTTCTTGCAAAAACCTTTAATCAGTACATTATAAGTAACCACATTGGACCGCCTCCCATCCTTCTCCATCTGCATCCTCACATTCATGGCCGCCTTGAGGTTACCTTCCGTACAATAGCCATTCATCAAAGTATTGTATGTCACGTGATTTGGTGTCCAACCCACCTTACGCATTACACTGAAGAGTCTTGCTGCCTTTCTCGACTCCCCTTCCCTGCATAATGCATCTATCAAAATATTATATGTCACAAGATCAGCTCTTAGCCCGTTATCCTCCATTACATGTATGAGCTTCCTTGCTGCTTCTATGTCCCCTTTTCTGCACAAACCTCCGATTAAGCAATTATACGTTGAGGCTAGTGGGAAAAGCCCCTTCTCTAACATAGAACTTTGCAACACAAATGCTTCCTCCATCAATCCACTCTTACAGTGAGCATCAATCAAGGTGTTATATGTTATAGCATTAGGAGCTAACCCTTTTCCCCTCATGTCATCAAATAACTCTCTAGCTTCCCTCATCATCTAGCTTCCCTCATCAAATAACTCTCTGCCTTCTCTCTAGAACACCTCTAGGGTTTTCGCCTAACCCTCTTTCCCTTCATTTTTCTCCAGCGGCGGGGGGCTCCTCCCGCCCCCTCTCCTATCTCGGCACAGCTTCTGGAGCCGAGATCTGTTCTTTTTTCTTAGATTCATGGCGTTTTTCCGTAGTCTAGTTATTGAAGCTAAGATTTTTCAGTTCTCTGTGAGCTCGTTTGGGGTGGTTACATTGACTGAGAAAAATAGGAATTTGCAGAGTTTCATTCGTTTTGGAAGGGATGTGGTGCTTTGGTTGTCGAATCTCTTTGGAAAACTGGATTCTAAGGATTTTCCCGAGAGATTCAACGAATCCTCGCGTGCATTCCTTGCTCAGAGGAGGTCAAACAAAAGTGGAAGGTACATGGCTCTGTTTGAGTTCGGGGAGCGACGACGTCGTGGGGTAGTGATGATACCGGAGGGGAAGTCAGGTGGTGGGTGGCAGTCCTTTGGTAACATTTGTGAGGAGCTTCTATCAGCCATCAACGTACTTCGAAGTAAGAGGGTCGTGCGTGCGGTTGCTTCGATCAAGGAAGGAATTTCTTTTGCAGATATGGCGAGGTCAAGTACACCGGAGAAGAGGATGGAAACGGTGGGGAGGAAGGAGTTTTGCGTTGAGTCTTCTGGTTCGGCGGCTGGGTTTGAGAATGTGGTGTGGCAGCAGTTACTGAAGCTAAAGGATGAGGTGGACGGCTTGATAGGATTGGTGAAGAAGAGGAAAGTGGCGTTAGGGTTTGACGATGGGCCTTGGAGGGGCTTAAGCTGCACAACGTGTGGTTTAAAAATGGGGAGCCAAAATAGTGAGGGCTTGGCCAATATATCGGGAGGGAAATCCGGATTGGGCTCGGGCCCATTTCATGGTCAGTTAGAAGAGATTTTGGGCTGCAAGGAGAAGGGGAAGTCGAGTGGGCCTGAGGACTGGCCGGCCCACCCGACCCATGGACCCGAAAGCTTGGTTGGTTTTGAGACCCACTCGACTCACCCAACCCACCCGACTCATCCGACGCATGAACCCATCCGACGCCAACCTCCAAGCTCAGATCTCCATCATCGGAGCTCGGAGGTTGGCCAAAGCGCCACGCCGGCGATAGGAGTGCCTCCGGCGATCCTATCTGGGGTGTCAGAGATGACTTCCGGCGACTTGCCGGCGCCGGAGATGACCCAAAATGCTTCTGGACTGTTGGAGACGCCGAGTATAGGATTTTCGAGTACAGAAGAGGCCGATCTAGCTGATGGGATGTCCCAGAGAGGTCTGCCGATGGGGGAGGTGTCAGAGATGACTTCCGGCGACTTGCCGGCGCCGGAGATGACCCGAAATGCTTCTGGACTGTTGGAGACGCCGAGTATCGGTTTTTCGACGACAGAAGAGGCCGATCTAGCGGTTGGGATGTCCCAAAGAGGTTTGGTTAGTGTTGAGAGCTCAAATGCAGAGTTGGAAGTTGGAGAGTTTTTGGGAGATTCCGAGAAGGAAGTGGTGAATGTGGACCCCTTGGCAGTCTGTTTCCCTAGTGACAAAATGGAGGGATCTAAGGAATTAGGTGGTTCGGATTGGGTCTTAGACATGGTCCCTTCCTTTAGGCATTTGGTTGGGGTGTCGTGTGAGGGTCATGAGAAGGAGCTGAGGGAGCTTTTTGTTGCGTTGGAAAAAGATAGGGTGCAGAGTAGTTTAAAAAAGCCTGCAAAATCAGGGAAAAAGTTGGTTCGGGAATTGAAGGGTTTGAACTCTTCGATCAACTATGAAGGTTCTTCGATTGCTAGGAAAAATAAGAACGAAGGGCGGGCATTGTTATTGATTAAATGATTAATCAATAACAAAAAAGATGTGTTGAGGTGGAAGGGCTTTTTTTTCTTTTGTTTGTGTTTGGGTGTCTTCAGTATAGTCTTTTGTACTGTTGAATCTGGGGCTTTGTATTTGTGTTTTTATTTTAATAAGATTGGCTTACTTATCAAAAAAATAAGTAACAACATTTGGCTTCAGACCCAACCCCAACATTTCATCCCACAAACCAATGGCGTCATCAAACTTTCCATCAGAACACAGCCCATTAATTAGTGAGTTATACGTGACCACATTGGGTTTCAAGCCCTGTCTTTGCATTTCCTCAAACACCTTTTTTGCAGCTGATACATTCTCATCCTTACAGAACCCATCAATCAAAATATTGTATGTAACCTCATTTGGGAAAACTTTATTTGCCACCATCTCCTTCAAAATTGCATCAGCCTTATACATCTTTCCCACCCTACCCATCTTGCAATACCCATCAATGAGAGTATTATATGTAACCACATTTGGTGAAACCCCCCACGCCTTCATGTCCTCAACCACATCCCCAGCCTTGTTCAACTTCCCAGCCTTACACAATCCATTCACGACGACATTGAAAGTAATCACATTAGGCTCAATTCTCCTTCGCATCAGCTCCTTATACACATGTTCCACATCCCCAGTTGCACCCTCCTTGACCAAAGCACTCAATAATGGATTACACGAAAACACGGATAACCTAAACCCGTAATCCCCAGCTCTTTTAAACGCCTCATAACCCAACTGGGTCTTAGAATTTCTCACATATGCTAACAGTAACATATCGACTATTATCGAATTAGCGCAAAAGTTAGGGCCACATACTGAGAGCGCATGAAAGATCGAAGAATTCGAATGCAGGTTCTCATATTTAATAAAATTGTTCAAGAAAGCCCTGATTTTCGAGTACCTTTTGGCATTGGCTAGCGAGTGTAAGAGCCTAAGAGAGAGTTCAAGAGGGTGTGAGAGTTTGACCTCTTTCTGGGACCAGTGGAAGTATCTGAGAGTGAGCTCTGGGTCGGCCTCAGAGCTAAGCAACTGATGGAGAAGCACAGTGAGGTTTGTGTCTTTGAGATGGGCCTTGAGCTCAGTCCAGTGCTGCTTTGATACGAGGTCTGACAGGAATGGGATGTCGAGGGAGTGTGAAGTGGGGCTTGTCGTAGTGGAGTCTGAAGAACAGAAAGGCCTAAGGATCGCTTGGTTTCTCGGGAAAACGAAGAGTTCTCCCTGCAAAAAATTCCCCGGGAAGAGCTTGGATCTTCGATGCATAAGGATATTCTCAAGCTGCTAGAGAGAGAGGGGGGATCATCCAGAAGAAACTTTCCCTTTTATTTAAAAAAATAGGAATTTGGCAAAACGTCCTTGGATTTATACTTTGGCAAATAACTCCTTCACTTTCAAATTTCAAAATTTTAGTCTTTGAATTTTCGAAGTTTGACGAAATGGTTCTTCTGTCAGTCTACCGTCTATATGTTTAACGGAGATCTCTGACACGTCAACAAATTTGTACTGATCGACCGCTATATGAAGAGGTTGACCGCTATATTAAGCGGTCGACTGCTCACTTCTTACACATATATTCGGTCGACCGCTATAAATCCGTTAAACATATGAACGACAGAATGACGGAAGGACCATTTCGTCAAACATCAAAAACTCAAGAATTAAAATTTTAAAATTTGAAAGTGAATGACCTATTTACCAGAGGGTTGTAAATCCAAGGACCGTTTTGACAAATTTTTTTTTTTAATTTTGACAATGAAATATCATTTTTTTTTCTACGCAAGACAGATGAAGTATCTAAGTACAGTAGTAACAAAATCGAAAGGGAAAGTTCTAATTTTAATTCTCAAATTATTATTTAAATGTCATTATCGGTATAAGTTGCAAATTCCAACCCAATTAGACTCAAGATGTTATGTAGAACCCAGTCATCATGAAAGCAAAAATAGTACTATAATTTGCGAGGGACAAAAAAAATAATTCAATTTTTGTTTCAAGCTTGTTATTTTAGACATCACATTTTTTTTTGTCTAGTTTTGAACCTACGACTTGTCTACTGAATATACAGTATTTGTCACTCATTGGTATATAGGGGATGTTTGGAGCCCAAATATTTGGGTTTAATCATAAAAAATTCACCACATAATTTTTTATTATTATAATACTTATTAAAAATCTTCTCTCTCTTCACTTTTTCACCAACTCACATAACATTTCTTTACTTTATAATATTTCCCAAAACCCAATACCCAAAATTTTCACCCTCAAACATACCCATAATCTTGTATTGTTTTAGGTTAAATACTAACCTCTTCCTCCATTAATAATTTTGTCTGTAATTCATTGCAGAATTTTTGTTCCCTATTGTGTTTCCGAGAGAGACAATTTCTCCTAATTGAAGTTTACTTGTAATTATTTTTAATGAAATAAATAAAAAAAGGGAAATATACAAATATCACACTAGGTTTTAACGTCTTTTGTGAAAACTCACCGGATTTTAAAAAATTTCAAATTGCTCACTAAGTTTATCATTTTTGTATAAAAACTCACTGAACTCAATGATGTTAGCCCCGTTTAACGGAAAATCCATCACGTCCAATCATAATATGACACATGTCACTAAATAAATAAAAATTACAAATAAAATCTAAAATTAACAAAAAAAACACCCCGATCATTTTCACTGTGGAGGGGGAACCTGGTGCCTCTGGGCGGCCATGGGTGGACCTCCTCCACCCGTCGGCATGGGTTGCGTGATGGGGGAGGTCCGTTAAATTATTTAGTGACACGTGTCATATTGTGATTGGACGTAATTGATTTTTCGTTAAACGGGGCTAATGACATTGAGTTCAATGAGTTTTCATACAAAAATAATAAACCTAGTGAGCAATTTGAATCTTTTTAAAACCTGATGAGTTTTCACAAAAGGCGTTAAAACTCAGTGTGATATTTGTATATTTCCCTAAAAAATAAAAGAACCAATACTTGAGTAACTTAACCTGATATTCCCTATTTCTTATATATATATACACTCATTTTTTTTCTTTTTCTTTAGGGTTCAAATTAACAATAAGCACTTACTGGAAAAAAGAACCAGAAAACGAAATATAACAAAAGGTTGTTTTGGTCAATTTGTGTATCGACAAGGGTTTACGTAGGGTTTTTTACGAACTGCGTGTTACACACAGAGAACCTGAGCCCCTTCATCAATGGCGCTTCTTCCCGACCCCAACTAGGGCAACAGAAGCGAAGCGCGAAGATCCCACTTTTATCCATAAATTGCAATCTATTTACCTCCTCCACCACTGCCAACCTCAATGTTGAAGATACTATCCTCATCCTCATACCTCCCCAGCAAGCTCCACACCCTGCCGGCTCTCCGCCCGGGGCCCACCGAGTGGACGAGTCCGCTACTCAAGGCCCTGAGTTCCCTCAGGGCATTGACTCGGAGAAGCTCTAATTTGGGTTCAAGAGCGTTTTCCTGTACGGATTCTTCGGGAGATGGGTCTGACCAGGTGGTCCACATCGACGCCAAGGCGACTGAGTCCGATGCCGAGGAGGTCGAATCCAAGTCCTCCTCAGCAATCGTGCCCTCGAATCCGAGACCCGAGGATTACCTCACGGTTAGTTTCGTACAAAAGTTTATTTCTTTTAGACGTTTTTGTGTGTGGTTGATAGGCAAATGAAGGAAAAGGAAAGAAATTGGTTGTTTTTATCCCCTCAACGTTGTTTGTTGCTTAGAAAAGTGGGAAATTGCTATTGAACTAAAATAAATAGTTGAATAGTCTAGATATAAAATAAAATGGCATATTGGTCTTGTTTATTTGGGTAGATTTTGTCGGGCAATTAGCGAGTCTCAAATTGAGGAAGTTATCATATGAAAGCCTGAAGCGCAGCTTGATATTTAAAGATAACTCTGTATATCTATCCATTTTGTAAGTGAGGAGATAAGAGTGCTAAATTAACTGCACACTGACGTAGCAAGTTTCTTCTATATTGGTAGGAATGGTGTTTGTGTTGGAGCTGGTGACTTGAGTGCATTGCTTTAGTCAGTTTGTGTTGCTTTTTAGATCAAAGCGACCCAATTTTGGTTGGAGTTGGTTACATAGTTTGATCTTGATTTTAGGAACTATTACTTTAAGCACAGTGGTGGAGAACTCCTTGAAACATGGCCTGTTTGTGAGGATTGTCAAAACTCTGATTGTAGAAGCAAATTTTAAGTTTTTGTTGTTGATGAGAAATAGATTAAAGTGTTAAGTTGAGCCACATTTATTGGAGGGTGTGTTATGTATTGTTTGGCCACCCTAGGTAAGTCTCAGGAAAAAAACTGTTGATGATTAACTACACGACCAAGCTTACGAAATATATCCATTTAAGTCATCTAGATGTACATAGGATTCTGGTGTATTGCTGTCCTGCATGCATTATTGTTTTGCTTTTATGGAATTTGTAATGTTCTGCTGTATTTTCGATCTCATGAGAAATTTTTGTTTATAGATTTTTTTTCCCTAAAGATGATTCATTTCCATGGGTTTCTGTGGAGATTATTCCTTATCAATTAAATTCCAACTTTTGAGTTACCCAAACTTTGAGATAACTGACCAATGGCTTTCTTAGTTGTTTGTCATGGTACTCAGATAGTTATTCCTTAAACAATATTTACTTTTCTGGGTGCAGGTTTTGGCCTTACCATTGCCACATAGACCACTCTTTCCAGGATTCTACATGCCAATTTCGGTTAAGGTATGACAGGGTTCTGAAATAAGTAAGCTAAATTTCTCTCAAATCTTTTTCCCCCCTTCTCTGGGTGCTGGCATATTTCCCATTCCACTGGAGTCAAATTTTCAAGGTGTTGTAGTTGCAATGTTCACACAATTTAATCGTAATTGTCTGAAGCATACAATGTCTATATTCTTTGAACAATGTATTTGTATCAACCCTTTGGCAGGAAAGGGATTCATTTTGGTTATCTCAAAACTTTATGTTTGCAGGATCGTAAATTATTAGCAGCTTTACAAGAGAGCCGAAAAAGGCAAGCTCCATATGCTGGTGCTTTTCTTCTTAAAGATGAGCCAGGGACTGATACTAGTTTGGTATCTGGTTCTGAATTAGAGAAAAATATTTATGGTTTAAAGGGAAAAGAGTTGTTGGATCGTCTTCATGAAGTTGGTACACTTGCCCAGGTACCTCGTTGGTTGGAATTTATATACTGCCCTCAACAATTTCAGATTTACCTGAAATATCAGTTATAAAATCCTTTCACTATAATGATGTTTCAATTGACATCTTAATGTACCAGATTTCGAGTATCCAAGGAGACCAAGTTGTCCTTATCGGCCATAGGCGCCTTCGAATCACAGAAATGGTGAGTACGAAGAACAGAAGAACCACAATATTTCTTCGTTCAGGAATAATCTTATTTTCAGCTCCCCTTTTGATTTTTATGTGTATGGCAGAGATGCATTTACAAAGATTCTATTGCAAGGAAGTAACTGTTTCTAGTCTTGGATGAAGTCACGCTGTCATTCATAAGCTTTATTAGTTTCTCCCCCCAACCCCTTTGCCACCTTTTTTTTTAATGTTTTCAAGTGGTCTGCAATATATTCTGAGCTGAATAATTTATGACTCGTGTACAGGTTAGCGAGGATCCGCTTACTGTAAAAGTCGACCATCTCAAGGCATGCTGTCCATATCTGAAATGCTTTCTGACCTTGAATACAGTTGACATTTCTAAATATACTGTAAACAAGCGCTCACGCACACCTGCATATCTATCTTTTATTTTAAATGGTTCTATTTCATTTGTAGGATAAACCCTATAACAAGGATGATGATGTCGTAAAGGCAACATCATTTGAGGTTATATCGACTCTAAGAGATGTTCTGAAGACTAGTTCCCTTTGGAGAGATCATGTCCAAACATACACTCAGGTGTGAACCTTCTTTTTTTCTGGTCAATTTCTTGGCATTCATGGGCTCTGTGTTCTGTTATATGTTTGTCAACTTCATATAAATATAGTGCTTCTTTTTTACTTATCAAAAAAATAAATAAATATAGTGCTTCTTCAGTTTGGTCTCTTTCTGGCTTTCTAGATTTCAAAACTTATGTAAAAAACCAGTCTTTATAATACATGCATTTCCAGTCTACTCATGGAGGAAGAAGGGTGAAATGGAAGAGGAAGGGAAAAGTTTAGGGAAATTATGCTTAATTTGTGTGGTCGCTTGGTTGACTTATTCCCTTGAATGAAGAAAATGCATTACTGCTCTGGATTGGATCAAAAAGGTCCAAACATTTTTCTCTGATATTGTTTGTGTTCTAACCTACTCTTTAATGTCTAAGCTATTTTTTTTTCTACGCTAATGTTTAAGCTATTTCAGAAATTACTTTTCCATTTTTCATCTAGAAAAATCACAGTGACAAAATTTCTGGAGTGTCTTTAGCCTAGCCATGTTGTGGATCATCCATACTCTTTAATACAGGTTACTTGATGTTTTTTAAGCATATATCAAAAAGGGAAATTCAGAGCTTATCAACTATCAAGTTTGTTTAAGGCAACTTTAGTATAATTATCTATATATCTGGTTTTGCAATCACTGGGGCGGTTTAGTTACAGTTTTGAGAAATTGTAGCATTGTGATATAGCTGCTCTGTTATTGGGCACAGTTATGGGTAGGGACAAATGATTTTTTATCTCTCTCTTTTCCTTTGCTTTGGCCAAGAATGGTTTGTCTCACATAATATTTTACGACATTATCTAATGCATGATGATGCGGAATATAACAAAGAATTGGGACTGAGATAGAGAAATCATGAAAGAATGGGGAAGAAAAGAAGAAATTAGCCAAGGAGAGGGGGGAAAACACGTTTAAGTGCAAAAGCCAGCCGCCAATAATCTTTATAATCTCAGTCTAATTGAATTAGGGTTCTCACAAACCTTAAATAGAGAACAAAAGGTCCTAAACAAACTCTAAAAGCCCATGGGCCAAAACTTAATAAAACATAATAACTCCTAATCTAATAAAATATAAATCACAACTAAATGAATTAAAACAATTAAATTAAATATTTTTTTTTATGAATAAGCCAATCTCATTACAAAAGACTATACCGTCATCACTACTCTTTTACAAGCAAGAAAACTAAGGAAATCAACAAAATCTAGAAAAGGGCAACCAAGCATCGAGTTCACCCAACAGAAAAGTAAAGACAACAAAACACCCTTCAACCTATCCAAAGACAGAACAATCCTCAAAACATCTATAATTACGCTCCCACCAAAGGCACCACCAGATACAATGGGGTATCAATCTCCAAATAGCCTTAGCGAAAGGGTTTTTAAGCCTCATCTTCCAACACCACAGCACATCTTCCACTTTCTCTGGCATAACTCATTGAAGATTCAGAATACAGAGCACATGAGACCTCAGCCCACTCGCGTAGGGACAATGCAACAGGACATGATTAATAGATTCCCCAGCACCACGGCATAAGAAACACCAAATAAATGTCCCCATTACATGTACTAAACGTTTTATGTTAATGTCTTTCGCTGCCAATATATTGTATCTCTGCATTGAATTAATCAACCATTTTGGTTACAAAATTTGGTGGAATTAACTTTTCCCTCCCTCTTGAAATCTGCAGCATATAGGTGATTTCAATTTTTCAAGGTTAGCAGATTTTGGAGCTGCAATATCTGGTGCAAACAAATTGCAATGCCAGCAAGTGCTTGAAGAGTTAGATGTATGTTAATAGTGACAGCATCTTAGTTTTGTTTATTGCAGCCATCGTGTACTGCAAAAAGATGTCAACAATCAAAACCTTCTGCCATCTAGCATCTAAAACATGCACTTTTAAAATCCTTATATTTGAGATTGCTACATTGAAACTGCTTTTGAAACTGTCCTGTTTGCTGACTCAGGTGTATGTACGTTTAAAACTTACACTTGAATTAGTGAAGAAAGAAATGGAAATAAGCAAGATCCAGGTACTTTCGTGTCCTTTTGTAAGTATTTCTCATCTATATTTCTTAGCCAGAATTTTGTTCTAAATCAATTGTTTTCTCTCTGGGGCTGATCTTAGGAATCAATTGCCAAAGCAATTGAAGAAAAGATTAGTGGTGAGCAGCGCCGCTACTTATTGAATGAACAGCTTAAGGCCATAAAGAAGGTATTTGGCTCAACTACCTTTTTAATAGGTCCTTATCTGCAAATATTGATAAATCTTGTTTTTATTTGTATTATCCTGTTATTGCTGTTTCCTGTACAGAGCATCAATTTCCTTCATTTGAACCTTGGCCCATCTTGTAAGTGACATGGCTCTTCTTAATGCAGGAATTGGGATTGGAAACGGATGACAAAACAGCACTTTCTGGTTAGTTCTGTTCTTATCTCCTGTCGTAAGTGGCTTTCCTAAGTAAAAGGAAACTGGTAATTTGCATAGACATTCCATTGATAACAGAGAGCTTTATTTTTAAGGGTTGGCATCGTTGGTTTCCAAGCAAGTATTTATAGAGAGTTAAGGTTATACTTTTGATCTAACCAGAGGATTGTAACTCTTATGACTTAGGTGTTTGATTGTGTGGTTGTGGTTGTGCAAATCATTTGAATCAAGGGGTACCACAACAAGATGGGGCTCATACTTTCAATAACTATCTTATTCACAGATCAGCTGGAAAGAATAATTCCCATCTTAACAAGAGATAAGATTGGCTGAAAATATGATAACTGTTCAACAAGCTATGCAAAGGTTTTTCTTTTGCTGTCAGAAGAAGGAAAACTTCCATTATATTGACATAGCAACTACTGCTCTAATGAAAAGTATGTCCTATGAATATGCAATATTCCATAGATCTGATTGATGGGAAAAGAGAAGTGAGGTATTTGTTCAATTTGTGATGGTATATTTCATCATTTTGACTCTGGCATCTTCTGCTACCTTTTGCAGCAAAGTTTAGGGAAAGGCTTGAGCCAAACAGGGAGAAATGCCCACCTCATGTTTTGCAGGTTATAGATGAAGAGCTTACAAAGCTGCAGCTGTTAGAAGCCAGTTCGAGTGAATTTAATGTAACTCGTAACTATCTGGATTGGTTGACTGCTCTTCCTTGGGGAAATTATAGGTCTGTTTATTCGTCCAACTGGGTAATCATTCACTTTTAGTGAGTTAAATGTCTTCAAGGTGTCAAAGTTATTGCCTGCTCTTATATAGGCCGAGGCTGATGTGAACAATTTCAATACCTGTTGACATTTTGTTCCAACTGCGGTATGGAGTGGAGCTGTGTGCTAACTTCATGGAAAGATACTCCTAAAGTTTTTATCCTGACATGCATAGCATAATTTACGCATATAAAATAATGACCATTTATTTTCTCTCTAAGTGCAGTGATGAGAACTTTGATGTCCTGCGGGCTCATAAAATTCTTGATGAAGACCATTATGGATTAACCGATGTGAAGGAAAGGATATTGGAATTCATTGCTGTTGGAAAACTCAGAGGAACCTCACAAGGTTGGTATAGTTCTCTTTATGATTGTGTATCAAATCAAATGTTTTATGTGTCATCCTTTTGCCATATGTGCTAACAACTAAAGATTTGTTTTACCCGTTTCATGACCTCAATCAGCAAATATATGTTACTTCTCACTATGTACCTCTTATGTTCAAAATAGCACAACATAAGTAGCATGAAGACTTGATCTTGTCGCCAGATAGTGATCCTTTGGGTAGTTAGAGGGTAATTAATTAATTTGTGAGGTCAATGTCAGGTACAGGGGAGTTATTTTTTAAGGCTTCTTGATCTGTCAGTCCTGCTCCATTGCTTGAGCATCAGACACTGGATTCTACAGATTTTCTGTAGTCTTCCAATTAATGTAAACCATCAAATTCTGTGTTATCGTGTTGCATATTTATTCCAATCAACAGTAGTGCATTATCCTTGATTGTTTTTTTCTTTTTCCTATTGCTCACAGGAAAAATAATCTGTTTCTCTGGGCCACCTGGGGTGGGCAAAACCAGCATAGGTCGTTCAATTGCCCGTGCCTTGAACCGTAAGTTCTTCCGGTTTTCCGTTGGGGGATTATCTGATGTTGCTGAAATCAAGGTAGTTAAACATTTGTGTATATTGAGACAAGTAAAAAAAACAGTTGAAAAGAGATATTGTGTGGATTTTTTTTATCTTTATCTCTCAAAAATTTTCTCAGGGGCATCGTCGAACATATATTGGTGCTATGCCAGGAAAGATGGTTCAGTGCCTTAAACATGTAGGAACAGCTAATCCTCTTGTTCTGATTGACGAGGTTGACAAGGTATGTATATGATGCATGGCTTGATTCATTTTTAAACTGATTAGTTTTGTTTTCTGGTTCCTATATGGTACAGAATAATTAGTTTATCCCTTGTTTGTTAATGTGTGTGGACTGTCTATTCTGATTACAATGTGATTCTCTGTGTGAAAAGATGATTTGCGACATTTACAGAAGTGTGTACATAAAATACATCTACTTATATCTGCATACCCACAAACATGCACACATGGGTTGTGTCTTTCAATGTGCGTTTCACTTGCTTCTGTGATAATGGATCGAGATTCTTCAAATATGGCTTGTTTATGGCAGTTGGGAAGGGGACATTCTGGTGATCCGGCAAGTGCAATGTTGGAGCTTCTTGATCCCGAGCAAAATGCTAATTTTCTAGACCACTATCTTGATGTTCCAATTGACCTATCAAAGGTGCGTTATTGTGTTGATATGGAGACATTTGTGATTTTTTTTTTTATTGCAAGATTCGTCTGTAACTAGATGTTCTGCGTTATTCTATGGATCTTTACCCCCCTGTACCACTTATGGGGGATTCAAGGCAAGCTAGTAGAGCGCCATTGTTGAATGAAGTTGGATACCGGAGTCTAGGGTAGATGTATTAGTAATTTTTACTTTGTTGTTACTCTCTAGCTTTGTCTGATATGAATTGTATGTCCTATACGGCACGCATAACATGGGTAGTTTGCACAATTTGTGTTATGCATGCAACAAATGAGCTAAGCAATTTATAGATGTGAGAACATGTGGTAAATTTGTGACATGTTGGGGACATGTTCCTCTCTCTGGTGTGCAATTGTTTGTTTGGTCTCAGGGAACAGGCATAAGTTGAAATGTACCCTTTCCTAGGGTTGTGTCTGGCACGGGTACTTCACAATGAAGTATCTTGTACATTTCTGTCAGATGTACACATATTCTTAGAGTACTTCTCATTTACTTAATATATAGCAGTAACTGATCTTCTTACCTTGGTACCTTATGTTGCAGGTTCTGTTTGTTTGCACAGCAAATGTAGTAGAAATGATACCCAATCCTCTCTTGGATAGGATGGAGGTAATATCTATTGCTGGATATATTACTGATGAGAAAATGCACATTGCGAGAGACTATTTGGAGAAGACTACCCGTGAAACTTGTGGAATTAAACCTGAACAGGTGTTGGCTTCTCCCTTTGCTCTGCATGCATGTGTTATCCTATTATTGAAAATTATATGTTCTTTTACATTTTAACTCAAAGAGACTTTGTAAACTTATTTCCAGGTTGAAGTGACCGATGCAGCTCTTCTTGCTCTAATAGAAAATTACTGCCGAGAAGCTGGAGTCCGGAATCTCCAGAAGCACATAGAAAAGATTTACCGCAAGGTTTGTTTACGATCCACTTCTAGATATTTATCATGGACTCGGGAGTTCTATAATGGTGACATGACCAATTTAGTGATGAGGGCCCATAAAAGCACAGAATGCATGATTGACACCAATTGTCAATTATTTTCTTCAAAAGACAGTGAGATGATCAATTCGAGCAATAATGAACCATACTAGCATATGATATGTGATTCAAAGCCCTTTTCCCCTTACGCTACTGATACATTGGGTGCTGTGGAATGGTATGGTATACATGGCTTCAAATACACCTGTTTCACTAAAATGCATCAGATTGTCTGAAGCTTATAACTTAATGATCTGGATTGGCAGATAGCCCTCCAACTCGTCAGACAAGGAGAGTCAAACGAATCGGCAATTGCCGGAGTTCAAGTTGTGGAGCCTGAGGAAACTCAAGTTGAACTCGCTGAGGAAGCGAGTGAAAGAGTGGTTGGTAGTGAGACTAGCTCCGACTCAGTAGAGGATAGCAGCCTTGAGAAAACTACTGAAGCCTCTGTAGAAGCTGGTTCAGTGACAACAGACCTCCCAGCTGATCAAGCTCAGTGCCCTGATGATCAGCCTTCGGACTCAAAGGTATCAAAGGGATTATGAACTTTGGAAACTGGGTATCAATAAAATGATTGCATTCCGAGTATACTTTTTTTTTTATAAGTGCATTGCGAGTATACTTGAATTGGTACTAAAGGTCATGTTTGAAGACAAGTGTTATGACCTGATCTTTTTTTGTTTGGAAGTATTGCAACAAAACTTCACAGACCTACAACTTGGGAAATTTTACTTTATAGGAAATCATGTGAAAGGTTTTTTGTTTAAGAAAAAAAAAGATTGAGACACTGATAGGTTGTGTAAGTTCCGTTTAGTCTTTTATTTTACTTGTTAAATTTTGATTTTGGTCCAATATCTATTCAGCTAGATTCATCTGTGATTTGCTATATTCAATCACTCTGCATCTTCTTTTCATGCCTTTCTGGGATGCAATATTTAAGCGGTGGAGTTATTTTTGTTTGCGATCTTGTAATAGGATGTGACAGAAGCCAAGAAAAATGAGGAATGTGAAACAAGTAAGATTAGCGACAAAGTTATTATCGATGCATCAAATCTATCTGATTTTGTTGGAAAACCTGTTTTCCATGCTGAGCGTATCTATGATCAGACTCCAGCTGGAGTTGTGATGGGTCTTGCGTGGACTGCCATGGGAGGCTCCACCCTTTATATAGAGACAACTCTAATTGAGCAAGGAGAGGGGAAAGGGGCCCTCCATATCACCGGCCAACTTGGAGATGTCATGAAAGAAAGTGCTCAAATTGCTCACACGGTAGCCAGAGGGATATTGCTCAAGAAAGAGCCAGATAACCCTTTCTTTGCAAATTCCAAGCTTCATCTTCATGTTCCTTCCGGGGCCACCCCGAAGGATGGGCCTAGTGCTGGTTGCACCATGATCACATCCTTGCTGTCCCTTGCCATGAAGAAGCCTGTTAAGAAGGATATAGCAATGACTGGAGAAGTTACTCTAACTGGGAAGATACTTCCAATTGGTGGGGTAAGATAAAAGAAACCTCCATATTTATAAGCTGTTCTGTCCTGAACGTTCTGCATCCTGAAATCCTTAGTCACATTTTTTTTCCTTTTATTTTTTTGTGTTCGTTATATACTACTGCATCCTTAGATGCCTCTTAACTTAACCAATGGGACAAAGTTTAATCCTGAAAAATTTCAGTCTAATTATTTCATGCATAAATTTGGCTAAATCCGATGTTCATGGCAAGCATAAATCTGTCTGCTTAATTTTTGTAGCTTTTCAGACTTTTCCGAAAAAATAAAATAAAATTGAAGAGCCGGTGAAAACGATTGAAACTTTAAATTACGGAATGGAGACACAGGTTCTCTAACTAATTGTGGATTCCTGATCATTTCTATTATCTATTCCTGATTGGCGAGCTGCATGTCTTTTTATGTACTATGTGTTGTGCAAAAATCAGGTTAAGGAGAAAACTATAGCAGCAAGGAGGAGCGATGTAAGGACCATAATATTCCCTGCGGCTAACCGGAGGGATTTTGATGAGCTTGCAGCTAATGTAAAAGAAGGCCTTGATGTTCACTTTGTAGATGAATATAATCAGATCTTTGATATAGCTCTTACGGAAGAATAAGCTGTTCATGTCCTCCATTTCTTGACATGCAACTCCATTATTTTTTTCTGGGATGCTGGGCGATTTCATTTTGGTGACCCAAGCTAAGAACAAACCCCAGATTTGTACTATACCAATTTTTCATCCCGATGTTCTCAGGAGATCTCTTCATCACTTTGTGTCACATGAGGCACCATTAATATTTACTTGTTATTTTTTGTAATATTAGAATCACCCATCTGTAATAAATTTAAGGTTATCTGAGGTGATATTAAGTGGCGGCAGAAGTTAATGATAGATTGTAAGTTTCTGGGATCCCTTTTTGGGAAAGGAGGCAATGGCATATGAGTGGAAAAACTAACATACAACACTGATGTTAAAACAAATGGGTTGCTATTTATTGAGACATAATTTCTTATATTTGGTTTGAAAGAAGAGGAAATGTTTTTCTCAAATTCTATGATTTTCTTTTAATTCACTTAATTTCATAGTTTAGTAGTGTGTCAATCCTTTGCCTCTGTAAGATACTCCAATAAAATTCATATTAATTAAATATGAGACTGCAGAGAATTCCTTGCTTGGGTTATTTACTGCTGGAATGTTCCTCAAATAGATATAATATATTTCTTCCCGCTGGATCTGTACTTTCGGTCTTTAGTTTAATGTTTGCATGATGTTACCTTCATAGTTTTCAAACGCGAAACACACAAAATGTCATTTGAAAGTTGGTTCGCATGCAGATTTAGTGAATACGTACAGGAATTTTATTATAACTACGAGTAAACTTAGTTGACTTGATAGTAACATCAATGATTATCATCTCCATGACAATCTCAAAGCACTCTTCTGTTTGGTTTTTTTGTACCATTTATGTCAATTTGGCATTCACTTGACTGAATAAGGGAACAAATTTTCCTTTTCTTTTATTGGTTAGTTAGTTTCTGTTTGGTTTTTTTGTGTCAAAGCACTCTTCTTGTTGAAGTTCCTATCCTTTAGATCAGTAAAGGCTGGAATATGTATCTCCTACGCTTCCAAATCTCCCGAGTTTTAGAGGTGGGCTCTTGGTCTTATAGACACATTGTCGAACATGTAGGTTATGTTTGGTTTATGTTTTGAGATATGTTTTTGTGTTTTTGTTTTTTTGAAAGTAGTGTAGATTCTCTTAGGATTGGTGAAAAGTGTGTTACAAGTTGTTGAAATTTGTAAAAAAGTATTGAGATTGGTGAAAATATATTGGAATTGATGAAAAAATTAGAGGAAAAAGTTTTGAAAATATTTTGAAACATGAAACAAACATAGCCGTAGACTTCCTAAACTTAGTAGATTTCATTCTTTAAACTACCTAATCTTACCCGATGCCAATTCAATTTCTAATGTCATGTTGGCTAGTTTTCGAAAATGACTCGAACAAAATTTTGTGCTTTTGGCTATAAAAGCTATAAAATTGCACATTATTAACTATATTTGAAGATGGTTAAGTTTTAATCTGAAATAAAAATGTCAATTGACAATCTTTTCATAAACTGAATAATCAAATAGACTTTTAATGTAAAGCCCCCAAGAAACCCTAAGAGCTCTTCGGTCTTGGAGGCGCCTCTGTTTAAGTCTTTGTTTCCAGTGATCAGCAACAATGGTGCGAATTAGTGTCTTGGGTGTATTTTGCACTTTTTTATATAGGGCGGTTCTATGGGTCATTGGATTGATGCTTTTCTTTTTCGTGGGTAGCAGTTTGTGCGCCACATCAATGGAAGACTGTAATGTGACTTTTTGTGGTGACGCTTATCTTATTAAGTACTATGTTTTATCAATTTAGTACTTTGTGTTGGATAACCAAAAATAAAATAAAATAGACTAAAACTTGAGGAAGTACGAGTACTCGCCCAGTTGAAGGATGGAAGTTTAGGAAGTACGAGTACTCGAGTCATTCATTCTTCTAGATATATAGAGAGAGTGCAGTTTGGGATCTTTATAGGTAGTCAGTCTTTACTTAACTCGGCCCAAACAATGCCCAAAGACTCGCATGCCTTTCTTGGTTGGACCAACCCAACCGGCGATTTCCCTGTCTTTCTGAATTAGGAGAGCAAGAACAAATCTCTCTTGATTTTGGGGGAGTAGAGTAGTCAAAGAATGAAGCAAACTAAATGATTGTTCTAGAATGGCTATTTCTCACAATTGCTCCTTGTGATGGAGGGGAACCATGGCAATTAGGATCTCAAGACGCAGCAACACAGATTTCTCAGCAATCTGTGTTCTGGCTTCAGATTTCTGAAACTCTGTCATTTTGTGGAATCTCTGGCTACATTGTGGAGAGTATGTAATTTCAGCGATTCTTTGTTGGTGCATTATTTTGTGTGAAAATGAGAGAAAAGAAGAAAGTTCTTAAAGTGAAATTCGAAGTTGTTTAAACCCTTCGTCTTTTTGGGTACAGGAATCCAAAAAGGTGAGCTTCTGGCTACAGTTGCCACACAGATCAAACAGCAGCCAATGTGTTGTTCTAAGCCAATAAAAATTATGCTTTTTATTAGGAATGACATGGTCCCCTAACGGCCCTAAGCTATTATAAAATCGAGGCACCCTTAGAGATTAGAGATCAAGGCACATGATTGTTTCTGGCTCTCATCATTTCAAAACGTTATTTGATGCATGTTGGGCCACTACTTGGTCGTGATCTTTCAGAAACGGACAGGCTAAAGATTTAAATAGGTGAGGCATGGCATTCTTTCTGAAATATGGATTCATCCTGTAGAACTCATTAGACTGGAGTACAGAGATATTACCATGTCCTATTTGTGCCTTAAAAAGCAATCCAAATAACAATTCTGATACTTTTTGCTTGGTTATTTGCGCAAATGTTTCCAGATTGCAACAAGCGGGTAATTCTAAAGCTGCACATGGAAAAGATGCAGGCCGATGACTCTCTCTCTGAGGAAAAGAAGTTTCATGTCCGAAGATTACACATCTCAGACAAAAGCAAGGGTTTCTTAGAGCTGTTGCGGCAACTAACTGTTTGTGATTCCGTATCTGACAAGGATTTTGAGAAACAATTTCATGATATCAGCTCCCTTGGAGATAATCACGTTATTGGTGTTATTGAAGATGAATTTCCTGGGAAGATTATTGCAACTGGGTGCGTGTTCATAGAGAACAAATTTGTGAGGAATTGTGGCAAAGTCGGGCATATTGAAGATGTTGTGGTGGACTTGAATGCTCGAGGGATGCAATTGGGCAAGGAAATTGTTACCTTCCTTACAGATCATGCTCGTTCAATTGGGTGCTATAAGGTGATTATTGACTGCAGCTTGGAGAATAGGCCATTTTATGAGAAATGTGGTTTCAAGCAGAGAGCAATTCAGATGGCGAAGTATTTTATTTGATTCTTGTAGTAGTTTCAATCAATTTTTCTAGTGATTTGGTCAACTCTCACTCAGACTGTTCTGTTGGAATTAGGAAAACCTCTTTTGTGCATTGTGCACTTTGAAATAACATTGTTTTGCTGTTACTTGGTAAGCTCCAATGCTAATTAGTAAACTATCAATATAGAATCTAATATTCATGCAATGTTTTTACACTCCAGCCATCCAATATAGGCAGGGGCGGAACCAAGGGGGAGCGAAGGGTGTCGGCCGACACCCTTCACTCCCCCAAAAAAATTTTATATATATATTTCCCAAAAAAAATTTATATGTATATATATTTTTTCCTTAGGAGTTTCGACTCCCTTCCATTGAAATCTTGGTTCCGCCACTGAATATAGGACTTGTGATCATAACTCATATTACGGGATCAAAATGATATCTTCTGGATATCCAAAATGATAGATGTTCGAAGTACCTATCATCTGTTGTTGGAGTAGCTCTAAAGCCTGGTGGTGAGAAATGTTATGTTTGATACTGAAGACATTTTTCTTTTTGCTTCCTTTACTGTCTCTGCGGTGAAAAAGAATATTCTTCCTTTAAAGGGACAAAAAAAGAAAAAAAGAAAAGGAATTCCTTCTATACGTTAAGCATGCCTTTATAGTGGCAATAGTGCCTGCATCTTCCATGATTGCGGTCCAGGTTGTGTCAGACTTAGCCAAGTCCGTGATAAATTGAGTTCATGTCATCTGAAATCAAGCCCAATCCAGGATATCTGCCTAAGGTTGTCTTGCCCAATCCAAGTCAAACTGCCCCCAGCTTACTCAAACATGGGCTAGGGCTTAAATTTGAATAAGAGGTGGATCAGTCCTTTTTCAGTTCCCTATCTGATATGGAATTACAGCAACAATATTATGACTGGGCCTAACTATCCAGCCCAAGTTGCACTCCTGATAACCTCGGTTGACGAGGGTACAATTAGCAACCAGGGCAAAAGTTATGGTGTGAGTGAAGCTATTGTGTGAGTGGACGGATGAGATTAGAAGTTGAGAAATCTAACGGCTGAAAAAATTTCACGTCAATTAATGAACCCGACCCACGAACCCGACCCGCGCAACCGACCCGGTTTCATTAATTGACGTGACATTTTGTCAGCCGTTAGATTTCTCAACTTCTAATATCACCCGTCCACTCACACAATAACTGACCTCTGGCAACCAGATTTAAAATTAATAAAATTTATTTTTTAGTCACTTGATTTTCACTCCTTTTCATTTTTAGTCCTAAAATTTAATGGTTAAATTTTTTAATCTTGGATCTTTCCATACTTAAAAAAAAATAGTCAATCAGTTACCTACAGTTAGTATGAGTAACATAAATTTCATCCAAATCAACATGCCCCTCCAAATTAGCATCAATTTCAACGTCATACTCTTTTCACTAGGTAAACGTCTAAACGACACACAACTCACATCTAAACATAAATGAAACCGCTACGTTCAATGAATCAACCCATGCGTTAAAGGATTCTGTAGCAATAAAAAAACGCAGCCTTTACATTTGTAAAGGACGGTCGTTTTAACTACTCTGTGATAACTCGTTTCTTTATATATATATATAAAGTATTATTTTTAACTTTCATAACTTCTTACAGCAGATCATGAACGATGCGTTACAACTTTTTACTGTAATAACTCGGTTTCTTAAAAAAAAAAATTGGGGGCGTGACACACACAAATGAACGGTGCGTTTCACACTAAGTCTTCCCCCCATGTATCCATACCCCTTCCAGAAGTGTCTCAAATTTTCCCCCGCAGGCATACAAATCTTCAAACCCTTTTGTCTCCTTTGTGTTGTTTTGAAACCACGAACTAAGCTTCCTCCACTTAATTGAACTAAGCTTTTCTCCACTTAATTGAACTAAGTTTCGTCCTCTGCATTATTTATTTGCCATATCTCCTTGCGATTTGTCTCCTTTGCTATTTCTGTAGACGAGGTAGACGAGCTGTGAGATTCAACTTCTTTGGGTTCAACAGAGATAGCCCTACGACACTGCCTCAAAAATACGTCCATGAAAGTAAGAAGCATATCTTGCACAAAAAAATGCAAAAAAAAAAAAAACACACGGCAAACATAAACACAGGTTTCAGATCTTGCACAAAAAAATGGATACAGATCTTGAACAAAAAATGACCGAACCTGTTTTCTTTTATCGGCATCAACAAGCGCTAGAGAAAAAAGCAAGGCAACCACCATAGATCTTTCCCGCCGCAACAGTCCTCGGCCTCCCTCCTCTGTTTCCACCTCCTTCTGGTTTATGGTTTACTCAAGAGATATGCGATCATGGATGTTTGATCAGCTTAAGTCTCCAACGGAACGAAACACACATTTTCATTTAACTAATTGAGAGCTACCGGTCGTTTAGGGCAATCAGTTCTAAAGTGGATGCTGACGTGGAAATTTCAGCTTATGTGGAAAATAGATGCTGAGGTGGATGAAATTTTCATTAGTCATACTAACGGAAGGTAACATATAATCTATTTTTTAAAATATGGAAACATCCAGGACTAAAAATTTGAACCATTAAATTTCAGGACTAAAAATGAAAAAGGGTAAAAACCTAGAGACTAAAAAACAAATTTCCCTTATTTTATTAAGGGCAAAATTTTGGGGCTCCTGAACACAACATAAATCAACTGATTTATGTATATTCTCCCTAAATCAACTAATTCATCAAAACATATAAATTGATCCTTAGGGTAAAGAAAGTTGTAAATTAGTTCGTATGATAAAATTTCCGGTTAAGACTCGTTCTTTCATTTATTCCCGTCTTTTTCACTAACGGTAGATACTAGTTAGTACCAACTCAAGTGAGTCAGGAGCCCAAGTAGTCCGCGTAGTCTGAAACATCTGCTGTTAGTGAAGGATGCGAGAATAGATAAAGGGATGTGATTTTAACGCAAACCTTACCACAATGACTCATTGGTAATTTTTTTTTCTACAAACGAGACTAGTTTATAACTTTTTTATACATAAGTGCATTTATTCCTAAATATTACAACATATCTTGTACATATAAATGGGATAAAAACATATATCATTTTCAATGTTTGCATGATGTTTCCTTCATAGTTATCAAATGGGAGACACACAAAATGTCATTTGAAAGTTGGTTAACATACAGATTTAGTGACTACGGACAGGAATTTTATTATAATAGTTGATAGTAGACTCACTCATCAATGATTTTCATCTATATGTCAATCTCAAAAATAATGGAGGAAACCAAGTTTTTATTGATCCTGATATTTTAGAAGTACACATTTTTTCTACCATTTATGTCAATTTGGCATTCACCTCCTGAATCAGGGGGAAAAAGTGTTTTTCTTTTTTATCTCTTGGTTAGTTAGCATCTGTTTGGTTTTTTGTGTCAAAGCACTCTTCTAGTTGTAGTTTGTATTGCTTAGATCGGTAAAGGCTAGATCTCCTACTCTTACATATCTTGCTCTGTAGACTTCATTCTTTTCTGTCTGTGGGTATTTGAGATAAAAGGTAAACTACTTAGGGTGGTGTTTGTTTATATTGAGATTTTGGAAATTTTGGATACTGGGGTTTGTGAAAAAGTATAGTATTTAATGGAAAAGTGAGGAGAGAGAAGATTTAATTGAATATTATAATATTATTTTATAATTTAATGAGGAGAGAGAGATTATTTTATGATTGTTTTGAAATATTGAGGGGTGAAAATATTGGGAAACAAACGCCCCCTAAGTCTCACTAGATGTCAATTCAATTTTTGATGTATGTTGGTTAGTTTTCGAAAATGACTCGAACAAAGTTTTGTGCTTTTGGCCATAATCACATGTAGGGTTGTTCAACCCCGGTGTAGGTGTCGGTTTTGGCCAAAACCGGCACCTACACCGGATATGCCGGTTTTTTAAAAAATGCCACCTACACCTACACCGTTATGGGCAAAAACCGGTTCTTAGCGGTGGCGGTTTCCGGTAATCCTACATTCATAGTGAGCAATTTTTTAACATATTACGCACATAAAAAATATAAATTCTACACTAATACAATCCAATCCAATCCAAAATCAATAATATAATCTAAACTAATACAATCCAATCCAAAATTAATAATCTAATCCAAACTAACACGGTATGAAAAATCTAATCCAAACTAACATGGTATACATTCCAATCCAAAATCAATTTTACTCGACTATTAAGACAACAATTACTACTACAAGATTTACCAAAACATGAATGAAAAAATTTAGTGAGAAAGTTAGCTAAGTTAACATAAACTGAGATCTTACCTACGGTGCAGGAGGTTAGAATATTCTTTGGCAAACCTATTTAGCAGATAATAACACCTACCCAACAGTTTTAACATGATCTGCTTTTACTCGTGCAGTGTTAAAAAGAAAAAAGAAATCTCCATCACAAAAATCTCCTGTAAAAAGAAAAAAGAAAGACATCTCAATGAAAATCGATTTATGGATGTCCCTGTAAATTGGAGCAGTTGAGAGGACAGTAAAACTCCATTGTAGATAGCCTTTGAGTTACCTTTCTAAGTGATTCAACCTTTGTTGGCTGATCGTCACGTTGCAAGCCGATAAAATAAAGCTGAAGCTTCTTGGCTGCCTCCATAAAATCTCTGGCATGCCTTTCCACATCAATTGTCAATAACAAATTACCACTCTTAAGCATGTATTAATATGAAGACATAGCCCTTCAATATGAGTAAAGCTTTCCAAATGCACTTGTCACTCAGCAGATTAGAGCCATGCAGTCCCACAACCGATTTCCAAAGAAAAAGAACCCCCTACAAAAAAAGAAGGAACATCTGAAGAACTCAGGGACCAGGAGAGTTCATTGGGAAGAAAGACTAAAAACACTAAAGACTTTCCATAAGTTAATTTCTCACTACTTCCAAAATAACTTGCATTCTAAGAGAGGTAACATTATCTAAGGTTCTCTCTTACGCCACTACTCATAGCCTTGGGATCACTGCCACCATTTTTCCTCATCCTTTCCTTTCCCTTTTGTGTTTCTTCGTTTTCAATTTTGCCCCCGCCACCATCACCACTACCCCACCCAGCAAGAAGAGAAGTGAAAAAAGTTTGGGGGGTGGGTTACATGGTAAAATGGTAAAGTAGTATTTGACTGATCAAATCCATTTTGGCATGCATTTACAACCCTATACAATTTGAAAATATCCCTTTCACAAGCAGAGCAAGCCAAAGAGCCCATCAATGACACTCATGCTTACAGGACGACAATGTTGTAGTTGAACTAAACATCTAGCGGTACACTATCCTTCGAGTGGGAAAAAAATCTCAGTTGAACTCAAGAATAATCACTTGAGCTGATTAGTAACATTCCAAGAAGAGACCCAACACAGATCCAAAACCACAACACCTACATTGAATAAATCCATAAAAATCAACTATATAAGCACGATCGCGACCAATTACTCCAGAACTGGATCTCCCTCGCAAAACCATTGCCATCAGAAGAGACCCAACACAGGTCCAAAACCAGAAAATAACACAGGTGCAAAGAGCGATAGTCGAAGGTAAAGTAACGCAAACCCATACCCATCAATGGAAACGCAGTGAAGACAAAAGGTTAAGAGAGAGAAGGCCCAAAAGGAGTACCTGATTTCGAAGACTTTGCTGGCAGCAAAAAGAAAAAAGAAAAGAAACGCACCCCGCATAGGCAAAAGGGAGCTCTCCTGACTGGGTCCTGGGGGGAACCCGGTTCCCAGTCCCCCAGGTTCCCGATGCCAGGGAACCCGAGAACCGGGAAAACCCCCGGGTTTCCCCCAAAATGCGGTACCGGCACCTACACCGGTTTTCCGTTACCGGGGCCGGTGCCACCGGAAAATTCCGGTGGCACTGAACACCCCTAATCACATAAGTGCCTTTATGCCCAAATATTAAAACAGATCTATTACATGTAAAGGAGATAACAACCAATTGAAGTGTCAAATAGCTTGAACCTCTTATCTCTTCTATGCAATTACTCCTCCTGAAAATTAATGTAATTAAAGTTTATAAATCTAAAATTAAATTAGAAAGGGTAAGATTAAACTAAAGCATTGGAAAGTCATGGGCTCACAACCTATTTGAGACAATACAACGTGTCTGTTGACTACTGATCTAACTTTTCCACAATAAAACGTGTCTGATGACTACTGATCATGGAAGAAACTTTGTCCTATAGGTATTTTCTTAACTCTCATCTATATGAATGTTGGGTATCGGCCATTGCTTTAACTCTCCATAAAAATAAAAAGATAATGGCCGTCCGCAAACATTGTTATTGGCTCCATGCTAAAAAGGGATTCATCAAAAGCTGAAGGAGTACGTACGATGGACAGGCACGAACACATTCAAATGGCCCCTGATTGTGCTCGAAAAGGGTATTTAACCCAATGTTCAAACTTGGGAGTTTTGGATCCAAGCAGATTTCGGTGTTGCAGAATGAGTAATAGTGTCTTTTCTCAGGCTTATAAAAAATAAATAGTGTATTTCCTCAAGGCATATGAATGAGATGCCATCCATAATAGGTCACTGCTGCTAGAGGCCAAATAGTCAATGTCTCAGGTTACCATATATGAAGAATTATTTCTGACAGAAGGAAACTCCATATTTGATGTGCCATATATCGTATAACCACTTCAAATTGGACCACCTATGCGCTGACATTTTTTTATTATACAAATTCATGAATTTGTTAATAAGAATAATAAGAATAAGAATACATATTTAAATTTTGATGATTTGAATTATAAATTCAGATCATAAAATTTATCTCTTCCAAACAGTTAAAACTTTTGGAATAAGTGGGCAAATTCGCGTATCATGGCGAATAGGATGCAGAATCCTTCCGGAATATTTGATATCCAGGGGAAGGGGACTCGGATAGAGCTAGTCAAATTAAAAATATACTTATCAAGTTAGGAGGACAGCAACAACTTTTGGATTGAACTCAAGCGGTTCAGCTACCTATAATATTTCACCCCAATCCATCCAGCCACACTCTGGAGGTCATCAGCTTTTGGTGTTTTGATTCAAAATTTACGTATCATATTAAAGTTCATCCTTATTCATGCCAAAAACAGTTTTATTTTTATTGTTTTGCAATGAATTGTATGACTTGCACAATGATACCTTCTTTTTCAGTAACAAAATTTTGTTTCACGGCCTTACGTGTATATAAGATGTAACATAATGCAAGTCATGTAACCAGAAGCTCTAGCCAATTTGAAATTTAAAATAACTAGTCAAGTTGCTGTCTTTAGAATCATTATAAAAATCAGTTCAATCTAATTATGAGGTCTCAATGTGAGACTTGACCAACATAAAACTAATCTCTGATTCATTCTCTTCTCCTACCCCATATAGAATTCGGAGTATCACAAGCTATCTATTTTAACTCTTGTCACACTCCTTACATCTTGTTGATTACTCTACAGATCTTATCGGATCTTACAATCATCCACCTATTGTTAGATACGTTTTTAAGTTATATTATTTAAAGGGCATGCCTCATTACAGATGCACCCAACAAGTGAATTCAAAAAAATTTATACAAAAAGGAAAATACCTGTATAGCCGCCTAGAATATACAAATGTTTTCTCTTTCAAAAATTGAAATAAGGTCACAATCTCTATTTTCTCGGATGTAGCTAACCAACAAACTCAAGAATCCTGTTTGAACAAAGTACCTTAACTAACGAAAACCAATGAATTTGCATTGTAACCAAACTGTCTTTCCGCGGAAATAACAATTTGGGCCCTAACGGTGAGCGTCCAAAAAGAGTCCCTATGCACTCATTATTTTCCTCTGTAACTCTGTTTTAAGTTCCCCCTTGTTTTTCTGTTTCTTTTGTTCGCCTTCATCCCTAACTCGGCCGGACAACGGATGCGCAAACATAATATAAAAACGGAAAGTGGGTATCGTATACGTTATTCTGCCAGATAGTTTACTAGCCCCAAAACTAGAAAACCAAAAAAAAAAAACAATGCCTAAGGGTGGGTTAAACTCGTCGAATGGGGAGCGTTATGGGTACTCTGCTTGGGAGAAGTTTCAGAATCCGGCGCTCGATACGGTGAATAATAACAGGGACTTGGTTTCTGTGGTTCAAACAACAAAAGCTGCAAACGAGTTGCTGATCCGAACACCGGCAGACACTGAGGAGGTTATGACGCTCTTTTTTTTCAGTTGTCATTGCTTCTGATGTTCGATGTAGTCTCTACCTGACTTGGATTCATAGCGTATTGTTTTGCATATCTGGTTTTCTTCTTCTGTTTTTCTGCTTCTTTGCTTATCAATTATCAAGGTCAGGGCGTATAGCCTTTATGGAGTTCTAAGTTTCTAACTTAATTTATATGATGTTTGTGGTCAATGTATTGATCTAATTTTAAGCTTCCCATCGATGATGCATGCACTCTTGCTGACGTGATTTATTTATGTTATTTTCTTTGGCCAATATCTTCGTATGTATTGTTTTCTAGGCCTACTTGAGGAAAGCTCTTCTTCTAAACCTACGTCCTAATATCGGTTTGAAACTTCAGAAGACGGATTCCTTTCTGGACTGGGTAGACAGTCCCTTTTACCATGCAAATCGTGTTACTGAGACTAGTCGAACCGCATGTCACGACGGGGTTCTTCAACCTAACGTTAATAATTCTGATTCTGAGATGTTGAAGGTTTCAAACTTCAGGGTGTCGATCCTTAGAATTGGCTCATGGAAGGCGGTACCCACTATCTGGAAACTGAAATTAAAGCCGATATATATAGAAAAAAAAATCCTTAATGATATTTTGATTGAAATATGTGCAGGAAGTTGGCAGAAGTGAAGATTCTTTGGCAGCAAAGTGCTTCTATAGTAAAAAGACATTTGCGTGGGAAATCATGAAGGAAGGTTTGAAGAACAGGATTGAAATCCGATGGTCTGACATCATACAAATCAGATTTTCAATCACTGAAGCTCCGCCTGCAATTTTTGTATTCGAGGTCAATTTTTCTTCACCTTTTAACTCTCATTTCCAATGACAATGGGATTCCATTCTTCTTCGAGTCTCATATTCAGTTGTACTTCATACAGCTTAACAATCCACGTCCCACGTTCTATCAAGAGGCGGAGCCGACGTCCCGGTCCTCCCGGAACCATGCAATCTGGAATGTTATTCCAGATTTTACTGATGGTCAAGCTATAATACACACAACTCACTACGCTGAATTTCCTCAACCAGACCTTGATGAAAACTATGAGGAGCTCTTGAAATGTGTACATAAAGTAATTTCATTGTAAATATAGCAATTGTTTTGTTGGTACATATATAAACCAAACAAAATTCTCAGATACAGATAACAAAAGAAACAGTGGATCAAAGCCCTCGAAAACTCAAGGGTGAAAAACAGAACGCTCGCGATACAGGAGAATCCTACCCTAAAAATTGGAGGCAGCGGCCCATTGAGCTACTGGGTGCAAAAGCGAATTCGCACTACTGGGTGTTGATCAAGTGAGAGCTTGATATGTGACAATTGAATACATGAACATTCTAACGTAATCAATTCAAGAAACAAATTCAACAATCCTTACCACAAACATTTAACCCACTTGCTATATATGGTGATTTTGCAGATAATGCATGTTTCAGTCATCAGCAACTAATTCACTTCTGCTCTAGTTCGGCCCTAATATTTTGCACCGTTGTTCCATAGCGACAAAGTTTTGGTAGATGCATGCAAATCTAGCTGATTTTGAACTAACCCAACTTCCGCTCGCGGGGGCAAATTAAAAATCAGGTTAACGATAAAACTATAGTAGCAAGGCGAAGCAATATAAGGACCACCATATTTCGGCTAACCGGAGGGATTTTTTATGCACTAGCTTGCAGCAAATGTGTAATGGAAACGTGTTTTAGCAAATGTGTCGGGTTGTTTTACTTGTTTTCAGTTATTTAGCAACAAGTAAAAAGTTTTCCACTCAACTGTAAAATTTCTATTATTATTTTTTAAATAAACTAAGTTCAAATTTTTAATAAATCATTTTTTAGAAATATTATAATACATTTTATATCTATAGGCAAAAATCAGTAAGCCTCCCTCAAATTCTAAAATATTTTATTACGCCCCATATATTTAAAAAATCATCAATTCTTGCTTTTTATTTGATTTGACCATTAAATCACATGCAAAACGATCGAAATGTTCCTTAAAGACAAAAATTTATTAAATGATAATAATAAATAAATGAAAATAAAATAAAATAAAAAATAAATTTGAAGGTTGCATGTGAGACTGTAGCTAAAAAAAGTAAAAAAATAAAAATAAACTATTAATATATTATTTAACGGAATCTGGGTCATTGATAAAATCACTACAAGAAATTTCATATTGTCACTAGATTTGCCGTAAGCGCGTCACCAAGAATTTTGGGTGACAAATTAAAAGTTTCCTTCACGCAAAAACATCCAGATGGTTTTCCTTTTGCACAAAGGATTTCAAATCCGTCCCGCCTCAGTCCTTTCTGTCCGTTTGCATAACACCTGTGAACGTTATCTAGTAGTACGTGACGAATTTGCGGTTCGTCATTGAATATATGTGCACACGCATATTCGAGGATTAGTCAAAGATCAAGCCGGATCTGGCCGGTCTCCTCGAAGGCACTTTTTTTGTACCCCACCATGACTCATTAACATATGAGAGGGAAAGAGAAACTCTGATACTGATATACTTTGATACCCTGAATTCCACATAGAGTGGGAGAGGAGAATGAATGAGAGATGAATTCTATAAGGGTCAAGTCTCACATTGAGACCTTACTAGGTTGAACTGAACTTTATAATGATCTAAGGGGCTTCAATAGCAACCTCGACTAGTCCTTTTGAAATCAAAACACAGATGTGGTTAGTGCTTGTCCTTAGGTCATTACAAATGGTATCAGAGCGGTTCTAGTAACCACCAATGTGGGCTTGGTGGGCCTTGACGAGGACGTCAAGGATTTAAGGGGGGAAATTGTGATACCCCGAATCTCACATGGAGTAAGAGAGGAGAATGAATGAGAGATGAATTCTATAAGGGTCAAGTCCCACATTGAGACCTTATTAGGTTGAACTGAGCTTTATAATGATCCAAGGGGCTTCAAGAGCAACCTTGACTAGTCCTTTTGAAGTCAAAGCACAAATGTGGCTAGTGCTTGTCCTTAGATCTTTACATATACCCTTTAAGATTTTATTGATTTGGGTGGTGAAGATCTGAAATATAAAGATTTATTTTTTTAAGTCTTAAATTTAAATCTTCTAATGCAAACAATTTTTGAAACCATTTCTTGGTCAAATCAGACTGACCTAACGTGCGGTTTGGGATTGCACCGGCTGCTTAGGTAGATCCATTCTGATAGGTCTAGATTAAATTTCTTCTCGTTAAAACAAATAATTAAGTGACCAAGATTAAAATGGACCCTAAGATCTAATGCATGAACCTTCGAGATTGAGATCTGGAGAGAGATCGATTGAGAGCAATGTAATTGGGTCATACTTCCACACCATGACATCTAGATTGCGAGTGGGATGTTGGTCGTCGTAGCTCCCTTCAAAGCCATGGCACTGAAACCGTCACTATCAAAGCGTGGGGTTTTTTTTTCCTAATCTCAAAGCGTGGGGTTCTCTTCTAAGAGGGTGATAATTACGTGATGAATGCAGCTAAAAGGTTGATAAATAAGTTTTTTAATTTATTTGTTCCAATTAAATGAATGCAATGTGTGAAATGGGAGTAGCAATGTGACGCCATTTTTGCTTTTGCTTTTCTGGAAGGAGGCGCCTAACTACCATTATCCACTTTAACAGCCAACCCATGTATGCATTTATTCTCAAAACTCACGTGGTTCTTTTAATTACGATATAATCTCCACGTCACGGTACAAAAAACGACAAATTAACGAGCAATTAAAGACTTTGACATAAACCTCAGCCTCAAATCACCTCATTTGAGGGAAATGATTATATTTGAATAATAATATTTTATAGACTATTTTAAAACGAAAAATATATATCCTAAGAAGTGGTTTTAAATTTTGAAACACCACAAGTACCAATAGAGTAATTAAGTCTAATTTTTTACTAAAAGATATTGAATATATATATATAAGGATAATGACCTTTTTAGTCCCTGAATTTTACACTCTTTTAAAAATCGCCCCCAAATTTTGTGTTTTGGTCAATTTCGTCCTAGTTTATTTTTGTTTATCAATTTGATCATTCTATCTATTTCCTTTAGTAAAATGTTCAGTCATCAAACAGACATACACATCGCACCCAATTAAATAATGGCACGTGTACTAAAATTTATTTTATTGTGTCACGTTAGTAAAATAAAAATATTACAAAAAACTTAATTATTTATTTTAAAAAAACATGGGAGGGGAGTCGGGAACACCCCGCTGGCCAGGGGAGGCTCTGGCCACCCTTTCTCAGGGGAGTCGCGGAGCTTGAAAAGCGAATCCACCCCTCGCAAACGGGAGCCCATATATGGGTTCCCCGTCTCTGAGGTGGCTCGAGCGCCGCGATGGTGGTCACCACCTCCGCGACTCCCCTGAGAAGGAGTGGTAAGCATCATTCCCCTGGCTAACGGGGTGCTGCCGACTCTCATGACAAGACCTCAGCTCAAGATCTAGACAAGACGAGGCTTGTCGAGACATCTGACATGCCCATGACATTCCATGGCCCAAGCCATGACACGCCTAGCAAGGCATTGGCATGCCCCACGGCGTTGTCAAGAAAAGATAAGGGCCCGCAAGGCCACAAGCATTGGCATGGCTCAGATAAAGCCTATGGATCATAGGCAATGTACAACAACTCAGGAGGAGTTGATGAGCACAATGAATGTGCCACCACAGGACCATCAGTCGTGGCGGCGAAACCAAAAGTGCATGGGGAGTTGACTCAAGATGAATCTCGAAACCAAGTGGAGTTGATTGGTAGCACCCCCACACGAACATCAAACACGACGGCGCATGAAGGAGCAAATAAGAGGTTGGTCTCAAAAGACTCAGGAGACCACGAGGATCATTTTGATGTCACCACCCTACATGGTGGTGGAACGGCAGCGACAACCACCACAAGCAGCCAGGAGGGGGCATATGGGACAAACCACATGTGGAATCTCTATATGGTTGAATCCTCATATTTTAAGGGTTTTATCTTTATTTTCTTTGAGTCCAAACATTGTCATGTTGGCTTGATTTAATTAAGACAATATCTTGGTCCTATTTTGGAAAGATTATTCCTTGATTGAAGTTATGAGGCTTTTAGGCATGTGGCCAATTTCCTTGCTCCTTATATGGAAGCTTATGGCCTGCCACATCCGTTGTTTTACGGACAATCAATCTTCGATTGAATTGTCCTTCTTTGACGAGCTAGTCTTGAGGAAAAATGCATGATCTCTATAAGATCTTTCTTTTAAACCTCAATAGGATCTTATATGATTGATTGTGTGGGAATCAAGACTTTTCTTGTGGAATGAAATCCTTTTGCCGCCTAAGCCCATGGAGGTACTATATATACTCTTTCATGACACCATTTGTAAGACATCCAGATTATTATTAAATAGAGAAGTTTCCAATAGAGCTTTTGGCATTTGTGTCATTATCTTCGGTGTTCGGGATTAAGCCTGACAATGGGCTAGCATGGGTGCCTTAGTGTGTGGGGTTAGACCTGTCACTATTCACACCTGTTAGACCTGACTTGCGCTGGGTTAGGCCTGTCAAATTAGGGATAATCGGCAACTGGGATTAGGCTTGGAAGCTTGGGTTAGCATAGGAGGTTTGGTGTTTGGGGTTAGACCTGACATCTCTCATTCTTTGTTAGAGGTTCATCGTTAGGTTAAGCTGACCCACAATCGGGTTCTGAGTTCGTCTAATGGTGTCAGCTCATTCGAGCTGAGGCCTACTTATCCTTCTTTTCATCCATATTCTCAACCATTCATACTTCTTAATTTCTTCTTTCCTTTTCTTTATTTTCTTTTATTTTAATCCAATACCGGGGATATATTTCCCTTTTGAGTACTTCACTGGATCGACCAAGGGGTATCAACATAGGCGATGGTTAAAGTCGAGTACTCACAAGTCCTTACTAGTTAGGGGGACATGCATTGGTGAGGGGTCTAGGTCGGGGTCCCTATCATCCCCTGATAAAACTTTATATTATTAATTTTTTAAAAAAAAAATTTTTTTTTGTAATATTTTTATTTTACTGATGTGGCACAATAAAATTTATGTGGTATTTTTTAATAAATTTGAGTACAAATGTCATTATCTGATTATGTGATGTGATATTAGATGACTGGACATTTTACTAACGGAAATAGACGGAATGATCAAATTTAATAAACAAGAATAAATTAAGGACGAAATTAATCAAAAGGAAAATTTATTGACGATTTTTAAAAAGATGGTAAAACAGAGGGACTAAAATTTAGTAACGGAAATAGACGGAATGATCGGAATATGGACCGCCAGATTGAATTTTCTCCTTCCTACTTTTTGGGTCATAAATCATCTTTGTCGTATATACGCACGATTACTGAAGTGGAAATTAATTATATAAAGCATATGGTATATTAATTTTTTGTTATTTTATTTTGAGATAAAAATACTGGCCGAAGAGAAGAAGGCCAGAAGCTGGCCGCCTTTACAATGCTTCCTACTCAGCAACATGATCTTATTCTTATCCAAAATCTATAGAGTCCCGTATCAAGGTGAATAGGACCTGGAATTTGGTGTCCAAGGGGGAATACGGAGAATTCTTAAAAGGCCTCTAAAGCAAAATTAGTCAACCAGGATCGATGCACTTCTCTTCCGCGTTACAAACATTCATACCCACTAAGACTTATTTATGTGTTTGCACTTGAATCTCATGCCTCAAAAAGCATTAAACAATTCGAAGAACTTTTGATGACGTTCATATCACTAAATCATAACATCAATTACATCTACATCTCGATCAATACCCCATTAAGTAATTACTCTTTTTAAAAAAAAAATCGGTACGTTTCTTCAATCTCTACACCCAACTCAAACGTATCTGACCAAATTGAAAATAAACCGACTGAATTGAATGCGGAACGACAAACCTGTACATTTAAATTTAAATGTACTTTGAATATTTAAGACGTGAATATACGTGTGATCAATTGAAATCAAAGCTAGAATGTTTTAATTTCAAGCCATGCATATCTTGCTCCACTCCCAAGTGTTACCAATTTTTTCTATTTTGATTCAAAACTAAGGGTTATATTAAAGTTCATTCTTAAATTATTTTTATTGTTTTCCGAAATGATAACCTTTTTTTTACAATAACAAAATTTTGTTTCATGCCTTTACTTATATATATAAGAAGCCACGGAACGCAGCCGTCGGACTCCTTTCTTATTGTTGATTGTCCACTAATGTATAGGAAGCCCTTTACCATGCACATAGAATCGATTATGGATCATATCAGATCTTCTTACGATCAACCACGTGTTGTTATATATATATTTAAAAGATTAATGTGGGCATGCCTAACTACAGAAACACCCAACAATCAAAACGTACGCTAGATCTTTTCTTTCTACCTTTTTTAAGTACTTTTTCCCTGCTGTTCTTTTTTTTTTTTTATATTTCCGATCAAGAAGCTGTCATTAATTTCTGTTTTAACGTGGACATGTCTAGAATTTCAGACCTCCTGTTATTCGAATTTCAATAGTCTTATTGTCTTCATATTATGTGAAATTTTTGAATTTAAACTGTAAAATTTCAAAAATATTTGAAATAGATTGAACAAAATCAGGAATCCTGTTTGAAAAAGAAAATAGTTTAACAGGCTAATTCTGTTATTGCCTATTTAAAAAACAATTCAAACGAACAAATCTAACTACATTTGAATTTAGTTTGTGATTAAACTCTATTTCCCGACTATCTAGAGGAAGTAGCAATTTGGGCCCTAATTGGGAGAGTCCAAAAAGAGTCCCTATCCATGGTAAGTCGGTCGTTATTTTCCTCTTTTTAAATTCTCCCTCTGTTTTCCTCTTATTTGTTTTGTTCGCTTCCCTCCTAACTCTTCCGGCCAAACGGATACGCAGACACAATAGAGAAATCCCCACGCTGCTGGACTTCTGTATAAATTGAACGTGGGTTATTCTGCCAGATAGTTGACTAGCCCCAAAACAATAAAACCAAAAAGAAAGCGATGCTTAACGATGGGTTTCTCTCGTCGAATGGGGAGCATTATGGGTACTCTGCTTCTGAGCAGTTTCAGAACCGGCAGTTTGATTCGCTGAATAATGAAAGCAACTTTGTTTCTGCGTTTCAAATAGCAGAAGCTGAGAACGTGATGCTGAGAGGAACACCAGCAGACACTGAGGCGGTAATGACGCCCTTTTTTCAGTTTTCATTGCTTTCGATATTAGATGTAGTCTCTACCTGACTGGGATTCATTCATATCGTATTTTTTTCCATTACTGGTTTTCTTCTTCTACTTTCGTGATACTTCACTTGTCATGGTAGGGTCTTGATGAACTGGTTGGGAGTACTGTTTCTTGGGATATTGCATGGGTTGCTTGATTTCTTGGGTAATTTCTTATTTATTCTTGATTGAGGTTTGGCAGTTTCAATGTATGAACAGTTTTGAATTCTCTCCCCCGCTACTGGTACTTATGAGAATTTGGTTACCAACTCTGACATGGAGAGAAGATTCCCTGAAGTTAGAGGATGTTACCTTAACTCTATTAATCTTTCATCAAAAGAAGAAAGTCAGTGATCAATGAGCGTTCTCAGATGAAAGAGTAATTGTTAAGGGTAATTAGGAAAGTGAAAGAAATCAAAAGTGTGAGTGGTCAGTCAATATAGCATAGTTGAGCTCAAACTTATAGGTTTAAGTTTTTATGTTAAGTGGTGTCCTTACATACTATAAAAGTTCACTAGCTAAGAGACTCTTTAAAATGTTCATCTCTCTAACAAACAAGTAAACTATCGAGCCGGTTTTTGATCCAAAGAATTTATCTTTTGTTCTTGTCACTTTTTTAAAGTGAAAACTACATACAGTGGTTGCATCATGCATGACTGGTTTTTGGTACTTTCATGCGGTCTTTTATCCAAAGAATTTTGTCTCTTTTGTTCTGCGGTTTGATTTTCATCTTGTTTCGCAGGGCAACTTGAGTATGACTCTTCAAAACCTACGTCCTATCGGGTTGACACTAATTCCGAACGCGGATTCTTCTCCGGACTGGGTAGACAGGCGCCCTTACCAAGCAACGAGTGTTTCTGGGAGTAGTCGTACATGTCGCGACGTCAATAATTATGGTTCTCAGAAGTTTAAGGCTTCAAATTTCAGTGCATCATCGCTTCATATCGGCTCATGGAAGGTACTGATACCCACAATCTGAAAACTGCAATAAAAGCGGACATAGGAAAACTAGTCTTTATTCATATTTTTTTACTTAAAATGTGCAGGAAGTTCCCGTACGTCTAGATGGTTTGGTAGCAAAGTGCTACTATTCGAAGAAAACATTTGTGTGGGAAATCCTGAAGGGGGGTTTGAAGAGCAAGATCGAAATCCAATGGTCTAATATTATAGGAATTAGAGCTTCAATCATGGAAGGCCGGCGTGGAACTCTGGAATTGGAGGTCATTTTTCTTCACCTTTGAGTACTCTCTCATTCGCAAAGACAATTCTAATTTCAACGAGATCGATATTTTTTGAAGTGTTGTTTCACTGTTCTTCGAGTCTCGTATTCTTTTAAACTTTATATATGCATGCAGCTAAACGAGCAACCTACGTTCTTTAAAGAGACTGTCCCAGTGCCGCGGAAACATACTATTTGGAATGTTAGTCAAGATTTCACTGATGGTCAAGCTCTAATTCACAGGTTCTTATCTTTTCTGTTTCTGCAATTTTATTGATATATTTGTTTGTAGCACATAATTCCGATTGAACCGCATGGACAAATAAAGCTCGTGACGTATTATTTTCAGGGTGACAAATTACCTTCACTTCCAGAAATAAATATATCTGGCATATATATGATGCTCTTACAAAATTTGAATTATTAAAGCATCTGCTTTATTTGCTTGTTATTTGTTACACCCAGTTCTCGTAGTATATATAGGAATCTTACTGGTATCAGTGGTATGGTAACACTAATGAATTTTGCTTTTCATATACTACCCGCAGGAGGCACTCTGCTGAATTTCCTCCTGGAGTCCTTAATAAACATTTTGAGACGCTCCTTAAATGTGACAGTCGACTATTGAAGCTGAGCCAAACGCCATACCCAACTCTAAGTTCTCCCTACTTTCAATCAGATTTCTATCTTGAGCAGTATTCTTTTGATTTTAGTGGGCATGGCCATGGGTCAAACGTCACCTACGACTCGCAGTTGCCAACTTTGTCAAGTACTGTACCGAGGCCAGTCGATGCCCTGCAACAGGCTCAGGACTACGAACAAACTAACCAATTACCTTGCCTTATTAATGTTAGGGATTCACCAGGTAACCATTTCATATCTCCCTTGTCAGTACTATGTTAACGTTTGTCAATGAACTAGAACTATATGTTAACGTTTGACATATCTCCCTTGTCAGTACTATGTTAACGTTTGTCAATGAACTAGAACTATATGTTAACGTTTGACTATTCTATAGCAGCAACTCAACTTTGCCCAGGGTTTTCTTGTCAAAACTATAACATGTCAACTCCTTGTGTTGGAGGAGACCGCGGGAGCCTTATTTCGAACTCTCAAGTATATCCTGCTGGGACATCTTGTCAAAACTTTGACGAGTCAGCTTCTTATGTTAATGGAGGAGCCGGTATCCTTATTTCAGACTATCAAGCATATCCTGCTGGGACATCTTGTCAAAACTTTGACGAGTCAGCTTCTTATGTAAGTTATGTTAATGGAGGAGACGGTATCCATATTTCAGACTATCAAGTACATGATCATGCAATGACATCTTTTCAAGACTATAATGAGTCGGCTTCTCATGTTGGAGGAGACGTGTGGCTTATTCCAGACTCCCAAGTGCATCATCAAAACTATAACGAGTCAGCTCCTTACATTGGAGGAGTTGGGAGCTTTATTTCAGACTCCCAAGTGCATTCTCAAAACTATAACATGGCAGGTCCTGATCATGTTGACGGAGTCAGGAGCCTTATTTCAAACTCTGAACTATCAGATCTGCACGGCATGACAAACGGATTGCAAATGAGTGACGAATTTCTTGAATATATGATTGCAACGGAGGAGCTGCCACTTAATCGCTTGAGTAGTTTTGTCGGGGAACAGAACCTTGCAAGCTATGGCGGCCCTCAAACGGAAGGCAATCCGTTCCGGATGCCGTCCATCCGAACATCCTATGGTCGGGAGTCCGAGTGCAGAGTGGGTCCCGCTCTGAACCCACACCTGGCCAAGCAGCACCCTGTCCGGGCTCCCGACCGTTGGATGGCCGGATGGATGGCATCCAGCCGTCCATCCGTCCATCAGGAGCGGATTGCATTCGGAGGCAATCCGCTCTCCCCTCAAACACTAGCCCCCACCGATACCCTTGGAAGACCAGCAGTTTTACCAAATTATACCCGATGAGACTTCAAGATTTATTTTTGTTTAGGTAATTTTTGAAATTATAGATCCTTTTCGATCTCTTTATTGTCTGTAATTGTACATTTAATCGTTTTTTATTGTGTCTAGCGAGATCTACTTTTTCTACTCTTGTCTCTCTAAAACCACTATCTGTAAAACCTAATATATATGACGCACAGTAATAACTGGACAAAGAAAAAGAAGAATTTTTTTTAAAAAAATGTAATTGTTTTATTTGTCCTAAGTTTAACCCATGTTGGGGGTCTTTTAGTCGGCTTGTAATATAGTATAAAGGGACACCACTCAACCTAAAAATTTGAGTGCTCTATAAGTTTTGAGTCCAACTATATATATATATTAATTATCAACCACACTATAGTGATTTCTTTCCTATATGGAACAACCTATTTACTGTCTCACACGTTCATATTCAATAACCCAAAATCAGCTTATTGTTGTGGCTAATCACGTACGCAATGCTCCCAAATTAATCTTATACGACTGTGTTGATCAGTTGGCTGTCTTTAATCCATATATAGATCACAGTTAAAGTCTACAGTCTTCCGAAATTCCACAAAAATATTGTTAGATTGTCATCAAATTAAAGCAAGGAGAAAAGTCATAATTAGCCCCGTATCTGTAGGCTAAAATCAATTTTGTAACTTCAACTATCAAAACAACGATTTATATCTTTTATCTTTTAAAAATCATCAATGTACATCTTCCATCCAAATCATGAGTTGAGTTAGACGGAAAAACATGTAAAATTGTCGAAATGCCCTCTCCAAGACAATGTAAAAAAAATTAAGAAAAAAATTAAAAATAAATATACTATTGAAATAGAGTTTCGATAGTTTTATTTAAAAAATATTACTTGTTTAAAATATCATTTTTTATTTTTAGTAATTTTTAGTAATTCTGTCTTGAAAGGATATTTCGATCATTCTGCATGTTTTTTTCGTATGACTTAAAGCCCGATTTAGATAGGAGGGTACATTGATGATTTTCAAAAGATAAAAGACTCAAATCGTCATTTTGATTGTTGCGGCTATGAAATTGATTTTAGTCTATAAAAACGAGGCTAACTATGAGTTTTCCTCTCAAACCAATTTCTAATGAGAAGCATTATTTTTACCAAATATTGCGAGATGAGACTTCAAGAACGATATTTTGTTTATATAACTAAAACGAGGCCAATTTCCAGGCATCTACCAACATTGCACGCTGAATTGGGTGTTTGCAAATTTTTTACTGAAGTATCATCCATATATTTATAGTCTAAGAGTATCAGAGATCAAGGATCAAACTAATGGTTAACTATAGAAGACACAATAATCATGGCAGAAGGACCACATGATGCCTAGGTAAAAAAAGAGTGCCCATCGATTCCATCTCTGCATCATCCTCTTCGTGAGCTAGCTTAACCATGTCAATATGCTCTAGCAATTCTCTCTCAAATGCCCTCACCTCTTTCATTTTACCCATGAGAGAACCATGTTCACGGCTTATCTTCCCTGCATGCACGGGAATCATCCCATATATCTGGCTTGTTCAGCTCCCTATATAACAAATCCAGCCTTAATACTAATTTCTTCCACTGCCACCATACACAATAGAAATAAATCACATTGCCATAAAAGTAAATCATATATAAACCCAAATCAAAACTTGTTTCGACTGTTATAATTACACAAGCAAGGCAAAATTATACCAAGATTTATGAGCCAACTGAAAACTTCTGTAATACAAGTACATACCAAATAGTAAAACCCAATATACAAAATTATTCTTAACCTATCGTTAAATAAATAAACTTCCGTTTGGTGAATAGCTAAACTCGACCAATATTTTTCTGAAAATCAAATGCAGTCAGAAGATAAAACAGAACAGCTCAAAATTAATGCTTGATTAAATTTTTGTGTTCAGAAAAATTACATAGCATATCACCAGAATGATTGAACTTTCAACATAAGTGAGGGAACTTATGGATAAAACCCAGATGTTATTCACATTTTATACCTTCCTACGCGCCTCTTGATTAAATGAGTGGACTGAGCAATCGCAGCAGCATGACTCTTCCAATCACTCTCACTCTCATCAAGCATTGGTCAATTACTAGCCACAGTCCCCTCGGCCGTGAGCCCGGCCATCAGCAGTTGAAGGCTGCATAGCAGCTCACTACAAAAAAAACGGTCTATAGCAGCGGTCGGTGCCGACAAAACGCTGCTATAGGTCATTTTGGCCTATAGCAGCGATTTTTTAGTGGCGGTCTCCGTCGCAATAGATATATCGCGGCGATTTTCGAAACCGCTGGTGAAGACCTCGGGTCTATAGCGGCGGTCGATTAACCGCCGCTATAGACCCGAACGCAATTTTGTCTTCCTCGCAGCGTTTTTTTTTTTTGCTTTTGTTTTTACTAGCATTTTAATGCACTACTAATTTTTTCCTATATTTTCATATACATATTTTTTTCCCTATATATTTCCTATAATACAAATTTATTTTAATAATTATAATTTATTGGATGTAAAAACTTAAAGACCAAGGATAATAAAACAAAATATACTTCATCATTGATTAATACCGTTTTACAACAAATACAAGAATCTCTACAAGTAATTTAAAAAGTAACAAATTTCTAAAATAAAATAGCAATAAGCAAGGACCAACTGAATTATTCAAATACAATACAATAAGCAAAGACCAATTAAAATCTTCCTCCTTTGACACATTAACCTCCTCTATCTTGAATTTCTGTAATAGAAAATAAATATCACATTAGAAATAAAAATAAACAAAAGATTTATGTAAACAAAATATCTACTTGTATATAACTCTAGATAAAACGGGTAAAAAATTGGAGGAGGTTGTCACAGTATGTCCCAGAAAATAAACAAAAGATTTATGTAAACAAAATATCTACTTGTATATAACTCTAGATAAAACGGGTCAAAAATTGGAGGAGGTTGTCACAGTATGTCCCAGAAATACTTTCCACAATTATCATTGCATTTGCAATGAAGGACCATTCAGGAAACGAATTTGTACTTTCAAAATAATCAATTTGGTGATGGGCCATTTGTGAACTTTAGATGCACAAGCAGATTACTTTAGAGCACATGACATTTAAATTACCACTTTCAGTGGGTTCCTAGAGTTAAAACGAACACTATACAATCAACTTAAATACACAAGATTAGATTACCTCTCTTTCAGCAGTACTCCCCATCTTAGGACCCTGCCATCAATATGTCAAGTATCAGAAGGGGAATGCTTATGAATACCCTGTCCCTTTTAGCCTAAACGTGCATATGAGGCCTTTATGCAGATGTAAAATTGTATTAGGTCTTTTAAGTCATAAAACAAAATTATCTTACATTTCCTAAAATGCCATCTGTTGATCTCCTCAGTTGCATCTGCTTGGAAGAGGAGGATTCGGTGAGCCTGTTGTGGTCATAGAGGTAAGAATGGTTGTCAATTGAGTCACAGGGCCTAACCTGGTTAAAAGCGTGCAATTTTCCTTTAATAGCAGCAGCACCCGTTGTCACCAGTGTCTTCCTCTGCCACTTGTCTATTGATTTGTTTCTGAAGGCAGCTATTCTACAAGATACAAAGACAATAGTCCCAGTTACTTCCTGCAACATCAAATTGCTAGGAGACAAAGAAGCCATTAACATACCTGCCCCTATCTGTAGTGACCAGCATAATCATTATTACCTAACGTGAGCCAAAACTAAAATCTTAGGCCAAAATATACCTCAAATTTCTTAAAGACAAGTCCCCAACAAATTTTCTAATGAAAAAAAGAATAATCATAAGTAACTTCGAATCTTTGTATTATACTCCATCATAGCTTTGCACAATGGAAAATATTTACTTTATTCACTGCTGTAAATAAGGGTCAAACTTATCAGGAGATTAGAACTTAAACATACTTATTTGTGATCATCACTGCCTTTGGGGGGGGGGGGAGTGGAGAAAAAAGTAATCATATTTAACTTCTATCATCGCATGGTTATTGTCTTACTTGAACCCTAGAATCAATGCATGGACAAAGCGCTTCGTGTCCCAGAAAAAGAGAGAGAGAATTCAAAAATTAAACAAAGAAAGGTCTCTGCATTATATCATCATGAAGACCAACCTTAAGACTATTGTAATAGAGCTGGTATAAAGGTGGTCTTGATAAGAGAGGATAAGCACGGATTGTTGCTGGACTTTACGCAAAATTATCATGGAATCAATGTTGCTAACTCATGTTGCTGGCATGGAATTTTTCTTTTCCACTAAACCAGGCTCTTATTATTTGGACATTACGCATAGATACATAGCGTAGGGAGATGTACTGTTGACCTTTGGTGAGGCACGCTGATTCGCTTGGTTTGGTTCACTCACCGAGGTTGCCTTTTGAGAGTATTACTAAATTAACTAGTGTCAACTACCTACATGATTGTTCTTATAAGCTCATTCTTAATTCAGAGTCCTAGAGAAAAATCAAACGTCTTTGTAATGTGAGCAACTTGTACCTGTGATTAAGAAAAAAGAGCTAGCTAGCTGATACAAAAGTAAATTAATTAAAGAGAGAAATCCATCTTTCTTACCTAAACAGATTTTTTCCCCAAAGATCTTTTCGGTATCTTTCTTCTACCTCTACGTAGTTCCTGAAAATTCTACTTGACATATTCCAATCTTACAAGCTTCTGCGGAACTCAACCACATATTATACACAAGGGGGCAAAAAGACAGAATCTAGAAGCTGAAATTTCGAAAATTCAACTTGTACATCCAAACTAAATCAGAACACAAACTTTCTTTTGGAATATAACTTACCACTTACCCAAAAAAAGCAGAATACAAATTTCCATACATGATTCACCACATTCAGAGCAAACAAAAGTAAGCAAAAGATTCACCATTTCCACTTATAATCATCATATGCTACCAAATACCTTCAAGAACAACCGAAGTTTACCAGAAAAAAACCCTAAACTAAAACTTCAAACTTAAAACTTCAAAAGGCAAATGAATTAATCCCCCAAAAAAACCTAAATTATCCCTACCCAGCAATAAAAAACACTATATTATCCATCCTCACAGTTATCCGCATTGCTAAACCGAAAAGACCAATCAAAATTCACCACCATACAAAACGAAAGTCCAACATCAATATACACAAAAAATTAATCGAGAAGATAAGTGGCATAGATATTGACCTTCTGAGGCTCTGAATCCGATTCACCGTCGTCGACAAAATCACTGGGGTTTAAAGGGTCAACTACGGCGCAATCAGGAGGGGACTCAAAGAGCGACAAGGAGTACTGCTTGTCGACCACGCCCACATCGAAGTGAACAACCCCTGTCACCTGTGGTAATAAGCTAGAATCGCAATAAAAAGAGTTAACTTTCGCTATTGCAGAGCAGAATTGAAGAACGTATATAGAGGCTCCGGAAGCCTATTCACCAGCTAAGAAACAGAGTTCAACGTGCATAGCAAAAGGACCCACACCTTTTGGTTCTTCACTGCCTCACCCTTTGAGAATATCTTCGTCCTTGTGACTCCTCAAATTTTTGCAGGATATCTCTGAATGAAAATCGAAACTCAAAGTACATGCGTAAACACGAGTCTTACATCTCATGGCGCTAGGGCACGACATCAGGGGAAAAATAAAGGCGCCAGAGCTAGGGCACGACATCAGGGGGATCGACGGAAGCAAGAGAAACTGAGAGATTCCGAGGGAGAGAGAGAGCATTCGACGAAGAGGAAGAGAGGGAGAGAAGGGATTTCGCGAATTAGGGCGCGGGGGGAGGGAGAATTTAATTGTATAAGCCGTGCGAGCGAGTTTTTAAGAAAGAGGGAGGGGAGGTGGGGAACGACAGCGTTTCACTTCAAAACAAAATTTATTTGCAGTTTTTTTAATAATAATTTTATATTTCGTAGTTATATATTTTTCGTAAATTATATTTGATATGATTTATTATTATTTTTATAATACATTACATGTACTTTAATTGTATAAGTTAAATTCACAATATCATTTTTTAAGAAATAAATAATATGTTCTAATTAATTAGTCTTATATTACAAATTATTGAAATATAATTGTTAATAATGACCAATAAAATATTCAATTACCATAATAACTATGACCAGATATTAAGTTATGTACTTTAATTGCATAAGCTAATTAATCATACGATAATAGATGTCTTTTTGTTTGAAATTAAATAATATGTCATAATTAAATATTATTATATTACTAATTATTACAAATATATATGCTCACTATAAACATATGATAATAGATGTCTAAACTACATAGATTTATTCAATAAAAATACAATTACCATAACAATCATAAATATAACTTTCATAACATTATTTCTAATTTCATATAACAACTTCAATGTTCATATATAACACTCTCTAATTCCATATTTATTATGTATGTCTCCTAAAATGTTTTTTAAACACATGACGAAATAAAATTATGTATTAAAAGGAATAAAATAGTCTATAAAATAATTATTAACATTAAATAATATATATTTTTAAATTTTTTGAATTTAGGGACCGCCGCTATAGACCCCTTTAGCAGCGTATTTTGCAAAATACCACGAAAAATACCCTTTAGCTGTGTTTTTAGCGACCGCCGCTATAGACCTATTTTTTTGTAGTGGCTTCAATTCCAAAATATCGGAACCTCGTCAAATTCACTGGACTTTGATGCAATTGACAAGGGTGGTTGCCACTTGGAAGTGGATTAGAGCAAATGCCAGAGAACTTGCGCCTAAAAATGGAAGACCCAGAAGCTGAAATCGACTTCTCGGGTGCAGAAGGTGTTGAAAGCAGTGGAATTAGATGAAACCCATTAGGGTTTTTTACGCTTGCAAGCGAATCGCGGCCCAACCCAGAAAAGCTGTTCCTGTGAATGGAGGACCCGGCTGGTGAAATTGGGTCTTCTATCATTGAATCCGTGAATCGACGAGACCTGGATAGGGTTTCTTTGGTTTGGTGTGAAAATGGAGAAGACGCAGATGAGAATAAGACAGAAAAGCTAGGGTTTTTTATGGAAGTTGGGAAGGATCTTGATGATCTTCTGAGCATGAAAAATGGCATTTTCCTAGGATTGGTAATAAAATCCGGAAAACCAAGATTAATATTGATTGGAATTGGATTCTATCCAATATCTAGGATATGTTCGTATTGAGTAAAAATATAGGATTTTAGAGAAATTGTGAATATTTATGTTGAATAGTATTTTATTGGTGTTTATGTAAAGTGGAAAGAGAAATGATTTGATATAATTGTTTAATAAAAAAGTATTTGAATTATGTGAAAAAGTAAAGAGAGAATTTGTGTTAAATAAAAAAGTAAAAGTTATTGAAGATTGTGTAAAATGTATTGGTGTTTATGTTTGAATTCTTAAAATGTTCAGTGATAATTTGGTGAATGTATTTAAATCTTGGAAAAAAGTTAAAAATGAATATAACCCTAGTTTTCAGATACGTATTGAATGAGTTGTAATAAATCAAAAACTCCTAAAGTGTCGTGTTAATTAACGAAGGTATGTCTAGTAAAACCCACAAAGCCATATCCTCAAAATGTGTTTTAAAATCCACGAATTCCTCACCTCAAATCCACACATCATCATTAATTGACATGACATCCTCCGTAACCTTATATTTGCAACTCGTCCAGACCTCTCATCTACGCATATCTAAAAACTAGCTATCTTCCGAATACATATTGATTTTCCTTCTTCCTCTTTTGTTTCTGTTTTAACGGTATCCGTATATTAGGGTGTTTAAGAGAGATAGAAGGTTTAGGGCTCTCAGGGTTTAGTCTTTAGAGATTTGGAGACGATAGCGAGCCCATCGATGGAACGACGACGTCTCGTCCATATATTTCAATTTGAAGACGTTTCGGACGGACGAAACGGGTTTGCTTCTGGGTCGGAGGGTACGTCGCCTTGATAGGGTGCAATTTGAACTGGCCGTCAAGTTTACTATCTTTGATTCTTTATAGAGAAATATTTAGTGTATTTCCTGATAAATCCTGTACCGTTAAATTCTTTTCAAGACCCAAAGTATTTCTCTTCTTTATAATAGAAGTCCTTTTTTCCGAGGCGCCTAAGCCATGTATAAACTCGAAATGCCAGCATTGCTAATGGGGATATCGCCTTAAGAACATTGAAATGTTGCCGCTGCAAACTGCTTTATGGAATTTGCAAATGCCACTCCCCACCCGTCCCCAAACCCCTCTCCGCTCTCTGCTGCTTCACCGCCACAACTATGTCAGGCCAACCTGACCCAACAGAACCCAGTTCGCAAAACACCACCCAAACCCCACAAAATTACCCAGTGCCGCTCTCCCCTCCACTTCCTCCCATATCCAAGAACCTAGAGCTAAGCAGAGCCATGTCTGCCTCTTCCAAGTCCAGCCTCTTTGTTCTGTCAAGAACCCACGTGGTGTATGAGGACGAATGGCTCATTGCTGTGAACAAGCCCCAAGGGGTGTACTGTGAGAGCGTACTGGCCTCGGTCCCTCAACTTCTCTGTGACTCCACCGAGTCAGATGGAGGAGTCAGTGAAGGTCTGGTTAGATTCTTCTTGCTTTTTTGTGTCGTGGGTCGGGCTTTTTCTACTAGGAATTTATTGTGTCGAAGGCTGTAAAGTGAAGACGAGTAAACCCTCCTAACTTAGAGAGAGAGAGAGAAAAGAGTAACCCTCCTAGAATCCCTTGTTTCTGGCATTGATACCTCGCTTTATAGTCTCCAAGTGCATGATATTTAGCATCTAGTGGCATTTGATCCTCTTCGAATACAACTATTGATACAATCCATGACATTTCACTATAACAGAATAAAGAGTAAGAAGTTTTTTTTTCTAAGCAACGGTGGTACATTTTATTGCTAAAAAGTTAACCATAATCACATACAAGGATGTTCATAGGCAAATCTATAGGCAAGACTGTTCATTAGCTTAATAGAACTTCTGAGCGCATTGATTGTTTCTTTGAACCAGAGCAACAGAGAGCATAGAATTCAACATCTGGGAATAGGTGATAATTGGGGGAATGGAGAATAATTTGCTTCAGTGTTTGATGATAGGTCTCTGAAGCTTCTATAATTGCTTGATAAATTTATATAGAATGTACGCCCTAACAAATTGACTTTGGGTTTTCAGAGGAACAGCCTTGTGGTTCTTTTCATACTGAAAAACATTTTATCCATCTCATTATTAGGAAACAAAAGCATCCTCTTTATATACGGCCATTATCAAACTCAATGACCTATTAGATGAAACAAGTTGGCAATTAGAGATATTCCATGCTTGATAGAGAAAAGTTATCTGAATGTTATACTCAATTACAAAATTCACTTCTTTATAAGATGATCTTCTTTTAAGTAGTTCTAGTCATTTTTACTGGAGGTCCATCAGGGTGTGACCGACAGAAAAGGCTTTTATCGATGCCAACAAATTAAGTGAAATTGCACAGGCTTTTATGTAAATTCTGACACCATCTGAATACAGAACTGAGTTCAAATGTTTTAGTCTCAGGGACCAAGGCCAAATTTCCAGAGCTTCATCTTGCTAATCGACTGGATCGTGACACGAGTGGTGTTATGGTAATAACAAAGTTGCACAAAGTAGCTTCTAAGCTTGTGAAAGCATTCACGGATCACAAGGTTACCAAAACATACATTGCATTCTGTATCGGTCCAGCTCCAAAATGGGAGAAAATAACTATTAAATCAGGTCATGGCCGGTCAAAGTTTGGGGCCTGGCGTGTTTATGCTGCATCAGATGTGGGTCGGACGCTACCTGGTGGATCAATGGTCAGAGATATGGAAACATCATTTGAAGTACTATCAATAAATGGACAAGGGAGCTTCAGAGAGCTATCTGTGTTTGGGAAAGATGAACAAAATACTATCATAGTTGAAGAGGAAGCTGCAACGGACAGTGATGTGAAGAAGGATGAGATATTGATAAGAGCTTATCCTCGGAGTGGAAGAACACATCAAATCCGCTTGCATTGTCAGTATCTTGGAATTTCGATTAGAGGGGATGTGAAATATGACGGTGTCTATGAATGGAAAGGCAAATCCTATGACGGCCATGAACTTCATGCAGAGAGCTTGTCATTTGAGCATCCTGTTACTGGTCTTCCAATCATGCTCAAAGCACCTCTGCCCTTTTGGACCCGGCAAGAGTTGCACAAATAATATCAAAATGACTCATTGTTTTTAGTGTGGATTGCTATGGCTGGGGAAGATTCTCCAAATGTTCTCTTGAGATGAGAGGATATTAGACATTTTGCTTTCCACTGGAAATGTTATGCTTGGATATGGTGCTACAGACTTCTAGTGGCATCAAGTATAGCCAATGCGTAATGTTGGGCTAGCATTCATCCTTCATCCTTGGCTGTCACAACAAAGGTTTTCAGAAACATCATCGTTTAGACTTCTCTTGTCCTAAAGTGGCTATAGAAGAGGTTGCGACTTCAAATTTTGCGACTTCATGAAGTCACTTTTTTCAGTTGAAAAATTAGGTGGTAGGAAAACGGTTGGGTCAGTTAGTTATAGCAATGTATACTCGTATTCCATTTCCAGTGCTGTGGGGCACAAGCTCTCAGTTACCAGTACCTAGAAAATACTGAGTACACTATGTGAGCTGGATTGTTGAAGACGTATTGTCTTTAGTTGGACAAAGTTTTTCCCAGGCTATTATCTTGAAAGTGGAAGGTCGCTGATTCATCTGTAAGTAGTTGATTGCCACTATAACAGGGCGGTTGGTAACCTGAGGCTGACGAGCTTGTTTAAGGGTTGTTCCATGGTGAATCTTACTGTTGCAGCCCTATGCTGGCTCGTGAAGATGAGGACCTAATTTCAAGCTGAGGGCAAAAAAAGATGGCCAGAAAATGATTCTGGTAATATTTTTTCATGTCTATTTCAGTACAAAGCTGATGTTTATCTAATCAGTCTATTTCTTGGGTTGAATTACCCTGGTCTTTTCTCTCTCTTTCATGGGATTCACTAATTTGTGGGATAGTTTTGCATGACATTTCACTATGTAAATTATCTGCTTCAATACGGTGGGATACACTAATTTGTTCGTCCAGAAGTTGAACTCCAAGGACAAATCGGAAGAGACCATAGGGCCTCGGCTATCTCACTTGTATTGGATCGAGAAGAAGATATTAGGAGGGGAAACGAAAGAAAGACTGATCTGGTTTGTTGTGTTAACTCAAAATAAGGCGGACGTGCCTGAAAACAAAATGAGCTAAATGAAGTTTAGAAATCGATTCATTCAATATCTTTCTTTTGCATTTCCTTGACTTTTATTATCAGCGTGGCAATTCTTCGTTTTTTTTTCTTCTTCGTGTGGCACATCTTCATTGCTAAGAAAAGAAAAGTTGGCAAACAAAATTATGTTGATTGTTGACCTATATTTATTTTCAACGTGGTTGTGGGGTTGGTCGGAAGAGTTCTTGATTCATCTTTTTAAATTCACATCGATTTCATGTCAGCTTAAGTTTGAATACGCTTCATAGGAGAGAAAATGATGGCCTAAGGTTTAAATTTCATCCAACAAAAGGTTGGCAGCCAAAATGTGCAGCCCATCTTTATAATTTTACTCTAGTAAAATGGAATTTCGTGCTCCAAAAAATTATAAGAAACCTCCCTACTGCAATGAAAAGACGAAAACTTTCTTGTGCACGACGGGTTTGATTCACTTTTCTTTCGAAATGTCCACTTTTTGGCTTGGATTTAAATAGGGCAACAACATTAGTGGCCAACTAAAGAGATATAAGCGTAATGAACACTACTTCGCCACAATTTTAAAAGCAAATAAGGGCTTTTTGGAAAGGGAGAAGGTGATCGATGTACCAAATTGTATGTTAAAAAAAACACCACCAACAAAGAAAGAGAAAGAAATGATGAACCAATCTCTCTTTTTTTCTTTTTCTTTTTCAATCAATTTCTCATCCAAATATTTTTTTCCCTAAAATTCTTTTCAATACCCAATGAAGTTTTTCTTCTAATTATTAACCTTATTTTCCGTGATTAAAAAGATACAAAATTGTTTGTACATTGGTCAATAAAAAATATATTAAAAAAATGTAGTCGACCAAACATAGCCCTAACTCCGTATGGTTCAGAAGTTGAACTCCAAGAAAATGTTTTGGCTTGTAAATGGGAAAGAATGGCTTGGGGAGCTGAACTTGGTGACATACATTAGTGTATAATAAGAGAAAAAGACATTGAAACCGAGAAAGCGATGACTTTGATGTGGTTAGTTGAGCCATAGAACTTGCAAGAAAATGCGGTGGCTTTGAATATTCGTGGGTGATTTTTATAATCTGCATAAAAAAATAACAAATACACTTGGGGAAAACAATAATTAGAGTCAAAGATATCTACAAAAAGAGTGGCATATATCTTGCAAATTGCATTGCGTATAGTAAAGGTCCAACATTTATGTATGCGTAGGGCTTAGTTTCATGCAGCACATATACCAACAAATACACTTTTTTTATGTGCAAGTTTCAATATTCAACGGGCAAGGAGAATTTTGTGAATTATATAATCTTATTCCTCTGCATTTTGATTGACTATGTGGAAGCCTCAGAAGTTCTTTAAGTTTGTGGTGTCTTCTTTGTTAAGAAATGACGAGGTACCACATAAAAAGCATCTTTATTAAAGTTTGTGGGAGGGAGGAAGAGTTTCTTGGTTTAACTTTCCTATTGCATTTTGCTTCCTTTTTTTTTTTTTTTTGTGAGTAGGGAAGTTCTTGGACGTTTTTCGTAAATCGAGTTTGAACGGACTTGGTCTAATTTGGACGCACTATAAGACCATAATACCTCAGACAAATTTCATACACTTGAATCTACTGCACAACTCAAGTATCAATTAAGTTAAAGACTCGTTTGCATGTTGTAGGTTGATACTTAGTTTGTTCAAGAGTAAAAGTATATCCTTCCAACTATTGAATTATCGTTGTTGGGAGTTGCCATTTGTATTTATGTCAGTGTAGAGCTTAAATTATACGATAGAATTAAAATAATAACATTTTATTTTCGATAATAATGATCCCATGACAAATAAAGTTGCAACATTTGGGTGATGAACTCGAGCTATATATTGTTCAGGGTAGATGAGACTAGACCAAATGTTTGCCTAAATTAAAATTCACTGAAACTTTAAGTTATAAGGTTTATAATAATTGGTTGATGGTGTTAAACAAACTGGTATTGAGCTGTCGCTAACATAATTAAGGCCCAAGTAAAGTGAGATAGCTTGATACACACACACTCAAGGCCAATGACTTTTAAGAGCAAATTATTGTGTAAATTCACTTCTAATTGCCCTCGGACTCCTTTTATAGTTCTAGAGCCAATTTTCCTGGTAGACTAACAACTTGGAAATTTCAATTGAATAAATAAATATAAACGTGACACTTAGAAATTACATCGAAAAAGCAAAATAGGAAACGTGTTAGCGAGTGATATTGACCGACAGGACATATGATTTATTATTTTCTTTACACATAAGATTTAGATCTAACACAATAAACCGACGTATTAATAAACAAGCTGTACCAAATAATAATAATAATAATAAACAAGCTGTCGACTCACATCCAAGAAAGAAAAAAACTGCCGACTCATACATACGCGAGCATCTTTCAGTCTAATAACTCCTCGACAGCTTTGAATATCACTATTTCAGTACAACCATAGTCAGTACAGCTTCTAGTAAGTTTAATTATATTTCACACTTTCGTATTTTAGAAGTCTCAACATTATACGTTGAGGTTTTTTCATTTTGAGATATTTTATTATATGATTTGAATTTCTTTCGATTTATACTTGCCTTTTATTTATCCGTTATTTCGAACGGAAAAAAATCAATCACGTATTTTGCACATAACTTACTTATTTATTTTGTTTTGAAATATTAATTGCACATTGAACTCACATGGTTTGAGGGTCTAACATTATGCTTCTTATTCTTTTATTTTTTAGACAATTTCACCTAAATATTCTGTACGTGATTGATTTTTATATTCAAAATAATATATAACTTTATGGGAAATAGAAAATAGCAAGATGCAAAGTGTAAATAACAATTTTTTAAAATATTTGGTAACACAAAAATATCTTTTCTAAAAAATGTCAAACAATAAAATATTTTTTTAATATCAAATCATTTCTCCACGAGTTTTTACAAATATCAACAAAAATCAATCATAAACTAGATATTTTTTTACTAACTTTTTACAAACCTCATAACAGTCAATAAAATCTAACAATACTCCTACTGAAAAAATCATTAAAGAGAGTTTTTTTCTTCATTTTTGAAGGATCCAACATAGACTTTGTGTAATCCACACAAACCTAACATACATGAGCCAAAACCGTAACAAAATATCTCAACATGATGATGACACTATTCCTGGTTTTGAAGAAGGAACGACTTTGTCATGATAGACGACAAATTTTAATAAGATATTTTACTGAATGTACTCACTTTCAACAAAAATCAAAGCAGTAGGAACTATTCCAACTCCCTTTAACATGTGATCCTTTATTGAGAAGTAATTATTTAGTTTGTCTTATCTTACTGATTCTGACTTGTCCAACTATCTCCTTCTTTCTTTCTTTCTTTTTTTTTTTTCTTTTTTTAAGGCGTGCAAACTATCTCCTTCGCTGAGAAATAATTGTGCGAATTGGATAATGGATAAGATTGCTCTGACAGAAAACTCCTATCTGTTAATCAAAACAACCAGTTCACTAAATCCAAGGGGAGCATGAATCTTACATGAAGTCCAAACAACCATTCAAAGCCATATAGTTCCATAAATTCCAAAGACCATTCAAGGCCACTGGGATAACTTGAGGATAATGTACTTTCTGAGTTTGTAGGTTGGAGCTATTTAGAGGCTGTACTCCAAAATCCCAAGTACTGGTTTTTGCGATATCTGCTAAGACTACTCAAATATCATTTGAGGTTTGTTTTTTGCTTATGGCTTTGCTGAGCGAGGGCCTTACACAGGTTCTGATACCTGCGGCTGCCTTGATCGGGGTTGGGTTTGCTTTGCTTCAGTGGTTCTTGGTCTCCAAGGTCAGGGTCTCCGGTGACTCTAATGACTCTAGTGGGTATAAGGATAGGTTGATTGGTGGAGGAGATTTTGAGGAAGGTGTTGACAATCTTGAGGTTTCCATCAAATGTGCTGAAATCCAGAATGCCATATCTGAGGGTGAGCTCTGTCTCTCTAGTGCATGTTAAGGTGTCATGTTTTGGTTCATAGCTTGCTGTTATTTCTTCTTCTTTTTTGTCGAATCTCTGATTGTTTTTTGCTCGTTAACCTTTCTGCTCCACTTTGTAGGCCAAATATAGCCTTTTTATTTGATCTTTTAGAGTGTCATTATTTCATTCAGTTCGAGAATTTTCATGGTGGTACTTGTGAACCGCTATTTCTAAAGCATCTGTTTGGAATGTTGGGCTGTAATTTTCATAGTGGTACTCGAGATTCATTGCTGCAATTTTTTGTTTTATTGTTCCCTTTGGGATTAACTCATATTTAAGTTCTAGAATTCTGTACCTTTTTTCCCTATCCAGTATTATTTTTTTGTTATTTGCAATTTTGGTCTCAGCAATTTTGTCTTTTCAATCTCCGTTCACTTTTCTGGCGTTTGTGACTGTATCAGTCCCCCACTCACTCTCTCTCTCTCTCTCTCTCTCTCTCTCTCTCTCTCTCTCTCTCTCCTTCGTTTCTTCTTGTTCAGAATCCAGATGGTCGTAGATTTGTGGATAAGTAGATTTGCTTTTCTTTTTCTATTGACTGCACAAAAGCAATTCTTCCCGAGGATAATCTCTAGGATTTCTGGGTGTTTCACTCAAGTTAATAACAAGCAATCATGATCAAAACTTCAATCCTTTCGAGAGCGCCAGCACACTTTGCGAGTGAAGATTTGGAAACTGAATCTCTAATCAATTCAGCTATTTCTGTCTACCCGAATAGCAGATTTATTATACCGCTGTTGTGGCAGCTTTTTAAAAAAATTTCCTTCTCCTTTTGTTTTCGGATGAACCAAACAATCAATAAAAATATTGTTTGAACACAAGGTTATGGGACACAAGTTCAAAGATTATAACTGGAGTACCTAGGAACAAGAAACTCTGTCTGAGTTGTTGATATTGTGCTCCTCTTGAACAAAGACTTTTTGATGGCGTCTCCTCAAGCAAGGAGTCCCATATTCTTCTGTTTAGGGGTGCTTTTCTGGGCCAACTGAATAGTTGGCCTTTTCAGATATTAGTCGCCTCACTATCTCTGATGAAAACCATAGGCCATTCTTATCAAATGTCTGTAGACACCATAGATTTTATCCCTCAGATCTACTTACAGGTCCTATGGTTTTGATAATCCTGTTGTCACACTATCCTCTGATAACCTTTTGTGTCTTCTCTTGTAACTTGTAAGGCATACGCCATTTATGACTAGATTTTGGACAGGTTATACTTTCATTTGGTTGATATATCCCCAAGAAAAAAGATTTATCAAAAAATATATCCCCAAGAAAAAATATATTTTGGTTGATATACCTGAGATGGTCTCATTAACTTTAATAAATGGTAAACATTCTTTTCACGAGGAGCTCTCCTACAGTTGGTCTTCTTTTGGATGTCATTATTCAGAGAGAACAATAATGGGACGATTCCTTGTCTAATCCGAAGTTTCAAATCTTTTTGTGGTTCTCTCTCTCTTCACTTCTCCCTCTCTCTAGATGCACATGAGAGCAATGCATGCATCTCAATTTAAGTGGGAGGCAATTGTAAATGCAGCTAAAAACTGAAAGGCACTCGCATAAGATCTGTAATCTTAGGATATGGGATATGATGATTCAGTATTACTATTTTTTCTCTCCGTTTACATGTACTCGAGTTTGGACCTCTGTTAATACATTTGAGTAACATGCCAGTATAATTAATGCATTTACGATGCGTTTAGTGTTCCATTCCAAGTTATATCTAGAGTATGAAATTCATCTTCATTTTGTTTGATGCAGATAATGACTTAAAGTGTCTTTTAATTGATCTTTCTTTGATCTGTATGTTCCCAGGGGCAACCTCATTTCTGTTTACCGAGTACAGATATCTTGCTGTCTTCACAGGAGTATTTGGTGTTATTATTTTCCTCTTCCTGGGTTCAGTTAAGGGTTTCAGCACTGAAAGTGAACCTTGCACTTACAACACAGGGAATATTTGTAAACCAGCACTGGCTAATGCCTTCTTCACCACCATTGCATTCTTACTGGGGGCTGTTACTTCAGTTCTTTCGGGTTTTCTTGGGATGAAGATTGCTACCTACGCCAATGCTAGAACCACTCTAGAAGCAAGGAAAGGTGTTGGTAAGGCATTCATTACAGCTTTTCGCTCTGGTGCTGTGATGGGATTCCTTCTTGCTGCCAATGGCCTTTTAGTGCTGTGGGTCTCCATCAATTTATTCAAGCTGTATTATGGGGATGACTGGGAAGGACTTTATGAATCTATCACTGGTTATGGACTAGGAGGTTCTTCAATGGCACTTTTTGGAAGAGTTGGGGGAGGTATATATACAAAAGCAGCTGATGTTGGTGCTGACCTTGTTGGAAAAGTTGAGAAGAATATCCCTGAAGATGATCCACGTAACCCAGCTGTAATTATTCTATTCTTCACCTCTTTCTCTAATTGACCTATTCTGAGCAAAGCCTCCAGATCTCTTTACATCTCTTCATTTATTACTGTATGTGCACTATATGATTTTTTCATGCATGGTTTTGTTTGCAAATTTATTTCGAAACTCCTATAATTAACGGAACCCCAGGGCAGGGGAAGAGAAAACACATGCTATTTTCTGATCCATAACAAACATTTTCTTACTCTGTTGTCCTTAAGTTTCATTGGTATATAGTTTCCAGATTCCTTCCCTGTTCATCATACTCGTTAGAGTCCTTATTGGTTGGCTGAATTACTGTCATGTCACTTCTTTTAGGTTATTGCAGACAATGTCGGTGACAATGTAGGAGACATTGCTGGGATGGGTTCTGACCTCTTTGGGTCATATGCAGAATCATCCTGTGCAGCATTGTTTGTTGCATCTATATCATCCTTCGGTATCAATCATGACTACTCAGCCATGTCGTTCCCTCTGATTATAAGCTCAATGGGGATTGTGGTTTGCTTAATAACGACACTATTTGCAACTGATCTGTTTGAGATTAAGAATGTGAGTGAGATTGAACCATCGTTGAAGAAACAACTTATTATCTCAACAGTGTTGATGACTGCCGGTATTGCCATGGTTAGCTTCTTTGCCTTGCCGTCAGAGTTCACCCTCTATGATTTCGGGGATGAAAAGGTTGTAAAGAACTGGTATGGCTCCCCCACCTGCACTCTTCTGTCCTTAGGGATAATTGATTTTTACCTCAAAAGATTTTGTCTCATTCTGTAAATAATCTTCAGGCACCTTTTCTTCTGTGTTGCAATTGGCTTGTGGGCTGGACTTGTCATTGGATACACTACAGAATATTATACGAGCAATGCTTACAGGTGAGTTATCTTCTTCAAACTACAATTTAGTGCCAGGTTTATCTGGTCTTCTGTGCTGCTGGTTGCAATCTTAAAATTGATAGATTTCTGTGTAGTGGTCCAGTCTTCCAGCCTCTGCTGCAGACAGAGGCATTGGATACTTGCACTTCCCCATTGAGCTTTAAAAATTATATGAACATTTCCAATTTTAGTTCCCGAAATGATATACATTTTGAAGATGAAATATTCCCCAACTCTATAGCATGATTGAAATGTCATGCAGTCCTGAGCACAATGCTAGAGATTAACCCTTGTTGCTTGGAATAAAAAATGAAATGCCAAATTTGTCTTTGATCCTTCTATTGAGTCAAATGAAATGCCAAATCTGAGAAATATAATTAGCTATCCAATGAGTTGAAATGACCTTGTTTAACCTGAGGAATTTGCCCCTATGCGTTGTACAACACTGTTTCATAACATAAATGCTTTTCTTTATTTTGTACACATTGTACCATCAACTGAAGATTATGATGTTTATTACCATGGTCAATGTTGCAGTCCAGTGCGGGATGTGGCAGATTCTTGCAGGACAGGTGCTGCAACAAATGTGATTTTCGGTTTGGCTCTGGGATATAAATCGGTCATCATTCCCATATTTGCAATTGCCGCTGCCATTTATGTGAGCTTTAGCATGGCTGCAATGTATGGAATTTCTGTGGCTGCTTTAGGAATGCTCAGCACTATTGCCACTGGCCTAGCAATTGATGCATACGGTCCCATAAGTGACAATGCTGGTGGAATTGCAGAAATGGCTGGTATGAGCCATGAGATACGTGAAAGAACAGATGCTTTAGATGCTGCTGGAAATACTACTGCTGCTATTGGCAAGGTGATTTTCTTTATTTCAACTCGAGTATTTGATCAAGCGGTAGCAGCATTTCACAACTAGTACTTAACCAGAATATTGAAGATGCTAGTGTACAGAACAAATCATTGAACGATATATCAGTTCACTGTGACCATACACGGTGTAAATCATGGAATTAGTTGCAACCGAGTGAAGTAGGTTCAATCATATTACATCCTTATCTGAAAATACTTTTTGTCAACTTTTAAAGTGCCAATTAAAGAAAAACTAAAAAACTGGTGAGAAGAAATCACAGGTTGCTCTTGGGGAGTGTGGCTGCCTATAACTGTTTAGTGGCGAAGGCAAAGATGTAGACAAAAAATAATCCTGTTTTCTCCACAGCCATTTGCACACGACTTTAAATTGAACCTTTTTTATCTTCTTCAAATTTAACTTTTGAAAACAAAATATCGATGAAAAGCGACTAATAAAACCTGACTCAATTGTAAGATCTCAGTTACCATCAACGAAATTTTGACGTGTTATGCATTTATGTTTCAGGGTTTTGCTATTGGATCAGCTGCTCTTGTTTCCCTTGCATTGTTTGGTGCCTTTGTGAGCAGGGCAGGCATCAAGACTGTTGATGTATTGAGTCCAAAGGTCTTCATCGGGTTGATCGTGGGAGCCATGCTTCCATATTGGTTTTCAGCAATGACAATGAAGAGTGTGGGAAGTGCCGCTCTCAAAATGGTCGAAGAGGTTCGCCGGCAGTTCAATACTATTCCAGGCCTTATGGAAGGAACAGCAAAACCAGACTATGCAACCTGTGTCAAGATCTCTACCGATGCATCACTAAGAGAAATGATTCCACCTGGTGCTTTGGTCACACTCACACCACTTATTGCTGGGACGTTCTTTGGAGTGGAGACTCTTGCCGGGGTTCTCGCTGGCTCACTAGTGTCTGGAGTGCAGGTATTCTACTATATTCTGTCGTCCGTAGCGTCAATATTTTTTCTTAGTTCACCTGCCTTGTCATTTGCCTTAAAAACTACAAAAACAAAAAGATTTGTCTAGTAAGTTTGTATGTTTAGCCATAGGTTTGCAACTGCTCCTACTTAGATTCCTTGAACAAATTGTCAGTTTCTCTGTTGATTTCTCATCTTTGTCTTTGTCAAGTTCCAGAATTTGTTACTTCACATAGTCTTGATGTGTTTCGGACTTAAAGTGTGTTAGGATAGCAAATTCATCCCTAAGAGCGTCTTTTATATGTTGTTACTTTCCCCCTAATGACACCCCTTGGTATTTATCGTGTATTATGTTTTCTTTTGTTCTGCACAGGTTGCCATCTCAGCTTCCAACACAGGTGGCGCATGGGATAACGCAAAGAAATACATAGAGGCAAGTCCTTTCATCTTTGAGCTTTTGAATATATTAGATTTCGTTTTGCACCCATTTTTTTGCGAGGAGCTCTCTTTGCATCAAACTTCTAGCCATTTGATTCCCTTCTTTTGATGGGGTACTTGCAGGCTGGTGCTAATGAACATGCTAAAGCACTAGGTCCTAAGGGGTCAGACGCACACAAGGCAGCTGTCATAGGCGACACAATTGGAGATCCTCTCAAGGACACTTCTGGTCCTTCACTCAACATCCTCATAAAGCTCATGGCAGTTGAATCCTTGGTTTTTGCTCCATTCTTTGCCACTCACGGGGGCTTAATCTTCAAATGGATTTAAAAATTGGAGCTGCTATATGGTCAGTTTCAACTCCAATATATGTGCTTCATTTCAGTGGTGAAAGCACTCTGTAGCTGGAGTGTAATTAGTATCAGGATGTAAAGGAAACCCTATGCGGCTTTACTTCATTAACAAATTTAACTCTCCTAAAAAGATGTAATGCACGTATATTTTGTATTGCATTTTGTTTCACTCTCTAATCTCTTACCATAGAGTGTACCTCTATATCTGCTTCTGTAGTTTTAGTCTTCTACGACTTAATTAACCCGTTAGTCCTTGAGGTATGACCGAATCCCAATCTGGTCCTTAAGATTTATTCCGTCCCGAGCTAGTCCATGTGAACCTTTCGTATCCTGGAATGGCCATTTCATTAACTCAGTTGCCTCTATTAACGGAATAAATCTCAATTATTGGATTCGATAATGGAGTAATAAATCTTAATAAAAACATAAAGTACATCGATGGAGAAAGGATCAACATGTGTTGTGATCTCAGATGTTGTTGGGTTTGTGGAAGGTGTAACAATGAAGAGCCGGCCACTTTGCACTTCACATTCCTTCTGTTGCATGAATCTATAACTCTGCAGAATGACAAAATTAAAAATATTAAAACTTCGTATCTCTTGAGATCCTCCACTTTGAATGGGGGGTCTCCTTGTCTTTTTCTTTTGAACTGTTGATATTATCCATTGATGATATCGGTTTGACTTGTCCATGATTATCTCCACCGAAATGGAGAGAAAAGGTTTTCTATCTTAAGGAATGCCCTAAATCTAGCTTCAGTGTCGAGTCCTTATGATTACAGTCTACATATTTTCTCAATCCTCGTTGAATTAACAACTTGTTTTAGTCTTAACACTGCAACCAACCATAGCCCGGGACCCCAAATGTCAGGATAAAACCAATCCGATAAAGTATAAGGCCCCAAGGCAATTGCTCAATAGTTGAAAGGATGGATTTCTGCTCCCAGACAAACCTAGTTAGTGGTTGAGTATGAATTCGAATTTTACCACTGTCGAGCAAATTTTTAATTTAAAATGATGCTTAAATTGTATGATGGGTTTAGATATTCCGGATTTATGAGTCGGGTTTATCTGAACTTGATACACATAAATACTCAAAATACATAAATAAAGGGCAGAGAAAAGTGCACCAACCAAAAATGGCCAAACATGTAAAAAGGTTGGCACCCTTTTGCCTATGCCTCGATAAGGTTAGGAGTGGCTTCCAATCTAAGCATCCAAAAAAAAAAGTGCCGCCCCACCTTATTTCAGATAGGGCTCCCATGTTTATCTTTATCTATGGTCTTGGTGCCTAGCACGATCGCACTGCAATTTGCATTAATTATTCTTTTATCCTCATTACTCACTGCAGAGGAAAGCTAAACTACTCATCAACCACCCCCTAATAGATAGGATTATTTAATTAGCTGATTCGAAGCATCCTCTTGCAATATCTTTCTCTAAACTTCTAGAGAGCTCAGCTCCAAACAAAACTTCTCATCACATTTCCTGACCTTTACCACAAGCCATTAGCCAGATGATCCTAGGTTTCTCCGCTAAAGGACACTTGCATTTACTAATATTGAACTTGCACTCTTAAGGATTAAACCTCCATGAATCTAAATGGTTGCTTCCCTTTCTGACCCAAATGACAAGTGAACTCTTACACTCTAAAGCTTGACTCTTTAGGTTACCAAAGGCAACTTGCAACTTAATTGGTCATGACTTGTTTAGCTGTTTAAGCTATTTTTTTAAAAAGTTAATCCTCTAATTATACAAACTACTTCAATTTAAAACTCTTCAAGTGTAAATATTTTTTTAAGATATGCAATTCTGTAAATTTTGTAATCTTTTTTTTCTTTTCTTTTAGAGTAACGAGAAGGACAATCTGCAGAATTTGTGTGCACCGAACTCGAACGAATTAATCCAATATGATCGCTGGAAGATTTTAAACCATGGCAAACACCATATACTTGCAGCAGGTTCTCACCACACATACTAGTTATATTGTATTTTTGTTTTCTATAAAGATATGAGTGAAGTTTGAGTGACAAATTTTGTTCATATTAAAAAAGTTATCAAATAATCTCTCTATCTCTCCATCAAATCATTTTTTCACTATAATATTTATTCAAATATTATATCTCTTCACTTTTTCATGACTTTTATGCTTTAAAATTTTAACCACCTTTGAATTTTAACACTCAAATACCACCTTAAATATATCATATTTGAAAGTCATCTACCTTTTGTCTTTTCACCGACAGCTCGAGAGGCCGATTTGGAATATTGTTGTAGATAATTTAAAGTCATCTACATTTTGTTCATATTAAAAAAATTATCAAATAATCTCTCTATCTCTCCATCAAATCATTTTTTTCACTATAATATTTATTCAAATATTATATCTCTTCAATTTTTCATGACTTTTATGCTTTAAAATTTTAATCACCTTTCAATTTTAACACTCAAATACCACCTTAAACATCTCATATTTGAAAGTTATCTACCTTTTGTCTTTTCACCGACAACTCGAGAGGCCTATTTGGAATATTGTTGTAGATAATTTAAAGTCATCTACATTTTGTTCATATTAAAAAAATTATCAAATAATCTCTCTATCTCTCTATCAAATCATTTTTTACTATAATATTTATTCAAATACTATATCTTTTCACTTTTTCATGACTTTTATACTTTAAAATTTTAACCACCTTTTAATTTTAACACCCAAATACCACCTTAAATATCCCATATTTGAAAGTCATCTACCTTTTGTCTTTTCACCGACAGCTCGAGAGGCCGATTTGGAATATTGTTGTAGATAATTTAAACCCACTTTTTTCTATTTACTTTGGTGTTGTTTGAGTGTGGAAATTTTGGGGTTTTGAAAATATTGAGTATTGGAGTTTGTGAAAAAAGTAAAGATATTTTTATGAGAATTAGTGAAAAAATTAAAAGAGATAAGATTTAAATAAATATTATAATAATAAAAAAATATTATTTAATATTAAACTCAATTATTTGGAGGCCAATTATACGGTTCTCAAACATGTATCACTCTAAAAAAGGGGGTTTCACCGCACTTTTTGGGGTCCAATGACAAGCTGAATCCCAAAACCCAAAACAAAGGTCATAATGGTCATTTGCTAATATGCTGGCACATAAGCTTTGATACTAATGTGGGTCCATCTTTTGGGCCGCAAACCACAATCGATGTACCACGTGTCAATGCCTTTTATGGTATCTCTAGTAACCATACAAGGGAATGTACTTGTTATCCCTTGCACTGGAGGGCAGTTTCATAAACTTGAAAGAAAAACTCTCCCACGTGTCACATCGAAAAAACTCTCCCACGTGTCACATCCAATTATAACTTGCACAGCTGGAGGAAGGACCAATCAGAATTTTCCAGGTCATACCAATGACACTCTGAGCTTACCTGCCACTTCGCAATTTGTCCACGTCAGTAAACTCTGACGACCTAAGCATTTACATGGCAGTTACCAAATGTAACCCGTACCCCGTCAAAACCAACCAAGTAAACACCCTTAAATAGTCCCCGGAGCTCACACAGTCTCTCTCTGCAGCTCCATCTCTCTCTCGCTTTCACTCTCATTCTTACGTTACGTAGACATGGCCTTTAGGGCGCGTAACCCTAACATTCTCTCTCTGGTTCTTCTCTCTCTTATAGCGATCGCCTCCGCCAAAGTTTACTTCGAAGAACGCTTCGAGGGTATATCTCTCTCTTTCTCTGTTTGTGCATATGCATTTCTGTTTTGGGATCTGCTCTTTTGGCATTGTAGTTCGCTCGCATATCAGTGTATGAGGGTTTTCGTGGTTACTTGTGCTTAAATTGATGTGGATTTCTATGCGATTTGTCCAGGATCGGAGTTTTGTGTGAATTTGCTGTTCAATCTGTTGGTTAGCGAGTCGGAAATTGTGTGGATGTGATAGTGTGAATTAGATCTGTGATACCTTTGACTTTTTCGTGTTTGATTTTGATTTTTTGCGTCGTGTAATAGTCAAATGGTAGTTTCGTCTCGCGATCGTGCTCGTGATGCAAAATGTGGGAAATCGGATAATTTGATTTTAGATTTGCATGACAATGTATTTAACACTTAATTGTACTTCAGTTTGTAATTACATACATTTCTAAGCGTTTCGGTGCTCAAAACCTTTAAACATGTTCCATCAATAATAAGAAAAATTTAGATGACGTAGAGCAGGTGAAACTGGTTTGTCGCGGTTAAGTAAATTGTGATTTAGAGTGTGTTGACATTGGCTTTGGCTTTTGCTATCAGGACTGAAGCCAAGATATATTATCTAGTACATTAACGCATTCGACGGTGGAAGTCATGGAATAAAGAAAGGCTTTCTGTTGGAGTGTGGGTTTATGCTCTTTGAATTAATAAGAAACTATACCAAAAATTTTAGTGTCCTATCTAAGTAGGCCTCACGGTGCATCCCATGCTGATGATTTTGGACCCTTTCTTTTGAATTCATATGCATCTCGAATCATCCTAAAGTTATGTAGTGGAAAAGAACTGAATAGGGACTACCTTTTGAATCTAATACATTCCATTCTTTGACATATGAGAAATCAAGAACCTTCAGTTAAACTGGAGTATGGGTTGTTCTTCGCGAGTACGTATCCCACATGCTCAGGTTCTTGTGGGGTCCACTGGAAGCCAACCACATCCATCTGAGGGGCCTGGATATGTACCTATTACATGGATGCTTGACCCTTATGCAACTTTTTGCCTTAGTTTCCGAGTTTTCCATTTCTTGAAAACCATGGGCAATAGTCTATTTTAAACTTTTCCTACAGCCCCTGGATCACTAGTATGACTATTGTGCTGTACTCTTACAGCTTATTTCTTCTTCTTTTTCTTTTCTGTAGCCTTGAATATTAACTAGCCGATCCTGATTTCCTTGTGTTCTTTGTGCATGCATCATTGGGTGAATACTATAGATGGATGGGAAAGTCGGTGGGTGAAATCAGAATGGAAGAAAGATGAAAGCCTAGCCGGGGAATGGAATTACACAGCCGGAAAATGGCATGGAGACACTAATGACAAAGGTATCCTTTCAAACTAAACAATGTTTATATATGTACAAGCTGATTTTAGCATTTTTTTCATATTATACTGCTATCTCATATTTCTGAATGTGCTGAAGCTTTCGATGTTTACCTTTGATGCCTCAACAGGTATCCAGACAAGTGAAGACCACCGATTCTATGCTATTTCAGCTGAGTTTCCTGAATTCAGCAATAAGGATAAGACACTTGTCTTCCAATTTTCTGTCAAGCATGAGCAGAAGCTTGACTGTGGTGGTGGCTACATGAAATTACTCAGTGGTGAAATTGATCAGAAGAAATTCGGTGGAGATACCCCTTACAGGTCACTACCCTATACCCCCACAAGTTGACATTTTCAATTTCTGTATTGCTTTCAACTTTCTTCTTGGAAGTCTCTGATATGGAATAGGACAACGGTTGTTTTGCAGCATCATGTTTGGGCCAGATATCTGTGGCTACAGCACCAAGAAAGTCCATGCTATTCTGACCTACAATGAAACAAACCACTTGATCAAAAAGGATGTTCCGTGTGAGACTGACCAACTCACGCATGTTTATACTTTTATCCTCAAGCCAGATGCCACCTACAGCATTCTAATTGACAATGTGGAGAAGCAATCTGGCAGTCTCTACAGCGATTGGAGTCTCCTCCCTGCAAGGCAAATCAAGGATCCTGAGGCCAAGAAAGTAATTACTTGTTCATGCATAGTCTGATGAGTTTTATCATTATTTCTCTCATTTCGTTACGGGGTTGATCTTGGCCACCTATCTTTATGTTGACAGCCTGAAGATTGGGATGAAAAAGAGTACATTCCTGACCCCGAAGACAAGAAGCCAGAGGTACTGCTTCCCTCGTCAGTTAAACCTTTGTCCTGTACAATTTTTTTTTCTTTCTTGAGTACATGGAATATATTTGATATTTGTGCAGGGCTATGATGACATCCCAAAGGAAATTCCAGATTCCGATGCCACAAAGGTAGTCACTGATTTCCTGTTTCCTAATATATTAAGAAATCTCTTCTGGTGGTGTAGTTACGGACCCCATTTGTCTTGGCAAAAAATAATAGCTTGCGTACTGATTAAAATATGATCTGTCCTTTCAGCCCGATGATTGGGATGATGAGGAAGATGGTGAGTGGACAGCCCCAACAATTGCCAACCCTGAGTACAAGGGCCCATGGAAGGCAAAGGTTTGTAGAAGACTAATAGAAGTAATTACGTATATTGCAAGTTGATATCCCCTTTTCTCATGACTTTGCTCCCCCTCATGCAGAAAATTAAGAACCCCAACTACAAGGGGAAGTGGAAGGCACCAATGATTGACAACCCAGGTTCGTTGCCCCTATCGTATGCATTTGCATGATGTAATAACAAAACAATTATTTGTATGTTGTGAGATAACACCCCATTAGTTTGGATAGGGCATTGAGTTATTAGAGGTATTCAATAAGCATGGTTTTTTTATAAGTGTATTCAATAAGCATGGTTGAGTTGCTAATCATATAGAATAGCACTAAGTACTTTCAAAATGAAACAGACTTCAAGGACGACCCAGATCTCTATGTCTACCCCAGTTTGAAGTATGTTGGCATTGAACTGTGGCAGGTTAGTATGTTTTGACCTTTTTTTGTATGTTACTATCATGTTTCTATGCAGCCAGCTTAAATTCTGACAAGCAAGAACGTATTGTTTTTCAGGTGAAATCTGGTACCTTGTTTGACAATGTTTTGATTACTGATGAGCCAGAATATGCCAAGCAGCTGGCAGAAGAAACATGGGGCAAGCACAAGGATGTAAGTGGACTTCTTATCTTATCTTCGAGTCAAGTTCATCTCTAAATTCTTTGTAGTTAGAGTAGGTAGCTAAACACAATTGATTTTTCAGGTTGAGAAGACAGCATTTGATGAGGTAGAGAAGAAGAGAGAGGAAGAGGTATCTTTTTTACCCATATCTTCTGCTTGTCTTTTGAGAAAGGTTTTAAGAAGTGTCCATAATGGCAATTTGGAACGGTGAAGAGTATCTAAACCATACTGGTTTTATTAGGGGGGTTTTGGTACTTGTTTTTTCACTCCTTTCTAACTCCTAAATTGATTCTTTCCAGGAAGCAAAGGATGACCCAATTGATTCTGATGTAAGCTTGCTAGCTGATCTCCAAAAATTATGAGTTTGCATGCATATGTTCACTGTGGTCTTAATTCTGGTGACCTGCTGTGCAGGTTGAAGATGAAGATGATGATGCCGAAGACGATGCAGGAGAAGATTCCGATTCTGAAGCCAAACTGGAGGAAAGCACGGACAGTGCTGAAACCCATGAAGAGGAGAAACATGTGGGTTTCTCTTTCCTTTTTTATTTAACTGTATCAGTTTTATTCTTTTTGAGGGTTAACTGTTTATTGATCTTGTCCTTTCTCGTGCGGTTTTTGGTTTGCAGGATGAACTGTAGGGGAGAGAACTTGCGGTTCTTGAGATAAGCCTTGGCATAAAGTTCTCCAACATTCTTTGCCTTTTATATGGTAGTGGTGTAGGAGTTTTTCCTAGAAAACGATTGAGGCTTCTTGCAAAAACGCATGGCTGATTGCTTTAATGCTTCTTTTCAAACTATTTGAGCCATCCGAACAAAGAGGATATTGGTGCCTGTTTTATATCATCACAATGTTTTAAGTAGTTTGAACATTAACAGCTGTGCATTTGATGGGCAAAAATGTCCTGGATTTTGGTTTCTTGTTGACCTAGATTTTTAATCTTTAAAATTTAGTATTTTGCAGAGTTGCCATGAGTGGCACAAGTATTCTAATATAAGCTTTTTTGTCCTCTAATGTGGAAATCCATTGCACCTGGGACCTTTCGTTGTAGCTGGGATTTGATTAATTATCTTATAAATCCATTGGTTTGGCTAAAAGTCTTAGAATTTGAATCTAAGTTTATAAATTTATATTCATAATATTATTTTTACAATCGTATTAATACAACTCAGCATTATTATTTTTTACATATTTTAATACAACTCAATAATTTTTATACGAATGTCAATAAAGTTCAAACATCACCATCGTATTCTCTACAAAAAAAACAATCTCCTATCAATTCATTTATTGTATTTGCTTGACTCATTCTTTTTTTGTTTTATTTTTTTTCGAAGTTCTTTTAAATTATACATAGGGGCATATTATCAAGTTTTGTTTCTTTCAAGTTCTTAACCTCTTAACTTCTTGAAAAATACAATATTTTCATCGTTCAAGTTTTAGAGCTTCACCTCAGTCAATAAATGAAGATAAAAGGGAACAATATCTTCATTAGTCAGCATAGCATTGATTCTATGGCCAAAATAGAGAAGAGTCCAACTTCTTTTAACAAAAGAAAGGAGGAAAGAACATTATTAATATAATATAGAAATAGATCTTTTGATAACTCGTCTGTTGACATTAAAAAATTATATTAAGAGAAAAATATCAATATCAACTTCGAAATTTCAATTATTAAAAAAATATGTAAAATAATCGAAATATCTTTCAAATACAAAATTATTATAAATAATAATAATAATATTTTTTAAAATAAAATTAAAACTGTATTTGAGTAATTTATTTAATTTTAATTTATTTTTAAAATGTCTTTGAAGGATATTTCGGTTATATATGATGAAAGGAAGTATAATTTGCTTCACCGATATCTGGAAAATCACTCTCAATGAATGTGACATCACGCGACTTTATCACGTATCCCTTCGAGCTTTCAGAGTATCTTATAAAGATATGTTTGTTAGCTTTAGGGCCTAGTTTCCCGAACCTATGGAAGTGCTGTGAACAAATCTCGCAGAACCCCAAGGCCGCAAATGCTCCAAAATAGGTTTTGCGTCATTCCAAGATTCATATGAGTGTTTGGAACTGACTTCGAAGGCACTCGGTTGAGGATGTAGGTAGCAGTTAGAAGAGCATCCCCCCAGAAAGATATTGGGAGGTTGGCCTGCGCCATCATCGATCTAACCATCTCTAATAAAGTACGATTCCTTCTTTCTGCAACACTATTTTGTTGCGGAGTTCCAGGAATTGTTAATTGCCTGCGTATACCTTTTTCCTCACACAGTTGCTGAAACTGAGTGGATAGATATTCCCGACCCCGATTAGTGCGAAGAATTTTTAAATTCCTCTCTTTCTGATTCTCAACCTCTGCCAAAAAACGTTTGAAGCAATCCAATGTTTCATAGCGATGAGAGATCAGATAAACGTAACTGAAACGAGAATAATCATCTATCAAGGTGAGGAAATAAGATGCGTCATGGCGTGCTTTTACATTCATAGGTCCGCAAATGTCTGAATGTATTAATTCTAGAGGATGAAATGCCCTAGGTGCCTTACCAAAAGGTTTTCTACATGCTTTACCGACTAAACATGACTCACACATAGGTAGGCTTACATTAGCGAGAGGCCCCAATAGGCCTTCTCTAGCTAGTCTAGTCATTCTATCTTTTTCTGTGTCCTAGTCTAGCATGCCATTTCACAGAGTTAGAAATAACATCATCATTATCAGCAATGTAAGAAATAGAGGAACGTTCTAAATCCAACATAAAGAAACCATTATTTAAAAAACTTTGTCCATACAAAGCCTTATTCAAATAAAAATCCATCTGTGGCCCATCAAAATGAAAACTGAAACCAAGGTCTAACATAGAAATAACTGAAAATATATTACATTTGACACCAGGTGCATAGAGCACATCATGAAGAAGTAACGTACGTCCCAGACGCATCTTGAGTTGAAAAATTCCAACTCCTAATACTTTTTCTCTCGTTCCGTTACCCAAAATAACGTACTGGTTGCCTGCTGGTAGTTTTCTGTAATCTACAAATCCAACTCGATCTCTCGCTACATGTTTGGTTGCTCCTGTATCTACAATCCATTCAGGGATCGAGTGAGCAACGTATACATGTGAACAAACAAAAGTAAGGAGAGAGTTGGGTTCAGATGGTACCTTCTTCGACTCAGTGCACTCACGAGCAAAGTGACCCTTCTGACCACAGTTATAACATTTCATATTGGTCTTATCTTTCTTGCCAACGCGCTTGCCTCTACGGCGCTTTGCAGTCTTTTCATTCTTTGGCCCAAGACCCTTTGTTGTACCAGTTGATTTCTCAGCCGTTTTGCGCTTAGGCCTAAATGCCTTGCGTGGCCCACCTTGGGCAACAAGTGCGATTGGACGGTTCGCTCCCAGGCGCTCTGCCTCCAGCTCTAAATGGCGAGAAATATCAACAAATGTCTTGATATTCTCACTATGAGTCAACACAAGTTTCATTTGCCCCCATCCTCCCAGGCCGAGACATCCTCAAATCTGCTGCTAGGAGGAGCAGCGCCAGTCATACCAGGCGCGCTCCGGCCAGCACCACAGGTCGGTGGTAGGCGGCAACCCACCATGCCACTGGCCACCTTTTCCTTTTCTTCACAGTTCATAGATTTCTAACTTGTGCGGATTTCACGAAGAAAACCCGGTTCGAAGTTTATTTCAAACAGATCTCAAAAACAAATTTTCATAGAGCATGTATATCTGTTTAAAACAAAACACCACCGCGAAAACAAATTTCAAAGGGTATAGCATACAGATTAGATCTAATCCACAAACGTAAAGCTAGAGAAATTAAAAAATCTCACTTTCACGTGATTTTTTCAAGAAACAACTCCATGTACGGGAAAAAAACAAATTGTTCAGCTTTCAACATTATTAAAACTGAAAACTATTCATAGCATATTCTTGTACCGAACAAAGAACAAATTCCCGATCCGTTTCATTCATAATTTAAAAACATATTTTAAATCATGTATAACATATTTTTAACATGTTCACATATATTTCAATATTAAACAAATTAAATCGAAATAAAACAAACATGTTATTCAATCATCATAGATTAAATAAAAAACATGTTATATGGGGCGAAAACAAGCTAACCGGGCTCCGATACCAATTTTAGATCTTACTTAAACGGAGTGTATATCCGAAATACCTTGCGCGGAATCTCCGGTTTGCAGGAATATTGGTTGCTCGTCTTACAGCCCCACGATCAACAATCAACGAATTACGAACATTGCTCTCAAGTCGTTCAGGAGGCTACCAGAGTCTCCTTGTGAATTCCACCCTTCAGATCCAAAGCTAAAAGATAAAAGCATGATGCCTTGAGATAAAGTTCTTCTCTGTGAGTGTTTAGAAAATATGTCGATTGATTTTTCTCACCAAGTTTATTTTCTTAAATAAACACATAGGAATCTCACACAGAGAATCCTTAGGAGAGAAATCAGCTAAGTTTGAATTCAAAATAGAGATCTACATAAGATCTTCAGTTTAACTATAATTCAAACTCTAGCTTTTAAATTTAAACTCACATGTGGATGCTCTCATGTGTCATGGGATTTTCCAACAGTAACTATACAGAATCCCTCCCTCTGCTGTTCTTTTGTTGGTCCAAGTCTCTCTTTGTTCATTTCCCTTGTCATACTACATAAACTAATTCACCACGAACGCTTGTGAGACGAAATCACATTAAGTCCATTATTTTCCAGGAAAATACACCGAAAACACGATCAAATGACAATAATTCTAAAGGGAAGAGTAACAGCAATCAGAAGACACGAGTTCTCAATGGAAGAGTAACAGCATTCATCACTTAGGAATCCTAGATCGGTTGTAGGTTGGTTCACTCCAAACTTCACCAATGGTCAGAACCTAGGGTGAGCAAACTTGGTACTTCACATTGCCGGAAGGTGAGAGGAAGATCTCAGCTAACTCAAGCTTATCTGAAGTAAGACTTGTGCTGTCCATGGTTTTACTAAGCACCTTCAGACGTGCAAGCTGAACCGCCTCTTCTCTTGTGATATCATCCTTGTATTCTTGTTTCAGCATTGATTGTGCTGCCTGGTTATTTACACCAATTGCTGCAGCTTTGGAACCTCCATAGTTTCCACTGGGGTCACTCGTGTAAAGCTGAAAACCAAAAATTTTGTCCCATCCTGCAAAAAGAAATGAAACACCAGGTCGGAGACCTCCCAACTGTGTGTAGCCTTGCTTAGTATCACAAAGGGCTTGAACTAGCTGCTCGACAGGCATGGGCTCTTGGTAGGCATATGTATAGCGTTGTGCTTGGACCCTAGCAGTGTTGATTAGAATGTTGGCATCAGATTTATTCCAGTCACAGCACATGCAACATGATCATCAATCTTGTACATCTTCTCAGTGGAAGCGGATGTCTGCAGGAGTTTGGAAGTAACCTTCTTTTCTCCAACTAAGACAGCCCCATCTTTTGATAATATTCCAATTGCAGCACCTGCATTTCCGATGGCCTCCATTACATATTCAACCTGGAAGAGACAACCTTCAGGGGAGACGAGACATTGTATACGACAATGGAACTAAGAGGGATGACAAAGGGAAAATTATCAGTACTTTTTTTTAATGGAAAATTATCAGTACTTCAATGAGGAAATAGCAAAATATACAGTAACTACAGTACATCAGAGGAAAATTGGAGAAAACCAAAGAGCCAATGCACATACAGAGCGCAAAGGACTGCAACCTAAACACTTCTAAGTACATACAAGGAGGTTTGGGAATCAAAACAAGTTTTCACAAAGCAATGAAAGAGAATATATTGGAAGCATACATATTTGCAACTTTTTTTAGGAGACTTCAAATTTATAGCAAGAGTAACATTTGACCCCTTCATCACCCTGTATAGAAATGACATAAGATTTAGGCATTAAAGGGTAACCGATAGTTCACCCTCGTGAACTATAATCCTTTTGCTCTCACAGATTGAACCTGGCATCTCCCAATCACCTAAGGAGAGAGGTACTGCCTGAGTATGAGAACCAGTAGCAAAGCTTAATGATAGTTATAACGGGTACCCGGCAAAAGACAGAACCAACAGAAACAATGTAAAAATTGCCCATTGAAATAGTGGGGAAAAGCATATATCTCTTAGAGAACCAATGCCTTCACAATATGAGACTGCAATTATCACAACAATAATACATTCACTACTTAATTAGTAAAACATAAAACTATCATTAAGTTTGGTTCTCATTTGGATGCAAAATCCAACGCATAAGATGTACATCCCTATATTTAAGGAATGCAATCCAGTTATTAGAATATCATTTGAACGAATCAGAAGAAACTCGATGTTTATCTGCATTACAGAATAAGGCTGCAAATGCAACTACACTTGATCAATTTGAATCAAAACATGCTAACAAAGCAAACAAGATTGCTCTTCCTTGCACCTTACAAGCAAAGAGATGATGACCCCAGAACCCTCACTGCTGGATTCAAACAACATCATGCTTATAAGATGCTTATTAACTGAGCCCAAAGTAGGAAAACGAAATTTCTGCACGCCAGCTTGCTCATGAGTCGATGTTCCTCGATATCAATATTAACTATTGCAGCAAGATCCAAACAAGATATGCCCCCATCCAGAAGTAGCAGTCAACTTAACCTTTTAATTCCTTGTCCGTCAGCATGATTGTTTCTGAGCCTGAAATAAGTCTTTTTAGCCTCCACCAAACTGGATGCTTCTTTCAAAGAAAGTGGCCACAAAGGCGAAAGGGCAACAACTTTTCCAACGATGATCAGAGTTGGTGATACTAAGCGCGCAGACATAATTTGCTGGGCAAGATCCTTCAGTTCAGCAAAGACCTGTATAATTGCAAATGGTACTATAATCAGATGTAGGCATTGGCAGCACAAAATTGGAAAACTTCCAATTGCCATAGACCCCTTTTAAAGATTCCACTCGGTAATTCCATAAGACACAAGTTCTAGTATCATCAGTCTTTCTACATTCCAAGGTGAAGTTCTGAGAGTTAGGATTTTGCGGCTCAGCATCTTTCATTCTACTTTCTGAAAGCTCACACATAGAAACTTTACTGGGGGTGACATCTTCCACAGATATCCCATAAGGTTTTTCAGTAAGATAGGATCCCCAATTCAGTTAGTTGCCTCAAAATCTCTGCATATTTCAATGGACCATAACATATAAAAGATTCCCTTTTGATTAAAATAAATACATGTCAAAGTGCAGACAAAGAAAGAATATGCTTTGCATCTTTACAAGTTTATAAATTATTTTCTAGAAATAGCAACCATGGAATGGATTCCATTCTAAAGTCCTAAAAGAGTTGTACACAAGTCTGATTGAGGTTTCAAAATTACATTTCGTAGATTGAAAATTGAAGCTATAAAAGCCCATCTAACCAATGAACACCTCATGATTTGAGGTTAACGATTCACAATGTTTCCTCCCCCACCTCTATTCAAATTGTAGGATGAGCTGACTTTTTTTTTGTGAGCTACTTGTCTAAGGACGGGTGAACTTCCTTTGAAATGTACCTTAGATTTTATGTTTGGTGCTTATAATACTTTAACAAAATGAAACCACATACACAAAGCTTCAAGAAAGTCAATATCTTTGCCTACAAAAAAAAAACCCAAACTAAAACTACATCCAAGACCAAAATAAAAGCAACGCATAAGATCATGCTGAAGGTTTTTCAAACTTTTATCATGCCAAACAACCATTTTAAAAAAGAGATACTCTCAGATGTCATGACTAGTCTTTCAGGCATGCTGCTAAAATGTTTGTCAAATTTTTTTTAAAGGCAAAACAGAGAAGGGATAAAGAAAATTATGCTTACTGTGCGTTGTTGAGGTGTGGTCCCTCGCTCAACTGCAACAGCCGGTGTATCAGGGGGAAGACCATAATGGATTAATTTTTGGGAAAGAGCAGGGAAGGTTGACAAGCCCATGTAAACTACCAAGGTTGAATCTGGATCAGATGCGTTTTCTGCCACAAACAAGGGATCTGTTCCTCCCTTCCTCGAGTGCCCAGTTAAAAATCTTACACTATTTGCAACACATCTTTGAGTTAGCGGAATTCCCAGCTCTGCTGCTATTCCTGAAGCAGCAGTGATACCTGCAAATAAATTCGCAAAATAATCATCCTATTATTAGCAAGCGAAGTCCAATCTATGAAAGAGACAGTGCTTCATATGCTAATAAGATAATCATTTACCAACAAAAGAACAACACAAGATCAGCTCCAATAAATGGCAATAGAGAAAGGGTGCAAGTTCCATTTGATATTGGAAGGCAACCTCAACAAACTCAAAAAGCAAATTATGTCCATTCTTCCATTCACGTCAGAGAGGATCAATACATCATAATATCTTTCTCCAATTACTTGTTTTAAAATGATGACACTTTCTATTCTAGATATGGTTTTCTACATTCACATGGAAGCCCCTAAAAAATTAAAACTGCCCCTCCTCAAGAGCTCTGTTTGATTAAGAAATTCAGAAGACTACTCAACCATCGCATACCTGGAATTACTTTCACTTGAATCCCTTTTTGTTGCAGAAAATCCATCTCCTCCCCACCTCTGCCAAACACCTAAAACCCCAGAAAATGTCACGGAAAAGCTCTACTACAGAAAACATAAAAGTAAATTTCTGCTTACCGTACTGAAAACAAATTTCAGTTACATTTCCCAAATAAAATAACTTACCAGTGGATCTCCTCCTTTCAGTCTCACAACTGTAGCTCCAGCTTCAGCAAAACTCAGAAGCAACTCATGTATTTCCTCCTGTAACGAAAAAAGGCTAATGATTCAATTTCTCACATTACAATTAACAGTAACGAAAAGTCGCAAGACCCCATAACGCCAGATAATTGCACCCACAATGCCAATTCAACTTCTTCTTTAGTAGCCTAAGAAAAAAAACTTTTATTTACTAGTAATAAACAACCGGTTGCAAACCAATAGAACATATCCCCAAACTAACAAACATGCCCCAAAAAAGAAACGAACTTGAGGAGAAACAGAGAAGGGTTGACTCTTAGCAGAAACCCAGTGGAAAATCAAAGCAAACCCACAAACCCAAATAACAAAAGATGCTCCTATATAGGTAGACTTGTTACCTGGGTCCTACTGTGATAACCAGCAGTCTTGCCTACATAGAGGAGCCTAGCATCGGCGCCAACCAAATCCAACACGTCCTCGGACACCAGCCGATCATACAAGAGCAAATCAGCACTTTGAATGACTCTTACAGCCTTGAGCGTCAACAGCTCAGGGTCCCCTGGCCCTGTCCCCACCAAGAACACTTTCCCTGGCCCACAGTGCCCCCCACCACATCCTTCACTTTCTCTCTTCTCTCTAAGCACCCGAAGCATGTTCTTCAGCTCTGGCAATTGCAGTGCTATGTCATCTTGCCTTACAGAGTCAGAATCAGGTGGGACTGAGCAAGATGTGATTCGCTCCACTTGGTTCTTGTACAGCCACTGGTCCCTGCGGTACCTCTCAATAGAGTGCTTCTCGGTAAAAGGTGACGAAGAAGCAGAAGAATAATCATGATCATAATGTAAAGAACAAACAGGGTGAAAGTCTACAGATTTGGATTCTTTGAAATGGATTGAAGATGAAAAACAAGAGAAAGATTGAAGCCTATAGACAAAAGCCATCTCAATCTTTTTTGTGTTCAAAGTCTCACGGGGCACGCGTGAACATATTTGAAAAAGAGAGTTCGGCTTTGACGTCCTGGGCAGTCGAAGCCCAGGGGCGGGGGCGGCTGAGAAGACGGGGTTACCTAAAACAAAATAAGTATATAAGCAGATTGACAAAGTTTTTAGTTCATATTTCCAACCTATGCAATAAATCCATAAATTCTCGTCCACAATATTAATAAATGAAAGTAGAGAGCTATGCCTCTATGATTATTTCAGTTTTTACTTGTTCGGGATACAGAATGAGTGCTAAGTTTTTCAATGTATGATTTTATTTTTGAAGGCTCTACTTAAAAGAAAGTTTTAGTTAAGAATGTGTGAATTTGGTATCTCAATCAGATGTCCCAAAATTGTCTTTGCTAATTTCCTCTTAAGTAACTAAATAACTAAATAAAACAATTAAGTCAAAGGCGGTGCGAGTAGCTCCAAAGGATTAGCAGCACGAAAATTTGAACTTGAAACTTAAAGTTGCAAATCATCAAAGTCTAAGAGGCTGTTCGGTTATGGAGAATTTTGATAATTTTTTGTGTTTTGAGAATTTTTAGGTGATGTTAATTTTATTGGCATGCGTGCCGTAGTTATTTTTAAGTAATGTTAAAAAACATGTTCGGTTTGTGTATTCTCAGAATTCAAAAAATTCTGAGAATACATATAAACCGAACAAGCCCTAAGTCTTAATCAATAATCACTAGTCAACCGTTGGGTAGCCCAAGGCCCCAAAGTTTTCTCTTCGTCTGAAAACTATAAAGTTGCAAGGGTTTGATCGTTTGTGGTTACGAGCATATCCAGTCCAAACTCCCAAATATTTGGGCTTGTATTGACTATCTATTGAAGCTTGTCCGAGTTCTCTCTTTGTTTTCTCGCTAATGGTTTCTGTGGGCTTCAAATGATTACCTATTCGATCCCATGAATGTTCCAAGAGCCCGCCCATAGGAGTGAAATGGGTGACCCATATCCAGTAGGGCAGGCTATAAATGTAGCGAGAGTTGGCCCATTAAAATCACAGGAGCGAAGAGTGTGACTGCGTCTTTCTACTCCAAAAAAACAGTGTGTGAGAGCGATCGAACACTCAAATTTCTTGAGGATACAGTCTGCTGTCCTTTGTTCAAAAGCATTTGAGTCAGATTAGCGATTAGACACCGAAAGTGTTGTCTCATCAATAATCTATAGGTAAGATACTCTGCTACGATCTCTTCTGTAATTGCTGGACCATCCATCTCAAGGTTCGGTTGAGTGTTTTTTTTTTTTAATTTGTATCCTATTTTTATATTTACAGGTTAAATATCATAAAATATACTTATTCTAATACAATATTTTATTATTTTTTTTACAAATATCAATCATTTTTAACAACTTCTACTCAATACAACTTTCCCATTACCTAAATATTCACAATTTTACAATGCTACAAAATTCTTCCAGAACGAACATCGTTTAAGAAAGTTGCTTTTGGGCATGGCGTATGTCTCTGTTTCTTTGAATTTTAGGGCTTTTTTGGATTGTAGTTGTCTTAGATATTCCTACCCATCGACTGAAAACATCCCTCTAGAGCACCCCCTTTCTCCTCACCAACCGATTGTTTCCCTTTCTCCTCACCAACTGACTGTTCCGATCGGTCTGTAGATCCAGCGGTTTCCACCACGTGTAGGTGGGGTTCTCTTCTTGCTACGGTCGGGTGTTTTGGTTCATGTCCGGACTTGCTCCATGGGGTCGGACTCCCCGACCCCTAAGTTTGCTCTTTTCGGCATCCTTCTGGCCGGAGCTTGCATCTCACACTGTCACACACACGGTCACTTGGCCCGATTAGGAATGTTGGACCTAGAGCCCATTTTCTTTGCGTAGGCCTTGTGCTGTGTAGGCCCACGACTGCCAATTGAAAAAAGTTAAAAGACTTTCATTGTTGATAGATTTCTCCATGGTTGTGGCGGAACCATCAAGCTTGCAACCGTAAAACAGAAATATCTGGGACATAATTCTGGATCTTTCATGCTTTGTCATAATATATGATTATATGTTAATGAAGATACCCTTTCATAGAACATTTATCGTGCTTCAGACTTGAATTATGACTTTCTTTTTCTTCTCTCTTTTATTCTTTTATTGTAGAAGAGGATCAGATTTTAATATTTTTTACAGTTTGTTATTTCTTTTGATTTCCTGTCCCACCCCCTTCCTGTTGGTTTTGCATTTTATTTCTTGAGGTATTTAGTCCTGCAAAATTGGATTACCTTATGAATGGTTACTTGCTATGCTAATATTTTAGGAGTTGCAATCTGTTTTTGCAGATGTTGGTTAAATGACAACTAAACTTTGCCAATATCATGTACTGCATTCGAAATACTATTTTGTTTCTGTTTGTACTTCACATTAATATATTGCTTCCCATTATAAGTTAAGAATCCCCCATTTGGTTGCTAATGTATACAAGTCTCCCCTTGCTCTTGCAACCTAGAGAGTACTTGTGGAAGTTCGCCCCAGAAGGTAGGTGGAAAAATGTCATTTGAAAAAGTAACACGGGCAAGGGGAGAAAAAGGGAAAATAAGACATGTTCCTAACCTAATGAGGTCAATAACTATGGGCAACATAGTCCAAGCCAATAGAGGTAGAGTGACTAGATATTGACTATTCCTCCAAAGCCTTGGCAAATTTGTACTTCATATGAGAGTCCAATTTTTTTTCTCTCATATTTCTCCGATAGAACTACAGTTGAATGATAATCGGATGAGTCATGAGGTCTAAAATTTGTCCTTCAGACCAGATATATGATGGTTTGATCCCCCATTGCCCATAGTAAGTTCCACCTTAGCAAGTTCCAACTGGTTGCTGCTTACTGACTGTGAGCTGGGGATATCTTCTAGGTCTCATCGTGCATGCTTGTTTGTAATCTCATCTCATGCTACTGAGCTTGGTGATTAGGTATATTGCTAAATTTTGAAAATGAATGTCAAAAGGTTGTAAATGTTATTAGTAACTTCCCAAGAAAAATGGCATCAACCATAGATTATTGACAAGGGAGTTCAGTGCAGTCTCATATTGTGAAGACATTGGTTCTCTAAGAGATATATGCTTTTCCCCACTATTTCAATGGGCAATTTTTCCATTGTTTCTGTTGGTTCTGTCTTTTGCAGGTTACCCGTTATAACTATCATTAAGCTTTGCTATTGGTTCTCATACTCAAGTAGTACCTCTCTCATTTGGTGATGGGGAGATCTCAGGTTCAATCTGTGAGAGCAAAAGGATGATAGTGCACGAGGGTGAACTATCAGTTACCTTGAATGCCTAAATCTTATGTTATTTCTATACTGGGTGATGAAGGGGTCAAATGTTACTCTTGCTATAAATTTGAAGTCTCCCTCTGCCTCAACCTCAATAATGGGAGGCATAGGTGTGTCCTGAATCTGATTAGAGAAAGATCAAGCATCCTAAGTAGGGGTACCAATGCCACCCGTTTCAGGAGTACCACTAGAAGGGGTATCCAAATCATCAAAGTTAATGCTTTCCATCTATCAAGCATTTGAGAACAAACACAATTAAGATACAAAGTTTGTAACACACAAGTGAACCAATCAGCAACACAAATCAACACAAAACCAACTTAATAAATTATAAACTAAATCAGAAACCAATATCAGCAAAATCTCCAAATCAGATACCATTAGTCAGCAACCAATCAGTAACACAACACAATTAAGATAAACAAATCAGCAACACAGAACCAAATCAACAACTTCCAATCTCCAACACAACCCAATAAACCGAATCAGCAACTTCCAATCTCCAACACAACATAACCCAATAAACCAAATCAACAAGTTCTGACCTCGAATCTCCAAGATTTCAATAGAAAACCTAAGTTAATTATTCATATGAATACCCTGACCTCCAATCTCCATATAAATTCATTAAAATATACTAATAATTCACAAAATATCGGAATATACACTGACCTGAGAACGATTATACCCAGTGGCAGCAAGACAACAACAACACACAAAATCTACCTTAAGTGACAAACAATCGTAAATTCGTAAATGTAGATAAATTAAATGAATGCAAGAGTATGAGAGATACCTGTAACCTGTGGCTGTCTCCTGTCACAGAGTCAACAGATCGGCACAAATTCTTCGGCAATGGAGGCACAACTTGCTGAGGGCCATGAAGACTGAGGAGGCGAGAAGATTGTCTATGGCTGAGATGGGAGTAGGCGAGAATACCGGCGGCAGACGCAGCTGACGGTGGTAGGGGCAATGGAGAAGGAGATTCGATAAGGGCCGTGAGGTAGGCGACAAAGGGGGCTAAGAAGGATGAAAGAAGTAGGGGCAAAGAGACCGGCGATAGGTGGCGATAGTAGGCGGCGAGGAGACTGGCAGCGGCTGAGTGAAGCAGAGGATTTAGGGTTAGGTTTTTTCGAAAGAAAAGGGAGACTGGGAGTTGGGGTGGGGGTGGGGGCTCCGGGGAGAAGGGGTTGTTACCCCCACCCCCACCCACCAAAACAAGGACAAGGATTCTCTCCTAATAGGGAATTAACTAATGTGTCCTAACAGGCCATAATCCATCCAATGGTCTGTATTAATAACAACACATTAATGAATCAATTAACAAAGTTTTTTTTATTTTGTATTTTTTTAACATTTAATACAGGTCATTGGATGAATTCATTAATGTGTTGTCATCCATCAAACGGCCTGTTAGGACACATTAGGTAATTCCCTCTTAGGAGGGAATCCTTCTCCCCAAAATGGAGCTTTTTTTTTAACTGAGAGAATCGGGTCGGGTAAATCGGATTTCTTCCCGGATATCTGGATCCGACCGATTGATTGGTTATTTATCTTATGTGCTATATTCGGTTTTTATCTTTAGTGTAGTCCAGTTGTTTTCCACATAATTGTTGCTGTAACACACTTAGGATTCTGGATTTTTGCATGAACCGAAGTCCCTGAGCTTGATGGTCTGAGTTTTATGGAGGATGTTGCTGGTTCCCTGAGTAACTTTCTGCTGCCATCTTCAAAAGAGATCAAATGCGTGGAGAGCATTGTAATATCTGTTCTCCGCATCTTTCCCTTGTTGCACTGCGTAAAGTGGAAGTACGAAAATGTTTTATGTCAATTCAAGCAACGGGAATACTCTTTGACCCAATGGCGAGTAAGACCAGCTCAAAAGCAACGACCCTTGTTGGGCTCCTGCAGAAAATAAGCCCTAAGTTCAAGAAAGGTGAGAGGACATGCTTAAGCCTTCCACTCTTTTGAAGCCCTAAGTTCAAGAAAGGTGAGAGGACATGCTTAAGCCTTCCACTCTTTTGAAGTTTGAAGTGGGCTAATTTTTCATGTCATTGAATTACTTTGTCCTTTTTTTTCTTATTCTGAAGCGTTTCGTGAAATTTTGGTGCGGAGGGCTTCTGCACACCCTTTTGAAAATGTTCAATCTTTGTTGCCACCAAATTCGTGGTTGGGATTATATCCAGTTCCTGGTGAGTTCAGTTTCAGAGAAGTTTATGTGAATTTTCTACTTTTCAATCTATGTTCTGATGAATGCAGTTTACGCTTCGCGATATGCGAAATGCGTGCTGCTTTGCTTTGAAATTTACTTTGACAGCTCTCTTTTAAATTAAAATGTAGTAGAGCAAATTTTCCATTTAGCTTCATCATGGGCCATCTGGAAGACTTGGGTCTGGCTTACTGTTAACCTACTGGAGGCATTTCTGCTTCCTGTTGATGCCTTGAAAGAAGAAAAAGAAAAGACATATTTCGAGAGCACAAATATGATCCCTGTTTATTGTATTGCATTGATACAATGGCACCTACTAATACTACCCAAAGAAAATCTTGAGGATACAGGTTTCCACTGTGTAAGTCATCTCATATGTGCAGCTTCATATGTCATTTGAGCCAATTGATTTGAAACTTACTGAAGTTTTGGTAACTCGTAGTGTAAAACATGCCAGTAAAAACCAGAGGATATTGTCACTGTGACTTCATCCATGGTGACTCTATTTTAATTTTTAATGGTGCTTTACTCTCTGGTAATCTGATGGTGTATTTTCTTCACTTCTGAATAAATTTTGTACCTGTTACCTTCTCCAGATCACAGACGTGATGCAGCCAGAGCAGAGGATGCACTTACTATTACGACAGAAAGAATCTGATGCTGAGCTGTATTCATCTAGTCAGCGTTATTCTTCTGGAACGAATTGTGCTGTTACGTAGATTTGATTTCTTTTGTACAAAGTTTGTTAGAGGCTTTTCTGGTATTTTCTCCGTTTGTTAGTTTGTTGGGATTCTTTCTTTTCGATATATATATTGTACTCTGTTCTCACCGAGCTTTAAGGCAATTGAATATACAATACAACTTTACACATTTTCTCTTCTTCTTCGCCGAGTTCTTTGTTTTACCAGACTTTACATGGTATCAGAGCCTTTCCATGGCGAATGAAAAAGATGAAGTTGCCAAACTCTTGAAATCCACCAATCCACTCACAAACATGACCGATCATATTGCATACTGCAAACCATATTGTTGTCACAAACCCGGTGGCAATTTTAAGACAGAGAAACCATATTGCAGTCATTGTAAAATGACTGGACATGTTTTTGAAAAATGCTTCAAGGCAGGCAATGCCGCCCCACCTACTTGCAACCATTGTAGCATGAAGGGTCATACTATGGACCGGTGTTATAGGTTACACGGATACCCACCAAGCCATAAGTTTTTTGGCAAAAGTAAAGCTGCCGTGAATCAAGTATCCAGCCAGCCCATGACCAACTCTGAGGAGGACAATGACAGCTCCATGTCTTTAACCAAAGGGCAATACAAAGAGATCATGGCCTTACTCAAAGCTAAGGATCCGTCGACTACTTCTCATTTTGCCAATATTGTTCAGACTGCCTCCAAACAAATTCCAGTCGTGTCCGGTATTTCCATATGTTTGTCTGCCAGAAATTACACTTCACACACAGCCACGACTATTCCTTGGATAATTGATTCTGGAGCTACAGACCATATGGTCTGTAATGCTTCCTTCTTGTCTCACGTTACTTCTACAGCAAATTACTCTTTTTGTCTACCAAATGGTGAGCTTGGTTCAGTCACCCATATTGGAACTGTTAAACTAAATAATTTTTCTTTGCAGAATGTTTTATGTGTACCATCGTTCAATTTTAATCTTCTATCTGCAAGAAAACTCTCTGAGCAAATTCATTGTTGTCTCATTTTTCTACCCACTTTGTGTTTTATACAGGACCTTGCATCCTAGAAGACGATTGGGAAGGGTAAGGTTATTCAAGGGCTGTACTATCTGCAAACTAAGGATGTCTCACCTGAAGACTTTGCTGACCTGCTGCCCAAATATCGCACTAGATCCAATTTTTCATCTCAAGCCACTTATGCCACAGATTTTTCTCCGTTTGATTTATGGCACTTCCGCCTAGGACACCCTTCTCCTTCTCGGTCAAAACTTATCCATGATCCTACCGTCACTTCTCCTTCATTACAGCATTTTCTTTGTCCTATTTGCCCATTAGCTAAGCAACGAAAACTTCCATTTCCTGCTAGTACACGTATTTCCTCTTCTCTTTTTGAGCTTATACATGTTGATATATGGGGACCTTGTTCTGTCACAGCCTATGATGGCAGTAAATATTTTCTGACTGTTGTTGAGGATTTGTCACGGTGTACTTGGACATATATGTTAAAAAGAAAGTCTAATGCTCAGTCTTGTCTCAAAGCCTTTGTTGCTTTAGTTGAAACACAATTTGCTGTCAAAATTAAGACCATTAGGAGTGATAACGGCCTTGAATTTCATCTTCCTGAATTTTATGCAGAAAAGGGAATAATTCACCAACGTACTTGTGTAGAAACACCTGAGCAAAATGGTGTAGTTGAACGTAAACATCAGCACCTCTTAAAGGTAGCTAGGTCCCTTAGGTTTCAATCTGGCCTATCCTTAAAATATTGGAATGATTGCATTATGACAGCTACTTACCTTATAAACCGTCTCCCCACTCCCTTACTCTCAAATCTTTCACCTTTTGAGATTTTATTTAAAACTCCACCCTCTTATGATCATTTAAGAGTATTTGGGTGTTTGGCTTTTGCATCCACTTTATCTCAAGGGAGAAAGAAATTTGATGCACGGAGTAGAGCTTGTATTTTCATTGGGTATCCTTTCGGAATTAAGGGGTATAAGCTCTTAGACTTAACCACTCGAACCATTTTTATTTCCCGAAATATTGTTTTCCATGAAACAGTATTTCCTCTCCATTCAAATTACCCCTCACGTGAACCATCTTCTCATCCTTTTGTCTACACTAGCCCACTACCTGACATCCTCTCTTACACACCATCACATGTCCTACCGCAAACTTCATCACCTACTCCAACTATTGATTCACCTTGTCCTTTACCATCAGACCCGGATCCTCCCATTACCCATATCTCCTCTAGTTCCTCTCCATTGCCCATTGGACCAACTACTTCCACTAGTTCTTCTCCCACTGGACCATCTAATTCCACTAGTAAGCCCACATCTCCTCCACCTCTTCGCAGATCCACTCGTACACGGTCAGCTCCTCAGTTTTTGCAAGACTTCCACTGTCAACAGGCCTCGGTTAACCCCCTTTCCCATTCGGTTTCCAAGACTTGCACAGGTACTCTTTTTCCTCTTTCTCACGTTATCTCTTATGATAAATTGTCTCCTTCATTTAAAGCTTTCACCACTTCTATCTCTTCCCATATAGAACCTGCATTTTATCATGAAGCAGTACGTGATCCTCACTGGCGTAATGCCATGACCTCTGAGTTAGATGCCCTGGAGTCAAATCATACTTGGACTTTAACTGATCTTCCTCCTGGAAAAGTGCCAATTGGTTGCAAATGGGTCTACAAAATTAAATATAATTCTGATGGGAGCATTGAGCGTTACAAGGCCAGATTAGTGGCTAAGGGTTATACTCAACGTGAAGGAATTGATTATCACGAGACATTTTCTCCTGTTGCCAAGCTTGTCACCGTTCGCTTATTACTTGCTATTGCTGCTGTAAAAGGATGGTTTCTCCATCAATTTGATGTGCACAATGCCTTCCTCCATGGAACATTAGAGGAAGAAGTTTATATGCAACGTCCTTTGGGTTATTCCGCTGGTTTACCTCACCAAGTCTGTCGACTACATAAAAGCATCTATGGTCTGAAACAAGCATCTCGTCAGTGGTACTCCAAATTCTCCACTGCTCTTCTTGATTATGGTTTTGTCCAATCCAAGGCAGATTATAGCTTATTTACTCTTGGCACTGCTGAGAATTTTACAGCTCTTCTCGTTTATGTTGATGATATAATTATTGCCAGCTCTCATCTCTCTTCTATTGAAGCACTACAACAATTCTTAGCTGACCGGTTCAAGCTTAAATCTCTTGGCCCTTTGAAATATTTTTTGGGCATTGAAGTGGGCCGGTCTTCACGTGGGATTCAGCTCAGCCAACGTAAGTACACGTTGGATATCCTTGCTGAAGCCGGTTCTCTTGGCACACGTCCACTCAAGCTACCAATGGATCAAAACCTCTCTCTTCACCAACATGCTGGGTCTCCTCTTTCCGATGGTGCTCCTTATCGCCGTTTGGTGGGCCGATTGTTGTACCTCACAATTACTAGGCCTGACATAAGCTTTGTCGTGCACAAGCTCAGCCAATTCATGTCTTCTCCTACTGATCTACATCTCAGAGCTGCTCATCATGTCCTACGTTACTTAAAGCAAGCACCTGGTCAGGGACTATTTTTCCCTTCATCTTCTTCCTTGCACCTTCGGGCTTTCTGTGACAGCGATTGGGCTGCTTGCCCAGACTCCCGGCGTTCGGTAACCGGTTATTGTGTCTTCCTTGGCAGTTCCTTGATTTCTTGGCGCTCCAAGAAACAAAATGTTGTATCCCGGTCTTCCTCTGAGGCGGAGTACCGTGCTATGGCAAGCACCAGTTCCGAATTACTTTGGATTCGTTCTCTTCTGCATGTTTTTCAGGTACCTCATCCACAGCCTACTGATCTCTACTGTGATAACCAAGCAGCTCTTCATATCGCTGCAAATCCGGTTTTCCATGAACGGACAAAGCACATTGAGATCGACTGTCACTTGATTCGGCATCAAATTCAAGCTGGGCTACTTCATCCATGCCATGTTCGGACCACCAGCCAACTTGCAGATCTATTCACAAAAGCTTTGCCTTCTTCCCTCTTCAGTTCTCATTTATCCAAGCTGGGAATAGAAAATATCTATTCACCAGCTTGCGGGGGCGTATTACGACAGAAAGAATCTGATGCTGAGCTGTATTCATCTAGTCAGACTTCGTCTAGTCAGCGTTATTCTTCTGGAACGAATTGTGCTGTTACGTAGATTTGATTTCTTTTGTACAAAGTTTGTTAGAGGCTTTTCTGGTATTTTCTCCGTTTGTTAGTTTGTTGGGATTCTTTCTTTTCGATATATATATTGTACTCTGTTCTCACCGAGCTTTAAGGCAATTGAATATACAATACAACTTTACACATTTTCTCTTCTTCTTCGCCGAGTTCTTTGTTTTACCAGACTTTACACTTACTCTTTTCTTACGATAGTGAGCTCATTGGGATGCAGAGGGATTGGAATGAATTCGATAAATAAATGCAGCTAGAGCAGAGCATTCACTTACTCTTTTCTTACGGTAGTGAGCTCATTGGGATGCAGAGGGATTGGAATGAATTCGATAAATAAATGCAGCTAGAGCAGAGCATTCACTTACTCTTTTCTTACGGTAGTGAGCTCATTGGGATGCAGAGGGATTGGAATGAATTCGATAAATAAATGCAGCTAGAGCAGAGCATTCACTTACTCTTTTCTTACGGTAGTGAGCTCATTGGGATGCAGAGGGATTGGAATGAATTCGATGAATAAACATAATTCATTTCAGTTGATAGTATTGTAATTTAAGATTTAATTTATGAAATTTGATAGTTCATGGGCCAAATTACAAGATGAATAACTTGAAAAAGTCAATGTGATTCTCGGAATACTATAATATTACTGATTCGTCTCAGAATATACCATCCTTGCTTGTTCTTCTCTCAAGCTTTTCACAAAGAGGAAAATAAAAGGTAAAATAATGGATTAATTGTTTCCGCAGCAGATTTGGGCTTCTTCACAATCAAAACGGGGCACTTGACCTTCTGTGCGCGGTGATTGCTCACACTCCCATGCAAAGCCCTGCCAGGCCCCGGCGCCACAAATAATGTGTCAGCAAATAAAACTGGGAGAATAATATATACTGATTTAAATTGGACGCCACCTCTTGATGGGGCCGTAGCCATGGGTGTCTTGGAAATATTTTCTCAAAATTAGTTATTATAATAATTATGAGATAATTATCACTTTTATCGTCACATGTATTTATTATTTATGTGATATAATGTTATAACATGAGGTATTACACAGTTATATAATTAAGTGAAATTATAGAAAAGTTATGCCGATGATTAATGAATCAAAAGGCGGGGAGTATGACTTTTCGGTTCCTTGTTCACTTGGCAGTTATTCTAGACCGAGGTACCTACTTATGTACAAATAGGTCTACACTTGTTGTGCCTCTTAAATATGATGATAGATTCTGTCATTGAGATAGTGACCTTAAACAGACGAGTGAGTGCACTGAACGAGATCAAATATGGATACCTTTTGAAAGTGATCACTGATGTTGAGAATGTATGCAGTACAATTAATATATATTATATATTTATTTGTGAAATTATTTTAGAAATAATTTGAAAGTCCAACGAGTTCCAGATTGTTAATTAAGAATGATATAAGTTAGAGACTTAATCATGATATTATTTTGGTCTTATTATCTCATGTGGAATATAGTATGGTGGAAGGATAAATAAACAAATAATTGTTAGCAAAAGGGATTTCACGAAAAATAGTCTCACTATCTCAGGGGTCAATTGTGATATGTTAATGGACATGATCACAATTTGTAGAAACCCATAAATTCGGAGTACAAAATATAAGGGAGTTAAATGAAAAGGAGTTTTTCATGATCATCATACGACCGAGATTAGAGATCCCTAAAGATCTCACGCATAAGCATATGAGAAGCTCCGAGTAAACCATTATAAATAGCTCAGAACTTCATTTGAGAAGACAATAATTCATTTTTTTCACGAGAATCGTTCTCTCTAAAACTCTCTCTCTTCAGAGTTCTCTTTCTCAATAACTGTGTGCGTGAATCTGAAAGAGGCAGAACTTTTGGATTGCTTGTGTGTCAACACGTCAACGCCCAACTTATGTGTCATCTAGCAAATCACATCCCTCGAATCACCATGCTCTATTCTCGTCTCCAACTTAATCTAACCCAATACAATTAATTAATTAATCCAAACTCTCCAAAAATTATTAAAGTTTCATTTTTAGAAAAGATTTCGAGTTGAGAATTGTACTAACGTTCTGAAGGTCCTTCTCCACCCTTATCATGGCCTTATGCATCACGCGATAAGCCACGTAATTTCTATACTTATCCATGCCGCTGGGAAATTAAACGAAAACAAATACCCTGGACTCACAGACAAAAAATATAGAAAAAAAAAGAAAAAGCTTTCAGTTTCCTGTTTTCTCGAAGTACCCATTTGTTCTATGCAAAATATCTTATGGTTGCTCACCATGACGGAACCAGGATTTTAGTTAAAGGGGCAAATTTTTGAGGTCATAGAGTTAGGATTTTAGTTAAGCGGGCGAAAATATGACATCTCAAAAAATTTTCCTACGTAATGCAAAATTGTCTTAGAGTTATATATAAAAAATTAAGTACTAAAAATATTAAAAATATTAAAATACGCGTACCATGATCCATCAACATCTATGTGTCCCTATGAAGGATTCATCAATATCATGATGCTTTTGGATTTACATTGAGAATTATTGGTTCTATTTTTTGGTTAAAAGTCTTGACTACGTAACAAACAAAAATTTCTCTTAACTCTTTAAGCAATTCTAAAATTCTCTTGGTTTATTTTCTTTTTTTCAAATAACGAAGAAAACATATAGCAATCACATATACTTCGCCCAGATCAGACCTTAGAGTTGGTCGGGAGATAGCGCACCTAAAACTTCCAAGCATATACAAGGGCATCTCCACAGGACATTAAGTTGTGAGGGGAGTTGTAACAATTGCCTAATTGTTTTGAAAATTTCTGAGAAATGAAAGTGTTTGGAAGATGAGAAAAATTGTAAGAGTGTTATTTCAAGGTAACTCCCTCCAAATGATAACTGCTTTTCATTTATTTTATGCTTGTCATAGTCTGTTCTACAATTTCGAATATATTCTCTGGAATCATCTAACAAACTAACTGCTTGCTCGGTCGAGTCTTACTATTGGGCATACTAACAAATAAAAGTAATACGCTAATGGGCTCGAAATACTGAGCCTAAAAACAACAACAAATAACAATTCATTGACTAAGTCCACTCCAAGGCACGTGCACCTTAATCTTCACTCCAACACCTCACGTATTTAACTTCTTTGAAAAGCTTCTAACTTTACAAATCTCCACGTTTCACGTTTTCGTCTTCCTCCGCAATTATTTTATTCTGCAAGCCTGCTTCTTTCACCTATTATGACGGGAGTTGTGTGGGGGATAATTAAGTCGTGAAGGAGCCTGAGCTTAAGGGGGCGGGTGATGGCAAATACATTTTAAAAAAAAATCTTTAACTTTTTCAAGAACTGAAGGGGCAGCCACCGAAGGCAGCCGCTATGTCGTTCCACCACTGGGTGCTCACCCGACCTACCTATGTCGTCGAGAGCCGTGTAAACAGTGTGGGGGGGTTTGACGTAGAGAAGAGGACAAGAGTATCCTTCTCCTTGGAGCTCTTGGAGATCACATTCTTGAGACACCATGAGAGACCATTCATGTTCTCCTCGCTATTGTCCATGGCCACCCAAATCCACCGCATCATTGATGTCGTCTTCGTCATTCTGTCAGTGGCGGACATGTTGGATGGTCTTGGGCCTTCTCAACCTAAAAGCTAGCTCAAGAGGTGAGACTATCTCTTCCACAACCGATGTGAGACTAACTCCAATAATCTCTCATTCACACATCGGGTCCTAGATCGGAGGCAACAACTTGTTTCTCCCATAGATTGTTGGGTCAAACCTTGATGGTAAATTTGGCTCTGATACCAGTATTGAGTGGTTTTAAGCCTTCTCAACCTTAAAAGCTAGCTCAAGAAGTGAGACTTTCCACCACACTTATAAACTGAGCATCAATCCATTCACAACCGATGTGAGACTAACCCGAATAGCACATGGAACCACAAGTCAGAAGAGCAAACTGATAACTTTATGTTAGCTTTTGTTCACAATTGATTTTTTGATAATTTCAATAAATGAATTATGTTTACAAATTGGACATATTCAAAGAAAAATACATTTTTATCAAAGAGTCATAGACAAGAAGATGCAAGGAGCTCAAAAGTGAAAATTCAAGACTAACATCGCTTACATCAATATTTTTATTGAAATTATCAAACTGATAACATTTTTGACTTGTGTACCATGTTACATCAATATACTTGTACTAAATTAGTCTTTACTTTACAAACACGATTTTTTGTGTTAAAATCAAAAAAATGTGGATGCATCCTAGAAATTACAGTATTTAGTGGTTTTAAACATTCGCAACCTTAAAAGCTAGTTCAAGAAGTGAGGTTTCCACCACACTTATAAACTACAACAACAATCCATTCTACAGTCAATGTGAGACTAACCCGAACAGGACATGGAACCATAAGTCAAAAGAGCAAACTAACAACTTTATGTTGGCTTTTGTTCACAATTAATTTTTTGATAATTTCAATAAATTGATTAAGTTTACAAAATGGACATCTTTAAAGACAAATACATTTTTATCAAAGAACCAAAGATAACAAGATTAGAGATAAAAAAGATGCAAATAGCTCAAAAGTTCATATTCAAGACTATATTGTATAATCTTGTAACTTTTAATTTCAACAAAGATTTGAATCATAGACTTTCAACTCATGCATAATTTTCTTATAACAAGTTTGATAACCAAAATGTGCTTTAAGTGTTTTCAAATCATCCCTATATAAACTCATAAGACTTAGTTATACTTATAAGGGGTTAGTTTTTGAAATTGAGATTTCAAAAATGTCAAAAAATAACTTTTTAATTGTAGTGGTCTATAGCGGTCAAGCTCTACACGAAGTGGTCTATCTTCTTGCGTAGACAAAAAATGACGGCATTTGAATTTTTTGACTGTTGGGCAACGATTAGTTGTGGAGGTCTACTGGTATAACGGTAAAATTGTCAAATCAACCTCAAATGGTTAGAAATGGCTAGTTTTATATGTGGTCTATATAAGGACCTTCTTAAGGTCTCATAAAAGACAAAGAACGACCATATATCATTTTATAACTTGAAAAAGATCTAAAATCTTCTTATTTATATTTTTCATATCAATCACACAAATTATACTTTCATATCATTGTCATTGTGTGAAGCAATGAGATAGTTTTTTTTTTCATTTTTTTATCCACTCTTTGAGAGAGTTAAATGCTTGTTCAAAAGAGGTAATTCATTTAGTGAGAGTTGTTCACTAAAGAAGGAGTTTAGAGAGAATATATCTCAAGCTTGGTTAAGTTGTGAGTGGTGAGCCTGACAAACCACTGGAGTTGTGAATGTTGAGCCTGAAAAATATTTATAAAGTTCTCACGCACTCGAAAACTAGAGTGTACTCTATTTGGAAGATAGTGGAAAAAAAACTTGAGGCTTTGAAAGAAGCTTGAAAGGTGGATATAGCTGAAATTTATCGAACCACCTAAAAATCATTGTGTTTGCTTTTACAACCTTAGTCTTTACATTTAACCCTTATATACTTGTTGCATCACTATACTTGTGCTAAATTAGTATTTAATTTACAAAGAATATTTTTGTTGTTTAACCCGAAAAAATATGGATGCTTTAATCCTATAAATTACAGTACTTTAAATTAACATAATTAATTTCATTTCAATCGGTAAACATTATTTAGATTCGTTTTTTTAAAGCAAACATTATTTAGATTCAGTTTGGAGTCATTGTAGAACACGTTGAAGAAATAACTTAAAATTTGAATAAAACAAAAACTTCAAATAATTTAAAAAATAAAAAAAAATTTAAAAATAACAAAAGCCATACCAAAATAATAAATAACACAAAATTACAGTGCAGGCTGACCGAGGACCCTCGCAAAGGGGAGGAGTTTTTTCACTTTGTCAATTTATTTTTTGTTTCCCGATTTCAAAAAATTGAAAATAATTTTAAATTATAAACTCCAAGTAATAATTAAAAAAAGGCACGTGCTGTTATTTTTTTCTATTTTTAGATACTTTTTATTTTAAAATTTTATTTTATTTTGAATTTTTATTTTATATTTAAAATTTTAATTTATTACAATTTTTAAAAAAATTTGTAATCAATTTATTATTTTAAAATATAAAATCAAAGTAATAATAAAAAAGGGACGTGCTGTTGGTTTTTTTCTATTTTTAGATACTTTTTACTCTAAAATTTTAGTTTCTTTTGGATTTTTATTTTATATTTACTTTTTTAATTGATTTGAATTTTTTAAAAAATTGAATTTTTTCATAAATTTTATAATTGATTTTAACTTATTCATTATTATTCTATGCACCAATTAGGCAGATAATAACAACATTAAAGTATATTGTAGTAGCAAAAGTAATAATTAAACCACTCAAAAAAAGCGCTTGCAAAAAAAAAAAGCATTACATTCAGCATTGGAATACAAAGACGAATAACAGAAAGAATATTTACAGGAGAGCCTACAAGAAACTATTTACAAGAACCGCAAGAAAGACTCAAAGAGTAAAAGAAAAGGTAAAATAATGGATTAATTGTGTCCGGCAGCAATTTTGGGCTTCTTCACAATCAAAACGGGGCACTTCACGTTCTGTGCACAGTGATTGCTCACACTCCCAAGCAAGGCCCTGCCACACCCCCAAAATTTATGTGTTAGCAAATTATAATTTTAACAGGAAAATAAAAATAAAAACTTGGAAAAATAATATATATAAATCACTTCTCTGGTTTTGATATGAGATTTAAGTTGGACCCACCTCTTGATGGGTCCGTAACCATGGCTGCCCAAGACCAGCACGTCGGCACCCAACTTCTGTGTCATCTGGCAAATCACATCCCTTGGATCACCATGCTCTATTCTCTTCTCCACCTTAACCTAAATCCACCAATAAATTAACCCAAATTATTAAAATTCCAAGCTCCTTAAAAAAACAGAATATGATTAATAATAAACAAAATTCATAGAGTTCAATGTTCATGGTAAAATTGCCATAAATAATTTCGAGAAAACAAAAATAATACTCAGGCAGCGAAATTTGCAAAAAAAAATATACTCCATATGTAAAAGACACTCACATCCGGATGGTCCTTGCACACCCTCGTCATGGCCTTCTCCATCACGCACTCAGCCACTTCATTACTGTACTTATCCATGGCGGCTAGTACATCCGACGAAAACAAATACCCTGAATCATGCGCAAAAATTGCACCAAAAAAAAAGAACTCTGTTCACTTTCCTGTGTTCTACCCATGTGGACTACGCAAAAATACATTCTGGGTGCTCGTCAGGCTTACCTGTGCCGTCGATAGCCGAGTAAACGGTGCGGGGGGGTTTGACGTAGAGTAGGACGAGGGTGTCGTTCGCCATGGACTTGTCGAAGGTCAAGTTCTCGAGGCACCAGGAGAGAGCGTGCATACTCTCCTCGCCTTCGTCGACGGCCACAAGGATCCTCCGCTCCTTTGCTGCTGCGTCGGCCATTCTGGAACAGTTGTAGAAACAGTCGGGGCTCGGGAGAGAACTTTCTTTTTCAAAGCTGCGAATGAAACGTTAGTTTTTGGTTCGTGCGCGAGACAATTGAGAAGCTGACTACTTATACCGAGTTGGAAGAAAACTGTAAGCCGTTCTGTGGGTTTGTGTTCGGTGGTTTTCGAGACCGCGGGCCTGCCGATCAGAGTCACTCTGATCCAAAAGATGGCTAAATAAATATTATTAATTAAATTTAAAAAGATAATAAAAGAAAAACTAAAGGTCAGTATAGCATATATATAATATCCGGTGAAATAACCGATGCAAACTTATCGTTTTGCTCTTTAAAGATTAGGGCTGTGGGTGGGCTACTTTGTCATGCCGAATTTTTAAAAAAATTTATTTTATTTCTGACCTTCTACGTGGCTTGATCTAATTGGACCTGTGTAAGTTAGCAAGAAATATAAGTGTTACATGGTGTATGATAAATAGTCACCAGAGTGATCCGGAAATAGCGGTCCAAGTTTCAATTAAATCATATTAAACATATTGGTAAAGTCTCGGCAGGGGAAATGGAAGTCCAAACGAGCAAACTGACAATAAAAACATGACAAAAAAGGGTGACATTGGTGCTCTGTTAGGCCTGATTTTGGATGTTTGAGGGTGAAAATTTTGGGTATTGAGGTTTGAGAAATATTATAAAGTAAATATATGTTATGGGATTTGGTGAAAAAGTGAAGAGAGAGAAGATTTTTAATAAATATTATAATAATAATAAATTATGTGATGAATTTTTTATTATTAAACTTAAATTTTTGAGCCCGAATTATTGGAGCTCAAACAAGACTTTAAAATTTTATTTGACCTTCTGTCAAGTTGCTTGTTTGTAATTGTAGCCTTGGGCCATCTGGCCTAGCCAACTTTGATCTAGTAGGTGCATGTTTTGTGCATTCTGTCAATATTGATCAAAAGAGATGACAAGGGGTAAGATCAAACAATGACAAAAGTCTATAATTAAGATAAGTATTGTGGTTAATCAGAGGAAATAATCAGCATAACAAGCTCAATGACAAGGGTGATGATACCAATACTGAGTTATACCTGGCCCAAACCAATTTGGGCCGGCTAGGATAATTACATCTCTCTGAAATCCAAAGGCTACACTCAAGCTCATCGTGCATGCAGGTCCAGAAAGGTAGATCGTCAGACGTGCCCTAAACGGCTGTTCAAACAAACCCGTTACAACTGCCAACTCCACGATTTCTTGATTCCGAAGGTGGGAAGGAACGACCCATACTCAGAAGTGTAATAACCGTCGAACAACACACGATCGCACGAGGAGGAATTCCGGCCAAAAGGGAAGTGAGAGAACGTGAGAGAAAGGTTATAAAAGCAAGAGAGAACGATAGGAGAAGTACGCATACGATAACAATTCTCTGAGCAACAAAAACTCACATAACGCCTCCACAAATGAGACTAACTTAAGCATCAGAGGCTAGTAACCTCGGTGTCCGAGGCTATTCTTGTGGTTTTGCAAGAAGGATACGCGAAAATCGAAGCGCCTCTACATTGACGTGTTGACCATAAACCAACTGATTCGTCAAAGGGAGTCACTTCCCTCTAAAATCTCAAGTTCGAAACTTATTAGATTTCATATTAGAAGCTGAAGATTTAATAGTTGTAGAAAAGATCTCAGGTTCGAAGCTCAAGATTTATCAGTTATGGATTTATCGGACTGACATTTTATTCGAAAAAAAAACCACTTCAAAACGAAATGAACTTAGATTTTTGACTACTACTATTGAGAGGTTCACGTGGCCACATGTTGGAAAAGAAAAATTAGAGTTAAATACACTTTGCCCCTTATCTTTGGGGTCATTTACACTTTGCACCCGTATTATTTTTGACACATTGAACCCCTTAACTTACACATTTTTTTTTTAATTTGAGCCCCGTACCCAAATTGTCCGTCAATTTAGACGCATTCCGTCAAAACGTGAAGTGCAATATATAAAAATCTCCAAAGATAAGAGGGTAACGTGTAAATACCCCCAAAGATAAGGGGGTAATATGTAAAATTTTTGACGGAATCCGTCTAAATTGACAGGCAATTTGGGTACGGAGTCCAAATTGAAAAAAAAAATGTGTAACTTTATGGGTCTAATGTGTCAAAAATATTACATCGGGGTGCAAAGTATACATGACCGAAAGATAAGGGGCAAAATGTATTTAACCTTAAAAGTTACAAACTTACAAGAATGACGTTCACAATAATAGCAAGCTACATTTCCACTCCATTCAGACGATTTAGACATAAGAGTAAAGGGGTCCAGCCACAAACAATCATGGTGATCAATTTGAAAATGGGTAGAAATTACCAAGAGACTTGAAGATAAGTTATGGTTGAAGTTACATATTAAAAAAAACTACATTATTCCGTTAGTTCTCTGTTTATTCGTTTTTTAATTTAGTTCATAGGGTACAATTTTTTTCCTATGGAGATCCGGATCCTTTCCGACTTTCCCATGTCAATTCTTCCGTTTATTTTAAAATTATTGACGTTACTATCGAAAATAAATCAGAAATTATTGATGTGACTAACTATAGTAATAAATTGTAAATATTAAAATACTTATTAAAATCATTCATAATATATATATATATAAGAAGTAATTAAATGAGCAAATTAACATAAAAATGGGAAAAAACCCTGCAAACTGTTATGACCCTCTATCCCTTGAAACAAAGTATACAACTATTAAAATTAAATAAATATATGAAAAATACAAAAGAATGATAAAAAGTGTAAAAATACAAATTTGCAAGATGGTCCCTACTCTAAGGATCTTCATATGAAAAAAATATACTACTGGAAATAAACTAGAAAAAGTGTAAATCACATAACCCTAGAATAATTTAGCTTAAAAAAGTCATAAACTATTAGAGGAGCTACTTTGCTAGCCGAAATTTGCTCCGGGATAACTCTTCTTGGATGGTAAGCACGAAACCGACTTCACAGTTCTGTGTGCGACAAAATTGAGATTAATCTAATAGTAGGCACATCAAGCTGATGCCTAAATCAAATGAGTGGCTAGCACCCCTAAGGGTCATGGTTGAAGTTACTTGCCCAATTTTTGAAGTCACTTCCCTGCGCAACTTGGATGCAGATGTTTGCTCAGTTATTTTGAGCCAGATTAATAGCAATGGAACCCAACTGGCCCAAATGGGTCTACTGTGAGGACAGGAAGCTGAAATGTAGGGTCAAACTCAAAACCAAAGAGATTTCAGAACAATTTAATTAACAATATGGAGAAGGGTCGTTTCCAAATTTAATTGGCATGATAGCATGTAAATTACTAAGCTTTTGTGGTAGCAACAGATTCTTTTTTTTTTTCCTTTTTAAAGATCCCTCGATTTCAAAAGATATCATATCAACAATTTTACGCATAATTGTAAAATTCATTAAAAAGCTTGTTCCCTCTATTCGTGGTTCCAAAATTCAACAAATCTATACAATATGTGCATTGAACCAAACCAAAACGCCTTAAAATGCTGTCATCATGTATATGGCATTCCCATTAACAGATATATACTTTAGCTGAAATGAGTTGAATCTCAAACCAACTTTAGTATTTTCCTATATTAAAAAAAACCCACTTTAGTATTTTTAAGCACCTGAAGTATACATTCATCAACATGTTTTTCCTTGTGGTTGTTGACTGCCATATTTTCACATCTACTTTTGTACAAAGTTTTTATTTTTATTTCAGTATTTAGAAAAAAAACAATTTACTTTTAGCGGTCCAAATAAGTATATGGTCCAAAAGCGAAGCAACAGAAAAAATAAAAAATAAAAAAGAGAGCAAGATTAATTTAGACTAAGGGACTGTTCGGTTTTTTAACATTCTCAAGATTTTTTGAATCTTGAGAATACACAAACCGAACATGTTTTTTAACATCACCTAAAAATAACTACCGCACGCATACCAATAAAGTTAACATCACTTAAAAATTCTCAAAACACAAAAATTCTCAAAAAACTACCAAACCGAACATCCTCTAAGTGTAGTTTCTCCCAAACTATTTGACTCCACATAATTAATATTTTTTTTCTTAATTAGATATTAATTTCCACATGCCTTGGTTCTCTGAAAGTTGAATCTAGATGTTATGAAACAGCAACGTGCATGTATCTGACAGTTTCTCACCTAACAATGAGCTAAGGGACTCATCATCTCATTTTTAAAATGATACGATTTATATTTAGAAAAAAAAATGATACGATTTATAGTATTTTTAGTTAATTTTTTAAAACGATTGATTCGCACCTGAGGTTGCTCTATAAAACCCGCAGGATTGGTGCTTGTCTTGTCCACAGCACTGAACGCTCCCCAGCAGGTCTACCCGGTAATCCGGTCTACCAACTCCTCAAACCCTACCTCACAGTCCTCACCAACCTCCTACCTACAACCGGCCCAGCCAGTCTCCGGTTACTACCTCAAAACCCATCAATCCCAGATTAAGCAGAACATATATTCGTTCACACACCAGGCTACCTTTCTCTCTCTCTCGTTCTGGTTTCGATCGGGTTGGGTGTTCCGGAGGGCCGTTTCCGTAAAACCATGTTTTTGGTCGATTGGTTCTACGGGGTTCTTGCGTCCCTGGGGCTGTGGCAAAAGGAGGCTAAGATCTTGTTCTTAGGTCTCGATAACGCCGGCAAAACGACGTTGCTTCATATGCTCAAAGATGAGGTAATTTAGTATTTCCTCTCATTTTTAGATGTTTTGGTATTCTGTTTACATTCTTCGGTTTGGTAGCTGAGAGAAGATAGGGAAGCGTTTCGATTGTTTTTTCGCTTTATGGTCTTATGGTTTTTCAATTGAGATTGAATCTGACTACTGTGTTTAAAACATGGAATTTTAAGAAAACAGCTGAATGATGTTGAATAGACGATAGAACACAAATGGGTTTCGATTTATTTCTTCTTCCGTTTCGGTTCAGTGAGAAACGGTTCAGACGATAGAATTCATATTGGGCGTTCTAGATTTTCCCACAGCTTCAGTTATTTTGAATATCGAGCTTTTGTTAGAAAATAGGGATAAATCATCAATTGGTACCTGTGGTTTACGAAATTATCAATTCACTCCCCGTTGTTCAAAAAAATAAAATAACACGGTGTGCTTACAAAAAAAAAAATAACACGGTGGGTTTGGTTGATGAGAAAGTATAGGTAAGGAAAAAACAACGAGAGGATAGTACACTGGTAATTGCTACATGCTGGACTTTGCTGGAAGCTGATTGGAACTAGCTGAATTTTATTCTTTCTAAATCTGGTATTTTATGTTTCCATTAGAAGTTCTGCTTGGTTGCTTTGAATAGCTAGGCAAACTAGGGAAAGCGCTGGGCAGAAAAGAAACCAAAATGAGGGAATTTCGGACTGACTTGCTTATAACAGTTAATACTGATAAGCAGATACTATCGATTTTGGAGGCCAAAAAGACTCAAAACTTACCCCCAAGGGCGATAGCTCAGTGGTTAGGAGGGACATCCTCCTTGGGGCTCGACGTACCAAGTTCGAGTCCCAAGAGTGTTGGATGGATTTTCTTGCTGTTGGGCGAGTTCTTGACTTATCTGCTCCCTGGGTTGTGGGGTTGGTCCAGTGGGCCGTGGTTTGTACTTCAGGGTTGGGCCAAACGGGTTCAGCTTTGGAGATTTCCACGTTATAAAAAAAAGACTCAAAACTTAGAAAGGAAAAGCAATTTTCTTTTTGGTCCTCTTTATTCTCAGCAAACAATTATTGGGTAGGGTTTTGTTTATTATCGAGTTCCATTAACTTGATATTCTTTTCTGGGCGTTCGTAATGCATATTGCAGAGATTAGTTCAACACCAGCCAACTCAGTATCCAACGTCAGAGGAGTTGAGTATTGGGAAAATCAAGTTCAAAGCTTTTGATTTGGGAGGACATCAGATAGCCCGTAGAGTTTGGAAAGACTACTATGCCAAGGTAGATTTCTCAGACTGTCAATTATCTTGGAGGAGAATAAAATAAAATATATTGTGATTATGCTGGGAAGTTTACATATACTCTTACCAATATTTGCAGCTTTCTCTAGTTTTCCAGATAAGGCCAGTTCTGTATAGTTTGAGGTCTAACAATAGGCAACGGGTTTTAATCTATTTTTACTTGTTTTACCCTGTAAGAAGGATTCAGATTCACCCTGATTGGAATTGTGGTGAAGTTTGAGTTATGATTGTGTCTGCCATAAATTGGGAAATATGGACTATTTTAGTGTAAAATGGAAAAGTTACAGCATTTGTACTGTTCTTCGACTGATTTGGTTTAAGCCTGACCTAAATAATTTGGAGCTTATTTGAATCAACAATATTTTTTTTTGTCCTCCCCCCCCCTTCTCTCTCTCGCTTTCAAATCTGCATCCCTTGTTCTCTATCCCGATTTAAAAGCAGTGTCCTGTGCAATTGTTTTTGGTCTTGTATTATTGCTGGAGAACTTTTAAATCATATAGTCATTCTGCCTTCATAATCCCAGACAAACCTTTCCATGTCTATCTGATTCATGGGAGGCAGAAATTTATTGTGGGAGTTCGCGCATAGTGCCTTTCATCTGTAAAAGGTCTGCTAATAGTTTCTCACCATACATAATTAATTATCTTTGTCATGTTAATATAGTTATCTTGGACTTATCAAAAAAAAGTTAATATAGTTATCTTGGTCTAATATTATATACATATTTCTTGCACTTAAGTAATAATTTCTTGTTAGAATGGAATGTTCTTTCATGTTAATTGTTCTTTCTCGAGTAGTACTTGGTTCTCTTTAGTTTTTTTTATGATACAGGAACATTTTGAATCGTGTGGAATCACTATGCTCCAGAAAAATAAAAAGTAAAAAAGATCAGATCTCTTGACATTCTTGATTAGGAAGTTGGCAAGTTGCTGCCTTGTCGCCTAACAAAGAGAAATCCGTTTCAGTTTATGCTTGTCAGTGTGTTGCACCATGCTGCAGGATTATTGCCTCAATGTTCCTTGTTAAATACATCTTTTTTCTTTGTTCCAAAGGTGGATGCAGTTGTCTACTTAGTGGATGCTTTTGACAAGGAGAGATTTGCTGAGTCAAAGAAAGAGCTGGATGCCCTCCTCTCTGATGAGGCCTTGGCAAATGTGCCATTCCTTATCCTTGGCAACAAGATTGATATACCATATGCTGCCTCTGAGGATGAATTGCGTTTTCACCTGGGACTGACCAACTTCACCACAGGCAAGGGTAAGGTAAACCTAGTCGACTCCAATGTCCGCCCCCTTGAGGTATTCATGTGTAGTATTGTCCGGAAAATGGGTTATGGAGATGGTTTCAAATGGGTTTCTCAGTACATTAAGTAGTCAGTATTAGAAAGTGAAGATTTTGGGGGCCTCTTCGTATATGGTATTTCCTACAATTTGTGCTGGACATGTCAGCTCGAAAATTATTGTTGGAGATATTTTGCATATTTCATTTTCTCTGTTTTTCTTTTGTGGTGAAACGACAAAGAGAAGTCTCTTCATACTATGATGAGCAAAAACGAACTGATCAATGTCCATTTATAGAAAGGGGGGAGGGGTATTTTTAGAGACAATCCAAATGCGTTCTTTTATGTAATGAAGGATGAGGTCAGCGTTTCAGTCCTCTTTTATCAATTAATTACAACAGTGCCAGTGTCTTTACAATGCGATGCATATTAGCCTATTAAATTGTATGCAAATGTAAATTTCTTTATACCAAACCATGAAACTGGTTGCATATTCGCATTCCTTGTCTAGTTGGTTTAAGCCAACGCCGTGCTTGCCACTCTTCCAAAGCCATTCAGCATTCAAGCGAAGCGCTACCAATGCAGTTTGTGCGCTCCAAATGAATCACGTACCGCCAAAAGCTGCTGTTTAACCAATAGCATGCAACTACTTTAGGTTCCGTAATTTACTAATTTGTAAAGCTGAGTGGAGGAAACATAATCACTGGTTTAAGAACAACCAAATTCACATTGACGCTGTTACAAGATTGCTGACTGCCTCAGAAACAACGCATGGTGGTAATCTAAATCTTGTTGCTCTGGGTCTTTGTAAACTTCGTTTGCTGCAGTTTTTTTATTTTATTTTCTACAATACTTGCTACAGCAAGCTGAATTTACTTTAATGAGCCCGATCGGATACCTGCATACACTAACTACAAACTTGGAAATGTTTGTGCCGGAGGTATTTATAATTTTCTGTCCGGATTATATAATGTAATTTAAAAATAGATATACACAGTAGGTGAATATTAATATAAAATTTATGATATCCAACTTTATATTAATAATATTAAATAATGTACAGTTTTCCTGTTTTGTTTATTTTCTAAATTGCAAGTAACAAAAAAAAATTACCGAGATAACTGCACGACAAAATACAAAATACTCTGAAATCTGATCTGATTTTGGGTATGTTAGAAGGTGAAAATTTTGGGTACTGAGATTTGAGAAATATTATAAAGTAAAGATATGTTATGAGAGTTGGTGAAAAAGTGAAGAAAAAATATTTTTTTAAGTATTATGTGGATGAATTTTTTATTATTAAACTTAAATTTTTAGGCCCAAATTATTGAGTCCCAAAATACCCAATTTATAGCCTCGTGCAGTGCTGACCAGTTATCAGATTTAGGTCCAGCGGTCTACTGCCTGCCTTTGGCTACCGGGTAACCAGCCTACCAATATTTAATAAGGGAAAAATATTTTTAAAAAGAAAGAAAAATAATTGAAGAGTCGAGGGGATGTAGCTCAGATTGTAAAGCGCTCGCTTAGCATGCGAGAGGTACGGAAATCGATACCCCGCATCTTCACATTTTCTCTTTTGGACTCGCTCGTGAATCATGATATACCAAGCAGAAGCACTTGTCTTTCATTTCTTTTGTTGTGTGCTTCCAGAAGTAATTCATGCCCTTACTGTTGCATGCTACTTTGCGTAAAATAATTATATTTCCTTCTCAATTTTCTTGCCTAATATCTTCATCTGCCTTCTCTTCTCATGAAAATGTAATGCCTCCACCACGAGGCAATCAATCACTGCATGCATTTAAAATTAAGTTCCTTGTCAACATTTCCGCAATCTGGTCTGATGGATACGTGAAGCAAATCCATTAGGAAGTTGACAGATTTCTGCAGTTTTCAGTTCTAACACCCAACTTCTGAAAGCAACTACAAGTTGGTGGCTGACTCACCAACATGAGTCTTCCTTTTAGTCCATTTCTCTCCAACAGTTCCCAGCTAACCTCCCTTCATCCTCTTTATAATATCGCCCAGGCCGTGAGGTTGACTGATGTACTCTTACTAAATGCACTTATTTTTCTCCCTTCATCCCATCATACGTATCACTTACTGCGTTTAAATATAATCCTTCCTCTTTATTTCAATCCATCTTCCTCGCGCGGAGCTCTGGCAATGGCGTACTCATTCTTCCCGAATCAGAAATTCTTCGCCCTCTCTCTAATTTCCATTGCCATTTTTTGCTGCTGCTCAGGTTACACTCCTCTCATATTCACAACGTCTCTCTTTTTGAATTCTGATCACAATACGTCTGCTTCTCCTTGCTCATTTTCTTCACGGATGTTGGAATATAACCGTGAACAACAGGCTCTGTTTCAACAATAAGCTTGTGAGTGAGAAACTTACCTTTTCCTCATGTGCTCCGAAAAATATATCGCACAGCATAGCATTTTCTTAGACGCCCGGCCGGATAATTTCTCTGTCTAGTACTCCAGTCCATGGTTCTTCTATTTCTGATATTTGGATATGGCACAGATCTACAATGGCTGCGATGAAGCATATAGATTGAACCCAAGTGGGAACATAAACGTTCCTCCTGGGGCTGCTGACTTATTCTGCAATGGACCGTGCCTAGCCGACACACAACGAGTTCTCAACTGCATCGATAAAGTATTCTCAAACTTCGTATTCTACAATAAAGCCACCATGCCAGAAGTAAGATATGCACTAAATGCTGGCTGCAGCTACACGAACCAAAGAGGTAGCATATTATCCCGCTTCTTTGGGCATCTATATCAGCTTGTAACTCTCCATCTCTGTGCTTTTTGTTTTTTGTTCTTTTTTCCTCCTAGTAGTGCGTACTATTTTCTTGAATTTTTGCCTAGAAGGCCATTTACGTTCCTAGAACGAACAAAAAACTGTCAACCCTTTTATCATTAGTAGATTACGTGATTATAAAGGAACGCTTCACAGGAAGAAGTCTTCAATTCCTAAAAAAGTTTCTGGTTGTGTAGGGAATTTCAATCTGGGAGATTATCTTGGAGGACTAACAAGCGATGCACGCCGATGGTCAAACTCGATGAGCTTCCACGCGATCTTGCTGGTTTCTGTGTTTTGTTTGTTTCTCCATCTCGTGTGACAGCTTCAAGTAAAAGTTAATAAACGAAATCTACCGATGGCTGGCATATGTCCCCCCTCTAAAAGAATCTAACCAAGAATTAGTTTTTCGTTCTCTGTTAACTGCTTGTTTTCCTTAGAGATCAACAATAGAAAAATGTGTATCCGGGGTTTGGACTTTGCCCGTCTGATCTATAGATGACTCATTTGAAGAAAAATTCTATCAGTTTTTTGGATTATTATTTTCCACTCTTTAAATATGAGGACAATGTCACTTTGGAATTCGAACTACTATATTGTTTGTATTAAGCCCTTGCACTGCTAAGTAGATCCTATATATGGTTGAGTGCGATAAATTGGGCATGTGTCATTTATTTTGACTGTCAAATTTTATTTGAGTCAATGTGACCAATTTAGTAATTAGAATCCTAAATTGATATTGACCTTACAATTCCGTGGCACCAGGTAATTTTTCCATATATATATATATATTTAAACATTCAAACCGTAATTGTTTTTGTGGGAAACAAAGTGACAAGGCATAGAATGATTAAATCAAGAAATAAAATGAAAGAACATCTCGGAGGCAAGCGTTTTTGTTTGTGACGTTAACATGTTCTCTTTTTAGATTACTAGATGATATCCCACCCATTACAGATTACCCTTGCCAAATCTTCCAATTATAAACATTGCTAAGCAAACACCCTATATACATATATATCTCCTTAATTGTTCTTGTGAAATCATGGTACGTTTGAGTGTTTAAATTTTAGAATATTGGAGTTGATTTGAATGAATTTTTTATATTTATTTATATTAAAAATAAATGATTTAATGAAGAGAGAAATATTTTTACAATTATGAAATTTAGAGCCAAGATTTTGGCTCCCAAACACCACAATATATGAGCGTTCTTCAAAGCGCATGCCACATTCAAATGAGTGCAGGGCACCTTTGTAGACACCGTTTTGCTTCGTTTTAAGTTATGCTTCCATTAGCCCAGCCCAAGCCCATTCAACCACCTTTTTAAAAATAATAATAATAATAAAAAATACAGAGTCATCCATGATACGTATATTTTAATATAATATATTTTTAATGTTTAATTTTTAATATTTAATTTTAAGATATTTTTTTATATTACGAAGTAAATTTTTTTTTATCATCTTTTTTTAAAAGTTAGTCCATTTTCAGATTCATACCAATAACCGTAATAACGAACTTGCAAAATGAATCTATTTTTTTGCCACTAGTCTTGATTCCTGGCCTGCCGATCGTCTGGTGGAATAATTGTGCAGATTTTATATTAGCATATATGTCGGTGATCATGAGAAGAAATATATTAGTTTTCTTTGTGGGAAAAGCGGAGGAAACTATGAAAATATATATATATATATATATATATATAGTACACTAATATTCTGCCATATTGGTCCATGCAGGAGTATGTTACGTACGGAGACCTAAGAACTTCGGTGCTTTTGGGTAAACAAAATGACTCGCCATCTTTGAGGGAAAGCTATTGGGATATATAACGTACGTTAATAAGTATCACGTTCAGCTGTGCACGTACATATAAGTTCATGATGATTATCAGGCCGCTAAATATTAACGAAGGTGAAAATTCCAAATTGGTTATAAGTACAAGTTGGTATAGATCACAAAAGTTTGTCAAACAGTATATAATATGCTAATTCCTAACTTCTAATCCATCACCAAATTGCATCCCAGGATGCATTGTTGCAGCAATTTTCCTTTAACTAAGGACATATGCTTGACGTGGGCCTAGCTAGTTATCAATACTCATGTAACGTCTCGTGCAAAGTTCTCCATGATAATTGATATATATAATAAGTCGTCCAAATCTCTTGAAAGATTTGCTTTCCCTTCCGATGTTCCCTAAGAAACAGATTATAGATCGGGCAATTACATGCATCATGATTATATAAGAAACAGTGATAATATAATAGGTACAAGAACAGCTTTATTAAAGATCGTGGAGCTAGCTAGCTAGCTAGGTAGGTGTTTGATATATATAGGCGTGTCATCAACTAGTATATATATATATATATATATCCAAATAAAAAAATTAATCAGATTCTTTCCAAGACCCTATTTTAGTACGTGTGTCCACGCCTCTCTTTTTTTTTAATCAATATTTGCTTGAGATTTGCTCTATTCTATTTTCGTACGTTGTTGCATATGTGTTGTCTTTTTATAGATATGTGAAAATTAGGGATATGTGTTTGAAGATAATTGCTGGTAAATGTCAATTTACAGCTATATATGTGTGTGTCCAACTAGTGTATAATATATTATGATTGATTAAACGTCAAATCAATGATGAACATTTATTCTATGCGCATTTAGGTTATGATATTATTTTTTTATGATAGCAATTTCCTTTTTAGCACTTTTTGTCATCTTATATCTACTAGCAACATAAACAATTATAGGCTCAACTTCAGCAGAGCCATCCAGCATGTGAGAGGAGATTGCTAATTATTGGAGGGTGAAAATGTGTTTATTCTAAAAGAATCAATGAATGCAATAAAAAGCCCAATTAGTTTTCAGTGACAACAAGCATAATGGTGCAGAAATGCACAGTTGTTAACCATAACAGAAGGTTCACAAGAATACAACTAATAATGGAAATGCGATTTGAAGACTTAAAATCTTAACCCAGCATCATAAAACTTTTCTTCAGTGATACGATCTAATTTTTCTATCGTCTCAATTGTCAAGTAATTCATCCAGTCTCCAATATCGCCTTTTCGAAAAAATGCATTGTGCTTCTCTCCGGTTGTCAGTTGTCCACTCTTATTCACCTCCAAGGTTCTCAAATGATCAAAACTACACAACCTTAAAATATCATTCACTAACCCATTTGCCTCTTCTTCTGGGGAGATGGGGCACCCTATGAACTCAGCTAGTCTGTGCATGGAGGCAACGGGCTGCCTTTTCATTTCCTCCTCGTACTTCAAAAAGAACACTTTTTCAGGCTTTTTTAAACTTTCATTCCAATAACTTAAAACATGGTCCCAATAAGGTCCAAATAAGCTCATTCCCCTACAAAACTTTTCAAAAGCTTCTTCAAGTGGATGGATGCCACGATTCGCTGGTCTCAACTTATTTGTGAATTGCCAAAGTGATACGAAAATGTCCTTAGGGTTGCCACAGATGTTGGCAGGGATCCATAAGATAAATGAGTTGAAAAGAGCCGTGGAGAGGTAAAGGAGGAGAGATCTGAAACCTGAGTTTCACTGTATATGCTGATTTCCATGAAGGGCACAAGATCATGAGGGTTTTTTGTGAGCAGAGGGTGTTTCTGAGGGTCAGGATAGTGCGCCCGATTCACCAAGGCATACAAGATTGCCTTCAACCAAGTGGCTCCGGCTTTTGGGGTCGTCGCCAAGAGGATATCGGTTTCATGAGTTTGGAAGTGTTTTTGGAATGACAGAACTCCTTGCATATACTTAGTTACGATCCAGATCCCTTTGTATTGATGGAGTTGAGGTGAAATCCAACCTTCCTCCGTAGGCAAGGAGGATATGACATCCTTGCATTCTTGGGTCAATTCATCCTTTTGCAAGTATTTGGGAAGAGGAAGAGGTAGTTGAAATGCGGACATGTTTGCAGGAAGGATAGATTATTGTAAGTCTTGGTCTTGGTTGCAGGATATCACATGTATATATATTATACCAGCCCCCCTCCCTCCACCAAATGCAACAGAAAAAAAAAATATCAAAATCCACCAACCTCTAGATATAATATAGATATACGCAGTATAAATACTGAATGGAACAGCTTGAGAAGGTTAAGATTAATATTCGAAAGGACAAAAGGGAGAACTTTTTTCTCAAATGAAAAAAGGATCACTACAAGAAAAAACACTTTGGGTGACAAAAAAATTGTCACCCAAAGTACAAATTTTGTCACCTAAGGTTCTGGGTGATAAAACCGGGTTGTCACCCGGTTTGTCACCTAAAGCCCGTCAACAAATGTTTTAGGTGACGATTTTAGTATTCTGTCACTCAAACCCGTTCGGACGGTTTATAAACACGTCCGAACGGTTTGGTGTCATACTAACGAAATTCAAAATCGTCATGTCCAGTACAGTCCATCCGTTCACATGAGTTGTGCGAACGTTCTCTCTGAAAAAAAAAGCGAAACACGTTCGGGCTTCTGTTAAACGTTCGAACTGGTACACCTGTTTTTAACTTTCGTATAACGAAAACATGTGTACACCATGCAATGGTTAAGTGAACGTTCAGACTGTCTGAAAACCCATTCCAACGGGTACCTCACTTACTTTCGGTAGCGATGCAGGAGTCCAGACACGCATGTAGAGAGTCCAAACGGATAGCAAATTTATTTCACAGGTTAAATTCACTCAATTTACTTTATTTCACCTAACCTAATTTATTTAAATGAGTTAATTTAAGTAAATAATTTAATTTATTTCATTCAACTCAATATAATTTGGCACAAATATATAACTTAATTTCTTTATTTTAAATACATAAAAATATATATAATTAATCATATTTTTAAATTAAATATCAATTATAACTAATCATCAATTTAATTATAACTACTTATTTAATTTTACTAATTATCCGTTTAAATTGTATTAAATTTAAGAGAAATATAAAAATATCACACTGGGTTTTAACGTCTTTTGTGAAAACTCACCGAGTTTTAAAAAGTTTCAAATTGCTCACTAGGTTTATCATTTTTGTATAAAAACTCACTGAACTCAATGACGTTAGCCTCGTCGGAAAATCCATCACGTCCAATCACAATATGACACGTGTCACTAAATAAATAAAAAATTAAATTAAATTAAAATTATCAAAAAAACATTAATAATTTTTAAAAAACAAAAGGATCGGCGTGGGTGGACCTCCCTTGGAGGCGCCCTCCCTCTTGCCGCCCAGAGGTGGAGGGGGAGACCCTCCTCCCCCGGAGGCACCAAGTGTGGAGGGGGGATTCCCCTCCTCTGCCGTGAAGTTGCCCGATCCTTTTTTTTTATAATCTTAAATTTTTATTTATTTAGTGACACGTGTCATATTGTGATTAGGCGTGATGGATTTTCTGTTAAACGGGGTTAACAACATTGAGTTCAGTAAGTTTTTATATAAAAATGATAAATCTAGTGAGCAATTTGAAACTTTTTAAAACCCGGTGAGTTTTTACAAAAGGCGTTAAAACCCAGTATGGTATTTGTATATTTCCCTAAATTTAATCTATTGAAAAAACATAATTAATATAAAATATAAAAAATAATCTAAATACCGAATGAAAAACACAATCGTAATGTCTATTACAAGCGGCAAACGGTCATTAAGACGATAAATAAATAACTAAGTTTAAAACAGAAACAGAAAACTAGTTCAAATCACGAGCTACGATGGCTTGTCCAAATCTTGTCCGAGGGCATCACGAACATGCGTTAAATGCTCCTCCATATTATTCACTCGTCTGACTAGTGTCTGCAGTTGTACCGGAACGGTACGGACAGACTAGGACAATTGAGATCGTCTCCAGACCGGTCAAGCAGCATCGGAGCTCTATGCACAATGAATGCGTCGGCTGCATGATCGCCCGAATACACTCGTTTAACTCTGTTAAATACGCGTCTGCCCAGGCTGGTCACTCTGTCTGTCCCCCGAAAATGGTGATACTTCTTTCAAAGTGTTCCATGGTCAACCTAGCAAAAACCGTCCGAACATGAGTATAAACCATTCGCACAAAAGTCAAACTGCGTCGTTTAAATTTTAGGACGTCCGAACATAATAAAACTCGTCCAAATGTAAAATAACAGTCATGACGGTTTATAACCAGTCCGGACGTCGTTTCACGACGTCCGAACGTGGTTCGACGAACACTAGTCAAACAGCCTAATTTCATAAAATAAAACAACATAACAAACTAAACAATCGACCTTGTTTAATGTAAATAAATAAAATAAAACAATATAACAAACATTTTACCTAAAGTTCTTTGAGAGATCTTGAATGAAGAGTGAAAACGTGTGAGAGAAAAGTATAAGAGAAAGAGTGAGTTTGAGACTTTGACAAAGTCTGTCGGTTTAATGTGGCCAGTAACCGTCCGAACATGTTGTATTAGCGTACGGACGGATTTCAAAGGTTATTCTGATACGTGGCCCTAGCAAAATTAACGTAATTAAATATGCCCGATTCGAAATGGTTCTAGAACTTATACGGTCCGCACGCTATTTCTTTGTCCGGACTGTATCGATGTCACGTGTCTGAAGTTTTGCACCGTGGAAGCACACGATTCGCGGAAGAAGCATTTATAATTGTGCGGATCTTTTTTTGTATCGTCCGGACTTAGGTATTTTTTTCGTTGGAACGTGGTTTATAATGTCCGGAATGAATAGAGTATTCATGGCGATTTTAAATTTGTCACTTTAGCCTGACGATTACTATTCGGTAGGTAATATCCGTTCGGACTGTGTATAAACGGAGTCCGGACGGTATTGTAAAAATTGTGACCATTCTAATTATCACTCAGTAACAGGACTTTGTGTTACTCTTCATGGGCACTGACCAATCACTGACAGCCTTTTCACACCTCGTGATCTGTTTATTGGTGCACGTAAAAGAGAGACTTGTTGAAAGCAGTGAATTGCAAATGACGATAAAGCCCTCTATGTTATTTATTGTTGAAAGATCCAAAGAGGAGCAGCATAATCATTTTTGAACTGCCCCTGAGACCCCGATCGAGAGTCGGCCTATTCAAAAAAATCACGCGGTTTAAGGTGTTTCGGAATGGAATCTCTCTCACACACAAGGCAAATGAGTCTAAAGTAAAAATATTACATTAGATTAATCAAAACCCAGAAACATTATTAGCAGAGAAAAAAAAAACTTCCAAAACGGAAGAGACCACCATAATTTAAGAACACCTTATCTGGGAACAATAACAACGAAAGCACTACTCAGCATGAACCCCTTGCAAATGCATATGCAGCTTCTGGAAGGTGGGGTGAGGTATCGTTATTGTGGGATTTGGGTGGGTTTGTGTTGTAAAATTTTTGTGTTGTTAAAATGTTAGGTACTGGGTTTAGTGAAAAAAATGAAGAGAGGGGTAATTTTTTATATTTTTTTGTAGTGAAAAGTTATGATTTGATGGGAGAGAGAAAGAGATTATATTGTAATATTTTATTGTGAGAGTGTGTAAAATTTTGTGAAATTTTACATAGTAAATAAACCCTTAATTAAACAAAAGAGCCTCAGGAAGACGCTTGGATGTAGCTGGCTTCGAATAGGAGAATTTCACGTGTTTGGTGAAGAACTAGACAAACAAAGTTTGATTTATGAAGAACCATGTCATATAGAAGGGGAGACTAGTCTTTTCTCAAACATTTGAACCTATTTTGGTGTCGTGATCCAAGCTAAAGAAGTCTTCTGTGTGGTAGACGACAGAGGTTAGGACAAGTTGAAAATGGGGAAGATGAATCTCATAGAGGTTAGGGCAAGTTGAAAATGGCGACGATAAATCTCATACTATGTGTCGATTTACTTCTTTGGTCAAAGTTGTATGTTTGAGTGAAAAGGTGTGTTGTGGGTGTTTTGAGTGAGCTGACTGCTTAATCACATTAGTTAAGGTTAATTAGGCAAAACGATGACCTGACACGAGATTTCGTTAGAGGAGCTAACAGAATATGGATATAATAATCATATCGTCACACGGGTTTGTATTCAATGACCATAAAGTAAAAAATGAAACCTATTGATCAAATCGTCAGCGTGGTATAAAACATAATGACTATATTATCAATTTTCCTTAAAATTAAACTATAAATTTGCTTCTTACTTTTTTAGATGCAAAACTACTAATTACAACTTTAATATTTAAGTCTACCCAATAAATCAGTTTCGATTCATAAACAGTTTAATCTATCTTGAGACATAGTTGTTCGTTAATAATTTTTTATAATCTTTAGTTTTGAAAAAAAAATATATGTGAAACGACTGTATGATAAATAGTATTCTATATGAAATAAAACAATTTAGAAAATAATCTAGTTCTTTTACTAAATTAAGTATTTCAAGTGGAATACTAATTTTTGTTTTTGTAACTTTTTTAAAATTTTTAATTATGAAAATAAATCTAAACCATCAATATCAGAGCGCATGTCATGCTTAATTTTTTTTCAAGATTGGGGCATTTTTTCTAAAGCACAATCATCAAAATATCTTAATCTTTCAAGGCCAAACAAAAAATCAAATATGTTATTATACTTTGAAAATAATTCAAATCTATCCTACATGGAAGACACTGCTTGATGTATAATAAAAATAATCAATTTTGAAAGATTCTGCTAACTTCGTAGTCTTATCATCATTTTCATCACATTGCTTTTTCATATGAATGTCACTCTTATTAGGAAATACAACTTCTATATCCATCTCAATTGCAACTTGTTTAGATAAATCCAACATAGATTTAAAAAGGAATACAACTTCTATATTCATCTCAACTGCAACTTGTTTGGATAATCTAAAATAGATTTAAAACTCTTTTTTATGTAGTTTTTAAAATAAGAAATAAGTCCTTTAATTTTTATTTTGTAATGTCACATCTATATTATCTTCTAAGTTCTCTTTCTTGAGTCACATCATTAGAATTTGGTTCTTCTGTCAACAATAAATTTGTTAAGGTCACTCTTTGAGATTGCACTAAACTGTCTATTCTCATTTTCTTCTTCTTAAGTTTTTCATATTCAGATGCATATTTTCTACCGGTCATTTTAAAAATTATAAAGTGTACACATATAATGAATAATAATAATAGATAAACAAAAGCTAATTGATATCAATAATAAATTGAAATATAAATTCTTGAACAATAGAATATGAGTAATCTTATATTTGTTGAGAGGTTATTTTGCATATATTGATAACAAAAAAATAGAAAATATTTCGAAATTAATGAAAAGCTTTAGCAAAAAATTGGTTGTGAACAATCCACTATTTATAATAATATAATTAGTCATAATTGGTGTGCCTCTATATTGTTTAAAAAATGACTTTAGAATTTAATTAGCAATAAAGTAGCTGGTAAATAGTGATAGTTAAAAAGAATACATTATAATTTAATTGTTTGAGAGCTTAATTAGCAATCAAGTAGTTGTGGTAGTTGGGATTTTAGGCTTTAGTAGCGAAAAATTTGTTGTGAATAATGCTATTATTTTGAAAAATGTAATTGATAGTGTTAGTTTATAAGATGTGTTATTTATTTATTTCTAATTTTTAGTTACAGATTTTTTTAGAATGATACTATTATTTTAAAAAGTGTCGTTGATAGTGTTAGTTTATAGGATGCGTTATTTATTTTTAATTTTTAAATATTTTATTTTATAAGCATTTAATTTAATTTTATTGAAACTTTTTATTTATTTATTTTCATTTTAATTTTGTTATATTATAAAATCTTAATAATTTAAAATGTTTAACTTTAATATAATATAGAAGTCTTTTATTTATAACAGGTGGCCTTTTGTCTCAGTGCCTAGGGCTGTTCAGTGCCACCGGAAAATTTCGGTGGCACCGGCACCGGCACCGGAACCGGCAGTGGGATGCCGGGACACCGGCACCCCGGTGCCGGTGCCGGTGTGATGTTTTTAGGAAAACTCAGGGGTATTCCCGGTTCCCGGGTTCCCCGGCACCGGGATCCCGGGGACCGGGAATACCCCCGGGTTTTCCAAAATTTGAACCATTCCCCTTTTTCTTTTCCCTTTCGACAGAATCCCTCCCCCCACAATTTTTTTCCCTCCCCGAATCCCTAACTCATGGTAGCTCTGTAAATGGCGAGAGAACGTGCTAAGAGCGTGAAACAGAACAAAAAGGGCGAGGTTCGTCTCTTCCGCTCTCCGTTTGGGAGGAAGATGAGGAACTCGTCGAAGGACGACTCGGCCACCGGCGACAACACTTCTCTTTGTCTCCACAGTTTCCTTCTAGTCTTCAGTGTCACGAGCAAAGCCTGAGTTCCAAAGAGTAATTAGAAATGGCGACTGATACTGTTCATTAACATCATCGTGATCAAAGCTACTGCGGCAAAAACTGGTCGCAGTCCGAGATGCCATCGGAGGTCGAAGACCCTCGGGTACACTCTGGCATTCCTCTTTTCAATATTTCAAAGCTCGAGAAACGAATACTTGAATTCTATAGTGTAAAACGCAATAGAAATTTATAGTAATTTACATGGGCATCTTAATGATTCTTAAGCGTAATACTAAAATATTTCAGAGTACAATATCGTAAGATAATACCAACAAAGTTTGTTGACTTTGCGTTGAAAGTGGTTTAGTAGTAAAGGTCTACTATCATGAAGATTAGGTCCGATGGAATGGAGGTGTCAGGGTGTGCGTCGACCCTGTTTAGAGGATTGCCTCACTGGATTTGGTTTCTGTGAAGTTTAGCTAAGTAATTAGCAAAATGAAGTATGGTAGAGACTGCATTAAATCTGATTGTTGCCCTAAGGACAATTGATTTTTGCATGATTTCCATCAAGGACATGTCAAATGACTTGAATATGATGTGTTTCCCATTATTTAATGTGTAGGAGCAACAAAGAGCTTGTAAGGCATTTGAGTAGCCCACCTCCTGGTTCACAAGATCTGCATTTTCCAACCAGCTTTTCACAAAAATGGTTGGGGGCAATTCAAATCTTGCCTATGGAAACAACACTTGTCCTCTGGAGGAATCCTTCATACAACTTGATGTGTATCATGTATACACGGGTTTCATCCTTTGTATTTGGAATGTTATTTTGGAACCACGCAAAGGAAATGTAAGTGCTTATTTCTTATATATCCATATTCTACTTTATGTGGGAAAAAAGTTTATGTCAATTCGGCTGAACTGCTTAAGTACATAGTTCCTTTTAAGTGATGTTCTGTCCATGAACTGAAGTTTCAGATTCAGACAGAGCAGTACGTAGCTAATTTGATTAGCTTCATCCCTAGCTTCTTTATATTACACTGTCTAGCAAACCAGACAATTATATCATGTGGGCTCATGCACACACCAAACAAAAAAACAAAGTGCAGGAAAATGTCCTGTCTGAAGAACTTTTTGGTTAGTTTCTTAGTCATTCTCTAAGTGAGTATGCTTTATGGTTGAGGTGCTGGATTAAGTGACTCCGCTGTAATATTTGATCTCAATGTCTGACTTTTACTGTCTTTCTAGTTGTAGAATGTTGTGAAGTTTGCTTAAGGATACACAAAGGGATGTAATTAAAAGAACTAGTGGAAAAAATTAGTAGTATTTCTTCTTATCAGTTATGCTATGCTTAAGGGTTATAATCAGTTGCATGTTTTGTGTTGTATATCAGCCTCCATGGGATACAAAAGTTGACGAGAAGTTTATAATTCACTACACTTATGGATGAGATTATAATTTGAAGGTAGTTTTCTTTTTCTCTTATTATTTATTTTTTGGATGCTTCTCTGTTTATCAGTTTCGGATAATTTGTTTCCAATTAGAGAAAATAGCGGAAAAATATTAGATTTTGGGTTGGATTATTGATTTTGGATTGGATTGTATTAGTTTGGATTAGATTATTGATTTTGGATTGGATTGTATTAGTTTAGATTGTATTATTGATTTTGGATTGAATTGGATTGGATTAGTTTGGATTGGATTGGATTGTATTAGTGTAGAGTTTATATTTTTTATGTACGTAATATGTTAAAAAAATGGTTCAATATGAATGTAGGATTACCGGAAACCGCCACCGCTAAGGGCCGGTTTTTGCCCTTAACGGTGTAGGTGTAGGTGACATTTTTTTTTTTAAAACCGGCATATCCGGTGTAGGTGCCGGTTTTGGCCAAAACCGGCACCTACACCGGGGTTGAACAGCCCTATCAGTGCCTATAGCTTTCAGCCTCATGACAGTATTTATAGACCTTAACATGACGTAAATGCCCCTCACGGAACTATTTAACTAAGGGGAGGTTAGTATTGCAAGAAAATTGTAGGATTTAGATAAAATTGTAAATATTTATGTGATTTTAAAGTTGTATTGGTATGTATGTAGAAGTTGTTAAAAGATATTGATATTTGTAAAAAATGTAATAAAATGTTGTACTGAAATAATTATTTTTATGTTATTTATATTGTAAATATAAACGTCGGATGCATATATTAAAAATTTAAGAGAAATTGAAAATTTAGTCACTGAGTTTGTAGCACGCTGAGAATTTAGTCACTAAGTTTCATTTGTTGACAATATGGTCACTGATAATATATTGTTGTGCCGATCTTGTCCTTTCGTCAAATCTCCGTTAATTTTTAATGGAATAGAATGCAATCGACTGCTACATGATTCGGTCGACCGCTACAAGTTACCTTCGTCACAACGGTAAACAAACCGGTCGACCGCTATTTCGACTAAAAATTTAACGTAGGTTTGACGAAAAGACCAGATAGTCACAGCTATACATTCTCAATGACTATATTATAAAAAAAAATGAAACTTTTTTCACTAAATTTGAGTGTGATATAAACTCATCACTAAATTATCAAATTTCCAAAATTTAATGTAAACTGACGTACCCTAACAAACCGAAAGTCATTATGGGCAACCCGAGAAGACTTTTCTTCGGCTGCGTTTGTCACTAAAATTTTACCCAAAATTTTATCTCTCTCCTAATAAAATACTCCAATATAATCTCTCTCTCTTTCATCAAAAAATATAAAAAATTACAAAAACTATAAAAGACTACCTCTCTCTTCATTTTTTTCACTAAACCCAATACCAACACTAAACCCTGTACCGAAAATTTTACCACACAAACCCACCCGAATTCGTATCCCGATTCTTGTCTATTCAACTGTTGCTCCCAGGGCCAAATCTCTGCAAAAGTAAGGCTCAGAGAACCCGAATCGCAGCATGAGGGGACGTGTCTCTGCCATCATTGTCGACCTCTCACCCTCAGGCAGGGCTTCAAATAAACAGCTTTGGCGTAGACAACTTGCGGCGACCCATATCAGTAGTGGTGTGAGCTACGCAAGCCGGAAACGCTTGAGGAGCTCTGGATTGAATGCCACAGCCACGACGCCCCTTACCCGCCGCTCTCTTCGCACCCAGGTGAGTTCGAATTCTCCCTTTCCCGCGCAGTAATTTTGAGTGTTGAAGTGTGTCGAATTTCTAAAGAACAAAGTATTTCGGTTGTCATCAACCCTCTGTGCAGTGTCATTTCCTTCGGTCCGGCAAGGAAGGGATCATTCACACCCAATTCTCGTCCTCCATTTCGTGCCGAGATACGGTGAATTCAAAACTTCTTCGTCCATTTTGATTTACGGCAACGTCTTTAGTTTTTCCCTAAATTGCTTGTGATGGACGATTATATAGTTTTTCTCTAATTGACATGTGCTAAAATCAGCTGTCTTGAATGGTTGAAAATCAATGGATGAACACTGTGGAATGAATGGCGTCAGTTCGCTCATGTAGTGAAAATTCATGGTTGAACACCGCGGAATTTCGTTTGTATCTGATCTCTGCTGGTTGGATGAACATCGTTTGTACTCTAGTTAGTTATATATTTGGTTTAATTAAAGTTCATAAATAAAGCACATACGTGTTTATAAAAACATAAGAAAATTATGGCCAAAGCCTCTACAAAGCATCCACGGATCACGAGTGAATATGTCTTCTGATGTTTGTCTAAAAGATTCATAGATCACTGTAATGTTGTTAGTTATCATTTGCAACTGTAATTTTTTTTACTTAAAAAGTGCAAATTAACTTTTTGGTGATGCTCTATTGTCATTTAATATTTGCCTCTCTGCCTTTGTATTCTCCGGTGCTGCAGTGGGTTCTCCTCTTATTCCACTTTTGCAAAACTATGATTTCTTAAATAAAAAATAAGAAAGGTATAACATTTTTCTGATGTCCGACCATTGCAAATGTCCAGTTAGATATTTTATTGGCATATATTCTTGTGCTTTGATTGTTATGCCACCTATCTGGCAGGGCTATTTTTAAGAGACCTTTACTTCTCTTTAAGAGCTTTTAGCATTTGTGGAGCATATTTCTTATAGTGCTTGCTTCTCTCAAGTTGTTGCGTTCTTAATTTCTTGGGCCTTCTTTACGTTAATGAATTAATTTGTTTAGTGGATACTAGTTTCCTGAGCCTATGCTTTTCCTCCTCCCAGTTTTAGGTCATTGTATGTAGCTGGTCTTCCAGGAGGAAAAGCTTTTGTTAAATACCGTTTTCTTTGTTGAGGCCATAGTTTTTTTTCCTGAGAAAGTCGTTAATTTCCTACCAAGTCACAGTGATAAGCTATTGAGCTTGCTTCTCAAGCCATGTTATACTCTGACATTCACTAGTCGTTGAATGTTTTAGAATCTCTGTTATCCCCCCAAAAGGGAAAAAAAGGGGGATCTTACATTTAAGACAGTTCTGCTGTTGTTAGTGATTATCAAAGCCTTGGAGACTGAAACATGATGAAGACATCGGCTGGAAGAAGGAAGCGCCCATCTCTGAATGCCATAGCCACTGGTGCCCGCAAGGCCCTCTCAAGGGGGGCTGACACCGAGACAGACCCGTTTGAGGAAGCGGCTCAGGCCTACTTACAGGCGAGGGCGGCAAGGATTGCGATCTCTAGCCATTCCCGGAGGGAGCTTGTGGACAAGTGCATTGATGCGCTGATGGCTATAGAGCCTCCTCTAGATGATGATGCGTTTTCTAAAGCGGTGGAGCGGATAGTGCAAAGTGCCACATTTAGGCCAGCTTTCATGAGGCTCGACATGGCACGACGTAGAGCTTGGATGATTCGACTGACTTAGGGCTATGAGTACAGTATGGTCGGCAGTATTTTGTAGGACTATTGGCTTTGTTTTATCGAATAGCACGCATTCCGTGTTATGTTTGTATTTGAGTAAGCTTTTCTATGACTACTACTTTGGATGATTTTGCTTGAATCTTGTATTTCAGCTTCTGTTTGTATTTTAACTATTGCTATCTATGACTGCTAATGTTTGGTTAAGAAATGCTTCAGTTTGATAAGATTTTTTTATGGAAACTCATTGACTCTAGATTTTAAGTAGGGCGCCCCAAAATTGAATAAAGCATTCCTGTATAGAGATGGGTAATTTGTTTAAAAATTGAAATTAGCTTTAAAGCACCTTAATCTTATCTGGGCAAAATGAATTGGAGTGAATTCGGTAAGAGTTCATGTGCTTTGACCAAAATCTTGCAAAGAAAACAAACTTTTTTATGTTTTAAATGCAAATTTACGCAATTGGGTTGATATAAAATGTAATATTAAAATATTTAATCATATTCCTTTCAATACTAATAGATCGTCACATTATTAATCATTTTCTAATTGATGCCTTCAACGTAGCATCTATGGATTCAGACTTCAGAGGTCTCTTCTGAGAGTAGCTACAGGGGCAAGTTCGGTACCACAAATGCGGATGATGCAACGGCAGTTTTTTTTTTCTCTAAGCAAAAAGAGCGACCAGTGTAGCCAACCTTTCCTAGGCGTAACTACAGAAACTTTCCACCTATTGTGTAATGAGCCATAGCTACCTACTCCGAGAGGGAGGACCGTCACCACAATCCAACCAGCATCCAAGCAATATTAGAAGCAATATTAGATCTTTTGGACCTTATTTGATGTGCCTATTTGTAGCCTATTTATGTACCTGTTTTGGGCTTTTTGAGGGCTCCGAAATTTGCCCAGTTTTTTTTTTAACGACTGTAATCTAACATTGTTTAATTTGTTTTTCTACTCATTTACATACTACAAAAAGGCTACTTTCTTTAAACATTTACATACTAAAATAACATTAAAAATATAGGTCATTTTAGCAAGTTCACCTTCTCCTCTGTAATCATATTAGACTATGATTTGGATTGATGATCATTTGTTTTCCTCTTATATTCAAATTCAAAGTACCCTAATATGTAAATTGCAAAATTGCCATAATACACAACTTAATCCATATTCCACAAATTAAAAAATACACAAAATATAACTACTAAGTAATAAGGAACACATCCATATCAACACAAGTCTGACCGTCCAACATAAACAACATTAATCCATCAACACAAGTCTAACAAAAGTAAATGACAAGCAATAAAATATCAAAATATCAAAATAGAACACGATACTAAAATGAATTTTTCGAATGAAATAATTATAACATAAATATCCAACATATTCTTTTTATATTTTTTTCTTTTTCACCAATCTTAATAAATGCAATCTATGAACAAACATCTGGAATTATCATCTAATTAATATTTTCATAAATATCAATACAATTCATCAACTTTTTACACCGAAACTTATAAAACTCTAATTTAACTATAGGGAAATTTGATTTTTTATCTCAATTTCATTTTTAGTCGTGAATTTTAGTAGGTCAAAATTTTAATCCTTGAACTTTCATCTTTATAAAATTTATTACTTCCGTCAGTCTGTCGTCTATATACTTAACGGACATCTTTGACACGTAAGCAAAATTGAAGCGGTCGACCGGATATATGTGTTGAAAATGAGCGGTCGACCAGTACAAATTTGACTGCAGACTGACGGAATGACCATTTATTCAACAAAAGAAAACTCAATGACTAAAAATTTGACGGTTAAAAGTTAAGGACTAAAATTAAAAAGGACCCAAAACCTAAGGACTAAAAAACAAATTTCCCTTAACTATATTATCACACCAATAAAAAAAAATCCTAAAATTTGTTTACAACCGAATATCACCTTAATTTTTATAAATTTTGGGTACAACCTTTCTGGTAGCACAAGCTTTTTAGGTACAAATCGCATAAATTATTTAAATACGAATAATTTGGCCCAGAATCACCGCGGCAATGGAATCCTTCAACTAAATGATGAGCGAAATATATATATAAAAAAAAAAGAGACTTGAGGGGCGAAAAATAGATGAAGAAATGCGCCTTCTGTTTTAAGTCATATTTCTTCTTTTTCTGGTGGAATACACCATGCCCCGGATCCCATCTGGATCGGCCACAAACCCCAAGGGCCTATAGAACCCGAGAACCCGGGGCTCCGAATACAGCGCAATGTTGCAAATCCCTTTGGATAACAGGTCGGCTAAGAGCCTCTCCATCACGGCCTTCCCCAAACCAATCCCCTGGAACGAGGGGTCCACCACCACGTCCCAAATGATGGCATTGAACACGCCGTCGCCCGTCGCCCGAGCGAACGCCACAGGCCGCCGCGTCTTCCGGTACTCGATCCACAGCAGGGAGTCCGTGTTCTCCAGGGCGATCTTTATCCTCTTCGGATCCCGCTTCGGGAACCCAACCGCCACGAAGACGGAGTTGAGGTGGTCGAGGTTGAGGTCGTCGCCCGTGCGGCGGAGGATGAAGCCTCGGGAGTCGAGGGCCTCGTCGGAGATAGAGTAGTTAGCGCAGTCGGCGTTGGTGTTGGTCTGGAGTGGGGTTGGCGCTTGAGCGGAGACGGCGACATTTTTGGGGCGGGCAGGCGTATTGAGGCGTAGAGAGGATGGGAGACGAGTGGTGATTATGCCACGTAGAAGCATCGTGGCCTTTTTGTTTTTCCGATTTTGTTTTTTCGCGGGAGAATGCTGAAGATGACTGTCTATTTACAAAGGGGAATCGACACGACGCATAATGGAGGTGGGTTATGAGCTGTAGGAGTTTGATGAAAATATGTGGTGGTTATGAGCTGTTGGAAGATACCGTCGAAAGGGTGAGTCGGAGGGTGGATATAGTGGGTCTGAGAAATTGAATGAATCTCTTATTTATGGGCCGGTTTATAATTGATTTGAGATAAGGAAGGGTCGTTAGGGAAATCTAAAGCGTTGCTCCAACAGGACATTAGGCCCATCACAGTCGAGTGTTGGTTCAGGCATGTGGGTTGCTTTTCAATGGTGACGACATCCCTGGGAACTTAGGAAGTCAGTGGTGGTGATCAGGTCCCTGAAGCTCCTGCTGGTTTCCTTGTGGATGTTGGGGATGTATAAGAACGCAGAAAGAGCATAAGCATCCAAAAGTGTAGAAATAATATAGACATAAAGGTTGAGATCTTGGGCTTGAAGTGCAAAAGAGGTCGATAACGAGGACACGAATGGTGGATGCTTGGAGATCTGTTGAAATTCATGGGAGGCATGGGCCATGCTGACTGCTGACAATGCCTATAGTTTGGTTCGTCCCTCGTTCTAATTCATTGAAGTTTCATGTTAACAAAAGAGTGTACATGTATGGGTCAACCTATACCGCGATAACCGTACGTATTCATTGTTAGTCTCTAATTGATTAGAGACCATTTATTCTTGTATTTCATATACTTGTTGGACCACCTATTCCTATGCACGTGTACAACAAATAGAGAATAAAAAAAAATGGTCAAGCCCAGAAATAGTTAGCTCTGATATCATGTCAAGTTTTATCCCAAAACTAATTGACAATGGAAAGAAGTGACCCAACAGATATATGACAACAGGTGTATGAAACACAAGATTAAATGATCTGTAATCAATGTGAGACTCTAACATATCACAAACTCAATTGGCCAATACTCGGAACACAAACAAGAGGGCCAAGCCAAGCCAACACAAACACGAGGGGTATCAAATTGGCCACACAGACCACAAGGATAAATTGACCACAAAGACCACAGAGATATATCACCAGCGCAAGGACAATTTTCACAGTATGCTCACCAAAACAAGTTATAAATATTTCAATTGAGTTTCACAAAATCTCGACAATCTCATTTTACCCAAAATTTGTTCAGTTCCCAAAATAATACATCAAAATCATATAAAAGTACGGTACACGTTTTAAAAATCTCATTAAAGAACCACTTACCTCGAATACTTAACTAATCCTTGAAGCTTCTCTAATAATTGCGGAACAATCTCTCGGAACTTTGTAGCACCACGTCAATCCAAATTTTGGTCTCTAATATACATTCTCTGCGACTATTTATTAACCTCAATCTCTTCAGCTTTTAAAATTCAAACATACATCTATATATCACTTTTAAATTCAAATATAAGATACTTATTCATATCTTTCAAATTCAAATATAAGAATAATCTTTATACATATCTTAACCTTTATATTCAAACATTTAAATTCAAATATAGACCACATCTTCATATCAGCACCTTTAAATTCAAAAATACGATTCAAGCTCTATACAAAAATCAAACATAGAATTAAGCCCTATCTCATCGTTTAAAATTGGAATTACTCACTTAAAAATAACCTAGAGGGGGTGAATATGTATTTTAAAAATAAATGCAGTATATTAAATGATAAAAGAATCACAACAAAAGTCACTCTATAGCATACAATCAAATTTGTATTCTTATACAACTTTGTAAGAATAATATTCAAGTTTGAACCATGTTCTTAGACATATACTATGCTGTAAAAACTTAGGCTAGCAGGCAGTAAACTCCTTCACATTCCAGCAATGAACTACTCATACCAGATTCAATATAACCCAAGATATTTTCGATTTTCACGCTTTAAGAACAACAATATATCTTCTAAGAATTAACACAATATCCATATCAGATCGTTACCTGAACTCTTCTTGAACAATGGTAAAGATAACGTTTGACAATCAATCTTGAGAACACTTTCAAACAAGAAATGTTCTTTGTTTTTCATAAGTTCATTTGTAATTTTTGTATATATGTCATGATTAATTGATTGATTATTTGTTAGTCCTTATTTTCTTGTATCATGAATTAAATCTGCGACATAGATTGCTCATTAATCAAGTTTGATTTAAATATTTTCTGGATATCAATTGGGTGTGTAGTTTACTTGAGTAGTCTGATGTAGTTAGCTGAAGTGTTGCAGGTGTATTAATGGAGGTTGAAGGTGATAAGGTCTTAAATGTCATAAACATTCTATAATAAAATAAATGCAGTATATTAAATGATAAAAGAATCACAACAAAAGTTACTCTATAGCACACAATCAAATCTATATTCTTATACAACTTTGTAAGAATAATATTCAAGTTTGAACCATGTTCTTAGACATATACTATGCTGTAAAAACTTAGGCTAACAGGCAGTAAACTCCTTAACATTCCAGCAATGAACTACTCACACCAGATTCAATATAACCCAAGATATTTCGATTTTCACGCTTTAACAACAACAATATATCTTTTAAGAATTAACACAAGATCCAGATCAGATCGTTACCTGAACTCTTCTCGAACAATTGTAAAGATAACGTTTGACAATCAATCTTGAGAACACTTTCAAACAAGAATCGTTAGAAATTAACACAGTAATCTAAATCAAAGAATAATTAACACAAAACAAACATACGACACCAAAACTTGTTGACGAAGAAAAACTCTCAAATAGAAACCTATTTGAGAGAAAAACTCTCTGGAGCCTCGTCCAGAACGGAACTTCACTAGGGATACGACCTCGGTTACAACGTGATCTTATAGATCTAACAAACCAGTTAATCTACAGTACACGCAACCTTACTCAAGATACCTTCTTGAATCTGTCTCTGCAGGGGATGAATACCATCGATCCTAGCCACTCCCAAGTTATTCTTCGCAGCAAATCTACTTGAGCCACTCAAGTTACCACAAATCCGTCCAAGAACGCCCAAACGTCCGGTGTTCGAAATTCCTCAATCACTGATGAGGACAAGTGATCAACAACCAAAGATTCTTCAGATCTGGAAGTATTCTTCAAGATGAATCCTCACAACACGAAAGATCAAAGCAAGAGAAGAGAAGATCTAGAGTTTCGGCACTGTTTGGATCTCATTCAACGAATCTTGATTTCTTCAATTTCTGTTTCTGTTGCCACTTTTGTCAGGTACGTACAGCCTCTTATAACTCTTTTTTCTTCTTTTTCACGAGTCTCCAAGTCACCCTTTTCTGTTACACGTGGGGCGCCTTTTTACTTAAAATAGACTTGTTGTTTCTGCGCTCCAGGCAAACTACCACATACTACAGGTAAACTCTGAAGCAGACTACTCATTTAAGGAGCTTCTCTTTTGACCTTACTTTCCCATGCTCTCAAGATATTTACAAGTAAACCTATGTCACAAAATCATGCCAATCCAAAATGGTTCCTTCAATCTCCCCCTTTGGCATCATTTGTGACAAAAACTACCCAAAACTCAAACCAAAAAAATATGAATTCGGTCGTTCAGGAAACCAAATTAATTTACATAGAGACTCAACCCAATGCTAAAAAAATAACAAGACTAGTTCTTGAGAATATCATGTACCTGCAAAATCACACCAACTAACCAAGAAACAATATCTAGATACAAGTATCACATATATGATTAGTTAAAATAACAGGTATATATATATATATATATATTACTGAAATGAACATCTAACAAGCAGCAACATAATATTCAGTAATGCATTAAAGTATCATAAGGGATATACTCCCCCTTACTACAACCCAACATAATAAAGAGGACATCTCCCCTATCACAAATGTCTACTACACATTACACATAGTCAATAGTTAATCATACATGTTGAGAATAAAACATAAGTAGCCAACATGTAATCCAACAGTCATCTAATCATCAGATTAACACAAAATAAAACAAAAAACAGCAACAACAACATCCAATTACTCCTCCACATTAGATATCATCATCAATGACCATTTAGATATCATCATCAATGACCATGATCGCCATCTCCCCCTTTTTGTCATAGAAGGAGCCAAAGCTACATAGAGGAAGCACTGCGAAGATCATCACCAGATTCTGACGCAGGGTCAGAGTCCATGTCCGTCTCATCATCGTCAGTTGCAGCAGTATTGCGGGACATCCCCAAATGGGCGAGCAACTATAATCTCTCTCCCCCATCAAATCATTACTTTTCACTACAAAAATATAAAAAAATTATCTCTCTTCACTTTTTCACTAAAACCCAATACCTAAAATTTTAACAACACTAAAATTTTACAAAACAAACCCACCCTAAGAGTCTCATGTACTCGTTATCAGAGGAGGTAGAGTGTTTGAATTTTCCTTTATGAGAATCACTATGTTTCAGGGTGGATTTTCCTATAGGTCGTGTAAGAGGAAGTCGCGATTCAGCTAGAGGAATAGAAATGGAGTTGGCACGAACCACTCGCATTATCAGGCATCCATATGGAAGACGAAAGTTTTTCTTTTTAGAATGAAAAACATCAAGCATGTGAGCACAGATGATGGAAGGCAAGTTAATGGAATCGTCAATCGGAAATGCATACAAAAAGCGAAGACGCTTATAAGAAGCTTCTTTTTTTACCTTACTTTCTCATGCTCTCAAGATATTTACAAGTAAACCTTTGTCACAAAATCATGCCAATCCAAAATGGTTCCTTCATATACACCTAGCAGGATGTCCTTAAAGCTCTGAACTGTTTCGCCATGAACCCTCACCTGAAAAAACGCAGTTGTAACTTCTCTTACCTCATCAGGGAATTAGCTCCCTTTCATGAGGTCTCACCATCATCCTCGTGGATATGAACATGATTAAGCAGTCAGCCTCCTTTACTTTTGCTCCAAGTCATTGCCTAAGCATCCACAGTGTATATGTTTGCATTTGCGGTGGAGATGACAAGTCTTCTAATATTGGCAATGGGACTGTATATGGTACCAGCCAAGTCAGAGGACTGCCATCAAAGCAACATTTCATAATTATCAAATCACACTCTGCCCTGGTGCTTTCTTGACACACTTGTCCTTCATTAAAACTCGCACCTTCTCAACCTCATCCCACCTCCCTTCTTCCGCATATGTGTTTGACAAGAGCACATAATTACCATAATTCCATGTTTCAAGGTTTATCAGCTCCTTCGCTGCAAGTTCTGCAAGCTCTACATCACCATAAGTACGGCAAGCGCTGAGCAATGAGCCCCATAAAAGAGCATTTGGCTTCATGGTCACGCTTCTAATCAAGACATGAGCCTCCCTCACACATCCATTACGCCCAAGAAGATCAACCAAACACCCATAATGCTCAAGTTGTGGATGTATATGTTGTTGTGATATCATAGAGGAAAACAACTCCCGTCCTCTTTCCACCAGACCTGAATGGGCACAACATGCTAAAACACCTACAAAAATTGCAGCATTTAGCGAAAGATTCGATTTGCATAAGCCATTTTGTCAAGGGCCCCACAAACGGAGACGAAGTGAGCGAGGACTTGGTTGGATTGGTTGAGGCCATGGCGTACAGTAGGGCTGTTCAGTGCCACCGACACCGGGTTGCCGGTACCCGGCTTCATTGGTGCCGGTGCCGGTTTGAGGTTTTGTTAAAAACCCGGTGTTGTTCCCGGGTACCTGGACACCGAGTTTTGAATTTTTTTTTTTTTAAAAAGGCCAAAACGAATCTTTTTAAGTAAATGTTTGCCCTAAGTCCAGACGCCTCGTGAGTCACGCCCAGAAAATCCCCACTCCCCGACTCCCCTACTCCCCAGTCCCCACAGTCGCCCGAAATTTCCCCCCTCTGCGCGAGTCCGTGACCGTGAGCCATCACCATCCCCCCCAGCGGCCAGCCCTCTGTGCCTTCAGCCATGCGTTTTGCCCCTCTCGCCTGACGCCTTGCCGCGCCTCTCGTCGCCGACCACAGGTGAGAAGTCCCTCTACCGCATCTCTCTAAATTGCCAACTGCCAAGGGAGATTTTAGGTTAATTAAAAATAGATTTGTTGTTTTTTTCATTTGTTCTACTTCTATTGAAAATATTAGGCCATATATCATTGTTGATTGGTGATTGGTGATTGCTGAATATTTTCCCCTATTATGTTTCGTTTTTAGGGTTTGTAATTTAATAAATTTGCTGTTAATTGAGTTATATATATATATGATTAGATATATATAAGAATAAGGTTGTTGTTAATTGATTTTTAGATATAAGATTGTATATATAAAAATAAGGTTGTTGTTAATTGATTTGCTTGTTAATTGATTTATATATATATGATTAGATATATAAGAATAAGGTTGTTGTTAATTGATTTTTATATATATGATTATATATATAAGAATAAGGTTGTTGTTAATTGATTTGCTTGTTAATTGATTTATATATATATAAAAATAAGGTTGTTGTATATGATTCGTATATGATTCGTATATGATTCCATATGCTTGTTAATTGCTTGACTGTTGTTTTATTTTACTATTTGTATGTTTGTACGTTTTGTTGTTTATTACTTATTTGTACTTTGATTGTTAATTTTAGGTGCTTTTTATTTGCAGATGGATACTCTACCACAATCACAGTCAAGTAGTAGTGCTACTGCAATGTCGGCCTTAGTATCGTGTCCGACTTTTGGATCTGGGTCCACTCCGGATTCTGAGACAGTGGGATCCACTCATGATGAAAGTGGACGATCACCACGCCCTAAACCCAAAAAAAGGAAAAACTCGAACCCTTCTGATGTATGGCTGCATTACACCAAGGTACCCAACTCTGATCCACCTAAAGCAAAGTGTAATTATTGTAAAAAGGATTTTATGATTCATCACAAGAATGGGACATCGGGGTTATGGCAACATCACAACATTTGTCCATATTTCAAGAGAAAGAGGGGGGTCAGTTAGATGTTGGACAAATGTTTTTGACTCATGATGCTGAGAAGTCAACAGAGTCTGATGTTGGAACGATGGGAGTGACAAGTAAGTTTTGTGAGAAAACTATTAAAGATCTGATTGCTAGGATGATAATTATCGATGAGATGTCTTTTATTGTAGTTCAGAAACATGGATTTAGGAATTTAATTCATTATCTGGAGCCTAGATTTAAAATGTCATCTAGGATAACAATTATGAGGCTTTGCATGAAACTTTATTTGAAGGAGAAGGAGAAGTTGAAGCATCTGATTCGAACGAATAGGTATAGAGTGTCTTTTACCACAGATACTTGGACATCGATTCAAAATTTTAATTATATGTGTGTGATTGGACACTTTATCGATGCTAATTGGACTTTGCAGAAGATAATTTTGTCTTTTAGGAGGGTGCAAGATCATAAGGGGGTTAGTATTGCTAAGGAAATAGAAGATTGTATGAATGACTGGGGGATACAAAAGATTCTTGCAATAACAGTTGACAATGCCTCCTCTAATGACACTACCATTGAACATTTAAAGAGGAGGCAATTGCAAAAAGATACTCTAGATGTAGGGAGGATTATTTGTGGCCATGGATTCCTACACTTGAGATGTTGTGCACATATTTTGAATTTGATTGTGTCTGAGGGGATGAAAGAGGTTGATAAGTCAATTGCTAAGGTTCGGAATATGATCAAGTATGTTAAGTCATCACCCCAAAGGTTAGACAAGTTTAAAGAATGTGTGCAGATTAAAGAGATTACATGTACTCAATTTTTGACTCTTGATGTTACCACTCGTTGGAACTCAACTTATTTGATGTTGGATGTGGCTTTGAAGTATCGAGAGGTATTTGAGTTGATGTTGGATGAGGATGGGCATTTTATATTGTATTTGGGCGAAGAGGGGCATGGGAAGAGAGGATTAGGCCCCCCCACACTTGAGGATTGGGAGCACATCCGTCACTTTGTAAAATTCTTGAAGTTATTTTATGAAGTAACAGTAAGAATGTCGGGATCAAATGTGTCTACAGCTAATGTTTACTTGGAGGAGTTGACTAAGATACATAGCCATTTGGACAAGTATGCTTCTAGTAATGATACTTTGCTTAAAGAGATGACATCCCGCATGCAAATGAAGTATAACAAGTATTGGGGTGATTTGACTTATGTGAATAGACTTTTATTTGTTGCTGCATTGCTTGATCTAAGAAACAAGATGGTTGTACTGAATTATTGGTTTAAGAAAGTAATGGGAGTAGCGGAAGGCGAAGTTATGGCATTGAATGTGAAGGGTACTTTGGAACGTTTGTTTATGGAAAATAACAATGACAACCGTGGTGGTGTCGGGGAGGTGGGTGCCAATGATAATGTGACTATGGGGGATAATGAGGAATGGGATGAATTTGATCTTGTAAGGGTTGCTAGCCAAATTTTAGACCCCAAATCTGAGGTGGAGAGATATTTATCAGAGTCAGTTGAATCAAAGGCTCCTTCATTTAAAATTTTGTTTTGGTGGAACGTTAACTCTCATAAGTATCCTATCCTTGCCCGCGTAGCTCGGGACGTTTTGGCAATTCCTATTACCATTGTACCTTCTGAGTCAGTATTTAGCACTGGAGGTCGGATATTGGATCCATTTCGGAGTTCATTGGCCCCAAAAACTGCCGAAGGTCTCATTTGTGCTCAAAATTGGATGAAATGCGACCCTATTGTGGAGGAGGAGGACATGACTTCTGATATGACAGAAGATCCACAAACTTATACGATTGACTCGGGTAATTTTATTTCTGTTTTTGTTAGTTTATTAGTTTGAATAGTATTTTTATTTTTATAAATTATAACTTGGTGTATTTAAATATATTGTGTAGAGTTATCCATCTTGGCGACGGAGATCGAAGAGTAGAGATTTGAAGGAGTTACCAGTCTTTATGATGTTCTTACAGTTACTTTTGTAAGTTTATTATTTTGAATTTTATTGGTTGAGACTTTAGATTCCCATATTGTTGTAATGTTCTCTAAGTTTATTGATTTTAGATTTTATTGATATGTGATTAATGGACCAACAGAAAAAAGAAAAAAATACATTAGGCCAAGTGAGTAAAATGCTAAAAAAAATGGCTCAATATGAATGTAGGATAACCGGAAACCGCCACCGCTAAGGGTCTGTTTCTGCCCTTAACGGTGTAGGTGTAGGTGGCAATTATTTAAAACCGGTCTACCCGGTGTAGGTGCCGGTTTTGGCAAAAACCGGCACCTACACCGGGGTTGAACAGCCCTAGCGTACAGAGTAGCCGTGAATTTGAGGGAGTTGTGCTCTGGTTTTGTGGTTGTGGAGAAGGCGGCGGACTGGCTGCTCCGCCTTAAAGCAAGCTTTGCTCATGGTTTCGCTCTTCGGGCCTTCGGTTATGGCAGTGAGACAGAGTAATGGTTGCAGGATTAACTGAAATTTGAAAAGCTCAAGGGTGGTTTTGCGGCAAGACGTGCCGCTTAAACGACCGATCGTTTTTGTCCGCAGGAATAAAACCACAGGCAGCTTCGCTTTGGGAGCATTTTCCAAGTCGGCACCACATTGTTGATGCAGGTTGACATTGTCTCTGTACTGCCTAAACTACATTCCTTATGCGAGGCCGAAGCTGGGAAGCAATCTTTGGAGGGGCGAGAGAAGAAGTATTAAGAACGTAAGCTGTAACGACTGATATTCTGCATTATTTTCGTCCTTTGTTTTTGCTTTGTTTGGAGCTATATTTTCTTATTTTCTTCATCTTTCAAATTTGTGACAATAGAACGGTTGTAAGATTTATATTATACTTGTTACACAAACACACGGCTGCATTCCAAACAAAACTTGCACTCTTCAAATTCACCATCTAATGCAGACTTTCAAGAGTCAGAAGAATGTAAAAGGCAGCCTCAAATCTTACTTTCAGTATCTCCTGCAACGGCAAATGTACAAGAATGAAAATGGATGACATCACCAGTGAAATATATCACAATTGTGGACTAATTCCATGAATTTTTCTTTCCAATACACATATAGAACATCTCAAAAGCAATATAGTGTTACAGTTCTTAAAGGTCAGGTACCTAAGAAAGCTGTTCCTTATTGGCACTTCGTCCAAAACAAGGCTCCAATGACACCACAAGGGAAAAGTTCACTCCTAATACAGAATGGACATATCAAACACTAGGATTTCTTAGAAGTGAAACCCCCAAATCCCATCATAGCTGCAATGTCAGGATCCATTTCGATTTCCTCTTCTGCCACCTTCTCTTTCTGAACATAAACAAACAAAAAAACTATCAGAAAAGATTGTGGCATCCTTAATATGCTCTTGAATTATCAGAACTTTGGCTTGAGAAACACAATCTAGGAAGAGGCAAAAGCAGCGTATGCCTTTATTTTCCATGCAACCTAATGGCTCCCAAATATTAGTAATGAGCAAACCATGGTAATTAAGGGCCCACCTTCTTCTCTTTTTTCTTTTCTCGACGTTGGCGCTTCCGTTCCTCCTCTTCTTGCTGCTGCTTTAAGATCCGGTCATCAAGATCTGTGAGAGAGACATCAAGTTTAGGCCACCGAGCCAATCAATTTGACAAATCTCTAATCACAAATACACCCAAAACAAGAACAGATCCGTGACTAATCCATCCAACTCTTTACCTTGCTCTGTGAAGCTGCCGGGAACTCTTCGTTTCTTAAGAACTTCAAATCGCTCTTTGACCTGAGACCATAAAATAAAATAGTTTAAAAACCAGTTTTGAGATTTGAAACCGAAACCTAGATCTGTTCCCAAACATGGCCTAAGATTTGCAGCTTAGATCCAACACAGGTAGATAAATATATGGATGAAATGTTCAGACCAGACAATTGTTCTATTTTTCAAAGAATTGTGGCAATCCCTTCTTCTAAAATATGAAAAAGGTGCATCCTTTCCCACTAATATGTAATTATTGACGGGCAACCAAAATAATTTCAAAGTGATTCCAAAAATGTACCTGTTCGACAGAAGCCCTTTCTACCCGCATAGACATACCCAACGCCCTTTGATCTGTCAAACAAAATTGAGAGAAGTATTAGAAATTGAGAAAAAAAACATAACATAAACTAGATCACCAAAAGAATTGATGAACACTATTGTCTATGGCTAAACACGTACGTTTCTTCCCATTGATATGATCCAAGTAATTTGCAGAATCCTTCACGACACAGTCACAAACTGAACAAAAATATCCAGCCTGAAAAAAATGGGTTCAATCACAAAATCACATGGTAAGAAGAATTTTTGAAATGTGACAGGAGTTTCAGTTAAAAGCTCAAGACAGCTCCCTCAGTGATATATCAATATTGTTCTTCCTTCAGATAAAATTAATGAGGACCAAAAACCGAAAATAAAAAGGCCAAGCATCTGACTCACATAGAATGGTCCCAAACAAAATCTTACTGACCCACCTTGTTTTCTATGCCAATCTAGTTCAGTTCCCAAAAAGGAACACCCATCACTATGGACTTTTTAGGTCATACTATCATACCAAGACACAATACTGACGCTGAATTTCCGATCTCTTCGAGTTTTTTTTATTTTATCTCTCCTAGGCCTCTTCGAGATGTTAATATAGTTGGCGTGATCCATTCCTAGTAAGGTAATAAACTTCAGTACTGATGTCTGAATTTCCGATCTCTTCAAGTTTTTTTTTTTCTCTCTCCCAGGCCTCTTCAACATGTTAATATAGTGGGTGTGATCCATTCCAAGTAAGGTAATAAACTTCAGCCTAGGAGAGATATATATTATCCAAAAGACATTTCCAGCATCCCCCACAACGTAATTTTCATTTCTTAATATTTCAATTACATCACAATTACATTACCCTTTTTGCCTGTGATATCAGTATATTTTCAGGCTAAAGATTTAATCCTATCATTAGTTCAACCAAAAGATAATTTGAGATGTAAAGATGAGAAATACAGTTAAAAAAATCAAATTAAACGAGTCCTCAGCAGAAGTTTTCCTTGGCACCCAACTGATTATACTGCCCTCATCCTAAGTAACATTTAGCTAGCATAAATAAATAGAACCAAAAACTAAAAAAACAATAACAAGTGTGACTTTAGGTGGCCATACTAAAACTTGTACAGAGAACATGGGTATCACCAACAACCATATAATGCCAAGGCACACATAAGACATGGTTGTGTACCTGCTGACTTAAAGGTGCCACTGGAGTAACAACCTGCACAATAAAAAATAATACAATACAGTCACTGACTATTCCAAGCGAAGATTCATGCCTAAACTATTCTATGAAAAATGCCTGGAGCTGCTTCATCTTGCTACTAACATGGGAAAGAAAGTCTGCTATATGTGCCAGGAATCTAACCAGACAGTACAGATCAGAACACATGAAAACAAAAAGTAAAACACAACCCAAACTTCTAGAACAATGATAGTATTAACAAATGAAAATTTTATTCCATAAAGTGCAAATCTAGGTCATGCCGCACAGGATCCAAATTTCTATGGTAAATCTCAAAGGGTTGGTAACCTAGGCAGACATTACAAAAAGCCAAAATCCATAAAGAAGCATGTAAGCCCATCACAGAGCCACTATACAGGACAGTCACCTCTTGGACAACAATATGATTAAGGCCCACAGATTTAACACTCACTTATCAATACAGTACTCGCATAGGATGTTAAGGTCTAAGTTTCTTTCACTATAACAGGCAATATATATGTTTCTACCTCCACAATAAAATTGGAAGTCCCAACTCCAGATTGCCAACTGTTAAGAGCATGTTTGTTTCAAATGTGTGATGCCTCTATATCAGCGGTGTGATGTCACTCCATATGCTGAATACCCCTCCAAAGAGGCAAAAGTTTTAGCATTATCTTCATTAAACTAATGTACAGCAACATATGAGACATCTAATATTTACGATAGTGTCTGAATCTGCTAATACTACCATTGTCAATCCCAAACCTCATGGCCAGCGTTACAAACCTGGTGCAGAGAGGTAGCCGGGTAGCCAACTCTCTCCAGTCTATCAGAAATCATAATCCTAGTAACCCACAGAACATTGTCTTGTAAATAGAGCAAGTTGCACAATTACAGAAAATTATATCAGCATCAGACAGATTAAGCATGTCATTTGAAATGCACATTTACCACATATTTACTTAATGACTGCAAAAAAAGTCTCTTTTGCAAGAGAAGATAGTCACTTAACAGTAATGATATCACTGCTACTGTGCTAAAGTAAAAAAAGGCCAACACTTGGTCATGTTCTGTGATTGCATGGCACCCATGACCGAGTTATGTAACTAACCAGCTACCTTTAGCTATTACTTATGTAAATTGATTGCATTCCCAGAATTGATCCAACACATTTCAAAGAAATCCACACGTGGAAAGAACGCCATTAACAAACAATTATATTGAGCTGTTCACAAACAGAATAACCAATCAGCAAAATGGCCTCGCCCAAATTCAAGCAGATATAGAATTCTAGAAAATATATTAAGACCAAGTAAAGCACCTGAGTTTTTCCCAAGCGAGATTCAAGGTCCACTTCATAATCCCTATTTTTCAAGGGCTTCCTTTGTACCGGAGGACCTCTTGCTGCAACAAAACAACCAATAACATTAATCATTCACACTTATCACCCCACAATTCAGCATCCAGTTGATAACCTCATTATTCAATACGTGTACACACAGAGTACAACACCCGTTATCAATTATGTGAACCAATTACACTAAAATTCTGAGGGTTCATTTATTTTTGTTTGTCACTAGGCAGATCAATTGAATATAGTATGTCCATTCAAATCAGCATATTTTTTACGAGACACAGACGCATGAAAATATACAAAAACGCACCAAATAGAGACAAATTCGAGAGGAAGAAAGAGAGGTTTTATTACTCACATTTAGATTTAACCGGCCCCTCTGTCTCCTACAGTACCACATAAATACGGAGAATCAACAAACAGAGAGTAGTCAGAAAACACGAACAGCCTTTACACCCCCCCCCCCCAAAAAAAAGAGAGAGAGTAGAAATTCAAAGGAAAATACAGAACCTGTCTTTCACGCTCCCTGGCTCGTTCCAAATACTCTTCCCGATCAAATTTCCTTCTGAAAGTATTATCAACTCCAGCAACCTATACAAACAATTGCAAGCATAAAAAAAAACCATATGACTGTCTCGCCAAGGAAAAAACAAAAGGAGAAAACGATAATTCAGGAAGATAAAAAGTAATATACGCAGTTTTATTTAGCATTATGTTTATCTTTCTAATATATTCTCAGGAGAGAAAAATATGATAGCCTTTCAATGGTTGAGGAAGTAGTCGTAAGAGGCTTGAACTTACGCCGCTGCTGGTGTGAGCCATTGGTTTAAACAGGAAATTCTTGACGTAATTTTTCGCTCAGCCTAGTACCGCGATTGAATTACTGGTATATTTAAGAATTCGAGCAAAACCCTAGTTCCGATTCTGAATTTATGAGACCCTGAGGTCGAAGAAAAGGTGGGGACGGGACCGCTGATCGAAGAGTAGACAAATAGTAAAATAATTTTAATTTTAAAAAACCTAGATTGAATTATGCCTTTGGTCTAGTGGTATGATTCTCGCTTTCGCTGCGAGAATCCAAGGTTTGATTCTCGGATGGGGTCTATACAGTTTGTTAAAATTTTAGATATTTTGTGAATTTTAAAGTTTATTTGATGTTGAAAATTTTTGAGACAGTAATGATTGAAAATTGTGTTCGATTCTCGGATTAATGGGTAACCATGATATGTTTGTTAAAATTTTAGAAATTTTGTAAATTTTAAAGTTTATTAAAATTTATAAAAAATTTGTTAAAATTTAAAGTATATTTGTTTAGTTGTTAAAAAAAAAATTTGAGACAGTAATGATTGAAAATTAATGTGTTTGATTAGTAGAAAAAAAGAGAATTTAAAAAATTATTTTTTATTTTACTTATATCACATTAAACCGCGGACCAAGCTTTGCAAAAATTTTCTTTTGTATTTTTTTTGTTCATTCCCTCAAATATGTCAAACAACTTTGTTGCTTGTATAAGAAATTCGGTCAGAGCAGAGGTGGGGCTATGTGTTTTCTGGTTTCCATCTCTGTCCTTGTAGAATATGATTAGATGATAAAAAAAAAGGTTACATAAAGTGTTAAAATGCCTAAGCGTGGCCTATTACTATGTATAAATGCCTAAGTTTACAAAGAGATTATGAAAAGGCTTGAAATTAATATAAGTTGCATTTTTGTTCTTAAAAGAATATAATAACTCATTATTTATTTTGGACCAAATGAGATACTTACTTCATCCTTTGGGCTAGACTCTTTTAGGAACCTTTTAATGTCAAGGCATTTGTGGCACATTCACTCACTCTTTCTCAATGTGCAGGATGTCATTTTTGTCCACAAAAATAAGCATTCATGTTAATTGAAAGGAGCTAAAGATTAGAGGGCAAATATGAGAAAAAGAAAAAGAAAAGAGAGGATTCTGTTGGGGAAGAACATCGAACGAAGCATGAAGGAGAAGAAAAGAGAGGGTGCTGCGCGTGGAGAGAAGGAATGAAAGAGTATGGAAAAAATTCGGAGTTGACCAGTTTTCTGTTATAGGTAATGTTTGTTTACTGAAATTTTGGAAATATTCTTAAATTTTGGGAATCTTTTGAATGTTTAAGTTTATTGGGATTTGTGAAAAGTTTGAAGTGTATGTGTAAAAGTTGAAAAATTTGAAGTATTTTTGTTTTGTTGGAACTTTTGGGCTCCTAAAATTTTGGGTAAACAAACATGTTCATAGTCTCTCGACCAGATGGAGAGTAGGGGTGATTGTTTTTGCTGTATTTTTTTTCTTTCCCTTTTCTCTCGAAACTTCTTGCTGCTAGGTTTGATGGGTTTTTAAGTAACAAAAACTTAGGTTTTGGTTTTAACTTGCATCGATTTGAGGTCGTAAATTGATGGAGATGTTCTATTTTCAATTTCATTGTCTTTCATCATGTAGAGAGACGATTTTCTTTTGAACACTATTGAAATTCTTGGAATGTGTATGTTGTAGACTCTTGGCACAATCTACTCCCTTTATAGGGAAGATTTCAATTTAGTTATTATTTTGCCTAAAATATCAATTCTAGACGATAAATCTATTAAATCTTTGATAGTTTGTGAAGTTAAATCTTTTTTTATCCTCCAGTTATTGAATCCTTGATTGGAGAAGTAACTGAGGCTGTGTTTGAGAAATAAAATTTTAGGGTTGTTAAAATTTTAGGTATTGAGGTTGATGAAAACGTGAGGAGAGAGAATGAAAAAGTTGGTAAAAAAGTGAAAAAATGTATAGAAATTGATGAAAAAGTGAGGAGAGAGTGGCGTAACCAGGAATGCAATCAAAATAATTACATTCTAAAAGAAAAATGAAAAAAAAATTACTATGTAATGTAAAAAAATATCTTAATAATTAAAATATCAAAAATTAAATACTAAAAATTATTGTCTTTCAAAACACCAATGAAGCACCAAGTAATTTATATATATTCTTAGTAAAACATAGCACATAAATAAAATATTTTCAGCATTTTTACAAAGCATATTCACAAATGAACACATAAATGAAACATTTTCAACATTTTTAGAGACATTTTAGTGGATGAAATACAAATATGTTGTTGTGGGGCGGGCTGAGTTTTTAATGGGTCAAGGGCAAGCCTAATAAAAAAAAATAGGTGTAAAAATTTTTTGGGAGCCAACCGGGGGCGGTGGCCCCTGTTCGCCCTCATTTCCTCCGCCTGTGCTGCAGAGGATGTTGCCAGCTTAATCATAAGTGGAGCCAGGAAGCTGGTTAATAGGGGCAAATTTTTAAAGAAAAATGGTAAAAAAATAATTTATTTGAAAAAAAATAAAAAAAATTTAGGTGTACAAATTTTTGTTTTAGGGAGCCAACCGGGGCAGTGGCCCCTGTTCGCCCCCTGCCTCCGCCGGTGAGCTTAATCCTTATTGGTCGAATTATCTCGAGCCGACCATATGGACCAACGTTGTTCGGGGTGTTATAGCCAAAGCTTGGTTTCTCGCCTCCCAAGTGGAGGTCAAGGAGCTCGCAACCAATACTTTTTTATTTGAATTCCAGAGGGCATCTGATGTTAGCGTGACTTCAGCTCCCTCACATATGTCTCCCACTCATAATGACACATCAAAGGAAAGAAATCAGACAGACGCTCCAGCCAAAAATTCTGCACTTCTCGTAGGATTTAAATCTCATTACAGCAACAAAGGAAAGTCTGACAAGGAGGGAAAGTTGACTACACCGGCTAAGGAAATGGAAATCAATTCCATTTGACAATTATCTTGTATAATCCCATGACTCACGGGCTCACGACTCACGGGCTTTACTTCTTTTTCTATTCCTACTATATATCTGTACCATCTTATGTAAAGTAAGGACTTCAGTTACTCATTTTATTCAAGGCATACAAATTCTTTCTTCTGATAGGGAGAGAGTGCTGGCAAAACGCCCGTGGAATCTCAATGGAAATCTTATAGTAATTACGGAATGGGAACCCAGGCTGGCGTGGCATGAGATTGATCTTGAATCCACACCCCTTTGGATGCAAATTCATGGTTTACCCATGGACCGATCAAATGAGCAGTCTGCTCGTAATATTAGTGCAGCTGTTGGACGGGTTCTTCAAGTGGATGGTGACCCAGCGGTGTGTATATGGTGCGTCCCCTTTATTAGGGCCAGGGACATATTACAATGGGAATGATGGGCAATTGTTCTCAGAATGAAGAGCAACCATAGTACATGCAAGAAAATACTTATTTGTCCCTCTTCCACCTTTCCGAACTACTAGAAAATATTTTTGCTGGATTAATATTTTGGCTTAATTACCTTACAGGTCCATGTAGTATCCGACTTTTATAAAATACTCTTTGTGATATGACTTTCAACAAAATGGTCATTGTGGTATAGTTTTGAGATAAATTAGTCCCTCTGTCTAACTGTCGAGAGAGTGTTGTACATGTCACGTCAGCATCATTCACGCGTTGACACGTGTTTTTTAACATTAGTATCCAAATCACGAGTGATATACTTCTTTTTGCTCATATAATTAGTCTGATCCTCAACCTCAGACTTGATTGGTTCGATCCAGGACGGCTACTGACGTGTCAACGCGTGAATGGAAAGTGACATATACAACACTCTCTAGTTAAGTGGGTAACGACAGTTGGACAAAGTGACTAATTTATCTCAAAACTATACCACAGAGACTATTTTGTTGAAAGTCATACAACATGGACTATTTTGTAAAAGTCGGATACCACAAGGACCTTGTAAGGTAATTAAGCCTAATATTTTCTTCACATTCTTTTCACTTAATATGCTGTTCATTCACTTTCTGGTCTCACATGTTACACACAACATTTTAATCCCTTGGTATTGTGTGGCGCACTTCGAAATGGGTCTGTTCCATGGTCAAACTCAAATCTTCAATGGAGCCTATCTTTTTATTCATCAGTCGGGACCAACTGTGTTCAGATAGAATGATCTGGACCAGGAAGAGGGAGGGCCAGTGGTGTTTGTATGTTTAGTGTTTTGAAAGTTCATCTCAAGAGCTGTAGTCCAGGACTTGGATATTTAAGAATGCTTTTGATGAGATCTTATGCTCACATTTGACAGCTCAGAAGTTCTTGTGGTTGTATTGGTATTTTCTAGTTTTTTTTTAATAAGCAATATTTCATTACATAATCGAAACTATGAAAGAGTACAAAAATTCAAGGGAATTAGTCCCCAAATACACCCAGGATAATTAATAAACAACTCGAGATTGTAGGGAACACTAACTTTCAAAAGAAAAAAGACGGCCCAACGAACAATATCGTGCGCTAAAGAGTTCACACTACAAATGCAAAAACCAAACTCACAACACTCAAAAACAGAGGCAAACGATCTGCACTCGATTTTCCAAGGACAGCACCTCGGAAGTAGGCTTCAGCATTTTCTAGTGATTGCATGACTTGTCTGTGTTACAACATTAGCGGCGGTTTTCTCTCCATTCTTTTTTGTTTTTGTTTTTGTTGGAGATACCTTTTGGGCTCATTTTGTTGCAGTTTTGGTGTGCTTCCCCTTACAAGTGGGCTTGAGCATTTGCTTTGGCTGCTAATATGCTTCATCTTTAAAATCTTTAAGGAAAATGTCTTGGTTCTTGTGCCAAGGTTTAAATACTATTCCAGGTTGCTGAAAGAAAAACAAAAGCAGATTGTTGGGATTGAGAACTGATGAAGTTTTCCATTTTATTCCAAGCTAAAAAGATTCAATGAACTTGATTTGCGGTTAACTATAGGAAGAAGTAACACCTTAATGGAGATGGGTTTTCTTTTTTATAAGCTTATTGGAGTTGGGTTTGCTAGTGAACCAAATGCCTTTTTTCGAGTCTTTTATTGGGGCCTGCGTGTATGGGCTTTCGGCATCAACAAGGATATCAAGGATCTAATAGTAATTACGTTGCCCGGCTCCCGAGCTAATTTCGGACCCTTCTCTCTATTGTTCGGCCATTAGTTTGAAGCCCCTGGTGTTTTATAACCCAGAAAGTCAATCGAGGACTTAAAACTTCAACCAGCCTCAGCACCGGAAAATGAATGACTTAGGGTGTCAACCGACTCAGGATCCTGTTCTTGTTGATAATTTTGATCTCGGGTTTGGGGCCATCAAATTTGGTGTCAACTGGTTAGGAACCGGCATCCTTGTTTGTCATTTGGGGATTCATATTTTGCCTCACATTTTGCACCCAATAAAAGTTAGCCTTGTACTATAAACTATAAACACCAATGTGGTTTTTTTTTCTAAGCAAACACCAATGTAGTTTAGTTACATTGTATATCTGCCATGAGGATCTCAAGGCCCAATCTAATGTCGTTTCCGAATTGGTTTTGCCCTTTTGATTTTTCAAATACATTGTCATTACTGGTGTGTTTTTTTTCTCTCTTGCACGTGTGTGCACGTGGACATGCAGGACAATGCCGAAAATCGAAAAGATGTAAAAGCTCAAATAGTGACAATCCTTGTGTAACTATGAAAAATATGTGAGGTTGCATTTTCCTCAGCCACTGACTAATCCACTGCCCAAAAACCTTATCAGCAACCAGTCTTGTGCTGCCATTACTTTTCCCAATTACATACATGACTGTAAAAGAGGCCAATGAGGCCAAATCCGATTGAAAATAATCCACATTCAGGTCCAAATTCCACACTTTGATGAGTAGGAAAACTGATGAGAATTGGGTCTTAATTTTGCAGTGCCAGAGAAGGCAGCTACAGGGAGTCTGAAAAGCTTCACATGGATCACGCACGGCCTAACACAATCCAATCAGAAGGTGGTGGTAGCGTTAGACCCACAAAGCAGTGTGTACTGTGTGGATCTTTCGTGATTAATGTGAGCATTTGGTTCAGATTAGGAAACAGACAAAAGGGTTTCTCTCACCCCCATCCCATCCAGATTCCAGAGCTTCATGAATGAAGACATGAACATAGGGGGAGTGAGATGTGATAGTAACAGGGAGTTTTCTTGGAAGTTGTTTGCCTGCCTGGAGAATTTACTTTCTCAGTTTGGATTGGATTCTCTTCTTATGAATTACTGAAACTGTCATATTGCATTACACTGCAAAATGCTGTGGAAAAAGGAAACTTTTCCCTGAACCTTGGTAAACTCGCACAGCATTTTTTCGCCTCTTTTGCCTTTTTCAGATCCTCGAACCATGATCAACATTCAACTATCTACGGTCCCTTTTTATTTGAAAAATGCCTTGTGTGTCGGAAAGTGTCTCTGTCTCAGTCTCGTTAAGGCAAAATCTAATTCAGATTTCAATTCAGGTTGACCAAAGCAACGTTCACGCTTCATGATAATTTAGACAACAACAAAAAGATCCAATATGACGAATATGATAAAAAAAAATGCACACGGAGTGTTTGATGAAAAATAAAGAAGAGACAGAGATATTCTAAAGAGCTCTGGAGATAAGCTTCGTCAATTATTATTTGTCTCTAATGCCTTAATCAAAGCTGTACAAGTAAGCTTTTATAGCTCAAGACAAAAAACACGTGCTGAGCATGTGAGCAACTAATGAAACAAAAACTAACTATGTACAAAATGGGCCAGCAGCGTATATTTCATCGCACCCCCTCAAGATGGAGTGTACAAATCTAAAACACCCATCTTGGATAATAGGAAATGAAACTGTTGAATACCCGGTTGTTTAGTAAACAAATCACTAAGTTGATTAGAAGAAGAAACATGTAAGGTATGAATCAACTTGCTTTGAATCTTTTCACGCACAAAGTGACAATCCAACTCAATATGCTTGTGCGCTCACGAAATATAAGATTAGCTGCAATGTGAAGGGCAGCCTGGTTGTCACAAAAAAGAAGAGCAGGTCGAGTAGGTGGAAAACGAAGATCTTGTAACAAATAGGAAAGTCATTGAAGCTCACAACAAGTAGCAGTCATAGCACGGTATTCAGATTCAGCGGAAGACCGAGAAATGGTAGGCTGGCGCTTGCATTTCCATGAAATGCAGAGAAGAACCAAGAAAAACACAGAAACCAGTAAGTGATTTTCGTGTGTCCGGGCACCCTGCCCAATCTGAATTACAAAATGCTTTGAGATGGAAATCGGAATCAGCTGAGTAGAAGAGGCCTTGACCAGGATGTGCCTTGAGGTAGCGAAGTACGTGATGAGCAGCTTGAAGATGTGGAAGGCGAGGCTTGTCCATAAACTGACTAAGAAGTTGTACAAAGCAAGCAAGATCAGGTCTGGTCAATGTCAAATAAAGCAATCTGCCAACCAAGCGTTGATAAATGGAAGGATCATCTAAAAGTACCCCATCCAACTTAGAAAAGCTCATGATGCTGCTCTAAAGGAATTTGTACAGGTTTAGAAGCAAGAAGACCAGAATCAACAATGATATCAAGGACATACTTGCGTTGACTAAGACAAATGCCTTTGGAGGAACGGGCAATTTCTAAGCCAAGAAAGAACTTAGGAGGACCAAGATCCTTGATCCTAAATTTGTGATGCAACAAGTCCTTAATAGAGTCAACTGATAGCAGATCATTGCTAGCAATTAAAATGTCATCCACGTATATCAAAAGAATAAAAAATCGAGCACCTTGCACTTGGATGAACATAGAATAATCGGATTTATATTGAGTAAAACCATGAGACAAGAGAAAAGATGAGAGCTTGGCAAACCATTGACGAGAGGCTTGCTTAAGTCCATAGAGAGATTTTTGAAGCTTGCAAACATTAGAAGAAGCAGCAGAATGATAGCCAAGAGGTAATTGCATAAACACCTCTTCATGTAAGTCACCATGAAGAAAGACATTGTTAATGTCAAACTGATAAAGAAACCAATTGTGAGCTGCAGCAAGGGCTAAAAGAACTCGGATAGAAGTGAACTTAGCAACAAGAGAAAATGTCTCCACATAATCTAAACCTTCCACTTGAGTGTACCCTTTAGCAACCAACCGAGCTTTATACCTTTCAATACTCCCATCAGCTCGATGCTTAATGCGTTAAACCCATTTACAACCAATTGTTTCTTTATCGGGAGGTAAATCTACCAAAGTCCATGTTTTGGCATCTTCTAGTGCCTTAATTTCAACCTTCATAGCCTCACACCATTGAGGAATTTTAGAGGCTTGAGTGAAAGTTTTAGGTTCGATATGGAAGGAGATAGAAAGAATGAAATGCTGATGGGAAGGAGAAAAATTGTTATAAGATAAAAATTGGGAAAGAGGATAAAGTGGAACGATTACCTCAGGACCAGCTTGCTTGGAAGAACTGTTGGACTCAGTTGAAGTTGAGAGAAGGTTGCAATGATAATCTTGCAAATATGCTGGAGCTTTGCGGACACGAGTGGATTGTATAGGAGTAACAGAAATTGGAGATGAAGGCACTGGGGGTGAAGGGGACAGATCTGAAGTAGGAGAAATATTGGAAGGAGGATAAGATTCTGATATAGAATCTGCCATAGGTAAAGGCAATGGGAAGTGAGGAGATGAATGAGAAGAAGAAATGGATGATTTATAAGGGAAAATATTTTCGTAGAAAATAACATCCCGAGAGATTATGAGTTGATGAGAATTTAGATCATATAATTTGTATCCTTTGATGCCATAAGGATAACCAACAAAGATACATTGTTTGGCACGAGGATCAAATTTGTGACGATTTTGTGTGATGGTAGAAGCATAGCAAAGACATCCAAAAACCTTTAAATTGGTGTAAGAAGGCGAAGAATAAAAGAGACATTCATAAGGAGATCGAATATGTAACAAAGGAGTGAAGGAGTGGACATTCGATTGATAAGGTAAATAGCCGTCAAAACACATTCTCCCCAAAATTTGAGAGGAAGATGAGCTTGAAAGCGAAGAGCACGGGTAACATTGAGGATACGTTCGTGTTTACGCTCCACAACACCATTTTGTTGTGGAGTCTCAACACAACTTTTTTGGTAAAGAAGACCGTTAGAATAATAAAATTCAGGAAGATGAAATTCAAGGCCATTGTCAGATCTAAGACATTTAACCTTAGTATTGAACTGAGTTTCAACAAGAGAAAAGAAGGAAATGAGCAAAGACTTAGTATCGGATTTATGTTTCATGAGATACAACCAAGTACACTTAGAAAAATCATCTACAATGGTAAGAAAGTACTGTGAACCATTGAGAGATTTAATGGAGAAGGGTCCCCAAATGTCACAATGAATCAATTCAAAGGCATGAGAAGACGTAGAAGAGGTAACAACAAATGGTAATCGCTGCTGTTTAGCATAGTAACAAGTGCTACAATGAGCTTTATTTGTAAATGAAAGAGAAGGAATTGAAGACTGCAACAATTTGAGTCTTTCATATGAAGGATGTCCTAAACGACAATGTCAAATATCAAGAGAATTATTCTGAACAAATTTGGAAGTAGCAAAACATGAAGATTTGGGAAAAGAGAATTTTGACAAATCAGCATCATGCAAGAGGTAGTATAATCCTCTTCTCTCTTCAGCTAGTTCAATCGTCTTCCATGAAGACAGGGCCTGGATAAAACAATGACCAGAGACCATAACAAGACAATGAACATTTGATTTGGTGAGTTGACTAACAGAAATGACGTTAAAATGGAAATAAGGTACACAAAGTACATTATGCAAAATGAAAGCATTGGAAATCGGTACATAACCTATATGAGTGACTAAAACGGAATTACCATTAGGAAGTCTAACAGTAGAGTTAATGGTAGAAGTTATGGTTGTGAAAATAGAAGTGGAACAAACAATATGGTCAGTAGCACTCGAGTCTATTATCCATGGAAAATCAGCAGAATTGACACTAAAAACTGAGGCATGTTGTGAGGAGAAAACCGAGTGACACATAGACATACCTGACATGGACAAAGGTGATTCTCCTGAATGAGAAACAATATTCACATTAGCTTGATGAGAAGGTTGATGTCCACCACCATGGATTTTAAGTAACTGAATGAGCTGCTCACATTGCTCTTTCGAAAAAGGCAGTTGAGGCATAGAAGAACAATCTTCAGTCAAAGAAGAAATTTCAGAAGGCATAACACTGATCTGATTAGCAGACCCAGAAGCATTATTCTTGAAACCAAGCACAGAAAGCCCAGCCTTATACCCAGGTGGATAACCATGCAACTTATAGCATTTATCCACAACATGCCCAGTCATTCCACAATGACTACAAATGGGCTTATCCTTGCGATAATTCCCTTCTTTACCAGCAAAACGAGAATTCAAAACAGACTTGCTCAATAGAGCAGTAGATTCTGCAGATACATTGGTAACAGGGAAGGAAAGACCCTTTTGCCGCTCTTGAGCCAATTCCATGGCATAAACCTTATTCAAGGTTGACAATGGATCGAGAAGCAAAATCTGCTCTCTGGTTTGTGCAAAAGATTCATTCAAACCATTAAGAAATTGCATTATTTGTTCTTGCTGCTGATATTCCATTAAGGCTTTAATAGCACCACATGTGCAAGCCGGATTGCATGTGCAAATAGGTTGGGGCTTGAAATTCATAAGTTCATCCCACACACCTTTGATTTTAGTAAAGTAGGCACTTACAGTCAATTGGACTTGAACTAATTATGAAATTGATCTCTGTAGCTGAAAAATGCGTGGACCATTGCTTTCAGAGAACTTTTCCTTCAGCTCATCCCACATTTCCTTTGCTGAATTGACGTAAAGAATGCTGCTAGCAATTTCTGGCGAAAGAGAATTCACAATCCAGGATAGTACCATCATATCGCATCGAATCCAATGGGCATGCATAGGATTCGTGGAAACTGGTTTGGGGAGAGTACCATCAACAAAGCCAAATTTGTTCTTCACTCCAAGAGCAATAGTCATAGAATGTTTCCAGGTATTATAGTTCTCACCGAGTAATGGTTGAGAAACCAAAATGTTGGAAGAATGATCTCCATGATGAAGGTAATATGGATTCGTCGGATCATCAATAATCTTTGAAGAACCAGAATTTGAACCCTTCGAAGTCATCGTAGCACATAAAAATGATCAACACGACCAGAGCTTGAGTGCAGAAGCGGACGGAAGAAGCTTTCAATGACCCTCTGATACCATGATAAAAAATGCAGAGTGTTTGATGAAAAGTAAAGAAGAGACAGAGATATTCTAAAGAGCTCTGGAGATAAGCTTCGTCAATTATTATTTGTCTCTAATGCCTTAATGAAAGCTGTACAAGTAAGCTTTTATAGCTCAAGACAAAAAAACACGTGCTGAGCACGTGAGCAACTAATGAAACAAAAACTAACTATGTACAAAATGGGCCAGCAGCGTATATTTCATCAGAATATAAAGGAAGCACAAGGAGTAGAGGAACAGAGGAAAAACTAATTTTTAGGCAAATTTGTTGAAATTTAACAGGGTTTCTTCTTCTCAATACCAAATTATAAAATGTACCAAAACAAGAAAGATGGTCATTTTTTAAAGACGCTAAGGGCCAGTGAGATAGTCATGGAACTTTTTTTTTGTTAAGATAGTCATGGAACTTGATTTGATATATATAAGGCTGACAATTAGAGTTGGGACCAGATTCAGAACTGAACAACAGTTCCAACTTAAGGTAGATTGTGATTGAACGACGTGGGATTTTCCCACACGTCTTTCTAAGGGTGGGTTTGTGTTGTAAAATTGTTGGTATTAAGTTTAGTGAAAAAGTGAAAAGATAGGTAATTTTTTATATTTTTTTTATATTTTTTATGGAAGAGAGAGAGATTGTATTGTAATATTTTATTGTGGCTTGGTGAAATATTTTGTAATTTTTGGTGGCAAACGCACCCTAAGTGCACCTTAACGGCAACCTTTATGTTTCACTATTATTGCTTCTTGGGACATCATAGGGCCAGTGAGATAGTCATGGAATTTGATTTGATATATATAAGGCTGACAATTAGAGTTGGGACCAAATTCAGAACCGAACAACAGTTCCAACTTCAGGTAGATTGTGATTGAACGATGTGGGATTTTCCCACACGTCTTTCTAAGTACACCTCAACGACAACCTTTATGTTTCACTATTATTGCTTATTGGGACATCATACAAATTTGGATATATGTCCATGAGGCCATGACCAATAATAGCTATGGGGCCATGTTAGTGTCTCAAAACGAGGTAATTAACCAAGTTTTGTAGTCTCCTATCTTTATCCAATGGATCAATGGTTTAGCTTCTCTCAATCAATGGTGCAATACATCTATAAAGTTCTTATAGGGGAGAAGTAAAACCCAAAAAGTACGGCTGCACAATTGGAAATTCGGTTCGATTTTCAAACTTGAAATCCGGTCCGACCGGATTTTCGGTTGTGTTTATATGGAGGATCGGACAGACCACATATAAGTGGTCCGATCCGATCTGGATCATTTAAGTGGTCCAATCGGTTTCATTTTTTTCATTTTTAATTTTTTTAAGTTAATTTCGAAGGGAGAAGGACATGACAAAACATATAGTTTTAGTTTAGGTTAAAAGTAAACTTTTAAGTTTGTAATTTGCATTAAAAAATATATTTTTTATTTATATTAATAAATCTATCTGGTCCAGACCGATTTTGCAAAAAGTCTGGACCGGACTGGATATATTTCACAATCAAGACCGGACCAGACCACAAATTCAGTCCGGTCCGATTTTGTTCAGCCCTACAAAAGAAGCTAAAAGAGATGTTTAAGTTGTTTTGACAATGTTTGTTTGAAAATATTTTGAATATTGAAATTTATTTGAGCTTGTAAAAGATTTGGAGTGTGTAAGTGTTAAAAATTTTGAAATGTGGGTGGTTTGACGGAAATTTTGATATCAAACATCACCTAGATTGGCAACAAACATATCAAGATCATATGAAAATGTTTCATAATATCACCATCTTTTCATGTCGATGTATAGTCAGACACCATGCCCCCACGAGAATTTAGATTACAATCCTCCATCACCTCCATCTATAGATCTACCCATTCGATGGGTTTCAATTTCCATCAAGGAGTAACTATTACGCAAAGAAAATAGCCAAATAGCGTATCTGTGGCCCCCTAAACAAGCGGTGGGAATTGTCTCCTCAAAAATCCGCAGAATCCCAGCAACTTTTTCATTCGATATGCCCATCAGAATCAACAGCCGAAAATTTCGTTTCGCGCTTCTGGGTCGGCACGTTGAGACATGCAATTGTGGGGTAAGGTTAGCCATGGAGGGGCCTGATCAGTACCTAACAGATCTGGATACGTGACAGGATCCTAGTGCAGAACATCACCTGGACTACCACGGGGCAAGGACGAATGGTAAGAGACAGCGCCGGTGATCGACCAATGCGCTCCTAACACGGTCCGAGCGCGCACACCATGCAGACCGGCCGATCAGGCAAACTGACAGACCAGAGCAGCCCAGACGGACTAATCGACCATGATAGCCAAGTCAGGCCACCCAACCAAGACAGCTCAGGCGTGCTGACCAACCATGAGGTCAGCGATACTTATGTTCAGCATGCCAACAAGTCAGTCGCAAACATACCAGGATTAGCTCAAGACCTGCTCGGAGCGAAGCGACCGCGTTTTAATGAAAATGTCTTCTGCACTCGGTTTCCTTTTTAAAGGATATTCGAATTGTCTAGATCCGGACATTTCTCCGAAGATCTAGAAACTTATCATTTTCTTTTTTAATTCAATTTATTAGGTTTGTAATATTAAATCTCCTTGATTTAAGAAATTGATTTGTTTAGGATTTGTAAGTTCATAAGGATGTCTATATAAACATCCTTAGGCGCATTAGGAAGAGGAATTGGGAGAATAGTTGAGCCTTAGAAAGTCGGAGTGCTCTTGGGAATATTTTGGCCAAGCATAGGCACGTATATGCTAATTCAGTGTTAGGACTAATAATCTTTTCACTTGAGATTCATTCTAGGCTAATAACCTAGTTTGGGTACCCGTTCTTGGGGTAATTAACCCTTGATCGGGATTATCTTATTTCTTGTGATTCGAAGGACTAATAATCCTTAGATAACATTTTCTTTTATCAAATCAATGAGGTATTTGTCATTCTGAGTGTGTTAGATCCTATTATTTAGGCTCGTGTGTGTTACTTAAAGCTGATCGGGAGGATCGTTATGGCATTGGAGAAGATCGGGGGAGGATCGTTATGGTATTGGAGAAGATCGGGTATAAGGGAATTCGGTGCTTGTTTGGGTTCCTGTCTAACACTATGACCACTGCGTGGTTCTGTAATCCAAACAAAAGCTTCTCTATCCTAGTGATGCAATTTACAACATTCAGAGAGTCTCAGACTATTGTTACAACGACTGCGTTGAGTTAACTCAGCCACAAATACTTAACCATTAGGAACGACAAGCTTGATAAATTATCTTCCTCATTTCCTCGAAAGTACTATATCGAACTGATACAGATGCACTTTGGGAGGCATATTGCACGAACTGATACAGATGCACTTTGGGAGGCATATTGCACGCTGACCTCTTGACAAAGCAAATGGGGATGAAATAAACCCCATAACGCCATCAGCCCTACTAAATTAGGGGACAGCTTCTCTTTTAACCAGAAAGATAACACCCAACAATAGATACATAGACAATAAGTAGAAATCCTAGATGAACAAGCTCAAAAAATCTGTACAACTTTTCTTCGAACCCCCAGTAGATATATTTACCTGGAGGAAACTTGGTTTAAAGCTCTAGCAAACCCATTCATGGCTCCATACCCCTTTGAACTAAATCCCAAGCAACCAAATAACCCTTCCTTGTAAGGCAAGAAAGTCTTTTTCCTCATTTCCTCCGCTTGAGCTCTATTAGCTGTGTAGTGCAACTCATGAGGCGACAGCGGCACACGCCGCTTTCCTATCCCATTGGCCGGCTTTCTTCCGGCAGCTTTCTTGGCCGAAGTTTGTGCATTTCCTTTACTTTTCGCTTCATCGGAAGCGACATTGAGCGAGTTGGTAGAATTCTTATCCTTATCCTTATCCTTATCCTTGTCTTTTGCAACAAGGTTTAAGACCGCCGTTTGGTTTCCGGGTTTCTTTTCTTTTGTGGGGGCGAACGAGATCGTCGACCAGAACTTGTTGTTACTTCTCCCTTCGCTTTTGCTCCTGAGGAAGTCTTTCAGGAAAACCCATCTCTTTGAGCTCCTACCAGCTGAAGAAGATCTCGAAGAAGAAGCAGAAACCGAAGGAGTTGTAGTCTCTGAACATAACTCCTCGATCTTTTCCCTTTCAGACTCTTCTACTTCCAAACAAGTAGTTTGGTTTGCTGAGCTCGTATTCTTATCTCTCTCCTCGTTCTCTGCCCACTCAAACACTGTGTTTCTCATCGGAGACAGAGATCTGGTTCTTCTGCGCAGAGACTTGTTGCGTAGCCTCAGATCTCTGCCTCTCCCGCCAAGCTGATTCGTGTCAAAATCGTCCACTTCGGCTTCGAGATCCAGCAATGGAGCTAATACCTGAGGCTGTTCCAAGTGGGTGGAGAGCTTCATGGGCCGGATCTTCCCGTTCAAGAAAAGCTCGTCCGCCGAGCTCATAGACCCCGTACCACTTGAGCCGAACCTCGCAGAGAACTCAAAGTCGTCCATTGTTGAAGTCGATGAAGTATGGGCTGTTGCTGTCGACGTCATAGCTAAGCTAAGTGCAAAGTGCATTGGGCTTGCGGGGGCACTGTAGAAGAAACCGGACACTGGGCCACGGCCAGGGCCAGGGCTGGATGGAGCACTGACATATGGTGTGGAACAAGAGCTGTCAATATCTTCGAAAAAAAGTTGGGATTCGTGGGTGTAATGGGTTTCGCCATTGTTCGGAGGCTCTGGGTTAGGTTCTGGGTTTGAGGGTTGGCCATTGCTCTTGTTGTTGGTTTGGTTGCTCACTTGGAGCTCCATCTGTGTAACTGTGTTGTTTATGCGAGGAAGAAGACGCTGTCCGATGGAAAATGGAAATATTATAGAGTGGGGGAATGGAGTGGAATTGCCCTCGTTTTGGAGGAATATTTCAACAATGCCATAAAATTACGAAAGTATCCTTGCTACGTTCTTCTTTCCTTCCATAAAAGTGAAGCAATCCTTTCTTCCACGAATAATTTACATTAAAAAATAGACCAAAAAAGCACTAAAAGTGAACCAGTTGTAATATATATATTTTATAATCAGTTTATACCATCTCTCGACTAATTTAAAAGTATGTACAACCATCTCTCTCATATAAATCCAGCAATTAATATATCAAAAGACCTAATAATAACCCTAAAAGGTTAATAATATTTATAAATTTTAAATTTAAGACTTTATAATTGAGTGTTGTATGTACCTTGAAATCGTAAAAAAAATTGCATATAATTTACAAGGTAAACGGCTTCCTGTTTTTTAAGGTTATTTTGTAAGTGCTATGTTTGTTTTTTTTTACGAGATTGAACAAGTTGCAGTTGTTATGTGTTAATTTTCTTGGAAAACGAAACTTGCAGATAATAACGTATCGCTGCAGTGAAGATTTGCAGGTCCTTTTTTTTCTTGACAACAAATGGACTCGAAATCTATAAAATGAGTCAACAAGACCGAACCGGAGGAAACAAATTAAGATTTTCACGAGATCCACACCCTACCTCGGAATCGAACTGACCTGCAGTTTGCTCAGATTTAAGAACTTAGAGTGTATTTGTGTTGTAAAATTTTTGGTATTGGATTTAGTGTTGATATTGGGTTTAGTGAAAAAGTGAAGAGAAATGTAATATTTTATAGTTTTTGTAATTTTTTATATTTTTTAATGGAAGAGAGAGATTATATTTGAGTATTTTATTAGGAGAGAGATAAAATTTTGGGTAAAATTTTGGTTGCAAACGCAGCCTTAGAAGAAGTCAACCGCAAACAACCCAGATAGAAAAATAATTAAAATTTAATTGCACAGTGGTGAGAGGGGTGTATATGGGAGATGAATGTTTCGAGGCTGTAGTGGTAGAAGGAGAATGTGACCTAAAAAGAAGGAAAAAAAGGTGAACATAGAGAGGAGAGAGCAGGAATTGATACGGGGAAATGTAAAACGGGCCCATTTGCTATAAAAATCAGAGCAGTAGAGGGCGGCACGTTCACCTCTCCTCTCCCCCCCCCCCCCCCCCCAGTTTTTTGTTCCTCTGATGCCTCCCCCCACTGCTCTTCCCCTGAGTACCATTCTCTCATTTTCATCTTTAATGTCAGTCGTCTGAAAATTGAGCTTGCAACTCTTAGCATTCATTGGCATTGAAAAAATGTGGACTGTAGACCCAACTCCCCCCCGCCCCTACACCGGGCCCAAAAAAAAATTAAAAGAAAAGAAGAAAAACCAATCATTTCCTTTCTTAGTAATGAAGTCTTTAAATGTTATGCTTTCGTGGTTTTCGAAGCCTCGGATCTTATCAGACCATCTCCTCTTATATGCCGAGGAGTATTTACCCATTTCAAATAATACATTTAATATTATAGACGTTTGCTTTGGTTAGAAGTGTCTTGAAAAGTAGCATGAAAGGTTACCAAAAGTTATTAGTATTGTAGAACTGCTTGGATCCTTTTTAATTTTTTTATACAAATTGAATGGTCTAATTAACGGGAGAGAGACACGGTGTGCAAAACATTTAATGCTGTTGGGATTTAAAGGCCAATTGGTTAGTTGTATAGATGTTTTTTCCCGTTATTTTTTAAAACAAAAGATGTAAGAAGGAAGACGCTGCTTAAAAAAAAAAAGGTTGTGGGTTTTGGGGTGTTCATTTTCACCGGCGGTGACGGTTTAACCGTCACCGTTACCGGTACCGTAACTGGTAAAAGCGGTTATTGTGTCTTAGTGGTGCGGTGACGGTGTCAAATATGTGATTCCGTCAATTTGAGGTGACGATTTTCTCTAAACCGTCATCTACACTACCGTTAACAACCCCTAGTTTAGATTTTAGATGATTATTGATTATGTGACATACTTTTATTAGGCTTTTGTTGGAATATGTTAGTTGGTTTATGTCACATTGTTGGACACTTTTATTAGACTTTAGTGTTTATGTTTAAATATGATATTATGTTGGACTTTTTGACAACTTATTATATTTGTTATGAGTATTAATGATTATGATATTATGTTTGAATAAATTATGATATTTTTTATTTAATATGATTATTAATTATGATATTATGTTGCGAAATTTAAATAGGTTATAATATTTGAATGATTGTATTTATTGCTTATATATGGACATTAAATGGTCTTAATGGTCAAAAAAATCCAAAAAAAAAGTCCAAAAGAGCGAAAAAAAATGAAGTAAAAAAACTATTTTTTTTTGTCTAACGCTTACACGGTTTAAGCGGTTATCGTCTAACCGTTACCGTTACTACCGTCACCGACAAGAGCGGTTATTGTGCCTTAGCGGTGCGGTGACCGTGTCAAATATGTGATTCCTTCAATTGAGCAAACCGTCACCTACACTACCGTTGACCCCCTAATAGAGAAAAAACCGTCACCTACACTACCGTTGATCCCCTAATAGGGGCTGGGGGAGCCTATTTTTGTCTAAGGTGCAGGTACACCTCAGAAACACAGAGTTATAAGTTATAACTCACTTCATAGGATCCTACCTTTGGCTTTGGGCAGCTGCTACGAGGCCGAGGTTCTGCATCTATACCGTCCCCTCTAATTAGCAATTAATCATTATCACAATAATCCATCTGATTAAACTGACAAAACAATTATAAAAAAAAAATGCAACATACTAATCCGTAGACATTATAGAATGCAGGCTCTCTTTTCAGATTTCACTGCACCCGAGAAAGAAGAATATCGGTGTTGGCCATACCGATATTCTTGGTAGGAAAGAGGGTGTACTGGCCAATCAAACTGTGACATCACGCAGGTTCACAGCCCCTAAACATGTGCATTCCCACTCCCTTCCCCCGCAGCCTCTAAAGAATGACGTTTTGGGAGCAACATGTGTATTGAGATCCTTACCAAGATACTTGAAGCACAATATATGTAACTTTTGACCAAATACTTTCCCCTAATCTTAAACATGATACGAAAGTTGATTCTTTTGGGTGTGCGAATCTATAAATACTTAAAAAAAAGAAAAAAAAAGTGCATCATCTATCTTTCTCTGTCTTCTTTTATATATTTGGTTCTTTTAAGGATTGATATTAGTCTTATCTCCTTGTTTTTCCAATGAAAATTGGATTCTTAAAAAAATTCAAGTACAAAGATGATCAAAGGTATCAAGAGTTTTTTTTAAGCAAAAAGGGAATGAGACAACCATTATAACCAGTTTGGATATGATTATAGGAGCACCTCTTACTGTAAAATGTTCGGTTTGAGTTATATATACTGTCCATTGGGCGAGTATGTCACCATAGCACTAGCAAGAGCACCAACCAGTCTTAGTTCATCCACTAGGCTCAATGTCAAACTTTACTTTGCAAGCGATTTTTACTTAGGTTAGTATTCGAACTTTCTGACTTGGGAGCTAGTGAATTAGTGGGTACTAATTAATACCTGAACATATCCGATCATGTGATATGTGCTTTGATTTTTAGTTGGTTTGAATAAAATGAGGTATTATTCAGAAAAAAAAAAGAATTAGTAAGCAGTACCAAGTGAGTTATAATCTCGTCGGCAAAAGTTTAAGAGTTTGTGTATAAGAGTTTTTTCCTCTAATAAATTAACAAAAAAAAAACGACATTCTCTTTGTTTTTTCTTGAGACGAAGTTGATGATCATATTTCAAATCACTAAACACTTACCACTATGTCTCTAGTCAGGCACGAAGCGCTATGACTTGGTTTGTCTTGAAGAAGCGTATCTGTCTGAGCTTTCTTCGTCTCGTCTCTCAATATCATTAGAGACGAGACGAAGATAGGAAAATCTAAAATAAAATAAAAATTCAAAATGTGGTGTAATTTATGGAATCATTAGAAAGGATTCGTGTCGTACAGAAACTAGTGGGGGAAGGATGGGAGGAAGTAGAGAGGAAATCACGTGATATGTTCGTAGATTTGTTTTCCATAACACGGCCATGTGAAGGGTGTTGACATTGTGCATGTATCATAGCTCAATAGAGGCACACCCAGTGCTTTCCCATCCACAAGCCTTCCAGGTAAATGATAAACTTGTTACTTGCCCATAAAATGATCCACAAGGAGAAGCATGTGCAATATAAAAAAATCACAAGTAATTGGTCAATGATTTTGGTACTAGATGAAGTCTTAGGCTAGGTACCTCATAATGTACTTTGGAGCTATTGGTTGACAGCCTATAACTATATGCCCATGACCCCACAGAATAAATGAACTGGTCCAAGTTTTTGGGTTTTTTTAATGTTCCCCAGTAATGTAAATGGTCAGTTTAAATTCTTATCTGTGCGCTAGATTGTGCTAGTGGCCACCTATTGCAATAGGCATGACTTTCAAGTGTTTGGTTTGAGAATTAGACATTCTTATTGAGCCCCTACCTTACCCACCAGCCGGCCAAAGCTTTTAACCGGATTGATCCATCCTTGTCTAAATGGGTAAAGGAGAATTTGACACATAATATAGTATCTACAGGGAGGACTTGACTAACTTGTGCACTTTGTAAGCAATTATTGCATAGAAGATTGGAGAAGATTGCTTTGTCCTTTGAGATTTACGATCTTTTGTCACACTGCAGGGCCACACGAATACGAAAGGCAGATAAGGTTAATGTCCCTGCTCCCCTTAGGCTGTAACATTTTTTTCACATTCAATGGCAAATGAGGAAAATTTGGTGCATATAACCCATTCTCAAAAGTCACTAAGCTGCCCGGCACCTTCCTTGACCCTCCAGCTCAAGCCACAGTTGTCGCCAACTACCTTCGGCTCACCATTACTCTTCCGCTCTCAGCTATCAGCTGTGTCTACTCACTGTTATCGTGTTACTGTCAGAACCATTGCACCATTATTGCCAAAGACCATCTGCCATATACCATACTGGGCCGCAAAGGCCATTGCAGCACCACACGTGTAACTCAATGAAAACAACCACCACTCCACTGGACTCTCTTAGAGCCCATCCAAAGAGCAAGATTAGACATGTCAGAAGTACCAAAATGAAAGGTTCTAGTCAATTTTAGTAAGTAAAAACGTGGGTCATTGAGAAGAAAAAAATTAACCAAAATTTCAAGGTATTAGGAGCTGCTGCAAATTGGAGAATGAGAAGTATGGACAAGAGTTAATGGTTTTTTATGCTTTTCCTCGTTTTGAAGAATATCTACCTAGACGCAAAACAAATACAAGATCTACTAGTTGACCAATCCTGGTGAATGAAATTATATTAAATTAGAAAGAAAGCTATCAAGGCCTTAGAAAAACTATATCAGAAATCAATTCATCAACCAAAGAAGCCAAAATTCCCTTCTCCACGTCCACAACTTCTTCAGATGTTTCTAAGTCAAAGTCAATCCATCTCCCATACTGAGTGCTCATGTCCTTGTCCACAATCTCATCCAGCATCAAGTCCTCCATGCTCTTCCAACCTAAAATCTCCTCATACACGTCCTCCGCTAGCCACAACTTCCTCCCAGAAGGTGTCACCCACTTAGCCCATGATTTGCAGCTCCCAACAAGAATTTTCCTAGACCTCAAATCCAGGCATTCGCTCACACAGTCAAATAGAACCTTTCGCCCAAGCTTGAAGCACTCTTCTCCATTTCTTTCTGTTCTATTTCCCAGAATCTCCAACTCATCAAAGAGATTTGGGGCTGCTACTTCACTAATCTGACCCAATGCAAAATCTTCCAACATCAACTCTGCACTGCTGAGTATATCCTTTACATATTCGAGCTCCCTGTTGCTTGATCCCATAAAACCCTTCAAACTGAATGTTCTACTTAAATGTTTTCTGCTCGCATCCCCCGTAGACATGGAAGAGGCTACATCATATAATTCCATCTCACCTCCCACTTGTAGCGATTCACTCGTAGAATGCCATTTAGATGATTCTTGAACTTGCTCCTGTACATACTTCGTACTCCCTGAAAAGAAGAATATATGTCTTGATTATTGCCTGATAGCCTGATAGGTACATGCAGTTGCTCAAAGGCACCAAAACAAAGTTCTCAATCATTTAAACCTGGTGACATTATGCATCATTTGCTCTCCTAAAACCATAGACAGTGCAAATAATCCTGAATCATGGAAACTTCACTAGCTATTAAATAGAGAAACTATTGAGCAATGATGTTTAATCAAACAATCCCCAATAAAGTACCAGCTTACATCACTGAAACAATAGCTATTTTTCATGGACATAATCACTTCCCTATTTACACTAGCTTCCTGGCCATTCTTCTGACAGTATGCAAGACTAAGTTTGAATAGAAATGTAAATCACAAGACAGAATAATGCCTTGGATCCTATATCTATCATTGTCACAAGTAGTGAAAAGCCAAAGAAGACTGCAGATTTACCATTGGTATTCTGGGAATTATCTAAGACACTGTCACTCCCAAAAGCCTGTTCAAAACCTGAGGCAGACCTGGGACCTAGAAAATCAATTTCTTCTTCAGCTGCACTGTTGTTGCTGCAGCTGCTATACTCTTCCACCCATTCAGATTCCTGAAATTGCTGTCAAGGTGAGAGAGCTTGCGAGTAATATGTCAAACATTTGTTCAATAGGTAAAAACAGAAATGATTGAACTCAAAGATTGAAGACATGCCCCAGAAAATTAAAACACGGAGTTGAAGTAAAATATGGCGTCTGGAAGTTCCAATTTATGTTTGCTATGATTATTGCTAGTTTTTTCATGCATACAGTGGCAATCAAGGGCGTCCATAGGTGACACATGAACTTCTGTACAAGACCTTGACTTCCAGAGCACGGACTTGTATTGAATTAGAGGAAGTGGCTGTAGTTGCACCTAAGATGGACAGGAAGTCCAGACCCAATAAATAAGCCTAATATCATGGCAAACCATTTACATAACAGATACTGGACCAATTACCACAAATTATCTGGGTATTGGGGCTTTGGAGTTCTGGTGTGCAGGTGCTTGACCAATTACTACCCAAAACATTCATGCACATCAATGAAGAACATAGTGACTTATATGTTTACCAAGAAAAGAGATATGGTTTTAAGAAGCAGAACTTCCTCTGCTTCTTACATAACCAAAGCTCATAAACATCCTTGCTTACAAAAAAAAAGGCCATAAACATCACTCGACCCTACTGGAAGTACAATTCCTGCTACTTCTGTAACTGTCGCTTTTGCAGCAAACCATGGTATACGTGTACAGAACCACCTGGCTTCCTCTTAGAGGCACAAACAAGGAGCTAAGTTCCATTAGATGGCTACTAAAGCAACTTACTCAGATATCATGACAGATCTGTACTACCATTTAAATTTCTGGACTATCGTGGCTCAACTCGAAAAGAACCACTCTAGCTTCAGGAAAAAATTTATTTGCTAAGGATATTGTTTTCTCTCATTACAGAGCTTAGGTTAGTGTTTGTTTCTGGTGGAAGAAAACTATCATCTGAAATTAAGCGCTAAGAAGTTAGGCACTAGAAGCACCTTCAAATTTATCAAACAGTTGGTGAAATGAAGCCACCAAGGATGAGATATTCAAAATCAGATGACACAAAGAACAGAATGGTAGCTGCAGCTGAACAGTATAAACAAAGGACAGACCTGCCTCCGCTGGTCCACACTTTGCGCCAGATCATCAACTGAAGAGCAATCAAAATCACGTACGCTATCCAATTCATGTCTATGCAGATCAAATTGAAACCTCCTGTTCTGTTCCCTTGATGTAGGGCTTACCACACTGGGATCTAAATCATGCAAACCGGACACTAAACTAGCTGAAGTCCCCTCTCTGACCAGGTTACAGCGTGAAGAGTCAACTCTAAGTGTCAACTCCTGAAGTTTTTGTTCCAAAAGAACAGTCAGAGTGTCACCTCCAATTACATTTAATGTGGGAGATGATCGCTTAAACTTGCTTGGAAGAGGCTGCTCACTATCACCAAAGGAGTCATCACTGAAGTGGTTATTTATTGTCGTGAGCTGACTAGAGGGCAGTGCTTCAGGTGTGGATCTCCTTAAGGGAGATGTGAATGTAAAGGAGATTACATCCATACCTTGTTTATTGTCATCTGCACCCCAAGTCATGCATCCATCCATTGCAACATCACCTTTTCTCGAACTTTCATGATTGTTGAGTTGTACATCATTGATGACATTTTTCTGCAGATGAACTTCCCCACTTACAGAAATTTTCTTTTGACTGGCCTTTGTGGTTTTGGATAAAGGGAACTCCTTTCCAGTGTGAGTTGCCACTGAACTCAGCCTTTTAGCCCCAGTTTCAGAGTTCACAACAACTTTATTTACAGTCTTATTTGGCCCAACAGAACCATCAGTGGACCGAGTTCTTCTTGCTAGCTGATTGGACACTGAAGCTTTTGAACTCAAACTATCTTTGTTGAGTACACAATTTTGCTTCTGGTTATTCTGCCTGAGCACATTGTCAGTCCTGTTTGCAGAAGTTCTTTTCTGTCCAACCCTTTGCATAATTGGCCGGTTATCACAGAACTGGCTGGATTTCACATCATTCTTCGCCTTCTGGTTCATGAAAGTCCTGTTGCTATTTGAAGCTGATCCTTTCTTTTTCTGAATATTGACCTTTGCTTGTACTGCAAGTGAAGCTGATTTTCCCTTACTGCTCAAACTGTCAGAACCACTCTTATCTGAATGTCTGAAATATTTGCATTCTGATGCATACTCCGATCCTCCGCAGCTCCCTCCATTGGGCTGTCCTCTCTTACATTTAACAGCATTGGGAACCTTGAGTCTTTCAGGTCTGGATGCTTTACGTCCAGCTTCCATTTTCTCTTTCAAATCCCTAATCCTTAATGGAACTGATGGGGATCCGAGTGGTGACACTTTATTTTTGGTAGATGGCTGGGGACTCGCATCAATTATCTTCGCAGCTGCCTCCATTATGTAAGCCACATTCTTTGTCGGGATAAACCCACGACTCTTGATAGGTGACAATAATCTATGATGGGTAATTGGAATTGATTTAGCCCATTTTGGAGGCAACGTCTCTGTTTGAAATCTCTCAAATGGACGGTTCTGCTGCTTCTGTGTGCCTGACTCCATACGATTCCAGGAAAACTTCTCCAGCTTATTGGGCATGTTCATGAAGTCCATGACGTGATAATCACTCCACAAATTAGGGTTGCTCCTATCTTTAAGAGATGGTCCAAAAGAGCACGAGTAAAAACATGGAGTAGAACAGGGCTCGGTAACAGTTGATGCTGGCAACATATCCAAACCCATGAGTCTAGCGACTACTCCAGGGGCTTTAGCCCCTCCTTCATCGTCAATCACTGAGGAAGCACAGTTATAACCATCACTTCGCTTGTTACTTGAACTTGCTCCATTCTCATCCACCTCTACCTGATATTTTGGCAATAGCAGATAAATTATTACAGTTTATACTTGTCATAGCCCTTTATAAAATCTTTGTGTGTGTGTGTGTGTGCGCGCATGTGGAGGGGGGATGGAAGAATGAGGATTGGGACGGAGGGCGGTTTCCTACCGTATTGAGCCATAGCTTCGACTCATTCACTATGTTTTCTTCTCCCTGGTTGAATCCTTCTACATTCAAAATGGCAGGAGCGCTTAGAAAGTTAGAATATATAATTGGCACATCGTATAGAAGGAATGACATCAGCATAAAGTAAAAAGATAGGAAATGCACAAATAAATGAAAGAGTAACAAAAAAAAGACGATAAGCCATACCAGGTAAGTGAGAATTGTTAGAGAACAACTTCTTCCGAGATTTACCATTCCAATCAAACAACTTAACGAACCTTCCCTTGGAGCGTCTCTTCTCAACCTCCATTTTCTGTCAATTATACTACATCACTAATTAGAGTTACTAGTCCGTATTCAATAACCACATATGAAATATTCATTAAGATAACATTCGAGAGATATTAGTAAAAAATCTTGAACGACTCATTTTATAAATGCGAAAAGAAGTTTAAATAGCCAAACGCAAATAGTGGTTTGCACAAAAAGTGAAGTTCATCAAAGAAATCGGGTACAATACTGACTACATTGCTCGTTAAAACAGTAAACTTCAGCAAAACCTTTATTGGGCTAAAGCGTGTGTGAGGGAGAGACCCTCACTGAATCGCCCAAAGAAAACTACTCAACATGCAAATCGTACAATACCAATCTTAATGATACATAAGCAGCAAGAGAAGGGGTTATGTAGTGTGCCTGGGTATCATAATTTCTTTCAGATGGGTATCCATGAAATTGAACTGAAAAGGAAAAAAGGCGCACTTTGAATGACTCCAATCTGAGGCTTACCTAGGATTCTTCACCTGCAAAATCCCCAAGCTCCTTTTGCAGGAACAGCTAACCATTCAAACTCCCGGTAATTCCATAATCAACAAGCACAATGCAGATGCAACAAATCCACTTCATTCAAATGGGCATCCTTCAACATAAGCACCAAAACAGATACTTTTAGCCATTTCCATCAATCCCACCGAAGAGCAGTTATCCCATGACCCCGACAGTCGACACCAACTCCAAGCACCTCTTTTTAGCTTATTTTTCTGAAGTAAAACAAACACATTAAGGAACATAGGAAAAGATCTGAATGTCTAAGTGGTAATAAAGACGTAAGGAGAAAAAAAGGAGGCGAAGGATAAAAACTGAGAGCTCAGCAAGAACCAAAGACGGAAATATGGGTGAAATTTGCGCATACACTCGCAGGGGAGGAGAGAACAAGAATTGTCGTGCCCAAAAATAAGCATAAATAAATAAAAGAAATTTATCGCATTTATTTGAAACAAAACATAATATAATTATATTATTTCAAAACATAAATTTGAACAATTTAAAATCTATAATGATCCTCTCATCTATCCCGCCCACATGTTCTCTAGATTCAATCTCTGAGCAATCTCTGAAATAAGAAAAATAAACGGAGCGAGTTCGACAACTAAGAGCAGAGAATAAAAACATATATTTTTTTCTTTGAAAATTATACTCAATTTAGTGACCAGAAATACAGAAAATAAAATAGTTTTTCTAAACATCTCCTTTGGCATTAACAATAAGCCACATTAACCATGTGGCAGGGTTGTGCAACTACTTAACCGGCGGCCAAACCGAATTAAGCCAACAGTAAGTGAAGTTTGCCCTACTAAGATTTAGCCACGTACGCTAAGTGTGCACTAGGGAAAAACTCACACAGAAACCAATCCGAAGAATGGGCGCACCAGTAATCAGTAATGAGTTGGTACCAACAGCAGCAGTAATCAGTAACAGAACATCGCCTCGGGGTTTGAAAACAGTATAATATATAATAACAGAATTCAGATTTCAAAATCAGAAATGATGTTCAGCAGAATACAAAATCTTTGAAAAATAATTCAGAACATACATATAAACAATCTCAGTAGATCTTTTAAAATTCCACATTTGTTTTCAGAATAACAAAATTGCAATAAAATATTTTCCATAAAATCGTTTATGAAAAATGTTCATAATTTTTGGAGAAAAATATTATAGTAGCTCAGCTTACCCGATTTGTTTCGATAATCGAACCGTTATAAAATCCATGTATTGCAGCGACCCAAAAGAACCGAAGAAAACCGAGAAACTCAACAATGGCCGAAATTGCCCTAGAGAGAGAGAGAGAGAGCTAGGGATATGTTCATTTTCACACTTTTTTCAGGATTCTAAGTATATTCATAAATCTACTACCGAACATATTCATAATTCAAACACAAACACCAATACATTTTACACAATCTCCAACAATTTTTTAATTTTTTATTCAACATAAATTTTCTCTCTCTATACTTTTTCATATAACTCCAATACTTTTTTACTAAACAATTATATCAAATCATTTCTCTCTCTACTTTACACAAACACCAATAAAACAATAATCAACATAAAAATTCACAGCTTCTCTAAAATCCTACATTTTTACTCAAAACGAACATAACCTAGATCTCGAAAATTACTGATGTCGAAATTGAGAGATGTGAATAATCTGTGAGCAGAATTTCCCTTTTATAGGCTAAAAATCAATGTGTAACAATTTCAAATCCTTGCCCCTTCGAAATCCTCCATTAACCACCATAAATCGCTTGATTTATTGAAAAACGTCAAGATTCATACAATAGAGTTGAAAGGCCACAAAAATCAGACGAAAAGGTGCTAAAACGGATGAGAAATCGAAGAAAGAGAAAGAAAATTGATGAGAGAGAGAGGCTGTAACATCAAAAACGGCGGCTAGGGTTATAAATCGTGAGTTTCAGATTTGGGGAAGAAGATAGGTGAAACGCACCGTTTCACTTAAAAATGCAATTTGACCAAAACATGTTTAAATAAAAATAAAACTGGAGAAATATCAACAGACGCGTGAAGCGCCTCAGCGGTTATGCTACCAATCATCTTTCTTTTAGCGCGGGTTCGAGTCCTCGCGTTCCCTCATTTGAAAAATAAAACTTGTAAACATTTAAATAAATTCAGCCGCGTATAAGTTAATAACATGTGTCTGGCTCAGTGGTCTTTCTCCCTTTAATCCCAATATCTGGAGTTCGACTTCAGGGTCATGTTCGTTTTGAGTAAAAATATATGATTTTAGAGAAATTGTGAATTTTTATGTTGAATAGTATTTTATTGGTGTTTGTGTAAAATGGAGAGAGAAATGATTTGATGTAATTGTTTAATAAAAAAATATTGGAGTTATGTGAAAAAATATAGAGAGAAAAAATTTATGTTGAATAAAAAATGAAAAAATTATTGGAGATTGTGTAAAATATATTGGTGTTTGTGTTTGAATTCTGAATATGTTCGGTGGTAGATTTGTAAATATACTTAGAATCCTGAAAAAATTGTGAAAACGAACATGGCCAGGTATTTGCATTTTTTTTCCTTTTAAAACCGGGTTATCACAAGAATGACAGATTTTCTGGTAGAGGAGTCGTCAAATAAGGTAAGTAAAACAGCAAAGGATTAGAAATTTTTTAAAAGTTGGAAAAAAAAAACTGAAAATTTCTGTATGCTTCTTTTACGCTCGGCTGAGGACTGCTTCGAAAAAAAGAACGAAAGAAAAGAAACAGTCTACTAGTGGATCAGGGTGCACTAGTCCAGGGCCTTCGTACCCCTGCTATGCCTACGTGGGTTTTACACGGTGGAATGGGCCCTCTACACATGACATGGCTAACTGTGGGTGCATTTGGTGAATCAGAGGTTTCTAATGTGACGCCTTTTAACTCTTTAAGTTTGATCTGTTTCCAAAACATAAAGTCACAAGTAATCTTAGGTGGTGTTCGGGGTGGAAATGTTTACTGCCGAACACCCCCTTAGTTTCATGACATATTTCTTGGTTTGGTGTTGTTTAATTGTGAAAATGTTTGGGTGGTAGAAATTTTGAGGTATGGTCGTTGGTGAAAAGTGAAGAAAATTTATGAGAGTTAGTGAGAAAGTGGAGAAAAAAAAATTTGAATAAATATTATAATAAAAAAATAATTATTTTATAAAAGAGATTATTTTATAATTTTTCTAATCAAACTCGAAATTTTGGGGTGTCAAAATTTTGATGATAAAACACCCACGAGCAAAGACAAGGCCATAAAACCATAATCCAATGGTCGCCTGAAAAAAAAAAAAAATCTATCCATCGCCTTATGAATTAAACCTAAGCTCTTCCTTTTTCTTAGCAACTTGAGGAAATTGGGGGAAAGGGAAAGGACAACTATGTTTCTCGGGGAAGACCACAACGAGCTTACAGCGGTCAACTCACGCGTCCTTTAAAAGGGTCTATCCTTTGAAAGAGGAGTGCTGACTTATATATATTTTAAAGATACTATTATCAATTTATTAATTTATCAAAAATATTATTATTAAATACAAGATGTAATCTGTTATATATAATTTATTGGTGAAAAATATATTTATGTGAAATAAATCCAATAATACTATAGCGGGACAAAAGAGAAAACGAAGTCGTTTCTTTCTCCGACATTAATTTCTTCTCTGTCTGAACTTCCAGTATTTTGTTTTAAGTTTACTCATATATCAAAACTACCACTCGGGAATATGTGTATATATATATTATATATATATATCTCAAAACTACCAGAAAATAATAAATAGATTCTTTTTCTTGGAGCATGATTGTAATTTAAGATAATTACTGGCACCAATGTAGAGCAGTCACTGTTGAATGAAAAATTGGATTTCAGTCCAATCTCAGCCAACAATGAGAACAATTCGCAGAACTGGCAGATTGAGGTGGACGTGGTTGGAGAATCATGTCCTTCGGAAATGAGCAGCTTTCAGAGTTCATCTTACAGCAGCAAGAAAGGACTGAAGGGGTCAAGTGAAGCTCAGAGCCAGGAAAGGAAGTCCAGGAAGAAGAACAAGAGAGAATCGCTTGCCTCTTCGTCAGAGTACTCCACGGGCTCCCCTTCGTATGGAAGTTTTACCACGTACGAAAAGATTCCCATCAAGCATGTAAGTATTATTATTTAATCACTGTCCTTGTATTTTACAATGAACATTATAACTAATAACCATAATCAACAGACATCACTTGTGCATGACCCTTCTGTTGGTTTATCAGGGACATATCGAAGAGGAGACTATTACTCCGGTTAGGCGCTCGAGTAGAATCAGAAACCAAGTCACCTCTCCGTGATGACCAGACTACATCTACAAGTTCAAATCTATTTTTTTTTTCTGCTTCTCAATTGCGTACTTGCGCAATAGTATCGTGAAGGAGCCACTACTTAGGTGCTTTCTCTAGTTGAATAGGTCGTGTAACTTGTTGGTTTTCTAGCTCTACTGGTCAGTAGCAAGTAGTTTTTCTGTTGCTAATTTCAGGACATTGTTTCGAGTGAAACATTGCTTGATTACCTATTGTCAATGGTAGATTGCTTTAGTGGGCACATTGTTCTTCTCTGTATCGTGCATGCTTCTCTAATTGTGCGACGAAACTGATGTGTTTAACTTAACTCGCATGCGGTGATTGATAAACGAGACAGCTAGCCTAGATGACCCTTCTACTTGTGAGCATACAAATGTGTTTATAATATCCATCGACACCTCAAATGTCAACGAAGCTTTGTATACTTGTGAGCATCAACTGTTAAGCTTGCCTAGCATCGACATTATTTGTTTAGTTTTTTCCTCAGCATCTTCGGGAAAAATACAAAGCATATTTTCTTAAACAATTTCTTCCCATAATTCAAAGAGAGCTAAGAAATTTTGCTATCCCAACAACTCCCTTAGAATTCGTATCTCCAGCAAGTTCACAGGTTCTCAATTCAAAGATTTTGGACGCTAAAATAAGAAAAAAATAACCAACTTTTGGGCCTCGCCACCACTAGTTTAGGTACTAATTGTTGAGCTTAATACTGTGTCCACCTTCCATTCTGCATCTTAACTCATAACATGTAGACATTTTTGTGTTTACCTCATATTCTGCATCCTAACTCCCAACATATGTAAACATTCTTTTTTACCGAGTAATACATAATCTCCTAAAATGGTGATCAATGTTTTACCATCAGTCTTCTTATCAATTTAAAATGTGAAAATATTTCATATTGTCATTTTGTTGATAAGCTGTCTGGCATCCTACACCACCAAGCATTATCCTCAACCAAATTGGAAACAAGGCATAAAATTTTGAACAACTCTGTTCACGTTTAGAAACCTATCTAGGCATGTTCCACCAGCCAGCAGACATGGTTTCACACCGTCCCTCCAATTATCAGGTTAAAAATAGTTATTTAATGGGGAAATATAATATACCTAATGTTTATTAAATGTTTAATATTTTAGAGACTGAACTTAACAGTTTAATTCCTTTTTCTATTTGATTTACATTAGCAATAAAATAAATACTTAATTGGTGAAAATTTGCACACTGTCCATGCCCAATGCTTATCTAGTCGCTCCTTTTGCCGCAACATAAAACTAAATAAAACTAACAAGTGTATCGGCAGTAATATATGGTCTTAAGATTTTTTGTTTTGGGATGAGATCATAATAATATCATTTTATAAAAAGTTAATGTACATTCACAAGTTCATACATTTATGTACAAAAAAATAATAATCGTTCTTTCCAAAGAAATTATACGAGCTAATGGAGTACATAAAGATTAATTATCAATTCTCTCTCTCTCTAAGTTTATGAATTTTTATATAAAAATGTCTTTTTTTTAAGAAGCTTCATAGGATAGGACCTTGGGTTTATGCTTATTATTAGGATTAATTAATCCATTAGTCCTTAGGCTATTCCCGGATCCCAAATTGGTCTCTATAGTTTATTTCATCTTATACTAGTTCATGGGGGTTTAAGAGTAACCATTTCGTCAACTCTATTGACCCCATTAACGGAATAAATATAACATGGCTAACGGGAACACATCACCATCAATAGTAAGCAATAACGTATTTCCAAATCACTCCAACCACAAAGTTGAACCGGTGACTATTAATTTAAAATTCACATCGAACTGTCTACACCAGCTCAAAATGTCATGTTGGACATGTCTTTTATAAAGACAATGCATCCTTGAGTGACTTGGTGACGTGTGACTGCTCGCGATTGATAGTGATGTATCACAATTAGCCACATAGAATTTACTCCATTAACAAGACCAACTGAGTTGACGGAATAATCACTCTAAAAACACGAAGTATTTCTCAAGGGCTAGTATAAGACGAAATAAACCATAGAGACAAGTTTAAGATCCAATCATACATTAGGTACTAATGGACTAATCAAGTCTATTATTATTATACAACTTTTTACATAAAATATCAATTATATATCATTTTACTTAAAGCTATGTACTATGTTTAATGAGCTATGTGCTCACTCTATGGATGGATGACAATTGATTCTAGTAATAAAATCTTATATTTGAACAATGAAAATATATTATTTTACTCGTACAAGGAGAATTCTAAAGCTTAAGAGAGAAGATAATTCTACTATCATTAGATGGATTAAAATCCTCTGTTCTAAATTGATGGTTTAAATCGGAAAGAGATAGACACTTCATACATTGAATAATACAATATGTTCACACGGTTTAATAATTAATACTGTTAACGTTGTAACAAGGTTGACAAACTAACTTTGTATCTATCACAGCAACCTAAATTGTTCGAATTTTTTTTTATACGTCATGCATCTTTTGATATTCGGATATATAAACAGAGGATATATCAAATATCAATCATTTTCAACAAAGCAAAGCGAAAATAGAAGTCATGGTTGAATATAAACACAAGTACAACAGGATTCCAAGAACACAGGGAAAGAAAAGCACTCGTGGAAGAAACATCTTTTGATAGGGACGGCAAAACGTGATTTCCATGCATGAGAAAATAATAGAAACCCTCTTTTCTCTCTCTCTCTTTCTCCTCATAACCGATGTACCACCATGATGCACTTTCTTTTGATCCATCGAAGCCCTTTCTTGAGAGAAATCTTGATCTTCCCTTCAGCGATGTACAACTTATATTTCGCCACTCTCCTCTTCCTCTTCATCTCCGGATCATTCCACCATGTGTTCTTGGTCTTTATGGGCTTGACTACGGTCTGTTGTTTTATCGGATAAGGATCCAACGGAGGGAGAGACGACCGACCCACGAACATCTGGTTTTCGGTAAAGTTCTTCACGCTGAAAATCTCTACGTTCTGGCCAGCTCCATAGGAGCGGTAGAACCGAGACTCCTCCATCCCTACCTACCTTCCTTTCCTTTGTTACAGGAAGAGAGAAAATTAAGGTTCGGTAGCCATTAGTCCTTTTATTGAGAGAAGGAGGACTGGATCTATAAATAAGGATGTTTTCTGTTGGGGAGGGAGAGTGATAGGTATTAAGACGGGGTACCAAGAATTCTGGGGTTCAAATTTATCGGTGAAAGGTCTTCTCCTATTTTTCAGATTTATCTTTTTGCTACATTTTACTATTTCAGTCTTAAAAATACAAAAAAAAAAAATTGAACATTTTTACTCTTCCAATAAATTTGATTCATATAGTCTAATGAGACGAGGGCACACAGAAGGTGTCGAAGTACAGATCGAGAGAGGGAAAAAAAACAAAAAAGAAAACATTACAAAAAGGGCACGGACATAAAATGCCTTCGGCAAAGCAAATAGTAATTTCACGATATTCCAAGGAATTTGATCAGTCCTTCAACGAACACCAACATTAAGTCATTCCGATCAAGGTAGAGCGAATTAAGCGGATTGAATTGCCAACATGTTAGCATCCGAGTCCCGATTCTATAAGGTTATACGTTGTACCCAAACCCAATTTAAGATGGATCATGCAGAAGATACTTAATCATAATACAGATAATCATGGGTTATGTTCGTTTTTTACATTTTTTCAGAATTTAAATACATTCACAAAACTACCATCTAACATATTCAGAATTCAAACACAAACACCAATACATTTTACACAATCTCCAACAATTTTTTACTTTTTTATTCAAATAAATTTATTCTCTATATTTTTTCACATAACTCCGATATTTTTTTATTAAACAATTACATCAAATCAATTGTCTCTCCACTTTATACAAACACCAATAAAATACTATTCAACATAAATATTCACAACTTCTCTAAAATTCTACATTTTTACTCAAACCAAACATATCGATGATTCTTTCTTAGTTGCTGTCCAAATTAGATAATTCAATTCAAAAAACGATAGACACTTAATCTTATACTGCTTATATTAATCATTAAACTATGTAAGTCTTACAACATGCAATGATTATTGTATGTCTCTCTTCCGATAAAAAAAAAAGTCTTTCTAAATTATACCATCCAAGTTAAAGCAGAAACTAGAGAACATCTCAATCAGAGAGAAGTGGTCCCAGGCAGAATTTAAAAATAAAAATAAAAATAAGAAGGGTGGAAGGGGGCAACTGGCAAGCAAGCGTTGGGCGTGAGTCCCGAGCAGAATTCATTGTTGCGGCTTTATTTTTCCGTACTAAGTATTTCTACAGAGCAGATACTGAGTCCTGCTAAATTCAACCCTTATCATAAGCAGCAAGGCCAGACCTCATCCCTTTCAGATTTAGGACTCGCATTATTTCTTTCTCAAAGAAAAGAAGGGCAACAAGTAATATAGCTGATTTCCACAACGATTTTAATTTACTCGTTAGAAACATGCCGAGTATATACATACAGCAATAGCTTTTGACTTGAAGAGAAGTCTTCTGACTACGTAGGAATATTTACGGATGACTACTTGGTAGTGCAATGGGAATGAAATTCTGTAGAGACGGCACTAACTTGATTGACAATGCTAGTTGGTCTGAGCTTCTTTCGACCGCTTTTTACTTCTACGGTCCCTTTTGTACTTCTTCTTGTCCGAATGGGAAACCTGTCATCGGTTCAACGCAAAGCAAAGTCTTAACCACATTTCAACCAAAAAACGCATGACACAAACACAGACATCATGCATTCACAAGAATCACAACACGCACAAATGTGGATACCCATGCTCTGCAAAAATTAAGCTTGATGCAACAAGAAGCGAGAGATGTAGAATAGTTTACCACAGATTTGTCTTGTCATCTATGCGTTTGTTTTTTTTTTATTGAAAAATATATCATCTATACTTACAATGTGGGATTTCCACTCAATTTTGTCATGCTCCTCGCCATAACTAGCAGGCTGAGAATGACTCCGTACATGGTAGAATATGTGGACAAGTACAGCAGCATCCAAAGCAGCATATTCTAACTGCACCAAAGGTATTTCAGTATTATAAAGTTAATTTGAGATGAGTCTGAAGCTGTAAGATAGAATTTCAATAATTACTTCCAAAAACATTTGACATATAGGCAGCCGCACCCACCCCAATGAAAAAAGAAAAAGGAGAGCGCATGTGGAGACACATATACGGAAAGAAACACTCGGGTTTACATAGTTCCATATCCCGCAAAGTCAACAATCTTAGGTTTGAAGTATTCTAACAAATAATTTTCCATGCACAGATCTTCTTCTTGTTAGCAATTAGGAATATAGTTTTCTCATCAAAATAACCATCAGTTAAATACTCAATTGGATAGGGTCGGATATTTGACTGCAAACATGAATACATGCTCATTGAAAGTGGATGGGAAAGGAGAACTTCTATTGTGCACCACTTGGAGGAGGATTCTGGAATAACTTTTGTAACAGTCTTCCTCATGAAGTTTTAGGAAGTTATGTTTCAAAAATAAACTATGAGAATGAATTTACCTGATTCTGAGTCAAAGGTCGTTGCTCCCAGTTGCTATTCCGTCTTGTCTTGTTCAAACCAGCCCCGAGTACTTTCTAGTATAGTAAGAGGAAGAAAGGAGGGAGGGAGAGAGAGAGAGAGAGTCACAAGAGGACACCAGTTTAGATAACATAAGTGATGTGAACCTCGCCAACCTTGATTTCCATCAATAAGGATACAAATAGAATACAGGAGGAGCTCAAAGATATTAATGCTTACCTCTGCCAGCCCAGACAGACCACCGCTAGGTTCTTTAAAAACATTCTGAATGTCCAGTAACATTTCATACTGCCTGAAACATTCCAACTCTCCATATGAATGAGCCAGCTGCTTTATATCACATTGAAAGTTATAGCCTACAAGGTACACAGATCAAAAAACAGCCATGTCCAGAGAACATTCAGGCAGAGAGGAAGTTTCCTACCACACCAAAACATTACAAACAGAAGTGTTCTACACCCATATCTGAAAGAAACAACAAGTATCTAACTTTTTTTTTTCCTACCCAACCACTCAATAAAGCTCTCCTAAGAGCCGTTTACATGGTGAATCATAACAAATGTGAAAGATTCGAGGGAACACAAGGATTCCTTCTGCTTGAGTTCCTTAATATGTAGTTACAGAAGTCATTGTTAGCGGATTTTTTTTCAAAGAGATGTACGCTAGGGGACTGCATACTATCAATGAAAACCTTCACAAAGCTTGATCCAGATTTATCTTACCAAGCTTTAGAACTCTAGGGGACTGCAGAATGCGGGTCAGACACTTGTCTAAAACGCCAGGCACATCTTCAGATAACTTTATCAGATCAAAAATGAAAACCATATTTTCAGAAGCAATCTGCATGATAGAAACCTGAAACATGGAACAAAAGTCAATTCCATTAGCAAAAGGAACCCCCCCCCGCCCCCCCCAAAAAAAAAACATCCAACCCTAAAACAAAAGGCATTAACTAAATATCATACAGCGATTTGAAAAGTGTCAAATGCACCGGTTTAAGTGAAAGTACCAACAATATAACAACTCAATAATTTTCAAACACGGTTCTATTTCCTGCCCAAAAAATAATCAAAATAACAACATAATATCTGTGAAGAATCCAGTTCCGAGACAAATATAGATTTGTGTATAAGATTATATGTGTGTCTGTGTCAGCGTGTGCTCATGTAACTAACAGAGGGAATGGTAATAGATCAATATCATTACCTTGTTTTGTTTGCTGCCCTTTTCATAATTGGGCTTCCATTCACAGTCAAGGCCCACGACTTTACATCCCTCGATTTGGCCCGTGGCATTTTGCAAACCAGCAACTTCATCAACCCAAATGATGTCTTCCACAACCAGTTCATTAAGATGCAGATAACGACTATGTAGATGACTTGCCTCTGGCACTACAAAGCATTGCCAGGAACATTAAGGGTTTGTTCTTGTAAAGTCGACGAAGATGCTAATAAAGATACACTTCCATATACATCAGTCATAACTCAAACTTGAAGTAATTGAACATAAATAGAACGAGTTTCAACAACATCAGTGTCCAATTAATGCCATATATTTACAACAAAAGTCTCTTCTCAAGGCAACCTGTTAAAATTTATAAGAGCTTTTGCTAGAACAGAGAGTAGCAAGCATCTCCACAAAGAGTTATCAGAATCTTATACTTCTTTGGGAGAATTACACTTAACCCTACCAACCTATCATCCATTTCAAAACTTGTCATAAGAACTTCAAATTATGGGGTGATTTAAGTCTCAGTTTAAATTTGCCCCCTTCCCCCACCCCAAAAAGCAGGGTGGGGGGGGGGGGAATCATCCTTTTAAGTAGAATTAAAATTATGAAATAACCCAATTACCCCTAATGTGAGACAACAAAATACTGAGAAGATTGGGAGATTTGCGGAGAGGGAAAAATTGAGTTTCAACCTCACTGTCCTGCATCTAAGTCAAAGTGGCTGTACATTAAGATTGTAGAGAGGAGTAAATGTGCCCTTTTATAATTTTTATTGTGCGTTAAATAACGCACAGCACGCTAATTTAATCATTTTGCATACTTTTTGTCCAACTTAAAGGTTCATTTTGACAGAGCGGCCAATCAAAACCATAGTTTCAAATCCCAGGATGAGTTGCAGTGATTTTAATGGCAGTGACATGTCTGAAAATTTGATGGTAATTTAAGGGGGTAAAATGTGAGTTAGCCCAGAATTTTTTGAGTGAGTTAACAATGAAAGGTTCAATAATTCCATGCCCCAACACAAAGATATAAGGACTTATTTCTTTTTGTTCTTTTCCTCAAAGATGACTTTGAGACCAACTAAAGCTTTGAGGTTAGTTTGTGTTTCTCAATTTTAGGGGTAGCATAAAGCAACTCTAGCAACCCCAGACAGTTTGAATTCAGAGTTAACAAGAAATGCAAAGGTGTAAATATAAAAAAAGAACATATATATGCGAGAAGTATTGTAGCCTGAGTTTGTGGAAGCAAGTGTCAAGTGCTCGGATATATATGACATGACCATGGAAGGGCAGAAAAATTTGTGTGTGCAACGAAAGCAAGTAAATGCACCAATACAAAGGACAACATCTAAAGTTGTAGGAGTGAGAAACAACAAGAAGAAGGCTAAAAGCAGCAGCCTTGTCTGAGGCAAAAGTGTGGAGAATAAATGCCAATATCTAAGAGAGGCTATTCTGCAGCCAATGTTGATGGCACAAAGGATCATGCAGCAGGCCAAAGTATAAAGAAAGGGGAAAGGTGCAACCTATCTTACTATTAATAAGAGAGGGGGCAAGATAGGCGACAATAGTGAACAAAAAAAACAGAATATAAATAGCATACATTTGACATCAAGAAAACCTTGAAGGGAGTATCGATCACACAGCTCATCAACCTTCTCTGAGTAACCAGCTTCCATAGCCAAATAAACCTTAAAAATATCATACAATTAGTGACTTTGACTAAGAAACTAGTTCCCCTCTCCCTAAAAAAAAAGAGTATTTTAGAAAGAACATGTAATATTGCTCCAAACAAATTTTGCAACTTCTATCGATCAGATCACCTCTCCATAGGGTAAAGTTTCAATACAGTTCTCAGCAAAAAGCAAGTAAATGATGGACATATAAATTTGAAACTTATGCATGTCAAAAGCTACTAACCAGATATTCAAGAAGTTCTCTATCGCTGTTTGTCTTTGCCTCTGCAACTTCCCAACATCCTTTTTCTGCAAGCTTCTTGAGTGAGCTGCCATGGTGATTGAATATTATTAATGTTCACCCTTCTGGGGAAGGGGGACCAAATCATCAAAACTTGCAAACAGAATTTCAAAAAACGTATCATTTAAAATACCTTTCTTTGCACTTATGATATACATCTGGGAATTCCTGCTGCAGATTGTTTTCCTTTATAATATCGTACGCATACTTTAGCATGTTCCTGTCTACATACTCCTGGACAAGTACACATAACATTTGCTTCCCCATAAATGTTGCCCACTTGTCCGCTGCTTTGAACTGTTTGTTCTGTATCATATTAAACAGAAAAGATTGTCCAGACTGGCGGATGGAAAATTGCTCTAATAGAGAGACTGCTGTCATGTATGACTGCGCTTCTATCAATTCAAAGATGTATTGCTCGACAAACGTTTTTGCTTCCTCAGAATCACACGCATTCGTTCCCTTTAGTTGGCACATGACTTTCTCAATGTTGGTCAATTGGATATCAAAAGCTTCAACTATCTTCACAACAACCCCTTCATCATGGTTCAAAGATCCCCCAATGATATCAAGAAATAACTGAGCAGCTAGGTCTTTTGCTTCCAAAGAGTCAGTTGGGTTGGTTGCTAATTTTAAGTAACGACGTAGAGCAGATACTATTAGATGAGTGAACCCTTCACGATATAATCCAAATATAGGCAAGATATATAGACAGTGAATAACAAAAGTTGCTGGTCCAGGTTGGGGATTATTATGCAGTGCTTGATACACTAGTTGTTGAAGAGCTCGAAACTTCTTAGTTGCCTTACACGTCCCTGCCAAATGCATTAAACAGAAAAACACGCAAAAAAAGCATACAGTTAAGTGCTGACAAAGAAAACTAGGAAATAGTCATCAAAGTAGACTCATTAAAAAACCAGCTAAGTTCCCAAATGAATGTTTACATTATGTTGATGCCAATCCCACCAGGTAATGAAAATTTAGGGTCCAGAACAAATCTAAGCATCAGTCAGTACAGCTTCCAGAATAAAGTTCGAGCAAATAGTTAAAAATATTTCGAAAAACAAACCACATAACTAGTTCCAAGCAGGATACATTGGCAATGACCAGGTAATTGACTAATTAATTAACTGGCGGTCCAATGGTAATTCACTATCGTCACTTGAAAAGCGATGGTTACAGTATGTTTTGAGAGTTTATAAGGGAGTAAATGGAAAGGGAAGAAAATTGTGATTTCACAATTAGACATTTGTCCTTTAATGAAGGGGATCAAGCATTATGTCCAAAGACCCACATTTGGACGGAACACTTAGGAGGAACTTTTTTCATTGCAGTCTTTTCTTTTCAAATACCTCTTAATGGCTCTCAACATTCCCTTTCCATTTGATTCCTCTTTGTTCCACCCATCCAAACAGTCTGTTAGGTGAGAAGCGCAATGCAAGTACTTCCAAGAAGAAAAAAAGATAAAAAGTAGGAAGACTAAATAGGGACCCAAGGAAGATAAAATCTCAATGAAGTTAGTGATGATTGGGGAAAAATCATACCATGAATATAACATTCTTTCAGGAGGTATAAGAATACCACAGGAGGAATGTAGGATAGGTCAGAAAAAGCATGCACGCATATAGTCCCAGTTTGGTCTGTTTCATCTTTTTCGGTGTATTGCTCCGTAAGCTTTTCCTCCAGATCCATGCCAGACAAATCCGTAATGATCCTAGAGACAGAATGAAAATCATCCCATGTTAATTATTTAGTTACTTCAGTTCCATAAACCCAAGAACTTACTCTCCTATAGATTGTTTCACAGAGAGTAAAGAAATCCAGTCAATAATATTTTGATCCTCAAATCCTGGGAAGAAATACGGTTCAGATACTGCCAGCTAAAGAGTGAAATAAAAAGACAAGTTGGTTTTACAATAAGCAGACAACATTCAGATATGTGGCAAGTAAGACAGAACTCCATATGCAGATCGCACCACAACCTGGCTTGGAAAGTTAGCATTGGAGTTCATGGAGTTAATTGAAGGCATCTGATTTAATGAGACTTCACTCCTGTGTAAGTCATCTATTCACAATGACTTAGAGCAGAATACATAATTTTAGACTAGTGATGCCACCGCTAGGTTGAATTTATTCAATCTTGATTCCCTAGTCTTCATATCTTCCAGCTCCCCAGTCACTGAAACTTAACTAAGCATTAATACATCCTGATTGCTCCGCAGTAATGAATAATTACTGAAACTACACCACAAATGAACTAGTGTTTTTAGCCCTAGAATAACCATAGTTTTTTAAAAAAAACAGCAACAATTCTGCTTTCTTCCTATTACCTTAATGCACAAAACCTTTACACCGGTTACTTTTGTCTTCCATTTCTTGGGAGCCACACAAGATGAAACTTACATTATAAAAAATTTAATGTAATAAATTTTAAAAAATGTATTTTATAACAAAAATTTTTAATCAGATTCTAAATTTTAAAGTTTCACCAATTCGACAATCAAACATCTATTGCATTGCATTCGCGGTAAACAGTGTCTGATCATGATTGGTTAATAAATTTGTCTATGTTGTCATAACTCAGAATATTTTTTTTACTTCGTTATTATTAGAGAATTTTACAATTTGGTCACTAAATTTTAGTACAGTTGATAAAATGATTATTGAACTTATTTTTTTTACTTTTTTGTCACTGAGAATACGTAGTGGTGATTTTTCACTCAATCTGTCAAATCTCTGTTAATTTTTATCGGGAATAGCGGTCGACCACGACTGTTCACTCTATCCGTCAACGGCAACTTGTAGCGGTTGTCCGCTTCATGTAACGGTCGGCCGCTTTTTATTCCGTTAAAAAATAACGGAGGTTTGACGGATGAAGTGAAAAGTCACTACTACATATTCTCAGTGACAAAAAAGTAAAAAAACAAAAAATAAGTTCAGTGACCATTTTATCAGCGGTACTGAAACTCAGTGACTAAATTTTTAATTTCTCTTATTATTATCAAGAGGTGATAAGTCAATTATTATAAAAAAAGATCAAGTTACCGTCTCATAATACCGTTGTTGAGATTGGGAATTTTTAAATGGGTAGAACTTTGGCAAAAAATATTATTTGCAGGATGAAGGGCTAAAATCCAAGATTTTAATAAAAACAATCTCACAAAAATTCATCACTTTACGCATAGTTCAACTAAAACATGATATTTAGAGGGTGTTCGGTTAAAAAGTTTTTTAAGAATTTTTTATGTTTTGAAAATTTTTAGATGATGTTAATTTTATTGGTATGCGTGTTTTAATTATTTTTATGTAATGTTAAAAATAATGTTTGATTGTAGAATTTTTTATATTCTGAAAATTCTAAAAAATTCTAAAAATTTTATTTAAACGCTCTTAGAAAAAAAAATTAAGGGGTTGTTCGGTTTGTTTGTATTCTTAGAATTTTTTGAATCCTGAGAATATACAAACCGAACATATTTTTTTACATTACCTAAAAATAAATACAATACGTATACCAATAAAATTAACATCACCTAAAAATTTTCAAAACATACAAAAATTCTCGAAAAAACTACCTAACCGGACAGCTCCTGAGACATGATAAACTAATAAAGTCGACTGGGCCTGGCAGGATCGCCAATATCAAAGCATAGCTTTTACTTCCTCTCGTTTTGATACGACTCGTGACTTCCCGTGACGATCTGAAGCTCAGTTTCACCCGATATGGTCAAACAGAGGACAGCTCATAGTTTAATTCAAAAAGTGGCGACTTCTTTTTCACTTTCTCCGGCTGCGGAGTGCGGATTTGCGTGGCGCATTCGGACACACGTGTGACCCCAATAACTTTTCTTTCACTTCGAGAATACAGTGTTTTGCACGGCAATTATTATTGAAAAGTTCGCAACTTCTTGCTAAAAGTTTCTGGCCGACAGGAGATAATTGTCACGTTAGTTTCCTGTCATGCACCATTTAACAGTAACAGGCAGCACTTTTTGGAAGAGATGAGTAGATGACCATGGCTCTGCCAACATGCAATAGGATTCAAATAATGGAGAGTACAATTTCCCCTCCTCGTGATGGCATGTTCAAAACATCATATCCAGATTTGTCTTAAAATATGCAGCTTTTGATTTGAACACATGTCATCCCCACTAGAAAAGTTGTAACTGGGAGAGATCATGAAATGATACCAATTGAAAAAGTTACATATTATCAAATCAAGATAAACATCAACCTGTCCTTGCAATATTAAAATCAACAAAATTTAACATGTTCCACTTGAGATTTTGTTCTCTTAGCTAGGGGTGAACACAATCGGACCGCAGATCGGATCGGACCGGAAAATCGGACCGGATTTGCGGTCCGGTCCGACCCTCCTTTTTAATAAATGCGGTCCGGACCGCATTTATTAAAAAAAATAAAAAATATATTTTTTTTATAATTTTTAATACAAATTATAAACATAAAACGTTTAATTTTAATCTAAACTAAAACTTAACATTTTTATATACACTTCCCCTTTGAAATTAATCTAAAAAAATTTTGAAAAAATTTTAAAAAAATATAAAAATTGAAAAAAAAAATTAAAACCGGTCCGGTCCTTTGATATCTATGTGAGCGTCTAAAAAAAATTAAACGGACAGCCCCTAAAACTCTTTTTGGTTTATTTTGGTTAATGTCTATGTGAGCGTCAGAGGGAGGGAGAGCAGAAGGAACAGAGCAAAAAATATTGTAATCAAGTACTATAAAAATAACATCAGAAGTGGAGTATAGTGGCGTGCATGTTATGCTTAGGACTCAAGATTTACACTCAAGTTTGAATTACGGTACTCCCATTAAACTTTGGTGGTTCCCGCGCACCACTAAAACATAATTGTACATAGACAATATAAAGTAATAATATCCACCTTTCAAATTTAAGTAATTTTTCAATCAAAGACTCATATGTTGTAGACCACATTTTCTTAAACTTTCACTTTCCGAGTCTATGAAGTATGATTTCGACTTTTCTTGGGGAATCATCATAATATACTTAATATCTTCACGAAAAAATTAATTAGTCCCTCTCAAGTTCCAAAATGTTTCACAAATAATCAACCCTCGCCTTCCAGTTGATTTGACCGTTAAGTGACACGGAAAGCAATGTGAATTGACCGAATTAAATGCCCATTCAAGAAACATTTATGAAAAAATAAATAATAATTCAAGAGATAGATTAATGAAATAGAATTTCAATATTTTTTTAATATATATATATATCAAATTTATTATTAATGAAATTTTTAATATTTTTAGTAAGTGATTTTCAAACTTAAAATGTAAAAGTATCAACGTTTTCGAAGAGACGTAAAAATGTTTACGGTGTAAGTTATTTCAATTTAAAATATTTTTTCAAGAGTCGTAAATAGGTTTCATTTGACATAAAATATTTTCTGCAGTAAGTTAACATTTTTGGAAGAGACGTAAAAGTTTTTACGGTGCAATCAATTTTCGAATGAAAACATTTTTCCAAGAGTTGTAAATAGGTTTCCTTCGACATATAATATTTTCCGCAGCAAGTCAAAGTTGTATCTATAAACGTAAAAGTGTTTACGGTGAAGTGATTTTCAATTGAAAATATTTTCCCAAGAGTAGTAAATAGGTTTCATTCGACGTAAAATATTTTTCGTTGCAATTCAAAGTTTTACGTAGAGACGTAAAAACTTTTACGGTGAAGTGATTTTCAATTGAAAATATTTCCTCAAGAGTCGTAAATAGGTTTAATTCGATGTAAAATAATTTCGGCTGCAAGTAAAAGTGTTTACCTGGAGACGTAAAAGTGTCTACGGTGAAATGATTTTCAATTGAAAATATTTTCCCAAGAGACATAAATAGGTTTCATTCGACGTAAAATATTTTCTGCAGCAAGTTAAAATTTTACGTAAAGACGTAAAAGTGTTTACAGGAAAGTGATTTTCAATTGAAAACCTTTTCCCAATAATCGTAAATAGGTTTCATTCGACGTAAAACATTTTCTGCAACAAGTCAAACGTTACAAAGAGATGTAAAAATGTTTACGGTGCAAGTAATTTTCAATTTAAATTTGTTTCCAAGAGTTCTAAATAGATTTCATTCGACGTAAAACATTTTCTCCTACAAGCCAAAGTTTTATGAAGAAAAGTTAAATTATTTACGATGTAAGTAGTTTTCAAAAGAAAATATTTTTCCAAGAGTCGTAAAATAGGTTTCATTCAGCGTAAAACATTTTCTGCCACAAGTTAAAGTTTTACGAAGAAGCGTGAAAGTGTTTAAGGTGTAAGTGATTTTCAAATGAAAATGTTTTCCTAAGAGTCGTAAATAGGTTTTGTTCGATGTAAAATATTTTTTGCAACAACTCAAACTTTTACGAAGAGACGTAAAAGTGTTTACAGGGTAACTGATATTCAATTGAAAATATTTTCTCCTGAGTCTTAAATAGGTTTCATTCGACGTAAAAGATTTTTTGTAGCAAATTAAACTTTTTCGAAGAGACTTAAGGCCAAAGTTTTATGGAGAAACGTAAAAATGTTTACGGTGTAAGTGGTTTTCAAATGAAAATATTTTTCCATGATTTGTAAATAGGTTTCATTCGACGTAAAATATTTTCTGCGGCAAGTTAAAATTTTATGAAGAAACGTAAAAATGTTTACGGTGTAAGTGTTTTTCAAATGAAAACATTTTCTCATGAGTCTAAATAGGTTTCGTTCAAAGTAAAATATCTTTCGCAGCAAGTCAAACTTTTACAAAGATACGTAAAATTGTTTTCGGTGTAAATGATTTTCAATTGAAAATATTTTCTCGAGTTTTAAATAGATTTCATTCGATGTAAAACATTTTCTGCAGTAAATCAAACTTTTAAGAAGAGACATAAAAGTGTTTAAGATCTAAGGGTCCATTTGTTTAGATATAAAATAATTATTCTATGTAAAAAAATTCATTTAAACGTTTTCAAAATTATTTTTCAGTGTTTGGTTATTTTCTTATTGATTTATGTATTTGCATGAAAATTTAATGTGCTATAGATTAAATAATTAGGCTCCACAAAAAATAAAATTTCACCCATAAAAATCTAATTGTAGACAATACAAAACAATCATATTTCTTGAATTTTTATTTGTAGTCGACATTTTCCTCGACTTTAATTTTCTGTGGCTGTGAAATTTGATTTTGATTTTTCTTGGGGAAATATCATAGTAAGCCATATATCTTTGGGGAAAAATTAATTGTAATGTGAATTTTCCAAAATACCCATCGAATAATTTAAAAAAAAACAAATGATAATTTAATAAATTAATTAATGAAAAAAATTCTCTTTTTAATTTAAAAATATACTTTTATTTATATATCTTTTTTATTTTGTAATAAATTTTGTAACATTTTTAGTAATTTTGTCTTGGAATGGCATTTCATCATTTTGCATGTGGTTTAACCGCCAAATCAAACTGAAGGTGAGTACTGATTGTTTTTTAATCATATTGAGCGGAATAAAATATTTTGAAATTTAAAAGAGGGTTATTAATTTTTGTCTATAGCTATGGGGCATACTATGATGTTCCCCCTAACAAAAATTTGATTTACGAAAATTTTGTGCTTAGTTTATTTTTTGAAAAATAATAGTTTTTACCAATAGACTTGAATATTTGTTACTTTGACCTCATTTTCAAGTGTTTGTCAAATATATGAAAATAAGTAAAACAAATTATAAAATTTATTCTACTGCCAAATATATGAAAGAAAAATAAAACAAATTATTAAATTTATTTTACGAGCAAACAAACAAACGCTTAAATTCTGAAGTTGGCCTATAGGTTAAGGGTTAAATATTGAGAGTTCCTCCAAGATTTTAAGTTCAAAATCTGCTAAGTGCTACAATCTTTAAAGGCTACAGGCTCCGAGATATTAGTAAGAGTAGTATAAGCTGGTCTCACACCCCGTTATTAAGGAAAAAACACTCACTCAAAGTTCATTATTCCTTTCTTTCTTTCTTTTTTCTAAGAGTGCATTATTCCTTTCAGTTTGTAAGTTCCTGCTTTCTTTCCTTTGAACCATGGCATTTAGGCCCCAAACATTGAAGATATTGATGCTGACATTAGCTCCCAATATCTTTATGAGTTGTTATCTCGATGACTTCGCTCTCAACTAGCCGTCCGTTTCACATACCATACGTCTGTATGTGTGATGGGTTCAGTCCGGATTGGACAAAAATATTGTGCAGATTTTGAAAACAGAGTCCACAAAAACAACAAGCACATGGCCGAAACCAGTATGCATCGAATGTCTCAATGCTCCTACCAGTGTAGTCATCTTGCTACCTCCCCTGTTCTGCTGCCATTTTTCAAGGTGGAAAGCCCAAGTAGTGGTGGTAATAAGCCTGGTCTTTTCGTGGCACTATACTCCAAATCTCAGCCTATGGGCCTCTTAGATTCTCATCCTCACAACATTGCCCGCAGCCCAAGATCAGTGCGTCACATAGCGCCTCATCCAATCGTCATCGGCCATGAAGCTTTGATCTATTCTCGTGTGTTTTGATCAAATACTTCACGTCCAGAAGGCAGAAATTACATGCAGTACTGATGAATTTCGGCATAAAACAACAGAAATTTCATTGACAATGACAGGTAAGAATACGAGCAAATAATGAACTAATCGATCTAAAATAATACATCTCGGCTTGACGGCTTGTACGATTGCGTGCGAGGACGAAGGTGGGGAGGTGGACTCCGATCCGAAGCCATTTCTTTTTCCTAAGCTTTTCCCTTTTTTCTTTTTCCTTTTTATGTTATCTGTTTTGGCCATGCAGAACCTCTTTTGAATTGGTGTAACCTCACCCCTTAACTCTTAAGAACAGCTTCAGCTTCGTCCCTAATCGCATGTTAGTGCTCTCAACTCACCTCCATGTTGACTTTATAGAAAGGTCTTTAAGGAAGAGAAAATGCTGGCCAGTTCAACTATCAGGGAGTACTCTTGGTAGCTGACTCGTGCACCAAGTACCACACGTGGACCAATGCTAGTCGGACCGTGTTCAAAATTCTTCACTCATTACCAGTGGATATATACTAAAGATATATACTTATATATCAAAGAAACTCAAAACCAAAACAAAACGTTATTTGCTCTGAAAGATATGATCATGAGACTGCTAATTAAACAGTGGAGAACACTTCAAAAAAGTGTCAAGGAAAACTAGTTGATATGATCATGAGACTGTACTCATGTTAAAATATTTGGTATAGTTACAAATCTCATGCATTAAATTAAACATCTGTCCTAAGTTCCAAGGTTAATTTTTTTCTCTCCAAGGTTTATACGAGGTAGTTGTTAGAGATCGGTGAATTGTTTTTGTGTTCTTCGATTGGTTATTGGGATTTGACAGGTTAGATTTTAGATTTTATATTCATGAAACCGTGATGTCGTTATGGGGGGTTGACATTTTTCCAAGGTGTGGCCCTGTGGGGAAGTTCCCGGAAACTAACCGGTTTGTGGAAGATTTGGAACCGCCGGAAATTACATAGAACCATGTAAATGCCAGCACGCCAACCGACTATTACACCAGTATTGACTAAACACCGATTCGTTTTGGCTTTTCACATTACACGTTGCAGCATCCAAACTCTGAAAACCTAACCTACCATTCAAACTTCGAAGTATGAAGTCTTACTTTTCCGAGCCATGCATGCGTAGATGAACCCAAACTTGAATTTCACGGTCTTTGCAAAGAACCTTACTGGAGCTGAGTTAGGTGTCGGAGGTGCTTCTCAGTTCTGCTTAGCTTTGTTATTGTCAGTCTGAACTCTGATGTGACACCAAACAAAGAAACGCGTAGATATGGAAAACTTTGTCACTGACGTGTCGAGTCCTCCCTCTTTGCTCCATCTCTCTCTCTAAAACACAACCAGCATCTTTTAGTATCTTACGGCTGTACCATTTAATGTACTCTTCAATCATAACGCGGTTGTTTTTTTGTTCGGATCAATATTCCAAAAGTATCGGAATATTAGAACGCTCTACTTAACTAAATAAACTGTGATTGTACTTAGTTTTTAGAAATAGATAATACCTTTTTGGACTGACATCCTTTTGGCAAATCCTTCACGCTCTTGACTTTTTTTATTAGCTCGTTTTTTCTTAGAGCTTTCATCTGACGATGATGCTTCGTTGTACCTTCCACTGAAGAGACTGGTTTTAGTTTTCATTATAAAAACGGCCAAACGGGGATTTCGAACTGGTTTTTGTTACTCTGTTTTGGTTATTTGGGTTGTGAGGTACTTTGGTTTGATGGTGGAAAAGAGGCGCTTTGATGAGGGAAATGATGGTTATGGACGGTCGGAGCGGAAACAAGAACTTCAGATCAAGATGCGGTTGGTTTAGTCGTTCAATACGATTTGGCGATTGGGTTCTGTGTTTGATACTTTTGCCGCATGTTTAATGGGTTTCTGAACTTGGGTTGTGTTCTTTTCTGCAGGGATTTTCGACGTATGATTTCAAACCGTGCCCTGAATGTCTGGGAACCTTTTCTCCGAAAAGTGGTAAGTTTCTTCTTGGTAGGCTTTGCTTTAAGAGTTACTTTGTTTGCATTTATTTAGAAACAGGTCCGAGAAAGCTTGAGCCCCGCTCTGAGAGAACACAAGCGCTTACCCTATAGTTCTTTTGTGTAGATTCTTGTTAATGTTTTAATGGACCATGGTTTCTCGGTTTAACTTCTTTAGTTGCTCATGATACTTGATCAACTGGAACAAGACATTATTTTTTAAGATATGATTGATTTTCTGGGCTAGTTTGAACCCAAAGATTGTCATTATCAACTATTCAGAGGTCGTCTGACTATGTTTTTCTGTCGAAGGTAAATTAATTAGTTTGCCCCCTTTTTGCATAGGTTACTTGATCAAGTGATACAAGACGATCTTTTTTGACTAAAGGTTTGATTTAATTGGCAAGTTAATTCACCATCAATGATTATAAAGCATCTTAAGTACTATTTAAAGGTCTTCTGGCCTTTTCAATTGCTTTGCCTTGTATGCATAATTACTCAGTCTAACCTCCTTTGTTGCACATGCGCAACCCAAGCTAATGCATGCAAACTTTAGCAGGCTCAGAGAATATATGGATATGTTTTTCTTTAGCTGAAATGATCTTCTGGTTGTAAATATGTTATTGGAATGCAACTCTTAAAATTCGATCTGTGCTAGGTACGGGAGGAGTTGGATCGTGCTCTGCTGCCATTTTCCCCCCCATGTCCAAGGTCTGTTCTTTGGGCTGGTACTCTGTTTTCATGGACATTTATGCTCTACGCACTTTGTCTTTGATTCCTTTGAGGCGGACAATTCTAGGGTCAAATCAAGGGTGATTTATTGATCTTTGCCATTCTGACCGGATGAATATGCTTCTGGCTCTATTTTGCTCAGTTAACATGCAGTATCTTTTGTGTACCTGATAAATTGCAATCGTTTCTTCAGCTGATCAGATTTTTCACCTTTTTTGGTGCTTCCTTCCAACAGTCTAACATTCGCTTTGCACAAACATTTGTTGCAGACCATCACTAGACCAGGCAGGAACTTCTGGGGTGAGGAGCTTGCATTTGCACTTTGTCAATCAATTACCCCCTACCGTATATACAGACAATAAGATAGAAACTGAGGATGGCGCACCTATTGGAATTGAGCTGATCGATACTAGGTCCAGGACTGTTGTAAGATCTGGTCCTCTTTCTTCACTAAAGATTGATATTGTTGTCCTTGACGGAGACTTTGGTTCCAATGGCCAAGAAGACTGGACTGAGCATGAGTTCAACGCCAATATCCAGCGTGAAAGACAGGGTAAAAGGCCATTACTGGTTGGGGATCGAACGGTGACCTTGCTTGAAGGTGTCGGTTATACTGGTGGGATCAGTTTCACTGATAATTCAAGCTGGCTGAGAAGTCATAAGTTCAGGTTAGGAGCAATAGCTGCACAAAAGTCTTCTGATGAAGTCAAAATCAGGGAAGCCAGAAGTGAAGCATTCAGGGTTAAGGATCATCGTGGAGAATGTAAGTATCAAGAAGTTACTTTCAGATCCTTTTTCATTTTTGCAGAATAATTATTACAGTTCTTGATGCAGTTCACAGCCATGCAAAATCAGATTTCTTGATGCAGTTCATAGCCATGCCATTTGCTGCCTAGTTCATATTCTAGGATGCTTGATCTTATACTTGAATTTTAACATATTTTACCATAGGCAGACCTATGAGACTGATAGACTATCTCGTTGTTCAGTGAATAAGAAGAATAAAACACCATCTTTGGGTGATGAAATATCGCGTTTGAACAAGATAGGAAGAGAACGCTACAATAAGTTGGTTTCTTCTGGAATTCAAACTGTCAATGACTTACTGCTGCAATATGCAATGAATCCATCCAACATTCGGAAGGTAAGGGACTCCTCTGTTGGATAAAATTTGTACAGCAATTAAAGTAGTTCAGTGAACAATATATTAATTAATCCATATAACATTCTGCTGTGGAACTGCAGTTGTTCTTAAGGTCCTCAAGGTCCTCAGATAAAGCATGGGAATCGATCATAAAACAGGCAATGACTAGTGTTGTAAACGATGATAGTCTTTTTACTTACCACAGAGCCGGAGAAAGTGTTAGCCTGCATTTCAATTCCATCTATCAGGTTATAGGAGCAACATTTGTTGGCCAAAACTATTGTCCTGTGGATAAATTAGCTTCACATCAGAAGGTATGCAATGGTCTCATGGAGCTAATTTCTGTGTTCTTCAGTGAATCATACAAGTAGTTGTCTCATTTTCTGTTTTTTCATGCTATTTAGTTGGTTATTTGGGAAAAGATCATTGCCAAATTGAAATTTCTGAACTCTCATTGTTATCAGTGCAAGTTAGTATCCTAAATGTTCCTTTAGGTTAGAAACTGATCACCTCCTTCTTCCATCTGCAGCATGTGGTGGAAATTGTGAAGCAGGAGGCTTACAGAAATTTGAACGCTTGGGTCCCATTCAATCACATGTCAACTGTTAGCTTTTCAACGCCCCCAGGAGATGCACAACATGGACCATTTGCATTTGTTGGTCCAGAACAAGGTCTGGAATTTGACCTCCCAGTCACATATCATGGTATAAGCCCTATACTTCATATGGATTTACATAACATCTGTCATGTGAAACAACAGGCAGTTCAGTTTCCCTCCTACCAATAACAGAGATGTTTTTTACTTTCGGATAAAACATCCATCAGAATGGCAATTTGCCTATTTGATCTGTTAAAATCTTGGCACGGTTCAAAATGAGACCTCTTATATGCACTTTAATACTGCATGAGAGTTTTCTGTACCATATACTATACTCTTTCCATACGCGATTATTTATTTGTAACTTCACTGTCAGTTCTTGTCTCATCCTTTTACCATACAATATATAATTTCAAGCACCTAAAAACTTTACATTCGTTCAGATCCAAGAGAGACATGGATGGGTTTCAATCAGCCGTCATGTTCAGAACCACATATGAATGCAGCAGAAATTGGCAATCAATTTGAAACTTCTGCTGCACAGGATAGTGATCTAATGCCAAGAAACACTTCTGTGATGGAGGATCCTCTCTTCACACTTTGTAATGGAGAGCTTTGTATTCCTGTTACATGGGGGCTTGAAAACGATTTCTTCTTTGCTTCGAGCAATCAAGCAGAGCATATTTTAAGGACTGCAAAACCCAAGGTGGCGTGGTCTATGATTAGGGCTGCTTTCAAGTTCCGTGCAGTTAGGAGGTTGGCTGCCAGAAGAATGACTATGCCAATCTATAATTACTAAGCTCTATTTCTTATGGAAAAGAGTCACTTTATACCTCCAGACTAGCAAAGCAATCTCAAACAGAGGTACTGACTATCACCTCTAGCACATTGAGCCCTAAAACTATCAAATTTCATCAATTTGTGTCCCTAAGAAAAGATCCAACCGTCAATATCAAGCAATATGTGTTATAAATTAACCATGTGACACGATTATGACCCTTGGATTTTACTTCATAATGCAAATTGATTGATTCTGAAAGTTTGGGAGACTCGATGTGTCAAATGTGGTAGTTGTGACTCATGTTTGAGATTGTTAAGGTAGTTTTGAGTGTGCTTAAAGTGATTTTTTCCCTTTTCTTATTTTTGTTTTGGTTAGTTATTAGCCTCTAATTATCAAGGACGTTCTCATTAGCAAGTTATCATTAGAAGAAAGAAAACAAGGGACAATGAAGGAGGTCAGCTCCACGCAATATGTGTAAATTAGTTTGTAAAGTACCTGTGTATAAAAGATCACAGCATTTCCTTTGCAACATGTAAACCGTAGGGGAAGATGAAGTGTGACTTTTGGGTCATTATGTAAATAATGTACATGTGCTTTATGACACAATGGGTATAAAATATTTAAATTTTTAGTTGTACTGAAACTTATAAGAAGTAATTAACATACTCTTCAAGAGCCAGCCTCTGCCATTTGGTTCTCAAGATAAGCAATTTTATAAAAATAAATGTTTTACATTTTGTGTCTCCTTGACAAACAATCAGGAGTGAGTGAGTAAATAATGCTCTCAAGATATCTTGGTATGCCACTTACTGCATAAAAACTGTTTCGGCAGCCATTTTCTTCCTCGAGAAGTTCATTCAGCATCAAGTCCTCCCTCATATGTCAACATTCAGAAGAGCCTCGATCCATCAGATCTAGATGAGAAATGGAATCAATCGAATCATAAACCAAAGAGATGGAACAGTTCTTGACTTCTTGTGAGAAAAATGATGCTACTAACCAAAATGGAATCCAACAGAAACAAAAGAAAACCTCATATAGTTTCATGGGAAATTGGCCTGAGATGAACACCGATGTATCAGTTCTGTAGTTCCAGTCGAAGACCAGGTATAAAACTTAATCCCAAAGAAAAAGGAACTCTCTATGCAGCATCCATGGTTGCTTTACTTCCTTTTTCAAGACTGGCTTACTCAAACCCATTGACATGGGTCCACTTTCCGACCGGAGAGCTGGAACGAGCAGATTCCGCCACTCCACGCATCCGATAAACGAGTTCTGTTGACTAGCTGGGAGACGTCAACGCCGGTGCTAAAGCAATGACCCACTATACGTCTGCGCACGTGGTGATATTATTGTTATTGGTAGTTGCCAGTTGGACTACGATGAAGTGGCCATTAACGAACCAGAGAGAGAGAGAGAGAGAATTGTACGACAGAGAGACACCGTTGTGCTATGGACTAAGAACGAGAACGAGTGTTTTGGCGTAGTACTTGCACTACTAGCGACACCTTGGAATTTGGATTGAAACTTTTTGAGAGAGGGGCGTGGTGGGGGAAGGCATCTTTACGCTATGTTTGAGTTAGGGCTCTCTAAAATACCGGCCGGACCGCCAATCCGGACCGAACCCCGGTTTTGGACAAAATCGATAGACTTTTTTGAAACCGGGTTGACCGGACCAGTAAACCAGTGTATTCCGGTCATATTCCGGGTTACCCTTATGAAAACTCGGAACCGAACCGGAATATACCTCTCCAAACCGGAAATTAGCCCAAAATAGCACGACCCAACCCCAAAATCGGCCCAAACCGGACCTGCGAAACCGGAGACCGAACCGGACCAAACCAGTCATATGTCCGGTCCGGTCTATATACTCTACAAAATGGCCAGTTTGGCCGGCTCGGATCGGAACTTGGACACCCCTAGATTGAGTACAAAAAATTTATTATTTCTAAAATTTTAACACAATAAAAAATTATAATTTAATCTCTCTCCATCACATTATTACTTTTCACTATAATAAATATTAAAAATCATCTATCTCTTCACCTTTTCACCAAATTTAACACCCTAAAATTTTAACCTCCTCAAAATTTTAATACTCAAACACAAAGTCAAACTACTTGTAGCGGGGCGCTTTGACAACTTTTTGTTAACGCCCTTTTCAATTGCTAAGTCCACTTTCTTGTGCCTCGAGAAGTCTCTCATAAGATTTTTTGTATTTGTTGCGGCAGATCTTTCAGACTCTCAGGCGAACAAGTTGACCTCTTGATTTTAAGGTGGTGTTTGTTTGTCGAAATGTTGGCACCCAAAACTTCGGGCCAGATTAAAAAAATTAAAAATAATCTCTCTTTCTACCAAATAATTCATTTTTATTATAATATTTGTTAAAATATTTTTTTTCCCATTTTTTTCACCAACTCCCATAAATTATCTTCATTTTTTTATTAACCCAATATCCAAAATTTTCACCACCTCAAAATTTTAATAAACGAAAGTTTTTCAACCTCTCTCTAAATGCCCTAATTGGTTCCATATCGAAAACAACAATCTAAAGATAACAGAAAATAAGGAAAAGATGAATGAAAATGTAGAATTCTTTCTTTCTTTATGGTATCAGAAGCTTCATGGCTATCCTACGAGAGACGAGGAATATATAATTTTCTTTTAGGTAGGTAAATATGCAATTTCGCCAGGATATATATATATATATAGTGGATTATTGATGGCAGCACTGTAATTGGACAAGAGAATACCTAAACTGTAGATGGAAACAAACTTGGCGAAAAGCAAACATAGTGATTATGTTCCTTAGCGAATAACTTTTACCTACCAAGAAAAAAAAATAACTTTTACCTTTTAGCTCATTGCAAAATACATTAGAAAAAAAAAATGGGACACAATTAATATTGCTACACTGTAATCATCAGAATCACACCTTACAAAAACAAGTTGAAAATTGCTAACTTTTGGTCATTATGGTGGAAAATATGCCTAATTCAGTGCTATTTATAAAAGATTAATTAATTGAAAAATGAAAGAAAGAAAGATTCTTCTCCTGCCACTTTTAATAGGAAAAACAAATGCTTAATTAATCAAAGCTGCTCTATATAGGGTCAACATATCTATGACTATGAGTTGGAGTTTTCCTACTCTTTTCATGCCTACGGACCTTCCTACAATCAGACGGCCCAGACTCTTTCACATTCGAGTTCCATCAGGAAGCACTATGGAGTGCTCATTTTTCAAACATACACAACCCCAAAAGATCATGATCGAATTATTAAAATAGGTAGTGAGTCCTTCATAATGTTCTGGACAACATTAAAAAATTGCAAATTGCATGGTGCTTCTTGCTTTCTTTTTCTCTGAGCAAATCTTCTTGTGTTTATCCTCATGACTTACTATTACCGTACCAATCCAGACTCTGCCTCTTTCTGTGTCAGCATACACAGCATTAGTAATAGTTCCGTGGTTAGTATTTACGTTTCTCTTTTCTTTCTTTTTTTTACTAAAATCTTCTATGTTTACTTCAATGGATTATATGTTGTCAGAGCTTTCAGGGGTGTCTTTGAAGCTTAAATTTTACTTCAATGGATTACACGCAACTTGTCGCGCCACGAGAGATAAAACATTACACGTAAAGCTAAAACCTAAAGCAAAAAATGCTAGGAAAAAAAAACCCTAAAACAAAAAATGAGAAAAAGCGAAGGAAATGGCACACCATCGTGATTTCACAAAAAAACCTATGGCTATTTCTGTTCCTCCGCAAGAAATATCTTCGGCACCATCACATATTCTATCTACGAAACCGAAATCTCTCGAACCTTCCTCCTACGTATTGATTCAACCCCCACAAGTCCCCCTAAGATATTTTGTTCTCTCTCTAAAACTATCCTCTCCTTCTTCCACCCTCTTAAGATCTCATATTTTTCCCTATTATTTGAGCTTTTATCTGTCTCTCTCTCTCTCTCTCCAATTCTATGGTCTGACGGCTGCTCTTGTTTTTGTATACGCGTTTCGGTGCGTGAGGTTTTTTGGATTCGGGTTTGGGTCTTCTCTGATGGATCGGGGAGGAGGATCCAACGGCGGCGGATCTTCTTGCTACTACTCCGTCCTCGGGATTCGCAAGGACGCCTCCTTCTCCGATGTCCGCGCTGCCTATCGCAAGCTCGCTCTGGTTAGTCATCCCCCACTTCCGCTAAGCGCCGCCGTTCCAAGTTCCAACCACTCCCCAAAACAAGATACAAAATCCGTTCTCTTTCCCTTTCTCTGTTATTGAATCACAAGAAACATACGTCGTCTTTTTCTTGTTGATTGATTTTGTAATTTTTTTGTTCGTTTTCCAGAAATGGCATCCCGACAGGTGGGCTCGGAACCCGGGGGTGGCGGGAGAGGCAAATAGGCGGTTTCAGCAAATTCATGAAGCTTACTCAGGTAACATTATTATTCACTCCGCCTCCATTCTCCAATCTTTTAGCGCCGCCGTAGAATTCTCCGTTTCAATTTGTTGACGTGGACACTAAAGGCCGTTGATTCTCCGTTTCTTGCGACAGTTCTCTCGGATCAGTCCAAGAGATCAATGTATGACGCCGGGTTCTACGATCCTCTGGAGGACGAAGACGAAGTATGTAGCGCGTCTTTTCTTGATCTGCGAAAGGCCCATTTTACTGAGCACAAGGCCAGGTAGAACGATGTCGTTTTCATCAAGAGTAGAGTAGGCTGTTTCGATGTTGGTAGAGGCAGCGCTGGTCCCGATAAAACGACATCGTATATTTTCAGTGCCTGGTCTTGTACACCGTAAATGGTTGCCTTGGCTATATCATTTCTTTGTCTTCTAACGGCATGGTTTTGGACCTTTTGGTCAGTTTTGGGCTGGTTAAAACGGTGCCGTGGAAATATCTTTAAACTCTTTTTTATTTTATTTTTTCTATATTTCCATGTTTTTCACCTGAATTTTATGACATTTGTAAACAGGAGTTCTGTGATTTCATGCAAGAGATGCTCTCCATGATGGACAACGTGAAAGACGAGGTTTTTTTTTCATTTTTCAAGGATAATATTCTTTCTTTTTTTCTCTGGTCAGATATTCATAATGGAGTTTTTTTTTTTTTTGGGTTATTAGAGGGATAGTTTCGAGGACCTAAAGAGGATGTTTGCTGAGATGGCTGGTGGTGATGGGATGATGATGGGCTTCGACGTCAACGACATTACGACAGCTTCGAAGAAGGCACGTGTCACGGCCTCGAAAAGCAGCTCGGCGAAGCGCAACACTTCTCGCTGTTAGTTGGCTGACCTCCGTTCATCCCCCTTCTGCACTCTTTTGTAATTTCTTTAGCTTGGTAGTTCCCCAAAAGATTAAGATCTCGTGAAGTTGCACCCTTTGGACCTTTCCCAAAAATAATACAGCTTTCGCTTTCTATTTTAATCTATTCATGTTTGGTGGGTGGTTTTAATGGCAATTTACGAAGCCTGGACGACACAATCATTAGCACGGATGCTATGTCTTCAACTAGGTGTCATCCGTTAGATGAGAGGTAATGGGCATCTAAAATTATGTCGGACATGCAGTTAAATTGGACTATTTTGGCCGTATTGGATTTAAAAATTACATTAATCAAGTACAATCGAGCCAGGGAAGCCTAAAATTATTCATTGGGCATTTGGCAGTTGGCGGTGAACAATTTTCTGATCGGTTCAGGAGTGCATAAATTTCCTTCCTGAAGACAGACAAATAAAAGAATAGTTTTGTTTTGTTTTGTTTTTATCATCTGGTAATTTAAGGTTAATGCCATTTTGAGATTTAAAATACAGCCGTTTGTCAAGCTAAATCATATGCATTCTAATAAAATCTATTTTTTTTTATATTTCTCCATGTCATTATATTTTTTATGGACTTTAACCCCCAGATCTGATTCTAGAACGATCGATTTGTGATATTAAGAGAGATCAAACTATTAGTTTGTCAAAGTAAAATCACTCATTCTAGGATGCTGCACTCAAAGTTCTAAGAAAAAAAAATATTTTTTTTACTCACGAACTACCACTTGTTTTGCAGTATCTTAAACTATCACGTTTGAGATATTATATTTACAAATTATTTATTCTTAACACATTGTACTTTTAGTCTATTATTTTCATCAAATTTGACAAAAATTATTTTTTTTAATACTAAATGTGACTTGTCCTTAAAAAAAAAGTCAAATAACACGTTATATTTAAGAATAATCGTTATTTCGTTTTTTTTAAAAATCAATTCTTATATAATTTAACGGAAAAATAGACGGAATGCGTAATGTATTAGATATTGATAATTTATATATATTAATAGTTTAGAGTTTAAAATATAAAAAGTTAGGATGATTTTGAGGTGAAAAGTGATTTTTAATTTAAAATTATATTCTCATAAGATTAAATCAGTGACTTAATCAAATGATTGAGTTATAAACTATCTAATTTAAGATAAATCGGTTTAACGGTTCAAACCCATGAGAATTTTCCTTCTTAGTTAAAAAAAATATCTACCTTCAACTAGAATTATCACGATCACGAATCCGTGGATAGCTGTTACTTTGGCCCCACAAATTGGCGAGGGTTTTTCAACGGAACACCAGCTTTTTAAAAAAAATCTGTCAGTGGAGGTTTCTAGGTTCGTGGTTTTGTCTGGGCTTTCTATCTTTTGTTGTTAATTAGTGGTGGTTGCCCTTTGAGTGTTACGTGTGGGTGCGTGGCAATTTTTGTTTTTTTTGTTTTCTTAGGTTGTGTTTGTGTTGAAAAATTATTGGTATTGAGTTTAGTGAAAAAATTGAATAGAAAGGTAATTTTTTATTTTTTTTTTGGGAGAGAGATTATATTGTAGTATTTTATTGTAAGTTGGTGAAAAATATTGTGATATTTTTGGTACAAACGCACCCTTAGCCAAACTTGGAAAAGGGGAATACACCACGAAGGTTCTCCGGCATAAGATGAACAGATAAATTTACAGCCATCAATCCACGCAATTTTTTAAAAATGTCTAACTTTTAGAGTATTAACTTGTAAGTCTACAAATTCTTCAATACTTAATCGGAGTGAAATTTCTTTTTATAGACAAACTTGAGAAAGAGAGAATACACAACAAAGACTGTCAAATGTAAGACAAACTTACAACTGTCAACCTACGTATCTTTAAAAAATATCTAACCTTTGAAGGAGTGTCAACTTATAAATATACAAATTCGCCAATATTTAACTTTTGAAGGAGTGTCAATTTATAAGTATATAAATTCGTCAATACTTTGCTAGTATGATATTTCTTTTTCTCAAACAAACTTAAGAAATATGAAATACACTACTAAGGGTGCGTTTGTGTACCAAAATTTTACCCTCTCTAAAATTTTAACACAATTAAATATTACAATATAATCTCTCTCCTCCCATCAAATCATTACTATTTACTACAAAAAATATAAAAAATTACCTCTCTCTTCACTTTTTCACTAAACCCAATACCTAAAATTTTAACAACACTAAAATTTTACAACACATAAGAGCGTAAGCGATCCATCCATACATCTTTCATAAAGGCCTACTTTGTAGATGCGTGGCAAATCGCCAAATCAAACGGTAGGAAGTTCGATTTCTTTGACTTTGAAAAAAAGAAAGAAGAAGAAGCTCGATTCTCTGAAAAACGAATCCAAAGCAACAATAATGAAGAATGTCGATGCCGGTGCCACACTAAGTGGCAGATGCTGCCAAGCCGAGCCATGATATTTCCATGTTTCTTTTTCTTGCTAAATTTGGCCAATTTCTCGAGTCCCGCAACTTCTTTGTTTTTGTTTTTTTAAGCATAATAGCGTGTGTGTATATATATATATATCGGGATCAAAGACTTTTAAAAACTTCGTAAAGGTCTAAATTTGATCAACAAGCAGACGGACCAAAAAATCTTAAAAAGACCCACAGGGGGCAGATCGGTCTCAAACAGCAGAAAAGCCACAGATGACAAATATCTATTAAGCCTAAAAACAGATTAAGAGCTACAGAAAACTAACATAAGCCTTAAACATAGAGTTTATCATAAAACTCATAATTAAAACTAAGCGAGCCCTAAACAATGGGGTAAGCCGAAACGGGCTAAAGCAAAACATGAACTCCGGCAGCGGCAGCGCGTGGGTGACAGCAGAGGGGATCAACAGTGGAAAATGGAGCGCATGAGCCACACATTCCACTCCGGAGGAGAAGAGCTTGGATCGGGGGCGGAGGAGCAGTCATGCGCGGCAAAGGGAATCAGTGCGTCAGATCCACGCGCGGCAAAGGGAATCAGTGCGTCAGATACACGCACAGCGCGTGGTGCGCGTGGATCACGACGCGCCGCCTGTTGAGGACCGGAGAAGAGGGCCGACGTAGCACTCTTCGTGCGGAGTCCACCCAACTGGTGCGTGCATGTCCAAAGGCGACAAAGACCACCGAAAACTGCGTGAGAGCCACTTGCAAAAAAAAAACCAAAAAACCACCTAAACTAACACCATCCAAGCGGACCAGATAGCCGGAGAGGGGAGAGGGGAAAAAGTAAAGGAAAAAAAAGGAGGGGGATGAAGGAGCCGAAACTCCCCCTTCTCCATAAGGATGCTTGTTTTTGGGAGGAGGCACTTGGCAGAGAGTTTTTGGGCGTTTTTCAGACCATGTTTCAAATCTTTTATCCGCAACTTCTTTGTTTATTTAAGTCGATTGGGCCCTGGTTCGACCGTATTGTTTCGAATCTTTGCAAATTTTTTGTTCATATTTTTGTAGGTGTAATTAAGAGAAAAATAAATCATAATATATCTCACACCGTTTAATGTTATTTATGTTAAGTTATAATCTGCATAAATATTACATTAAGGTTTACATATTCAGTTTATCTCTATCTGAATTGTATTGGGTAGAAAATTATAGAAGATTTTATCTTCACCTATCAATAATATGAGTGAAAACTCAGCTCCTACCGTCGAATTCAGTTACTGAAAAATAGAGACCAACAATCACGCCAAGGTATTTCTAGACCGATCAGACTGACGACAGTAGCTTCAATTAGTGTGAGCAAGGAATTAGGAGGGAAAAATAATCAGAACGAAAAATTGAACCCTTAATATATTAGGAGCACTCAACCTAATTTTGTTAAAGTTTAACAAGATTTTTTAATTAAATTACAACTCATTATGTGACATAAAATAAAATAAAAATAGATTAAATAATCACCGCCCTGTCTCTTTTTTCTTTCAGTTTTGATTTAGAATATAAAATTTAATTTAATCTATAAATTTTTTGTTATTTTTCATGACACGTAGCAATTGTGATCGACCGGAAAAAAAAAAATCTATTAAATCACCTTTAAAGAGGCAAGCTCAATGACATATTGTACTAACGGTTCGAATCTAATGAGTTTTAATAAATATTTCCTTTTTCTTTTTAGATACATGTAAAACTTCAATTTTACTTCACAGATTTTAAGTAGGAAAAAAATAAAAAATTTATCACCTACAATTGAGCTCTTAAATTGATTTTTCATACTTTGAAGTCAATTTGAATGTTTAAAGTTTAGGGATGCGCAAACTCACCGTCGGCGCCCGTCACTGTCACCGGCGATTCTCGACACCAATTTCTGTGTTGATTTTTGTTAAACTAGTTATCGGTACCCGCAACTTGTCAGTAACCGTCATTCTTAGTATCTTACAGTCTACCTCTACTTCATGTTTTTATTTATTTTTTAATAATATATATAAAAAGGGTGCCATTACTTCTGCTGGATTAGGGTTTCACCTTAATCATACCTCACTTTAACTTTTGTTCTTTTTTAATTTAAGAAAACGGCGTCGTCTCTTAAATAAGAGAACAACGTCATTGCTTCCGCTGGGTTAGGTAAAAGCCCTACCTTTTCATTGTAACTTTTTTTAAATAAAAAGGGTGTCGTTTTTTTTAAGAGAACGACACCTTTTGGCCCCACTCTCCATCTATTTATAGTCTACTCTCCCTCTACACTCAACGTCTCTGTCACCCTGCACAGCGCCTATTTCTCACCCTTTTCTCTCTACTCTCGATGGCCTTCAGAGTCCAGCCTCTCCTCTCTCTCTAGCGGCAGCCTGCGGTTATCTCTAACCGTTACCGATAAAATCGGCACCGACAAGGCTGATTATTCTTGTCTGCCTGTGCAATGCTTGTCTCAGTTTCTTCTCACCATTTGTAACGGTGACGAAACTGACAGCTATATCATTGTTACCCACTTGTACTAAAGTTTGTCCATAAATTTATTTTTTTCTCAACGAATCTGTTGCTTAATTGACTAGATCCGTCCGAATCTAATACACGAAAATTAAGTGTGACAACTTTTTCTCGTTGTCAAAAACAAAAAAATTTACTTCAACCACTTACCTGAAAAATACTAATACCATAATAATCACTTCGATTTTAGCTCTCTTTAATTATTATTTTTAAGATAATTTACTTTTTCATTAAAATTAAATATTTTTTCTTAATTTTAAAAATAAAGAGACATGCATTTTGTTATCTCCTATTATCATCTTATATTATAAGATTAAATGTTACTTTAAAATCTAAACGACAAAAGCTTGTTACATTAATCTTCCAAATTTATTAATGGGTCGATTTTCTTTGGGATCTATTAAGAGTTTAACTGGTACATATTTTGCATCAATTTAACAGTAAGATCTGATTAGGAAATATGAATACGTTGGATAGCTCGTAGGTGTCCGGCCCCACAAATTTGTTAGAGCATTTCTAGTAGGTTCTCTATTCTAACATTTTGGTTAGAATAGAGAACCAATTTAACAAAAAAGTCAAAAAACACACTTTAACAGCTTATCTATTTTAACAGTTTTTAGCTAAAAATTTTAACATGTGAACAGTGGTTCTCTATATTTAGATAACCACTGTTCACTTCTCTATAATAAAATATTAATATTTTTCTTATTTTTTTCTTTTTCTTTCTCTTTTCTTAATACATTTTAGACTAAATAAAGACTAACTTAATATATTTTAAACTAAATAAAGACTAACTTAATACATTTTTAAAAATATGATCGTTAAAATAAGACGACAATTTATAAATATGACCGTTAGGATAAGAAAATTTTTTAAAAATCTAATCGTTGAGATAAGATAAACTTAAAAAATGCTGAGCTTTAGGAAAAGACAAAAATTAAAAAATCCACCCTTTTTAGGATAAGACAAATATTCAAAAATATAACCGTTACAATAAAACGAATATTAAAAAATATAAATGTTAGAGAAATAATAAAGAAATCTTTGAATAATAATATTTAAATAGAATAGTAAAAGTATAAGGTTAAAATAGAGAAGCTGTTGTGGGTGTTTTTAAAAAGTTGATAGTTAAAATAGAGAAGTGTACTTTTTGGTTAAAATAGAGAGCCAAATTTGAATAAGCTACTAGGAATGCTCAGCTGGGTTTAAATCGTCGGACAAAGGGAAGGAACAGAGGCTGTGTCAGCAGCGGATGCTTCTAGGCTGCCAGATATTTTGTCTTGGGGTTTTCTATGTCGCACTTTTGTTTCTCTCAATGGGTGTAAGTATTAGGAGTGGCAAATCAAACGAATGGGAATTCAGTTATTCAAAAGAGAACCTAAAACGAATTAAATAAGAATGCCACGAAGCCAGCGGTGATATGTTAATGTTTATTTTCTTGCTAAATTTAGCTAAGTTGCTCTCCTGAGCCGCCCCTAACTTTTTCTTTATTTAATTTGGGTCGTTTGGGGGCCTCCCAAACATGATTCGACGTATTTGTTTGTCATCTGACGCTTTCGACGAGACCGATATTCCTTGCACGGGGTGTACATAATTAAGCGAAAGCAATCAATAGCTTTTTATTGGCGTAATATCGTGTTTCGCCTCTGATTATGTGTCAATTTAATCTCGCCTCTTTAATTACAAAACGTCGATTTATGTCTTTTAATTTTTAAAAATTATCAATCTATTCCGTTTAAATTAATCATTAAGTCAGATAAAAGCACATATAAAATAAAATTACTAAAAATATTAAAAAATTCATCAAAATAAAAATGATATTTAAAAAAATAATATTTTTTTAAATAAAACTATTAAAACTCTATTTCAGTAATCTATATATGTTTAATTTATTTATCGATTATTTATTTATTTTTTGAAAATTTTATTGGAGAGACATTTTCGTCATTTTACATGTGTTTCCGTCTAACTTAAAATCCGATTTTGACGGACGCGTAGATTAATAATTTTTAAAAGTTAGAGGACATAAATTATAATTTTCATAATTAAAAATGCGAGTTTGAAATTGACCCATAGTTAAAGACTTTTTATTTGTTATTTTTAGGTAAAATTCTATTTTGATTATATAAAGCAGTACCTCAATGATTCCAATATTTGACTTCTACTTCTTCTTTTTGTCAATAAATCTTACTGACCTGATGATTCTGAGATAGAAATTTTATTATCTGAAAAGCGAGATTAGTGGTGCGTACCACTTAGTCGAAGTAGGGAGAGGCAATATTCGACCCTAATTTTTGTTGGCCTAGCCCAAATAACAATTTTTTTCATCAAAAATTCTAAGCACTTTGTAGTTTTTTTCCCTTATGGTTAAAAAGGTTAAAACAAACAAAAACTTGGAGTGATCGTGTCATTTAAAGAGAAAAATAATATACTTTTTAAAAATGTAAGTCCGAGTCGAGTCGGTGGACTCCAAGGTGATGTTCGTTTACCACTTTTTTTTTTAAGATTTGCATTCTATTTTTTTACAATAAAAAAATCACAAAACACACGTATTTCAATACAACACTTTTTTACAAACATCAATATATTTTAACAACTTAAATATTCACAATTTTATCAAGATCCTACAAATTTCTCCCATACGGAACATCCCTTTTATCTCACTCCAAAAGCAATTTTTTTTAAGGACCAACCCAATTATATCGAGTCCGAGTTTTGAGGTCATTTTTACCCAATCCTAAGGGAGATACTGACTAAAATCTTCTACAAGCAAAAAATTCTAAGAAAAAATGAGAAGCTACTAGATTCCCCTATTACTTCCATTGAGCAAATCATCTCCTCTCACCGTAAGGCGTAAGTCATGGACAACTTTGCTTTACGTGTGCTATTTTATTTCTACAGGGCAATCATGGGGATGTCATGTACTGATGTAGGCCTGCAAGTTTGTACCTTATTGGCAAATGGGTTGGGTTTAAGAAAGGCCTAGAGTTTAGGTTCGGGTCGTCTGCTCATAGTCTAGTTCAAATTACGATACCGAGTTTTGAAGCTGGTTGTGACTGTTTGGACCAGGATAGTGGAGAGATTACAAAAATAAGTTTTCACAGTGCCCTTTTCATAGCAGACAAATGGACCCATAATCAGGTTCCAAGAACCCAATCTTCGTTGAGCACTGTTTATAAAATATAATAAAAAAATCCTTAAAAAAGGCTATAAAAATTGGCTGCTTTCTCAAGCCCATCCTCTTCTCCCACTGCGGATCGCCCATATTGGGCTTGTACTTGGTTTGTAGATCTTCGAGCCCAGTTTCGAATCGGGATGTCCATCTCGGTGAAATTCCCGTTCTTTGGGCCGTCTGATCAAAATATTAAACGACCTCGATCACATGCACGTGCTCATTCAACTGAAACGCTTAGCGCTCTGACAACGACAAGGAGCACTAAACGTTCTTCGCCGTCCGATGCACTTTGAAATTAGCTTTGTGCGAAACTCCGCTAGAAACGACGCCGTGTTAAGGCCCTAATGAAGGCAGCGTGTATTCTGATCCTTTCAACCGATCATCTTCCTTTTCCGAAAAAAGGTGGCCTTTTTCTCTCGCACCTTCAAATTCAAAACCCCAGTGGCACACGCGTAAATCCTCCCCGATCCGAGCCCCATTCCTTTCTATCTCCCTCTTTCTTGCTCTGTCCAGAAAACCGCTATATAGTCCCCCACTCTCTCACCCTCCTTCCCGAACCTCTCCAGGCCACCGTTCCACTTCCGCAGCACTCTCTCCAACTCCCTCTAAAACCCATTTCTTCTGGTTCGGTTTTTCTTTTAAATTTTAAATTTTAATTTTTTTAGTTCCCCAGAAACGAAATTATGTCGTTGAGGCCGAGCGCGAGGACGGAGGTGCGTCGCAACCGTTACAAGGTGGCGGTGGACGCGGAGGAGGGGCGGCGGCGGAGGGAAGACAACATGGTGGAGATCCGCAAGAGCCGAAGGGAGGAGAGCTTGCTTAAGAAACGCCGTGAAGGCCTCCAGACCCAGCACCTCGCTTCCTCTCTAAACTCCACCGCCGTCGAGAAGAAGGTACACCCTCCACTTTTACCATCACCACCGTCATTTCCCTTTCATATTCTTCTTAGGGCTCGATTCGATCGCTTTTTTACTGTTTGAACTCTGTTTCTATTGCTTTACTTAATTTTATGGGGGATTAGGGTTTGGTTGGATCATTCATCGGTGTTTTAGCTGGAAATTATATAATTTATTGAGGTTTCGATAGAATTTACTATAAGTTAGGATCCGATATGGATCGGTTCTTATGGTATTTTGGTTCCGTTTTTATTATTTTGATGTCTTTAATTGCACGACTACGGTTTGGTTGGATCTTTTATCGGTGTTTTAGCTGGATGTTCCTTTACTGCGCACATTGAAGATTTTGGTGGGATTCGCTTTAGCTGGGAGTTCAAGTGGATTGAATTTTTTGAATAAATTTCTGTGATTTTGATGAATTTGGCTGGGGAATTAGTGTTGGGTTGGATAATAAATAGAGCATTTACCCTGATATCGTTGTAAGTGTGAAGGTTTCAATGGTATTTACTTTATTTTGGGTAAATTGATTGGTTTTTTTTTTTGTTTCCAAAACAAATCTAATGGCCGAGCTAGAAAAGGGGAGAACTAGGGCTAAGTTGGATGATTTATCAATTTCTTTGCTGGATATTGCGTTTATGATGTTAAAAGTTTTGATGAAAATCACTCCAGGTTGGGTTTTGATCGGAGCAGTTATCAATGTTTTGTAGCTTGGTGAGGGTTTGTGACCTCAACAGTTACTTGCACTTTTGAATTTAGTTGGAAGAGCGTTAGAATGTGGGTGTATATTGGTGAATTTATTGAATCTAGGCCGATCAAGTTGATTAGCAATGTTTAAGCTGGATTTGTTTTAATGATTGTGAAGGTTGGCGAGCTTGGTGATTTAATGGCCTCTTGTACTTTAGCTTATTGCTTTGAGGGGAGGGTGGAACTATTTTGATTTGTTTTGGAATTAGGGCTTGATTGACTTGATTATTGGTGCTTTGGTTGGATGTTATTTTGTGTGATGCTGAGCATTGGCAAGTTTAGTCAATTCTTCGCTTCTGAAGTTAGTCTTGTTCGCTTTGGATGCCTAGTTACTAGTGAGATTCTTTAAAATTATCTGTTTGATTGTATTTATATTGCTGCTTCGGAGTGTATCAATGCATATTTTTTTGAAGTTGATTTTAGTGACAGTGAGGGTTTGTAAGCTTGGTGCTGCTGTCGCTGACTCGCTGGAGTTTGGTTTTTATTGTATATTCTTTTCTTGGAGTTGATTGAGCTAATTGCTGATGGTTTTGAGCCTTTATGATGTCTTTGGATTTGTTGATTTTAGTTTCATAAGGTTTGTGACGTCAATTACCACATAAGATTCAGAATTAAATCTTCTGTAGTTTAATAAGGGCAAGAAGAATTGTGTGGATCTGATTTCTGGCTTTTAGGATCCACAGGATGCATGTATGACTTACCAATGTTTTTGTTCCTGAGAGAAAATATCGAGACAAATTTATTCTGACTGCGAGCTTTGTAATCATGCGGATTAGCTACATAATGTCTTAGAATTTTTCCCGCTATATTTCTTTGTACTATTGCTCATTAGAATTCTAATTGTGGTTGGATTGTTTGTCTGCAGTTAGAACATCTGCCATCCATGGTTGCAGGAGTTTGGAGTGATGATAGTAATATGCAGCTTGAGGCAACTACTCAGTTCAGGAAATTGCTTTCAATCGGTGAGAAATTGGTCTCTTTATCGCAATTATTCTTTTGCATATTTGTTTCCATTATCCACTTAGCTTTTTTAGTTCTTTTCAACAGAGCGCAGCCCACCGATTGAAGAAGTGATCCAATCAGGCGTTGTTCCTCGTTTTGTTGAGTTTCTTGTCAGGGAGGACTTCCCACAGCTTCAGGTTTATTGCTTGCTATCTATTTTCTCCTTTATATATTCAGATGTGACTTGACTTTAACATTGCCATACCTTGCAACTACCTATAGTTTGAGGCAGCTTGGGCTCTCACTAACATTGCTTCTGGGACATCGGAGAACACCAAGGTGGTGATTGATCATGGGGCTGTCCCAATATTTGTCAAGCTTCTTGCTTCTCCTAGTGATGATGTCCGTGAGCAGGTAAATATGTGATTTAAGGGCGTCTCTAGATCTTCTGTAAATTTGTTGAATTTTCTTTTCTTAATCAAATTAACTGAAGGTCAGCGTGAATATACTCATTCCCCATTTTCTTTTGCATGTACAGGCTGTGTGGGCATTGGGAAATGTTGCTGGTGATTCTCCAAGGTGCCGTGATCTTGTTCTTGGCCATGGGGCTTTGCTTCCTTTGCTGGCACAGTTGAATGAGCATGCCAAACTTTCTATGCTGAGAAATGCTACCTGGACACTGTCCAATTTTTGCCGAGGCAAACCACAACCTCCTTTTGAGCAGGTTGGATATCTTGGATGCTCTGAGTAACTTAAATAACCTAGATAGTCTATACTTAATAGTAAGTTTTTGTCTGTTGGCAACCCTAGCTATAGTTGGTGAGGATATCGTGGCATTTAATTTGTGTTAATAATGCTCCCTTGATTGTAAATTAGAAGTTCTAGTGAAAAAATACTAGATTATTAACAGAATGTAGAAAAGATAATGGTATATCGAAATCAGGGACGGAGCAAGGGGGGCTGGCCCCCCTAAAGTGTATTTTTATGAAATGGCCCCCTACTATATAATCCTAGCTTTGTCTCTGATTTAAATGGTACAACCTTTTGGAAGAAGTAGTTGCTTTTTTTGGAAAAAAAGTGAGGTGAAACTGTAGTGTAGTGTGGTGTACCCCAGAAGAAAAAGGAAGGAATCTTGGGGTGGAAGGAAGTATGTGAAACTGCAAAACTTAATAAAGGAGTGTTGTGGTTGTTGCAAAATTTGTAACTATTACACTGGAGGTTGGATGTGTGTCAGCACTCTTCTGATGGTTTTCTACATTGTATGGTGCATCTAGGTGAAGCCAGCTCTCCCGGCTCTTGCACGCCTTATTCATTCGAATGATGAGGAAGTTTTAACTGATGCTTGTTGGGCACTCTCATATCTTTCTGATGGTACAAATGACAAAATTCAAGCTGTTATCGAATCGGGTGTATGTCCTCGGCTTGTTGAGCTGTTACTGTGAGTTATTTTGACCTTGAATTGAGCCCTATGCATATAATTTTTTTTCGAATAGGGGCACGTTAAAAACACCTTTTTTGCACTCAAATTGTTGGTTTTTTTTGCACTTTTCAGTCACCCATCTCCTTCGGTGCTCATTCCTGCTCTTCGTACAGTTGGAAATATAGTCACTGGAGATGATATTCAGACTCAGGTATTGGAGATTTTGGCACTTTGAAGTTTTCCGATTTCACTTGTCCCCTTCTTAATTCTACCTTCTTCCACCCTCCCCCCTAAAAAAAAAAACAAAAATCTCACTTCTAAAAATTTGAAAATGATTATTTATCGTATTGTGCATATACTGATAGCATGTTGTCTTACTTGTGTATCTATCTATTTTGTACACATTTATTAATTGATTTTTAGGTCTTGGTACATAAAGTTGGAATATTTGTCTTTACTACTTTTTTTAAGTTCCAGCACATCTAGTGAGTTGTAAATGGGGCTACGTTTTTATGCCTGCACTGGGTTGCGTCTGGTGAACTGAACTTGGTCACTCAGTCATGGTTCTCTACTTTATTGGAGTAGAGAATAGTTTGGTCCTACTTTGGAATTGGCTAATGCCATGAGGCTTCTGCAAAGAAATAAACTTGGACTGAGTCTACCTTTTCCATTTTGAAGTTTCATTTGACAACCAAAAAGAAAATGAAAACCCAGACTTGTTGTTTGCAAGTATGTGAATAGGACTTGGGCTTCGTGGGACATACCTAAGAAGCTAGCTTCTTTTCCTTGTTGGTTTTTACAGGTCTGAGAGAAGTTGTCCTTTTATTTACCAATGCTTCACAGCCTTTTGAAAAGGAAATTGGGTTCTTTTGGTTTTCTGCAATCTTTCTCTTACCAACTAAATTGGCATGACCCAATGACAAAATGATCAGCTATAACATTAATTAAAAGAGGTTTGCAATAAAAACCTTCATTAGAGAGCGGGATTGATGGGCTTTCAGTTGGCTAGGAAACCTCAAATAATATTTTTGATTGGGTTATCTATGATGTATATTAACTTGGGGAATCAGATGAAGCTAGTTCATGATTCCGCTTTCTGTGTTTTCTTTTTCTCTCTTAAAGTTTTGTAATTGTTACAGTACCATGAAAAGACCAAGTTGTAATTGGATGTGCACCAGCAAAGCAGAAGCTAGGACTTATGCATTACACTTGATCAAAATCCTTTAAAGATTTGAGCCCCTCCCCCTTTCAAGAGATATTTTTCTGTTTTTAACCAGTAACATCCAATTTAAGAATAATATCAACCAAGTTGATTTTTCTGTGATGCTTTCAACTGACAAGTTGCTGTTGCTGTTCAGGTTATTATCAACCATAATGCTCTTCCTTGCCTGTTGAACCTATTGACCAATAATTATAAAAAGAGCATCAAGAAGGAAGCCTGCTGGACTATTTCAAATATTACTGCTGGTAACAAGGAGCAGATTCAGGTAACCTGTGGATCCAACCTGTTCGAATATGTATTTTATTCTCTTTAGCAGGAAGTATGCCTACCCTGGATTTGCAACATTTGGAAAATATATACACAATTCCCATAAAAAAGCACCACCGAATGATGTCCTATCACATGTTACAGGCTGTTATTGAGGCTAGTATCATCGCCCCACTTGTTAATCTGCTTCAAAATGCGGAGTTTGATATTAGGAAAGAGGCTGCATGGGCAATCTCAAATGCTACATCTGGTGGTTCTCATGAACAAATCAAGTATGAAACAAATCTTGTCGTCTCTTATAGTTTGTCTTTTGAAGTATGTTTGACCTGCAGATTCTATATTTCTTTGCTGGTTACAGGTATTTAGTGAATCAAGGATGTATCAAGCCTTTGTGTGATCTCCTTATCTGTCCCGATCCAAGGATTGTCACGGTTTGTTTGGAAGGGCTTGAAAACATATTAAAGGTAGGGGAGGCTGAGAAGAATGTAGGAGGTACTGGAGATGTAAATCTCTATGCCCAACTGATTGATGATGCGGAGGGGCTAGAGAAAGTTGAGAATCTCCAGAGTCATGACAACACTGAGATTTATGAGAAGGCAGTGAAGATTCTTGAGACATATTGGTTGGAGGAAGAGGATGATACAATGCCGCCGGGTGATGCTCCTCAGACTGGATTCAACTTTGGAGGGAGTGAAGTTCCTTCTGTTCCTTCTGGTGGATTTAATTTCAACTGAAGGTATCTTTCATACCAGTTGCTTTTGGCTTGTGTGGGGCTTTCCATTTATTTTTCGTGTTAAGAATTAGTAACCCAACTTTGCATGCATGGCTGCTTATTTTTGTATTTGATGCTCTTAACATCGTTTAATTTTTAAATTATGGCAGGATTTGGCAGTGGGAGAATAGTCAGGGTCAGGTCAGGTCAGGTCAGGTGTCTTGTCGTGTCTGGGTCCTCTTTGGTCCGGTATCCGGCATTGATTTGTGGGGTGCTGGACTGTCTCAGTGTTGGCAGTGGCTGGATCTTGGAAGATGAGGAAAATACTTGGATTGGTTATATGAGGAACTGGAATTTCTTGCTGCAGCAAGGACGCGGAGCTAGAGTTCTTTGTTTGGAGAATGGTTATCCCGGGGAATTGGGCTCTCCTATAAAGTTGATGTCGAGTCTCATAATTTGGTTGTATTGATTTAGTTGCCATAGAAGTGGAGTCTATTGCCGGGTGATTTTTGCACTCCCAAACTCACTTGATAATCGCATGTAGCTATGTGGGGATATTGGAATTTTCCGTTCCTTACTCTTGTATGTTGTGATTTTTTATTTTCGTTTTTCCGTGGGTCAAAATTGTACTGTGTAGGGTATACCATTTTGCCGGTTTGATATGAAAAGCTGTCTAAAACGCATTGAAGAAGAAGAGTTTCTACCAGTATTGTTATAACTCTTCCAGGTAGTCTCTCTCTCTCTCTCTTCCTGGAGTGCACTTTATTAAATGATTATAGTGTTTGCTTAGATCTGGCAGGCAATTTAGTACTTTAGTTTAATGTATTGCTAATCTTCAAAGTAGATGTTTGTACTTGCTAGAGGCGGCCTGGGAGAGCCTGTACTCTGCTATAGCCCCCTCTACTTGAGGGGAATGGGGAGAGCCTGTGCTCTGCTGTAGTGCAAGAATCAGTAGGCGAACTTGGAAAATTAGGGGTGGTGAGTCCATTTCCTAATCAACTCTAAACCAAAAATTAATGAAATTTGGTTCATATGCTGTTAGTTTATCCTATCAAGTGTAGGTGGTTTTATCTTCTCATCGAGATGTGGCAGCGCCCCCATAAAGTGACGTTAAAAAAGGACGTGGTTGCATAACTAATCTCCAGGTGCCTGCTTCTGAGAAGTTTGTTCCTTAATAAAACTAGTCTCAGGTTAATCCAAATTAAGGTGTGAAAATCACAGGTTTCTCCTAACTTAATACAATTATGCGAGATATGTTTTTTATTAGATATGGTCATAATTAATAGAATAACTTAATCTTAGTTCTACTTTCATTTTAATTTTGTTTCTATATGTCAAATCATTAGTTACGAGATAAATATTATAGTGCACCTCTTAATACATTGATTTAATTGATAAAATATGGGACGCATTCAAATGGACTTGAATTTATAGGGTGCAATTTCATTTTGGTACATAAATAAATTGATTGTTACTAGGTTTTCCTTGAGTTAATGTGTCATGCATATGATTCTGAATTCAATATATAATTTTCTATGAAATACACGCAAAGGGGAGACAAATTTATTATATTGCTTTTGTCGTGCCCGAGTCCCAGATAACCCTCGAGAATGCAGCAGCTTTGGTTTTTTTCCCATTGTACTCCAGTCCTAATGCCAAGAAAGAGCCTTATCTTTCTATGATCTCCAAATCCAACTAAAAAAATTAGTGTGGTAGAGGGGGAGGGGAGTGTTGGGGAAGAGAGATACTGTCTGAAGGCGAATTTCACCTCTTCTGTTTGAAATTGTTAGCTGCTTATACCCTGAGTCTGTGGTGGCAAAACAAAGCGTTTGAGCAGCCGGGTCGGTTGTGTCCCTCATTGCTACTTCGAACCAATTAATGTCAGAAAATACACGAGGAAGAGCCAGAAGAACTTAATACATGCCGAGTTTCTATTTACCAAAAGAGAGATGAGTTAGACCCATATCTATATTAGTTAATCTTGTAAGCAAATCATGAATGTTGAATCCACCGTAGTCTGGAAGGACCCGTGGGTGGTGGGGTTGGAGAATTTTAAACCTCGAGCTTGGTCTGCGATCCTTGAGGAATGGCCGGAAGAAAGAGTTAGTTCTCTTATTTCTACTAGTACCCATCAATGGGATAGAACTCTTCTTCATTTAAAATTTGATGATGAAACTGTTTCTCACATCTTACGCATACCTCTCCACTTTAATAACAGAAATGATAGATGGGTTTGGACATTAGAATCTTCTGGAAATTATACTTCTAAATCCATGTATCGTTCTTCGCTTCCCCAATTTGATAAGTCTAGTAGCCCTTTGAGTATGCATAAATGGAAGCTTAAAATCCATGCACAATTACGTTTGTTGTTATGGAAGCTAGCATGGAATATACTCCCTACTCGAACCCGTATTGATTTAGTCATTCACAATCAAGTGCAACATACCAGTGTTTGCCCATTATGTGAGCAAAAATTAGAGACTCTGCAACACTTATTCTTGGAATGCTTGGTTAGTTGTTACATTTGACAGACTGCCCCTTGGAACTTACGGGTGTCTAGTTATGCAGATTTTCCCATGGTCAATTGGATTTAAGTTATACTAGCACCTGAACACCTTAGTATTCCAGCGTATGACAATCATTATTTTCAATTGTTTGCTTTCAATGCAATTGATTTGGTGTGGCAGGAACGAAATCGTGTTGTTCATGGTCAACCTAGGAGTGAATTGCAGGTGTTACTGGACTGTCATCAGCGTATTACTCATCAACATGCAGCAGCTTGAAGAATTCAGTTTGAATTGCGTCATAGGGGCCGAGTTCCTCCGGGTCCAGGTGTAATCAAAGTCAATGTTGATGTTGTTGTTCGTTATACTTTTTCCATGACAGCTTGTGTGTGCCGAGATTATCAAGGAGTTATAATTCATGCTGCTACCAAGAAGCTTTCCTCTGTAGATCCAACAGTTGGGGAGGCAGGGGCGTTATGGTTCGGTGTCCAAGTAGCTGATCAGCCCTCCTGGCCCTCTGTTATCTTTGAAGGTAGGGGTGTTCACGGAAGTGATAAAGCCGACTCAACCCGACATTCCGAACTAAACCGAACAAAATCGGGTAGGCTTTCTGAATGTTCGGGTTGGGTGTCGGAACAAAATGAATTTTTCCGTAAATCTCGGGTCGGGTGTCGGAATAGGCAAAAAATTTCCGAAGTGTTCCGACCCGACCCGTGATATATATAAATAAATAAATAAATAAATAAATAAATAAATAAATAAATAAATAAATAAATATATATATATATATATATATATATATATATATATATGTGTGTGTGTGTGTGTGTGTGTGTGTGTGTCATTTAACACTAGTTTTGATACACATTTTAACACAAAAATTAGATAAAATAGGCTAAAAGTTAGTTGGGCCTAATGAAATATCCCTTACATTGAGTTGAAAATTGGCATACCTCATAAAAATTGGGTAAAATGGGCTAAAATGAATTGGGCCGAATGAAATAGTCATTAAATTAGCTTTAAAAAATGATTTTGGGCTTTTTGGCTCGGGTCGGAAGACTTTTTTCTCTTCCGTTTTTACCCGGGTCGGGTGTCGGAAATAAAAATTTCCGACCCGTCAGGTCGGGTGTACAGCCCTATTTGAAAGTGATTCTTTGATTGTGAGTCCCGACTAGCAAACGTTCTTTGGTTTCTTTTGCTCTTTTACCTACAGGTGTGCGAATTATGCTGCACATAATTTTGCCCAATAGGCTGCTCCTTCTCTTAGGGAAGGCCCGAATTTTGTGGGCATCGTCAACGTCGTCCATGGGTGTTTGAGCGATCGGAAACCCCTTAGGCTGATGTTGCTGTGTTTGCTCTTTTGCAGTAGCTTTTGTCTTCTTTTTTTTTTTTTTTTTTTTTTTTTTTTTTTTTTTCTAGATAAAGCAGGCGAGCCTAAACGCTCGCTGGTAGTAGCTTTTGTCTTTATTGTTGCTTTATTCGGTTCTTTTGCTGTTATGTTCTGACGCTGGTTTGATTTAATGAAAGTTTGGTTTGAGGCTCTTTGCCTCAAGCCTTTTGATTAAAAAAAAAATAAGCCTTTTGATTAAAAAAAAAAAATCAGCACGCATCCTTGGTAAAGGAGAAGCATACATACAAAGAAACAATTTTAAGCATGATTTCACGTTGCCGAGGAAAGTTGCAGCTTTTCCCCCTCTGAGCACAAGCTGTCTACCGCCTACTTCTAGGAGGGGTGGTGGGGCCAAAGGCTCTTCTTTTCATAGACAATGTAACTTAAATGGTCTGTACAGGAGGAAGTGAGAAGCATCCCATTAGCTTAGGACGAGGAAAAGCATCCAATTAAGCAATTTGCTTGGTTTGCATAGTGGGAGGCTGGGAGCAAGCGCCTCGAGCAAGACCAGAATCGGTTTTTCAGGCCCTTGTTTTTTTTTTTTTAGTTTCTGGATTTTTGGGTAAGTACCTTCCGGGCCCTTCTTGGAACACCTTGAGAATTGAGAGTGGTGTCATTAAAAAAATTGGGGTGAAAGGGTTTCGATTGGGGGGCTTTTGTCTTGCTTTAGGGACAAAAGGAATGATATTTGGGTGCTTTATTATTCATTCCATCATCCATCTCCTTTTAGGCTATTATTAGCCGGCTGGTCATCTTCTGTCCCCACAAGGACCACCAGCATAAACTAATTGCAGACTCTTCTTTAAATTACCCAGTTCCTCAGTTCATATGTGCATTAATATTTATATCCTATATACTGAATATAAACTTCACATTGTTTTGTAAAACATGCATTTTTCTTAATGTGAAACCCAAAATAAATTTACTTGGCAAGTTACTGCATAATTTACCTAAACAACAAGCAAAAGTAGTTGGAGACCTATCTCACATGTCTGCATGGCGTGAGGTCTATGTATGGTGCTTGCAAAACAAAAGAAGCACCTTCGGTGATTATTGCTGGCGTTTTCCTTGATGGATTTGATTTGGTGGCTTGGAGAGACAGAGAGACGTCAACACCACAGCATAATCTAGTGTCAGGTGTGGTGTTCAGTGTTCTTCATAGACCCATAGAGTAATTAAAGGTGGAGAGGGAGCTTTGGGGTGCTGCTGGCCGTCTTTAAAGGGTTGGAGCTTTTTGTCTGGTCACCAAGAAAATCACAAATGTTAAATGGAGCTTTTTCTCATAGACCGGTCGCACTTTGCCCCTTCTCATCTTCTTTCTTTTGTTTTTAACTTTCTTAGACGCACCAAAACACAAAGACTTTGTTAATGTCGTTCGGGAATTGTAAAGACTAAAAGCACCATGCATATCTTCCTGGCATCGCAGACTCCCATCTTTAAATGAAAACCATGATCAAGCTGTGCTGGCGGAGAAGGGAAGCAAATAAAGACTGTAAAATTAAAATTTTGGTCAATTTTTTTTTTCTATATTTTAAAATTTAATAAAAAATAATAATTTTTCTTTCAGTCAAATTATTATTTTTATCATTTTTAATAAAACAAATTACTTTTTACTCATTTCTATCAAAATTTAATAGAATTTTGATCCACCTTAATTTTACAATATTCTAAAACATTCTATAAAATTTTGGTTTTCAACTGAACTTATAAACTTATCGCATCAGCACAAACAAATTAACAAAATTTATATGGGATAAATGCAAAAATCAGTCCCTATGTTATACGCAAAAATCGATTTAGTCCTTGTGATATGAAAAACATCTATTTAGTCCTTGTGATTTTAGAAAGTGATAAAATCAGTCCCTGATGGAAGATTAATAACAAACGAAAATAGAATCACAGAGACTAAATCAATGATTTTCATATCACAGAGACTAAATCGATTTTTGCCTAAGACACATTAGACTGATTTTGCATTTATTCAATTTATGTTTAGGCTTAAAATCTGCATGTGTACGGTAAATATTGTCTGACATGTTTCAGTAGACTAACCATGCAATTACCTAAATGACACCTGCTCCTGCATCTTGTTACGTGGGCTCCCCTTTTTCAACATAATTTGGCGGGTGTGTTGCCACTGCCACCAAACGTTACAAGTCGACGGCATTTCCGTCATTCCACTAAGCCAAAACCTAAGGGCTAGGGGTTTGTGCATATCCACTGTGCTCTCTGTCGGTTCTTCTCTCTTCCCCAACCCCTCCCCCGAGTTCGGTTAATAATTTAATATGCTTTTCCAACGGCTCAGATTTCTCTTCAAACACCAGCGGCTGAGATTTAGACACATCAATTAAAATTATTTAACCCGTACCCGACCCCTAAAATGTCAGTTCCCGTTTCGCGCAGCCCTTTCTCTTTCTGTCGCCCTCTGTTTCTCTCTCTTTTGCTGTAATTCTGTTTTGCATTTCGTTTTTTTTTCTTTGGTAGTCTGTTTTGTCATCTCCTCCCTTCCCTGTGTGTAAGATCTTCGAAAAGCTGGTTTTATGGGCGTGATGGATCTGATGGAAAAGGTGGGGTTCGAGAATACTATATGGACCTCACTTCTTTCTTTAAATGCGTTAAACAAAAATGCTTCCTTTGACAGAGACTGAAAAAAAAGAACTTCAATCTTTCGTAGTTTGGCTTCTATCTGTGATTCTTTGTTTACTTCAATGCATACGTTTCTTTTTTTCGGCAAGCTTAGCATGTGTTGATGACACCCATTATTGGTTGTGATTCAGGAATCATTATCCGACGAAACAGCGAGTGAGAACAAGAAGTGCTGTACGGATTGCAAGACCACTAAGACCCCCTTGTGGAGAGGTGGACCTGCTGGGCCCAAGGTAATTTTCCAGTCGATAAATCTTTTAATTTTTCCTGCTTTTTCATTCTTTTTGAAAGGTACTTGATGTCTTCCATCTGTGCTTGTGATGTTGGGCACTTGGGTCTCTGATTCTTCTCTCTTTTTGTTTAATGATATCACTATTTCCGAGTGTTCTTCACTTGATTTTTTGATTTTGACTCTTGGTCTCAGTCTTCTTCTCACTGTTCATAAATAAAACTTTTTCTATACGAGTCGGTCATCGTTACCCACTTCATTTCGATCTTTGATATTCCTGGGTCTGTTATGTTTCTATTTTGTGGGTCTCTCTTTCCCTTTCTCCAAGTCAATCTTCCGATCTTGATGACCTTGATGGATGGGTTCCGCTTTGTTGGGTCACTTTTATTTTATTTATATGTGCTACCAAACCCACTCGGCTCTACTCGATTTATGGCTTTTCAGTAATGATTCCTTGTATTTTTTTATTTTCCGGTCACTGTTTGCTTGAATGTCTTGTGTTTGTGTGTGTTTGTGATTTTGATATATTATATTCTCTTGGTCTGTATTTGGTAATGCTATTTTGTCATCAATAGTTTTTCCAGAGAAAATTATCATAACTATTTCATCATGTCATTCTATAAAATTTGTTTTCCAATTCCTGATCCGGTGCTGTGATGATTATTATTTTTAGCTTTTTTTTTGTACAGCTCTTTTTGTGATAGATTTGGCATGATTGATCTCGTTTTTTGCAGTCACTATGTAACGCATGTGGGATCAGATACAGGAAGAGGAGGATATCTATGGTGGGTTTTAGCAGTGCATCATATAGGAAAAGAGACAGATCACATGGTCATGGTTCAACTACTGTTACCTCCACAGCCACCCCAGCTCCTGCTAAAATCACGTCTACTGCTATAACCGTTGGTAACGATGGCACAGACCTTACCGTGTCCTTGAAAACGAAATTAATGGTATCGGGGAAGGACTTTTTGTTGCAAAGGTCAACATCAGTGATGAAGAAACAGAGGTGGCAGAGGAGGAGGAAGTTGAAGGAGGAAGAACAAGCAGCTGTGTCATTAATGGCAATGGCCAGTGGTGGTTTTGTTTTTGCCTAAATTAGGAAAGAAAGACAAAAGGGGTAAGAACAATGACCCTAACCAACCAACACATATACCTTTTGTTGTCCTTTTAGGTTACTTTTTTTTTTGCCCCTTAGTTTTAGTTTTTAGTTTTAGTTTTAGTTTAATCAAACGATGGAAAATGCCCTCTGTTCATGTTAATTGGGTTTTTTTCAATACAGGAGGAAAAAGATAGTGAGGGAATTAAAGAGCGATGGTTGGGGGAATGACATTCCTGTTGTTTTTGGTATGACCTATTTCATTACATTGTATATAACCTCGGAAGTAATGAATACATCGTTTTCCCTATTCATGTTTGTCGTTTATGCTGATTCTGATGACGTTGTCCAGAAATTATTTGTTTGGCTTTGGTCGTGGGATGCTTTACGGAGATTGCAATGTGCATGCTAGACCGTCTGGTGAAAAGATGTTTGAACTGTATGTGATGGTTTTTTTTGGTTGAAAGGGATGAAAATGACTACCCTTACTGTAGATACAAAATGTTCCTTTAGCAGCTTCGACTCGTGCTGCTGCAATTCTAGCAGGTCTGAGTGCCACCTTGTAGTAAGGTGGTTCTGAGGTGAATGCTCCAGGACATGAGATTCAAGGGGCATCTAAGCTGGCTCCAGCTGCTTATTATAAGGCTCTTAAATAGCTGAGAAAGGAAACGAGTCCTGGGTCGGATAGAAAAAGCTGAGACCCATCATAATACAAACAAGTTCTTGTCGACTAAAAATTAGCTATTTGGAGAAGGCTGACAACTCTCTTAAATTGGGGGGGGGGTCGTGTTGAGCATGAAAATGTGAGGTCTAAGGGATAATTGATCATCTGATTACAGAAAGAAAAATATCTGGTCATTAAATTAGTAAACAGAGGCCGCCCTCCTAAGGACCAATCGGGAGGAGGGAAAAGTGGGCCCCACTCAATAAATGGGGGTAGAAGGTGCATACTGGGGGAAATTGTCATAAAAAAGAAAAGACAGATGGCTGACATCCAAAAAATAGAGAAAAAGCAAGGATAAAGATGCAAGGCTGAGGCCCATCGAGTCCCCGGTCCAGGTGGAAAAGAAGAAGAATAAATAAAGGAAGAAAGGGGAGAAAAAGGTACGCACACTCTCTCTCACTCTCATTGATAATCAAACCAGTAAACAAAAAATATAGAAAGATGGTGACTTACAAAGGCATCGGAAAAATTCCCCTACGGGTTCTTGGCCTAGTGGATTCTGTGATAGGTCGGTTAAAAATAGTTTTTTCAGATGGCGCCATCTATGGGAAACTTTTATTGGTTATCCTACCCTACCCACTGCGGGCAAGAAAGCTTCCAAAAAGCTCTCCCCGTCAACGTATACCTTGGCAAATGGCTACGGAGGGCTCCCCTCAAGGTAAAGCAATCTTGGTTTCTCACAGACGGCGCCATTTGTTGAAACTATTTTTAACCGACCTATCACAGAATCCACTAGGCTAAGAACCCCTAGGGTGATTTTTCTTATGCCTTAGTCGCCATCTTTCTATGTCTTTTGTTTACTGGTTTGATTATGAATGTGAGAGAGAGTGCGTGCGTATCTTTTTCTCCATTTTCTTCCTTTATTTATCCTTCTTCTTTTCCACCTGGGCCGAGGGCTCGATGGGCCTTGGCCTTGCATCTTTATTCTAGCTTTTTCTCTATTTTTTGGGTGCCAGCCACTTGTCTTTTCTTTTTTTATGACGGTTTCCCCTATCATGCACCTTTTACCCCCATTTATTCAGTGGCGACCTTTGTTTACTCATTTAATGACCAAATATTATTCTTTTTAGTATCGTTTTTGTCAGGGAATTAAAAGATCAATTATCCCTTACACCTCACATTTTCATGCTCGACGCGACCCCCCATTTAAGAGGGTTGTCAGCCTTCTCCAAATGACTAATTTTCAGTCGACAAGAACTTGTTTGTATTAGGATGGGTCTCAGCCTTTTCAATCTGGCCCAGGACCTGTTTCCTTTGTCATTGGGCCTTAGCAGTAGTAATTCTTTCTCAAGGCTGAAAAATCTATCCCCATCATTGCCTATATAAATTTCGAACAATATAAGTCTTATAATAGAGTCTACCTAATCGATTTATCTCTTTCCGAATTGTAAAGTGCAATCTAAGTAAAAAATTAGAGAGCATCATAATCCCAGAAAACATACCCATTTAGCTAGTATATGAAGGATAGGTAATGATGCTCAAACAAGAATGCTGGAGGCATTTTAACACGAGTCGCGACTAGGTATGGAGATCTCCAGCTATGCTCAACTTCATAAGCTCCATATCTAGGTAGTACATATAGTAATTCTTATAAGCAGCTGGAGCCAGCGAAGATGCCTCTTGAATCTCATGTCCTGGAGCATTCACCTCAGAACCACCTTACTACAAGGTGGCACTTAGACCTGCCAGAATTGTCGCAGCACGAGTCACAGCTGCTAAAGGAAAATTTGTTACCTACATAAGAGGTCGTCATTTTCATCCCTTTCAACCAAAAAACCATCACACAGTTCAAACATATTTTCACCAGACGTTCTAGCGATTGCACATAGCAATCTCCGTACAGCTTCCCACGACCAAAGCCAAACAAACAATTTCCGGAAAACATCATCATAATCAGCATAAACGACAAACCTGAAAAGGGAAAACGATGTATTCATTACTTCCGAGGTTATGTACTATGTAATGAAATAGGCCATACCAAAAACAACAACAGGAATGTCATTCCCCCAACCGTCGCTACGACTATCACTTTCCTCCTGTATTGAAAAAAAACCCAATTAACATGAAAAGAGGGTATTTCCATTGTTTGATTAAACTAAAACTAAGGGGCAAAAAAAAGTAACCTAAAAGGACAACGAAAGGTATGTGTTGGTTGGTTAGGGTCATTGTTTTTACCCCATTTTGTCTGTTTTCCTAATTTAGGCAAAAACAAAACCACCACTGGCCATTGCCATTAATGACACAGTTGCTTGTTCCTGCTCCTCTGCCACCTTTGTTTCTTCATCACTATGGTGACCTTTGCAATAAAAATTCCTTACCCAATACCATTAATTTCGTTTTCAAGGACACGGTAAGGTCTGTGCCATCGTTACCAACGGTTACAGCAGTAAACGTGATTTTAGCAAGAGTGGGGTGGCTGTGGAGGTAACAGTAGTTGAACCATGAAAATGTGATCTGTCTCTTTTCCTATATGATGAGCTGCTAAGTACGTGGACTCTATTATAAGACTCATATTATTCATAAATTGTGCGTGGTCTGTCTCTCTTTAAATTACACGGATATCCGAGCAAGAAATTACAATAAAAAATATTTGAAATCCAACCTTAGGAACTTGATACCGAAAAATGAAAAGGCTAGGAGCCCACTTATGACGAAGCTACGCCCCACTGCCGTCTTCAGAAAAAACCTCACTCACGCAAAAACTCTTTACCGGAGGGCGATTCTCTGATACTTTGCTTTGTACCGTTTACTTTGAAGCAAAAAGAGCCCAATCAAAAATAGATGAAGCCCATTCTTTATATAAAATCCTGGGCCCAAGCTCCTCAACGACATCCTCACCACATCACTTCAAACATTTTAGCAGACTCCTAGGTCTCAGCCCACTTCTCCCCTTTCAATATTTCTTAATTCTCTGGTCTCGACAGTTATGGGCCCCAGCAAGGCTCCAATACCTGCAGGCCCCTCAATTATTATCTTCTTAAAATCTTCTTCCAATCTCCAAGTGGGTTTGACACAGGACACCATTTTCAAACATGCACACGAGTTAACCCGTAGGAATTATATATATAAATAATTATTTTTAATAAGAAATTGCAGAATTCAACCACATATGATTCTACACTGGATGGACACGAATGAAACTCGATAATCATTGATGACATTTAAATAATTAGAAAGGAAAACCTATACCGGTTGTTGTCTGGGTCACTAGGATTGCATTTCCTGCCTTGTCGCCTGAAAGAAAGTCGGACAAAAGCATCTTGCAAAGATTCCCCAGAAGTAGCAAATAACTGGTCCCTTGGTAGGGCAATTGAGTTGGGGCAAAACAACTGATCTAGGCAGCATTTAATGTTGTAGTAAGAGCTATTTATTGTATCTATCTCTTTTCAAAATGGATTGAAAATTAGAGAAGATTATCATCCGAGAATAAAAGGATAAAGAAACTTTCAATCAAATTCTCGTAGTTTTTTACTCGAATTATGAGTACAATTTAGAATAAAAAAACATAATATGTGATCTTATGTTATTTAATGTTGTTCGTATTAACTTTTAAACATATATGTTTATCTAGTAAAGAATTGTAAAGGATATATGATACATAAACATCATGCATAAAATACAAGACAAGACTTCTTCTAAAAAAACAGCAACATAAGATTCAGATCCGTGGAGTCCCGTTACAGCAATGTGGTAAACATTACGTGCAGTGGCATCAGGTTTTCTCTTGCGTGCCCTACCACATCAAGGAAGGCATAATGACAAGTGATGATCTTTCAGGGACCATATGCAAAGACTTCACGTTACAGCTAACTACATTTGACTTTGTCCAGTACCAAAATCTGTGTGCCAAACAGATCTACGACAAATTATATGAGACCTGAGAAACAAGCAACGTTGGCCACGATCTTTCCTGCATTGAAATAATTTTCTTTTCCGCGTTTGGGGTAAGTGTAATAAAATAGTCACAATTTGGACCATTTTCTTTTCCCCATTTGCATATCGATCTGCTCAGAGCTCTCCATTCCAGAGGTCCGAGAATATGCTTCCTGGGAAAATGACTTGAAACCAGATAGGACCAGATCTTTTGATGCATCCCGTGTAATGGCTTTGTTAATTGGTATCCTTATTTTACATGAGGCGTGGGCGTGCTATGGTCTTCTTTGTGATTTGTATACCAACTTATTTTTTGACCTTAAAGGCAATGAATTGCTTTTCAAAGAAAAAGGTACTTATAATTTTCCTTAAATAATTGTAGTGGGATTAATTAAGATTTTTTTTAACGGATTTCATATGATATTTAATTATTTTGAACTTTATATACCCAATAAGTTACTGGAATTAATATATTGAAATAAGAAAATCTGCAATTTTTGTTTTTGTTAAAACTTTAGTAAAACATTAAGACCGTTGAATTACTTAAAAAAATCCTTAAGATCAATAGGCATTAAGCTCCCGTGACTCTGCTGAGGTTGCAAGAGAATTCCGGTTAGAACAGAAAAAGAAAAAAGAAAAAAAAGACAATTCTTTTTATTTTTTCGGCCTTTGTTTTCTGAGTGTCAGTTTCTCACACAAAAATTCTCATTCTTGCTCTATAAATACCCCATTTGAATCTGGCGCAAATGCACTTTTTGCATGTTCCAATCTCAATCTTAGCGGTTACCAGGCATCAGGCATGTGTCTCTCTCTCTCTCTCTCTAGCGCTTCTTAATATTCTCTTTGTGTTTTTATGGGCGTAGTTTCCCTGTTTGTTTTATTCGAACACGAAGTCGATGGTTGGTTCTGGTTCTGTTCAATGAAAAGAAAACAAACCAGTCTGACCCGTAGAGTATAGTTTTAGTAGAAATTCTCGTTTTCTACATCTGCATCTGTTAGATTGTATGAGTTTAAGATGGAAAAAAGAGTATCGTTATTTTTTTTTCTTTTAGTTTCGATAAGTGCTGTTAAAAGCTGATTACTCTGTGTGCCGGGTATAAGTGGCTTAATGAGTTTGATTAATTTAAGTAAAGTGGTGTTCAAGAAGACCAAACACGGTTTGCGTTTTGCGATTTTCGAGTATTCTGGGGCACCAAAGTCACATTTGGTGACGAGGACTGGGTTAAACACGTTTCTGATATTGGTTTTGTATGTACTTGTGCATAATAAAGCTTCAAGATTTGATCAGTGGCATTCATGTCTCTTATACTTTGTAATTGCAAACTACTCCTTTAACTCTTATTTTCGAAACTAAAATTCGGAACATTACTTTACCCTTGCTTGTTTGCTATGAATACTCTGGCAATGATGAGAAAACAGAATCTTCGATTTATGCCTGTTTTGTTTTTGACAAAAGTGCAATTGGGTTAATTGGACTGTAATTTTTTTCTTTGGGTCCCAAAAGTATCAATTTTTACAGATTTATCTACCAGAACAAACATCAATGTTAACATAAAAGTTCATTTTTACTTTTTTGGCGTCTTCTGTTAAGATAGCGTTGGAGGATTGTTGTTCAGGGTGGAAGTCAATATGTTTTTGACTGCTGAAATTTTGATGGTATACTCGGCAAAGTCTCCACATCATGGAAGCACATCCATGGTTTTTGTAGGCACCTTTGCTTGGTCTGATTGAAAAAGCTTTTCATCCTCGTTTCTGTGTGCACTGGGTGATGGTGTCCTCTGGGAACTGTTGCATTTTGATAGGTGTATGATGTGCATTGTAGAGTTTGCTTGGCTTCTTATTTTGGATGATGTATTAGGCATTAGGCTTTTTAATTTTGGATGATGCATTTCACATTTTTGGGTTCTTCCACTTTATCAAAGGCACTGGGGATTGTTTTTTTTTTTATCTGAGGAATAGGGGGAGATTGGGTAATTATCCGTGGTTTAGGAAGAATACTGTACCGTGTGAATCATGTACTCTGAGATCTGATTGAACTATAACATTTTGTGTTGTCCTGGTGCTTGGGGCAGAGTATGTATAAAGATCAGTTCAGTGTGCTGGCATACATGTATTCATTTTCCTTCTTCTAAGTGTTTCTTTTTCTCTCATCTTCAGGTCAAAACCAATTATTTGTGTTGTGAAGAATTCTTCACCTATATAGGAATCGTGCTTTGGTGTTGTTTCTTTAATTCAGATGAAGACAGTTTCCACATGCTTTTCTATCTTTCAAGTTCCTAGATGCAGAATTCCCACCTTTGCTAATTTTTGGAGGGAAAGCTTCCACAGTTTGAGTAGGACAGATGGAAACAGTAGTAGCTTTAAGCTGCTTGGATCCAAAATCTATGGGCTTCAGAGAGGTCACAATAAGAAATGGACCAGAAGACCTGTATCTACTACCGCAGACGGAAGAAACAAAATTGCCCAGCATAGCAAGCTGGTTCTCAAGCATGAAATTTTTGATGGAGAGGTTCCAAAAAGTTCTACATTCAATGTAAATAAAAAAGAGACAAGTCAAATCCAAAAGGTTCAATACTGCGAAAGTCAACAAAAGATTGCTCAAATTAAAGACCTGGCTAGCCTCTTGACAGTTATTGTTTTTGATATTGAGACTACTGGGTTTAGCAGAGAGAAGGAACGGATCATTGAGATTGCACTTCAAGATCTTCTGGGGGGTAAAAACAGCACTTTCCAGACACTAGTAAACCCTCAACGCTATGTTCCAAATTCACACATTCATGGCATCACAAACAGCATGGTCGACAGTCCTGATGTCCCAAGGTACTGTTTTTGAATTGCTTTTTAATTTCTTGGGTTTTTGTAAGTTAAAATATCATCCCATAGAATGAAGGATTCCATCTTTTGAATGCAGCCTCAATTAAATAGTTTTGTCTATGTGCTTATCAAAAAAAAAAAGTTTTGTCTATGTGATGTGATATGCAGATACATAATTTATTGAAATTGTCTGAGAACTTTCTTCACTTACCTGTGTCGGGGACCATTTTTTGATATCATCCCTGAATCTGTAGTAATTTATGCTTTCTACAAAATTTCTAAAAACTTCGGTATATTTTCTTTTGTCAAGATTCCATATCTCTTTTTCTCTTCTCTTTTCATTTTCTCAATGGATGTAGTGAACATAAATTCATGGGAAGATATATCTTTAAGACTGCTCACTTACACTTCCATGTCCTTGAGAGAACATTTCTTCTTGTGTGCCTGTATGTGCATAGGTATATAGCCTAGAATTGTGCCTGCCTGCCTGGAGTGGCCCATTGATACAAAGATCCTAAGGTGGTAAGTTGGAGTGTTGAAGATACTTTCGAATTCGAGAATCTGAAATTATGTCATACCTATAAGATGGGTGTGGAAAAGGAAAAAAAAAAAAGAAAAAAGAAAAACAAGAACCGAGAATGGGAGGGACGCTATGGTTAGGACTGACAAAACAAAACAAAAATCCGTCTTGAGTTCCATTGTAATCCTGCTTTTATAGCAATGAAGCTGGGATGCAGATATAAATTCTGGTCTATATGACCAGAGCATTTTGATTAATTGTAAAGGAGAGATTTAGGATACAGTAATCACACTGGATGCTTCATAAATTGGAGGTTGAACAAGGACAAACTACCACATCCCTAAGGATGTGAAGGTGAGAGGGGGGGAAATGGTAATGCCTCATATCCGAATTGAGCACAGTCTAACTGTTGAAGTACAGTTGAAAACATGTAGTTATAGATGAGGAAAGTTGAACGACCATGAATGAAGTTAGTGAGAAAAGATTGTAAACGTATCTTGACAAGGGTAAAGCTTCCCCGAAGGTATTTATTTATAAGATATTATAGTTTTGTGAAATTTTTTCTAATTATGAGGAAGATTGCGTGTGAGCTGTGGTCCAGCTAAGTTCTCTGGTTTGTGTCAGTAACAGTTTCCGACTTGTTAATTTGTGAATGTACTATAGTTTGATAGAAAAGAAGATCACAGCTGACAACAAACAGCCCAAGGAAAAGGCAGTCTTATATTGAGAAGTATGCAATTGTTCAGCTACATGAACTCTAACTCAATCGGCTCTTTCTTCCCATATAAGAAGTGTTGGAGGGCGAAGATGCAGGTTCAAGACTCATTGGCTGGATGTGCAACTACACCAAAAACGTACAAAGTTGATCTGCAGCTGTCCAACTTATTTGGATATTGTTCGTTAATTTGATTTGTCATGTGTTTGATGGGACTACTAGTTGGGCAATTTATTAGGTTGGAATATACAAGGGAAAAGTGAGTTCTTCAATACTGTGAAGATTACTCAGAGTAAGAACAGACTACACAATCCTAGTCTGTCAACGTAATACAGCTCTTTGCTTCTACTCAAATGTCACTAGTTCTCGCCCTCCCTCATCTTATGAAGAGATGTTCGTTATAGTTTTAAATAGTCAATCGACTATGGATGTTTGATTGATTTTTTTCCCCTTCAGTTTCACATCCATAAGTTCTCCACTCGATCTCAGTGTTTCCTAATTTATTTGTAAGCTATTGAGCTTGGATGTTAGTGAGTTATCTTGAGGATGGGCTCTGAACTCAGGATTCTGGTTTTTCGCCAATGCGGGTTAACCTCTTGGGCTAGATGGCATCTTCTGTCACTAAAGGACTTGCATAGTTCTTTAATGGCATCTATTTCAACTGAATTGGAGAACTGTTCCTTTATTTGAACAAGCTGATTGAGCATCATCAAACTTGTGGCTATACTTTACTTAATGGTAGTTAGTAAAGTTCATACCGGTAAAGTTGGTTAATGTGCTGTTGTGAATCTTATGTAGGATGGAGGACCTGATCCCAATTTTATTGCAGTATGTCGGAAGCCGTCAGAAACCTGGGGGATACGTATTGTGGGCAGCTCACAATGCTCGATGTTTTGATGTACCCTTTTTGCTGAGAGAATTCACACGTTGTGGCGCAGAGATTCCTCCGAATTGGCTGTTTGTGGATACACTTCCTTTGGCACGCGAGGTGATGAAGTCCAATGGTCAGTCTCTCTTCTGTTTTGTCTATCTGGACACATCGTGTCTGTGTGTCTGTCCCCTCAGATGCCACTGAGGAAGTATGAAAAACTTGATTATTCATTTTATCTACAGGTTCAAAAGTTTCTTCAAGAGTTTCATTGCAAGCCCTTCGTGAGCACTATAACATCCCATTGGTCGGTTCAGCTCATAGAGCCATGTCAGACGTGCAGACTTTGTCTGTGATTCTTCAGAGGTTGACTGTTGATCTAAAACTGCCAATCTCTGGTCTCGTTGAAAGATCTTTCAGTGCCCTGAACACGACAAAACCCGAGAAGAAGAATTCGAGTTAGTTTCCAGCCATGCTCTTGCTTCTGTACTAACTATTTACTGCAACCGATAACTGATTGGTCCGACATTATGGGGTATGCGTGGAAGAGATTACCAGTGCAGGAGTTTCGAAATTCATTGGCATGGTGACTCTGTTGGCGACTCCCCTGGGGTGGTGGTATGCAAGCAATATGATCTGTCATTTGAGGAAAGACACCATCATATGTTTTAATTTTAACTCAATTCATCTCAATAAGATCCGTCATTACTCATTCAGTCAGTCTCACATACGCATTTTGGTTAAGAAGTGTAGTTTGGGGGTTCAAACTTGTATTAGCCATTTCTTTTTTCTTCTACTGGATTCTGCAGTTTTTGTTCCTAAGGACTCGCAATCAAATTGTCCATAATGGAGCCAAACTGAATATTATGGAGCTGTCTAATCGAATTAATCGTGTGTGGGGAGCATTTTGTGACTTGGGGTCGTCTTGGTGAATTTGTGGCAGCGCCTAGGTGGAACCCACCCCTGTGGGAGTGATTAAAGTAAATTTCGACATAGCTATGAGGAAGGAATATCTGAATCTGCTATTTCTTTGTCTGCTTTTGTTTCTTGTGTTTTTAGTTTTGTTTATCGAGGTGCTAGTTTGGAAGCGCACCACCTTGTTCGATGGGCTGCCTCTAAGATTAGTTCTGGAGGTCACCCCAATGTTCATGAGCATTTTCCGGATTTGGTTTGGATCTATGCTGGGACTGATCCTCCTTAGTTGTTCGGGTTTGTTTTTTTAATAAAGGTAATTGTAGTGATTAAAAAAAATGATACCATTCAACTAACAAAAGATAACATCAAGAAGGACGAATGCCTAAATAAGTTGCAGCTCGAGTTTTGGAGGGGAAAGTGACGGACATGATTACTTAAAGAGTTTAGCAAATTAATGTTTTAGTGAGTACAACAAATGGCATGAACTATGTTCCAATTAACTTGGCAGTTAGAAGTTCCCGCATAGGTTCTTGGAACCGTGGTGGCCGGTTCTGTGATGATAAACCTCAGAGGCTCTCACCAAAAAAAAAAAAAAAAAAAACCTCAGAGGCTTTCACACTGGAAGGGGAAACCTCTTAACTGCGGGCTCACCGGATTAGCATTTGTAGATGTTGACATGCTGCAGCGGGGTACGGACCACAAGTGAAACTATGCTTTCGTTGAGAGTCGAACTCAAGACCTCCCGCTTACTAAACGGGTGCTCTAACCAACTGAGCTACGAAAGCATCTCTCGTCTTCTTCTTTTAGAACTCAGGAGCCGTGCGAGATGACATGCACGGTTTTAAATGAGAGAAAAAAAAGTGAGGAATCCTCTTTTCGACTTCAGATTTCTTTTTTTTTCTCATCAAACGAATGACATCTTCTTTTGGAAATCCTAACTATTTTAGGCATGATATTTGAGAATCTCATTGATATTACTCAAACAAGCATGAAACGTATGCTTGCGTATTCGTCCATAACAGTTTTGTTTTTAAATACATATATATATCTTTAGTTCTCACAAGAAAACTGAAAATGGACGACGATGAATCGTATTTATATTTGCGTCGTAATAGGAAAGTCGCCATAACAAATACCTTAACAATTTGATAGACCACGACGTTCGGAGAGAAGCAGTAAACCAAATCCCAAATACTTTGGGGATAGAGAGAGAGTGGGCAAACTGATAGCTGATAGGGAGGAAGGTGGGTGATTGGGTCGGTTAGCTGTTGGAGGTTGTTGGAGCGTATCATGGATTACTTTGTGCTCTATTTTGCATTATTTACGTTGTAGTTGTTTCTGTTATTGTATGCTTTGAGTCACGTAGGTGTGTGTCCGTTAGTTGGGGACTACGTGCTCCACGATGGATAACTGTTACACTCCATGTTTAAGAGTCTTTGTCTTTTATGTTGTCTTTCGTTTTCTACTTTGTAAAGCTGGGTTATTTAAACAGCTAAAAGGAGAAGAAATGGCAGAGAGAGAAATTTATCTAAGACCTGTGGTACGATTCTCACCCGAAGAGAATAAAATCTCTATTATATTGGCTTTGACTGGGACCTATCATTGGTATCAGAGCCGGTTTCCATGTCAACCAACAAAGAAAGAATTGAGAGTTTAGAGGCTGGGCTAGGTGACGTTCAAGAAGGAATACACCATATGGAGTTAGGCGTAGCTGACAAGCTACATCAATTGGAGGATTCCATGGCCCGTATATCTGAAGCATTGCATTCACTCAAGGAAAACTCAAGTATCATCAGTCACAATCGTAATCGAGATGACATGGGTGGACAACAGCATATTTTTTCTTCCAAAATGGCGAAGCTTGAGTTTTCGCGGTACTCAGGTGACGACCCTACTGAATGGCTCAACCGTGTAAAGCAATTCTTTGATTACCAAGGTACTACTGAGGTACAAAAAGTTTCGTTGGCATCCTTCCATTTAGAAGGAGAGGCGAACCAGTGGTGGCAATGGGTTCGCAATACAATGGGAGGAAGAGCATTGACTTAGGACGTGTTTGAAGAGGAATTATGGGCGCGATTTGGACCCCCCGAATGTGAAGATTTTGATGAGGCCCTGTCACGAGTTAGGCAAATAAGCTCTCTAAAGGAGTATCAAAGAGAGTTTGAACGACTGGGAAATAAAGTGCGGGGATGGACCCAAAAAGCATTGGTAGGAACGTTCATGGGTGGTCTAAAGAACGAGATTGCTGACGGCATTCGAATGTTCAAACCGCAGACACTGAAGGATGCCATCAGTTTGGCAAAAATGAGAGACGACCAGCTCACACGACAGAGGAGGTTTCTGAGACCACCTCCACCAGCACGAGATCAACGCATTTCTTCCCCAGCAATACGTGGTGCAACCACTGTGTCTACAACTCCTACTGCTCCAGTGAGAAGGTTATCATGGGATGAGATGCAGCGACGAAGGGTGCAAGGTCTATGTTTCAATTGTAACGAGCGTTTCACGGCGGGACATAGGTGTCAACGACCACAACTATTGCTGCTAGAAGGACAAACAGAGACAACTAATTTCGTATGTGAAGAAATTGGGGAGCAGCCACCTGTGGAGAACAACCAAGGAGAAGAGCTTCCATTAGAACCGGAACCGGAAATCACACTGCATGCTTTGACAGGGTGGACAGCTCCAAGAACCATGCGGGTGACAGCTAAGATCGGTCCTTATACTGTTATAGTGTTGATTGACAGTGGGTCAACGCATAACTTTGTAAGTGAACGGGTAGCAAATTTACTTCAGCTAGCTGTGGTGCCCACCGAACCTTTTGCTGTTCGAGTAGCCAATGAAGAAAAATTACAATGCCAAGGGAGATTTGAGAAGGTATTGGTTAACTTGCAAGGAGCTGAATTTTCTCTTACTCTATATTCATTGCCTTTGTCGGGATTGGACCTTGTATTGGGTATTCAATGGCTCTCAATGTTGGGTTCTGTAGTTTGCAACTGGAAACAATTAACCATGGATTTTATTTGGAACAATCAAGCTTGTCAGTTGCAAGGCATGGATGAACAAGCACTTCAGGCAGCTTCTTTGAAAGAAATGTCCAAGGAATGTCGTCAGGGACATGTGTTATTTGCTATATGTTTTCAAATAACCGTATATATGCTTGTAGGGAGCTATGGAGAGTCAGACATGAAGAAAATATTAAAGGAATATGAGGATGTGTTCTGTGAGCCATCGAGTCTACCACTAAAAAGAGAAGTGGCTCATTACATCCGTCTTAAGGATGGTACAGAACCAATCAACGTGCGTCCTTATCGGTACGCATATTTTCAAAAGGCGGAAATTGAAAAGCAGTTTCAAGATATGCTTGACTCAGGGCTTATTCAACCAAGCACCAGTCCATTTTCATCATCGGTGCTATTGGTGAAGAAAAAAGATGGCAGTTGGCGATTTTGTACAGACTACCGAGCACTCAACTCCGCTACCATCAAGGATTGATTTCCTATTCCAACAGTGGATGACATGCTTGACGAGTTATATGGTTCAGCTTACTTCACCAAACTTGACTTGCGAGTCGATTATCATCAAGTAAGGGTCAATCTTTCTGATATTCCAAAAACCGCTTTTCGCATTCATAATGACCATTACGAGTACTTAGTAATGCCATTTGGTATGTGTAATGCGCCATCTACATTCCAAGCTATTATGAACTCTATATTCCGACCTTATCTTCGAAAGTTTATATTGGTTTTCTTTGATGATATTCTGGTATATAGTCCCTCCTGGGATCAGCATGTGCAACATGTGAAACAAACGTTGGAAATCTTACAACAGCACCAATTTTTTGCAAAGGCAAGCAAATGTGAATTTGGTTAACAAGAATTGGAATATTTGGGGTATATTATCTCGCACCAAGGAGTAAAGGTCGACAATAATAAAATTACAGCTATGGTAGCTTGGCCACAACCAACTAACATTTCTGAGTTGCGTGGATTTTTAGGCTTGACAGGATACTGCAGAAAATTTGTCCGCAACTATAGTATAATTGCTCGACCCCTTACCAATCTCCTTAAAAAGGGCAAATTCGGATGGCATGAGGAGGCGGAAGCAGCCTTTGTCGCTTTAAAGCAAGCAATGACAACTACTCCCACCATGGCGATGCCAAATTTCAATGAATCTTTTATCATTGAAACCGATGCCTCTGGTGATGGAATTGGAGCAATATTATCTCAGCAAGGTAAGCCTATTGCCTTTATGAGTCGAGCTCTAGGAGTTTTAAAAAAATCATGGTCGACATATGTTAAGGAGATGCTCGCAGTTATGGAAGCTATACGACTGTGGAGGCCTTATTTATTGGGGAGAAAATTCTTTATTCTAACCGACCAGCGCAGCTTGAAATATTTTTTAGAACAAAAAGTGGCCACTCCAGAGCAACAAAAGTGGGTAGCCAAGTTATTGGGCTACGATTACGAGATCATTTATCGCCCGGGAAGGGAAAATTCTGCTGCTGATGCTCTTTCTCGGAAGCCTAGTAGCCCAGTTCTCCACCATCTTCATGTCCCAGTGGTGTCTTTATGGGAGGAAATAAAAAAAAAGCATCAGAAGATGATTCCTACATCAAATCCGTGCGTAACATGGCTGAAAAACAACTTGATGGGCCTTACAAATGGCGCAATGGACTTCTACTATTCAAAGGCAAAGTGGTAATACCTTCTGGTCCGCAACTTCGTGCTAAGCTAATGCATGAAATGCATGACACCAAGATTGGAGGGCACTCGGGAGTTCTGCGAACATTCAAAAAATTGTTGCAGCAATTTTACTGGCTCAACATGTATAGGACAATCCAAGAATATGTGCGGCAATGTGGAACATGTCAAAAAGTTAAATCTGAAACTCTGGCTCCAGCAGGGTTACTTCAACCCTTGCCAATTCCATGCCAGGTATGGGATGATATTACCTTAGATTTCATTGAAGGTCTGCCTAACTCGAATGGTAAGGACACAATTTTAGTCGTAGTTGACAGGTTGAGTAAATCTGCTCATTTCTTGTCTTTAACTCATCCTTTTACGGCTAAAATAGTAGCTGAAAAGTTTGTGGAAAGGGTAGTCAAATTACATGGTCTTCCACGGACTATCATCAGTGATCGTGACCCCATTTTTATCAGCAAATTCTGGCAAGAGTTTTTTCAGATGTCAGGAACCCAACTACAATTAAGTTCGGCTTACCATCCACAAACGGACGGACAATCCGAGGTCGTAAATCGCTGCTTGGAGCAATATCTTCGTTGTTTTGTTCATCAACGGCCAAAAAATGGAGTCAGTATCTTCCTTGGGCAGAATTATGGTATAACACTACTTATCACATATCTACAGGAATTACTCATTTTCAGGCACTGTATGGTCGACTTCCACCCTCTATTCCTATTTATGATGGTCTTTCCCAAGTGAATGAGGTGGAACAAAGCTTGATGACGAGAGATGAGCTGCTTCGACAACTCAAATCTAATTTGGATGTGTCTGTCAACAGAATGAAGCAAGCTGCTGATTTGAAGCGATGAGATGTATCTTTTGACATTGGAGATCTGGTATTTTTAAAGCTTCACCCTTATCGTCAGCAGTCTGTTTTCCGTCGAGCTCTTCAAAAGTTAGGAAGCAAGTTTTTTGGTCCATATCCAGTCGAACAGAAAATTGGAAATGTCGCATATAAATTGCAATTACCTGCCAGTGCTCGTATTCATCCTGTTTTCCATGTTTCTTTGCTGAAGAAATGTTTGAGCGATTCAGTTATTGGTTCAACGGAGCTACCACCAATGGATGAGGATGGCGAAATCCAACTGGAACCACAACGAATTTTGGAAAAGCGCTGGGTTAAAAAGGGGAAGAAATTTACGGAAGAAAGTTTGGTTCAATGGAGACACGTGCCGCTAGAAGAAGCTACTTGGGAGACGACTCAGTCATTGCGGGAGAAATTTCCATCTATGGACCTTGAGGACAAGCGTCTACTTGATGGAGGAAGGATTGATAGACCACGACGTTCGGAGAGAAGCAGTAAACCAAATCCCAAATACTTTGGGGATAGAGAGAGAGTGGGCAAACTGATAGCTGATAGGGAGGAAGGTGGGTGATTGGGTCGGTTAGCTGTTGGAGGTTGTTGGAGCGTATCATGGATTACTTTGTGCTCTATTTTGCATTATTTACGTTGTAGTTGTTTCTGTTATTGTATGCTTTGAGTCACGTAGGTGTGTGTCCGTTAGTTGGGGACTACGTGCTCCACGATGGATAACTGTTACACTCCACGTTTAAGAGTCTTTGTCTTTTCTGTTGTCTTTCGTTTTCTACTTTGTAAAGCTGGGTTATTTAAACAGCTAAAAGGAGAAGAAATGGCAAAGAGAGAAATTTATCTAAGACCTGTGGTACGATTCTCACCCGAAGAGAATAAAATCTCTATTATATTGGCTTTGATTGGGACCTATCACAATTGTAGAATTTCCAAAGCATTTTTCTTGGGAAACCTTTTTGTTTTGTTTTGGGTAACTATCGTGGGGAAACTTCATTTTACACTTTGAACTACTAGGTCAATGTCATTTTGGGGATCTAAATTACCAGGTCCGTCACATTTAACCCTTAAACTATTAAAATTCTCATATGTATGCTTTCAAATAAGATCCGACCATTATATTGATGCCACATGACTCAATGGAATGATTTTGACGGTAGAATTTTATTTGATGGAACATATTGATGAATTTGATAGTTCAATGACTCAATGTGACGAACTTGGTAGTTCGAATTTTTAAAGTGACATTGACTGAGAATCGGTAGTGCAAAATGATTTTTTCATAATTTTTGTTTTCTATAATTGGAGAATGGCATATTCATTCTTATTTCTGTGACCTTACTTTTCAAATTGATCCAATGCACTGTCTCTTCACTAAAATTACCAAGTTCCTTTAATAAAATTGAAAGGTTCTTCCAATTCAACATTCTATTCTTGTGATTTTTTTTTTTTCCTTTCAAATATGCGATTTCCGAAGGTGATTCAGCATCAATTCCAGCCATCACACGCTACATGAATTGCTTGAGCACACGCCCCCCCGTAAACAACCGCTTCCTGATACAAATCTCTAAACTTTCAGATACTTTTTATTCGAACCCTTTTGCCTGCAAACGGATAGATCAGGTAACGGACCTGAGATTGATACATGCTCTCACAAATCTTCTTCGAATTTGTGAACTTAAAATGTTTTTTTATTTTTTATTTTTTGTTGCTGAACTTCGAAGTTCGAATTGAAAATTTGATTGTGGAAGGAAGCAAATCTTCGGAATTGTCATACAAAGCGGCTCCAAAAAGTATCATTTCGCACCAAAAGTTGATGTATTAAAGGGATATATTCTACTTTATTAAATGAGACAAAATGAATACAAACAAATAAGAACAGCCTCGTCTCCCTGTAAAGAGAACCACCACGAGGAAAATATCCACCCCTCCCCGACTATTCAAAGTGATCAAGGAGGTGGACAATCGACACATCCTTCCTATTGGGCAATTTTCCAGCAAGGTCTATACATTCCAAACCCACCCCAAATGATAAACAAAACAACTCTACTTTTCCACTCCCCAAGAACCTGGGTAAAAAATAAGAAAACATTTAAGAAAAAGAAAAGGTAGTCTATGCTGGGGCAGTTCAAAACTCACATGATCTTCTGCTAGGCACGGCATATCATCATGTCTGAGTGTGTTAAAAATCTCAGGGGAGGGTTAGAATGTGAATGTAAGCACAACCCAAAGGTAACAGTGCCCAAAGATTACAAGAATATGTCCTTTAGGATTACCAGAACCAACATGATAAAGCACATGATGATGAGCACTGTAGCACACCTCACCATTCCCCCTTGCTTCTGTGTTCTCTCTGCCTGCAAAGCCCAATGTACCTAACATGAAATTGCAATACAAAACTAGAGAGAGAGGGATTGAAGTGAAAAATGAGAAAGGAAGAGAGGACCTTATGCAGCTGCTTTAGCCCCTCCTCCACAGTGGTTGCCACATTCTGAATGTTGTAGTCTATTCTGTCAATAATGGTGCCCTGTTTGGACAGAGAAGCTAAATTAGTGAGAATCAATCTGAGAGAGGGTTGTAGACCACTATAGAGAAAGACATCTCTCAACCTGGTCAATCACAAGAACTGACAAATCCTTCATAATCTGAGCAAGCTCATTTACGGATTCTACAACCTGCACAAAAATATACAAAAAAATGAGGAAAAAGTTATATTTGAATAGGAATTTCCGTCAGGTCAGTGTGGGTTTGGAGGCAGTGCACAAAGAGCTTTCACTTGCCTGTTGGATCTCTCTTTCTCTTTCTACTGTAAATGCCTCACTTTTTCTGAGCTTGGCCATCTGATGCTCACTAAAAACCTACCAAACAAATGCTCCATCAGTATTCATCTGAAGCGAGAATTCATAACAACCTCAACTGACTACTGAAAAAAGGTGTTTTTTCAAAACATAAAATAGGTAAGTATGCATATCATATAGGATCCCATACCATGTCGTCCAAATCATCGTCTTCCATTTTATATCTACTTCCATTCAGATTTATCTCTAAATCAACCCCATCTTGCCCCTACATAAAACATTAATAGGAGAGGAAAATTTAAAAGATATGCTCTAGAGGATATTCAGTATGCTTGCAATGATGAAAAAGAAAAGAGATTGGTTCCAGATTTTATCAAAAGAAAGTAGCATCATCAAATCATGCAGTTCAACTCAGTACATAGAATGCATGAGGCAGCACACTTCCAAGGTCAAATAAATGAGGCCATGAGTTGCACCACTTTTAAATTGCCAATTAGCTTTACTGTTAAAAGTTAAAATCTGTGCCCATGGAATAGTAGAAATGGAAAATTTGCTAATTTGCTCTGAACCTCTTTTTGTTGCCTGAGGAGATTCAAATAGGTTGACTGTTTCTTGCGAAGCTCCATTGAAAGTTTCTGAAGGTCCGTGGCAAGAGAGAGCTGCCAAGAAAACCGCAAAAATCAGCATAGTTCACCAAAATAACCAACCATTTGAGACTATATAAGCTGATACACGTACATGCATGCATGCCTATACGTGTGTGTCTGCGTGCGCGCGCGCAAATCTCTGCCAACCCCCCACCCTCCCCCCACTTCCTCTCTTCTGTCTGCCTCTGCATGGCTGGATTTCAGAAAGAGTTTAAAAGATGGCACTCTAGCTATTTTCCCACCGTGATCAGGGAAGCAGGGAGAGAAAGAACAGATGCCCATAACCATGCAGTGAATGATCGGAATCTAATGCATGTTTGCCTTAACCATTCAAGGTTGCAACATTAAGAAGAGACTTAGAAGAATCTAAGATACTAAAGACCCTCAAGATTAAAAGAAACCAACGAGTTGAAAATTGTCAGGAATATGCAGCCTTGAGATAAACTGATCTTGAAACACATGGACGACATGAGAAAGAGAGAGATGTGACAGTGAATTTATCAATGATTCCAGAATCTTTGCATTCACAGGCAATCTAATTTGAAACTGAAACCCATGGATTCTAAATTGCTTTGATATGCAAGCAATCAAAAGTAAAACACCACTCTGCAGATCATACCTGCACATTCTTTCTAACATTTGAATCCTCAGAAGGCCCAGCTGCTGAAAGTATTTGTAGTTTCCTCTCTGATCTCTTTATCAGACCGGTTATCTCTTGCGTAAGAGACTCAATCAAATGTTGGTCTTCTTTACCATCTCCAAATGAAGGCATTAAAGCCTTTGCATGAGCCTTGGCTAACTCAGCCATTTTAGTTCGTGTACGCTGGACTTGTGCCGCTATTTCTTCAGAAACATCCACCCAAGCTGGAGGTAGACCCATACTAGATGCACCCTTGCTGCACCCAAAAGAGATTTTTATGTATACATACACTTTCTAGTGAAGTGCGATGCACCGTTGCACGCCAAAAGGGGGGAAAATGTGAAGTACTAAAAGCTTTAAGAGAAAGAAAAGGCCATAATAAGAAGAAAAGAGAAACAGAAACCTATGACTGCAGTCTCGTTAACTATTCATACTACATTAGAAAGCCTTTAGATTCTTCAACAAAATCCCCTTGGTCTTTCATTTCACATATCCATGCTCCAATACTTGATGAATCAGGTCTATCTCTTCTGCCAAAAAATTTAGAGACGAGCTTAATGCACTTGCATCTCCTACAGAATCCACCAAAAAGTCTTTTATAACCCCAACAAACAAGGTCTCATCACATAGTATATTGGACTGAAACCAATGTGGAAAAACTCCAAACCATTCTTTCCCATGACAATAATCTTCATGGACCTCGAAACTTGCACCTTTCCCAGCAAAATCGAGGCCTTTCTAAAATTGTTTCAATACAATGTGCTGTTGAAACTCTCGATAGTTACAGTTGTCCCCAAAGAAAACAGGTTCTCACCCACTCGTCACTCATCTTTGTCTAAACTTATTCAGGGATGGCTTAGGCTGCTGCTTAAGGGCTGGGAGCCAATGAGGACCCACAATAAATTTTATCATTGCACACTTCGTTAAAAAAAAAAGATTAAAAAGATTTTTGAAAAAAGATTGGTATAAAGATTCCAAATGCCACCAATTCAAATAATTGCATGACGGATTTTTTGCAGAATATGTTGCAGTCCTAAAGTAAAAAGAGTTATATGACAGAGGAAATAATGTAAATCACTTGCGTAAACTAAAACAAAAGAAGGCCTCGGTCTAAACAAATAACATTTGAACTTCTAAAAATTTCCAAACAGATATTTTAATAGGTCATTTTAGAATTTAGAAAGCAACAAAAAAGATTTATAAGAAATCCTTAAATATTTGACCTTTATTCTAGAATTTATTCTACTACTTTCTTAAATTTGAATAAAAAGCCACATTCTAAACTTTGCCTTAGGCCTCAGATTGTATTGAACCACTCCTGAAGACAGCCTACTGTTGCTGGCATCAAGGCTAGCAATCATCCTTTCTTTTCCTTGTCATTATTTTTGTCCCAACTGCCACTTACCAAATTTGTATACAGATATATGAAGTTATATATAGCATCGCAGCAACTACAGCAATCCCAAAAATAGACTCCTAACAAGCCTTATATCCCCAAAATATCTGAAATGATACTAAATGATTGCAATTCTAGTTGTATATATGCATATAATTTGTCGACTATTTATATGAAATATAGATCAAATTCCCTCAGATAACTTGGGCAACTATATTAACGAAAAAACGTAAAATAATTCACTAATTTCAAATTCTATATATCCCGCTTTTTAATTTACGCGACACTCAGCTCAATTACGCTGTCTAGATATAATATTGATCTCCCATGAATAAGATATTCGTTTTCTCATTGTCCAGAAAATGGGAGAGAGAAAAAGATTGAGTACTTTGATTTCTTTACTTCGCCAATATTTTCTCAGTGTCCAAATGGAGAGAGAGATGAAGAGAAACCTTGAATTACCCGGATCCTCGGTGCTGAGTGGAATATAGGACCGATTCGGATTGAGAAGCGAGGTGTTGACCAACTCGATCACCGGACCGCCGCCAGAGCTTGTCGAAGGCGACGGAGAGCTCGCCGGAACCCTGACGCTCTTCAACGCATCCCTGTACCTTTTGAAAATCAGAGTCCGGTTCCTCATCGCCATTGAAAGTTCAGACTACAGATCCGAAAATCAAAGGCGCAGAACTGAGGAAGCCAAAACGAACGGTGGTTTGGTCATGGCGAAGCGAAGCGAGAAGGTGAAGGAAAAAGCCAGAGAACGTGATCGCAATTCGCAAACTGAAGAAAGAAAGAGGGAATGGCAAGTCACGTGAGCTGGGATGTGGAGTTGAGATGCGGAGGCGTTGTACGGACCGGATGTCACGTGACCGGCGGAGATACGTTCTTAAGTGGGTGTAGAATTACGAGAGGGCAGTCAATAAACGGTTTGGCGCTCTTTTGGTAGTTGGTTCGCGGGCTCAAGGAGGATATAGGATGGATGTACCGGTCTCAACCAACGAGAGACGGTTGGTACAGTTGCATGTACAGTACAGTATCTTAACAAATCTGATTTAAACCATATTAGCAATATTACTCTTTCCTTCACATTTCCATCCAAATTTCTAACATCCAGCAATCCCCCTCTCCATCATTTTGGTTTGTGGGCTATTGTCGTCCATCGTTCTGGATGAAGATTTGTGAGAAGACGTTCCCAATGGCTTCAAAATTGCAACCAAGAGCCGTTGCAATCTCTGGTATGTCTGTACTTCATCTGGTAATGCGCTTCTAAACGGAGTGTGTATGTTGCATGTGAACTTTAGTTGATAGGTCTGAACATTTCTATATCATCTCTTAATTTTAGTCATAGTGAAAAGAAAACACTCGGTTCTTCATTTAAATGACATTAATATTTATGGAAAACTCACTAGTAAAATGAGGGCGGTTGTTGTGTTGTGTCCCGACTCTCGTGACCGATTTGTAGTTGTATTGTGTTATAATTCTTGAAGTCGATTTGTGTTTGTATTGTATTTATATCAAATGTGTTTTTCTCAGATATTAATATACAAGTTTCACTGCATAGTGTCAGTGTGTGGGCACACGTGGCTGCATGTATGAGTTGGACAAGGAGTTAGTGAAATTATGCGGTTGGGGTCTCGGAAGTGGTTGAAATTGAATTATTATAGCTTTATGCAAGCTTTCCACCACCTCCCCTTCAAATTCAAGGTGGTTGTTAATCGCATGATGTTGAGCTCCAGGAAAGTCATGATGAGCAGCATAGCTTCTAATAACCATCATCTCTACCAAAATTATCTGCTAATAGAACCATTAGCGAATTCACCTTCTACTGAAATGATCTCTAACTTACCCAAAAGAGAAAAAGGAAAGAAGAAGAAATTGTTTGCAAGATTAAACGAGTGTGGAAGTCTGGAAGACACAACCAACGATTTAAACCAGCCGAATAAGAGGGTGCCAAAGGCAAAACCAATGATTTAAAGGGGGCGTCCACTATGGCTTTCCCTTGAGAATAACAAATTAGTGGAACAAACACTGCCTGAAGTAATGGAAAATTGAATTTCTATCTGAATATTATCAGAAAAAATGGATCCAGTAAGAATAGTCTGTTATGTTCAATGTCAGGGGATAATAATCATTATAAACACGTTAAGCACAGCTTCTTGTCTAATTCCTAGCAAAAAAGGGCGTGCAACAAGACATGCTGGCTGTATTGATCCCTAAAGGCCTAGACTCAACCATGTTGGCAATCTCGTGTCCATGACCGTCTTCACTACTTCCCCTACAAAAGAATCGAAACAAGAAGAGCAGCAACCTCTCATCAGACTTGTCTGTCGGCCGGCCATTAATTCAATGTGGGAACATGCTGATGGTGGAGGAACAGGGTAATGAACTTCGCTCCTCCTGTGCTCGAGGCCACATGCAGCTAATATAGTGTGTGTGGAACTCCTTGCAATGTCCTTGAAGGTATTGTTGCCTGAATCAAAAGAATAAGCGCAGTTTGAGCTTTTCCACGCACATGGTTTGTAAGGGATTGACTGACAAAAGTATGAGAAGAATCATAAACAGAAGATATTGCAATGCAAGAGTGTTTCGGCATTTCGGAAACAGGGATTTCATACTCCAATTTTACTTGTTTGTTATACTCGTAGACTCTACACAACTGTGGTGTCAAAAATTTCTAAACCAGACAATGTCAATAAAAGGATGCAAAAGTTTGCATACCTATATCAACATCTCGAGCCAAGTTCTTCAAATGACTTCTAACCACACATTGCAATTGTTCCTTCGCCGCATTAAAATGGATCCCCTCTCTAGCATAAGGCGACACACTTCCATCAGATCCAATATTTGATGATCTTCTGTGTTGGAGTTGCTCATAATTGGGTATAGGATTCATCCCCGAAGGTTCGGGCCATAATGTCCCGTTTTCAGTAGTTGTAGTAGCCTGGTCCAGAGCTGCTTGCCTTCTTACAAAGCTTAACCTCGAGGGAAAGAAATCTCTACTGTGAAATGGAGGAGAGGGATTGGCCTGTAACCTATCCTCAAAAAATGTATGATATGATGTTCCCGTTTCTCGTGTCCTTGTTTGTTGAGTTGTAGTATCCCTGTCTCTATCTTGATCATTTTGACAATTCAAAAAATCACTACCTGAATTAGCAGCTGAAACCCCTTCAGTTCTCCCAACCATAGAATTCATTCTATTAAGGGAAATCAGTTGTTGTATGTGACGATGTATCCAGCGTCTGCCTGAAAGAGTTGGTGCCCCTGCTCCAGATACTGGAGAAGCTGCTTGAGAATCTCCAACATGAAATCTGGGAGATGAGAGATTCCCAAATGCTGGGGAAAATGGTGTACGAGGTGAGGAAGTTGAATTGAGGTCTAAACCTTCCCTAATATTTACCACTTGATGTGACCTATTATAGAAGCTGTTGCTTCTAGTCCTTTCATCAGTCAAATTATCTCGAGCTTGGGAACCTGAGGATGCCAGAGCAACAGGTCTACAACCATCACAATACCAATTACCTTCAGGTACTTCCCGCCCAAGACCAACACAATACGTGTGTGCAGGTGAATCACAGAGATCACATAGCAACATGAGTCCATCATCCCCACCTTCATGGCATTCGGTACAAATTACATTCTCATATGGATCCAGGAAACTTCTGAGCTCTTCCTCAGAGGGCTGATAAACCTGTTTAAAGCAGTGAACCCATTTCCGGTCAGGAAATAAGCAACAAGAAAAGCAACAAGAATATGCACAACAGTAAAAAGAAAGCAACAACATACCTGATCGCGCTCAGGGACTTGAATCAGCACTTCTCTCAAATCAACTGCTGCTGTGGACCTTGCAGGCTTCCTGATTGTCCTGAATCTCTGCTTGCATAAAGGGCAGCGAGATTCCACTTTTGCCCATTCCATGATGCAAGCAAAACAAAAATAATGAGAGCAACAGTCCAGTGTCCCCCTTACTCTTCTTTTATCTTCTTCAGATAGGCAAATTCCACACACCTGCTTACCAGCCTCAGTCCTCGCTTCATCCACCTCCTTTCTCTTCTTTCCCAAAGGTTCATCTAACTTCTCCTTACCCTTCCTCACTGAAGGTTTTACTTGCTGATGTGTATCCCCTTCGTCCTGAGTTCTCCATGGGACAGAAGAACTCCTCAAACTAACTCTTAAACTTCCACAAAACTCCCTGGCTTCTCTGATTTGCTGCCTCTCTTCTTCAGAAATAGAAAGCTTCTCTTCCTCCGAAATGGCATAGTCATAATCCGATGACCCAGAAGACAATAAATCTGAATCAGAACGTGCAACATACTTCCTCTTTCTTTCACCAGGTTTTTTCTCGCACTTTCCTCTCACAAGTGATCTTCTGGTAACAAATTCATCACCATCACCATCATCGTCATCATCATCATATTGCACTTTCCTCCGCAACCCACTATTCTTTCTTCTTTTCTTTCTGAAAGCCTTCCTCAAAATTTTAGATTTCCTCTTCCCTTTCTGACCCCTTACAGAACCCTTTCTCTGCAAACCTCGCTTTTGCACTTTCGTATTATTTGTCTTCTTTCTCCCCCCTGATTCCTCCTCCTCACTGGAACAATCATCTTCATCTAATGAAAATTCCTCCTCCTCCTCCTCCTCCTCATCATCATCATCAACTTCATAATCATCATCCTCGTCTTCTTCACCATATGTAATCCTTCTCCTCTTTCGTGCTGTTGTCACCCCAACTTTCCGCTGAATGCCTTTTTGTGCATTGGAACTAATCTTTGATCTAACAATCTTTCTCACCTCCTCCTCCTCCTCCACGAACCCACCAAAACTCTCTTCAGATGCATGCTTATCTAAAGAGGAGCAATAATCCTCATCTGAGACCCCATTTTCTTCATCCGAAATCACATAATCCTCATCTGAATCATCAGAACCCTTATCTTTGGGACAAACCCTTTTCTTGAAATTCCTATTGCAACAAACCTTCCCTCCCCTTGCCATCTGTTCTTGCAACAAAAACACAAAAATTTTAAAAACCCCAATTTCTTAATCTAATCCAATCAATTTAAAAATATAAGGATTCTTTAATTCCACCAACTGATATCGAATTAAATCGTATATAGCAACAAATTATAAGATTCTTTAACTCCAGGATTGATGTCCCTAGCTTATGCCCTACTCCTCAAATGGGGGTAACAAAACTATAGCTATCTGATATGCAGAAAAGTACCGTCCACCCATTCTTTCTCATCACAGATCTGTTCAGCATCGAAATCCGAAACTAAAAGTAAAAAATAAAAAATTCAAACCCCAGAATCGATAGGTAAATTGTTCCAAATAACAGTCACAGGAAAACGTTATCAATTGACAAATAAAAAAAAGAGATGTTACCGTTGAAAATAGATTAACATTTCATTTAAATTTCAATGTATTCAAAACAGCTTCAGATTATCGAAAATGAAATCCACCTCTCGCATCAAAACATCTCCAATGAATCAATTCAAAGAAGTTCAGAAACTGAAATCCAGAAACAAAACAGAAAAAAATACACCGTTAATATGTCCTTTTGAATTCTGAAAAATCATCATATAAAAACATATTATAAATCTGTACAGAAAATCTACAGAGAAAAAAAGAGAAAGAGAAGAGAGAGAGAGAGGCGTGGTTGGGTTGGGGTGGGTTTAGTACCTGCGGGCTGCGAGGAGGTACAAAGCACCGGAAAACAACGAAAACGTTTCTGTTTTTTCCTTTTTTCCACCTTTTCTGTTTCAGCTTCTTGGTGCTTTTATAAATATATAACCAACCAAAGGCGCAGAGAGATTATTTATATTTGTAAGAAAGAATGCTGAGACTTCATTATGGCCTACGCAACTCCGCAACCACATCGTGGGTTCTTTGTGCAATTATCAAACTGCCCTTACGCTCTGGGGCCGGTACACCTTAATTTTACTTTTTCTGTCCTTTTCTTTTTCCAAAGCAATTATCGTCCAATTACAGGAACTATTTTCTATTACGGACTTCTTGGACTGTTCGATTTGAGTGTATTTTGAGAATTTTTTGTGTTTTGAAAATTTTTAGGTAATATTTTATTGGTATTTTATGTAGTGTTAAGCATGATGTTTGGTTGTAGAATATTTTGTATTCTGAGAATTTAAAAAAATCCTGAGGATTTTTGTATACCGAACAACCTCTTAATTCTTACCGTGAATGAAAAAAAAAATTGAGCTAATTTTTTTTAGTGCACGGACCAACATACTACGCAACGGATTTACTGAATTGTTTCTGATATAATGTAAAAAATAAAGACAGTAAATATTTATATTAAGAAAAAAGCTAAAAATATTGCACCTAATTATAAATTTAATGAAATTTCGTCTATAAACTACACCCATGGTACATTTTGTACTCTCTTGATTATTAATTTAGATGGAAATTAATATTTTAATTTATTGAAATAAAAAATTTATTCGTATAAAAATATAGCGGTAAAAAATTATGAGCATAATATTGTTATTTCATTGAACCAAAAATATTAATTTCCTCTCAATTAACAGCGGTTAGTAGTTGGTGAGCGAAATATAAATAGTTCAAAGTGAAATGTGTCAAAACCTTAATAATCAAAAGGTGAAAAAATATATTTAACCCTCTCATTATTGTACAACTCACGTTATCATATTTTAACCGAAATAAGATCTCAGATTGACATCTTGATTCACTGATTTACCATAATAATAAATAGAGTCAATGGTGACTCCGTCGTGGGAAGAGCCGCTTATTTCTTGCTTGATAGGGGGGCTTCCATTCACCAACGCAGACTAAAAGTGCTCTCCGAACCGTGCTGGATAGTCACCCATCACACGGCTCTCAAACCCAACCTGTGGTGGATCCCGGGGGACAAAGTCAAAGCGCTTGATCCTTTGCCCCATACTTTGAGATGCTCCTCCCCGCTGATCAAGCAGCGACGCTGCTTGTGATAGGCTTTAAAGAATCACAGATTTCTTAGGGTGGCTTTGTTTTGTAAAATTTTAGTGTTGTTAAAATTTTAGATATTGGGTTTAGTGAAAAAGTGAAGAGAGATAATTTTTTATATTTTTTATAGTGAAAAGTTATGATTTGATGGGGGAGAGAGAGATTATATTGTAATATTTTATTGTTTTAAAATTTTAGAGGGTGTAAAATTTTATGTTGCAAACACAGCCTTAATTATACAGTTATATTTTGTATTAGGTATCTTAATGATGATTTTTAAAGTACTTATTATTCAATAGCTGTGCTAATATGGGAACTATTATATCATAAATTTTTTAAAGTATTATTGTTAAATAGTGGTGCTAATATAGGAGCTTGATGTGTAATTATCCTTAGTTTTGGTAAGCATTAAGCAAAATTCTAACTGTTAAAGAAACTTTCGAAATTATATATTCTTAATTTTGTAAAACACATAAAATACAGATTAAGAAATATTTTTGTTTAATTTTTTATAATAAATATTATTCCATTTAATGGATTCCACGATATCATTTGGTCCAGAAAAGATATTTTGGTTGTAAAATATCCAACATGTTGCAAGTCAGTAGACTATTCTGACTGATTGATGGAAAACATCGAAAGAAAAATAAATTGAAGAGAAAAAGAGAAAGACGTTTCGCCTTCAAGAGCAGTTGAACCGTGAACGGTAGTCTTGACTTTAGGTAATGATTAAATACATCCGTGCGTAGTATAACAGGTTGTGACAATAAATCAGGGCCGTCTACTGCCCATTCCAATCTAAAAAATCTCAAATTAGTAGTTGTGATTTGATTCCTAACAAAAACAGAAATTTATAAGGAGCTTTCAAAGAAATATTTAAATGTACAACAATAATAAGCGTTACTGTGGACAGTTTTGCCTTTTGCGGGTAGAACCAGTGCTTCGGAATCCAGCGGTGGATATGTTAGCACTACCTAATGCGGTTGGCACTTCTTGACAGCGAGGCATTAAAGTAAGCACGTGTGGTAACTGGTGAAGGAAACAACTGCATCTTCCAAGGAAGGATTTTCCATCTTCTTTCTTTTTATTTTTATTTACTTTTTGTTTTGGTTCCCCTTAAAGTTAAGCCTTCCAGGAATGAATTAGTTTGGATTTAGGATTCAAACAAGTTTCGTACAAAATACCTTAGGAGAAACGAAATAAGAAAAAAAACTCCATTTTTTTAATCTTTTTTGGGGGGCAATTTTTCTGGATTAGTAAATTCGGTCATAAAATCCTTTTTCTTCATACGATCTCAAAAATAAGAAAATAATTTGAAGTAATGTAAAAAAAAAACTATCAAACAAATTATATGAACTTAACCTCAATGGTTGGCCTAATGATTAATGCTTGGTAATTTATTTTTTTAAATTTTTTTATTAAATAATTACTCGATTTATATGAAAGGAGAGAACTATAAAATTAATGGAAGTGCACTTCTATTGCGGATACCTCATGCTCTCTCTCTATATATATATTTATAAGTAGGGTTGTCCAAAAAATCGGCCGGACCGGCCAAACAGGACCAGACCGGTTTTGACCAAAACCTGTTGACTTTTTTGAAACCGGGTTGACCGGACCGGTAAACCAGTGTATTCCGGTCCGGTTCCGGGTTACCCTCATGAAAACTCGGGACCGGACCGGACTGGACCGGAGTATATCTCTCCAAACCGGCCCAACCCGAAAATTGGCCCAAAATGGCAAAGCCCAACCCCAAAACCGGCCCAAAATGACATGACCGAACCAAAAACCGACCCAAAATGGCATGGCCCAAACCGTCCCAGATCGGGGACCGGACCGGACCGGTCATATGACGGGTCCGATCTATATACTCTAAAAAATTTCCGATTTGGCCGGCCAAACCAGACCTAACCGGCATGGACCATAAATTCACCAAATTTGGCGTGCAAAATCTACAACGAATAAGAACTATATTTAATATTGGATATTAAATTTAAATAAATACTCTTAAATATAGATTTAATAAAAACATTTTTTTTTCATTAAAGTAAACCAGAAATGAGTGGCACAGATTGATTAGCAGAATCTCTAAGAAGGATTCCTGCGCATTGAATCGGATCGCTAAAGTTAGGAACACTGGGGAGACAGACATATATCGTCCAATGAGATTTTGTCACTTTTGCTCGAGATCTTTGGTGATTGACTTTCACAAAGGCAATCATTATCTGTGGGAATAAAAAGAGAGGAATCACGAGGGTCTGCAACACCTTATTCCTCCAATTAGAACAACATTGGAATTTTGCTTCTTTTTTTTTTTTGGTAAATGATTGAAGAATGGGGAGCTAATGGCAATTAACCCATTATTAGGACTTCTATTGTGGCGTGGGTTTCCCGAAGAACATAACTTTTGGGGAATTCGTTGAGTATGAAAATGGTCTCAATAATTGGAATCAGAACAAAAACAAAAGGGAACTATCCGTTTCATATAAACTTCAATATCTTTCTCTTCTTTATTGTCAGATTATGTTTCCATTCTGCTCAATTTGAGCTTACTGCTTGTCCTTGCAGTCATGATTTGTTTTTTTTGCTTAATTAGTCTATTAGTATTTGAGGTATAGCCGAATCTCAAATTGATTCTTAAAATTTATTTAGTCTTAAATCAGTCCCTAAGAAATCTTTCATGTCCTACAATAGTTATTGTGTTAACTCTACTGGCTCTATTAACGGAATAAATCTTATATGATTAACAAGGACACATCACTACTAATTGTAAAGCAGTCGTGTGTTCCAAATTCTCTCAAACTGTCAAGTTGGACTGGTTGTAGATGTTTGTGATTGGTGGTGAAGTGTCTTTGTTAGTCACGTGAGATTTATTCCGTTAAAGGGGTCAATCGAGTTGACAAAATGACCACTACAAGACACAAAATAATTTCTCAAGGACAAATTTAGGGCGAAATAAACCTTATATATCAATTGGAGATTTGGCCATACCCCAAAGACTAGCAACTAATTAAGCCTTTTTATTTTTTTGAGAAAATGTTTCACTTTTTGTGCACGAACTATTGGATAAATGTTATTTTAATGTCAAGACTATCAATTTAAACATTTTGCACTTGAATTAAAATTTATCAAATTTACATAAGAAGCGACATAAATGGAAGAATTTTGATAGTTGGAGTGCAAAATATGATTAAATTGGTAATTTTGACCTTAAAATAACATTGGTCCAATAATTGAGAGCAAAAACTGATTTTTTTTTTTTAAAATTTATTTTATTTTATCGTTGTTAAATAACCACTTATCTTAAAAGTTTATATTGTTTAGTAGATTAATATAGATGCTGCTAGAGCTATCATGCGTGCCTTGTGGGCTTCGTCAACTTGGAAAGGGGCCTGGGTTCCAGCTTCTTTTCCCAAAGCAGAAGATGGAGACATCACTCTGAGCCCCATAGCTACTCTGCTTGGGCTTTCCCAGCGCCGAGGCATAGATTTTCTGCTTACTCGTCTGCACCAGATTAGGTAGTAGACTACTACTTGGTCATCGTAATAATGGGCTCTGTCTAATTTCCATACGTGTAGTCTGCAGATTCTGATTATATCTGTTTTCGAATTTTGTTTGGGCCAGATTCTTGGTTAGATATTACTCATAGAGCCAGCTGAAACGTTCAGTCTTGTTCAACCTTTTACAGGATATCCACCAAAGGGACAAGCCGTCCGCATTTGGAGATGCAAAGTCAGAATTTTCCTTCAAAGAAGAATGAATAAGCTTGTAATTTTTGGGTTTTCAATAGTCATATAAAGTTTCTAAGTTTGTAATTTTTGGTCAAAAAAGTTGTCCATTAAATTTACATCCAAAAAATTAATGGTTTATATGTCAATTTTAATCATAAGTTGACACATGTCATCCAAAACTAAATAAACTAGTTACCGCAATTAAAAATTTCAAGTCACAAACAATATACGTCACATGAGCAGAAAAAAGAACTAACAAAATTATTTGAATTATTTTTAAAAACAGAAAATAATATAAAAGTTAGAAAAAAACTAAAAAAGTTTCAAAGTCACATCAATTTATGAGTGGAGCTAACGTGTGAACGGTTAACTTTGTGATTGAAAGTTTAAGGAAAGTACTTGTTTGGCAAAAATTGCAAACCCAAGGGCCTCTATGATCAATTTGAAAACTTAAGGATAATTTGTTAAAAGATGTCAAAACTTAGGGACTAAATGAGTACTTAACCCAAGATCTAAAGCAAAGACCATTCTTGCAACCTCAACATGCACTGGTATTTGACAATTTGATCCAAGCTTACCTCCTTTAGTACAAAGGAAAGTGGGCATATTACCACCAAGGTGGTCTAGTGGTTAGGACCCTTGTGCCTCATGAGATATCTGTAAGATTCGCAGCGGAAATCTAGATTGTGGAATCTAGCAACTTAAGCGTTCTTTCTCCTTCAGATCCACACACATAGTTTTTAAGAGATAAGTCGAGAGAGAGCTTTTAGAGAGAGAAACGTTCTCGTGAAAAATGACTTCTTTTTTTCTCAAATGAATTTCTGAGCTGTTTATAATGGCTTCCCCAGAGCTTCTCTTGTGCTTATGGGTGAGATCTTTAGGGATCTCAAATCTCGGCCGTAGAATCATCATGAAAAAACTCCTTTTTCATTTAACTCCCTTATATTCTGTATTTCGAATTTATGAGCTTCTACAAACTGTGATCATGTCCATTAACATATCACAATTGACCCCCTGAGATAATGAGACTATTTTCGCGAAATTTCTTTTGCTAATAATTATTTTTTTATTTATCTTTCCACCATATTATATTCTACATGAGCTAATAGGACCGAAATAATATCGCCGGTTAAGTCTATAGCTCATATAATTCTTAATTCACAATATGTGTAACTCATTGAACTCTCAAATTGTTTCTAAAATAATTTCACAATCTGTAACTCGTTGAACTCTCAAATTGAAAAATATTTTCGCAAAATTCCACTAGCAAGTGATTTCTTTTGGAGTCCAACTCTATATAGATATGCTGAATATATTGTCTCACAAAGAGACTGATAGATTCCTTGTTGAACGTTTACATAATCTCATTTATCATATATAAGATCCAACGTTGTTTGAAATATTTGACCTAGAAAAATCATCATCAAATAATTTGGTCAAGGCACAAGTACACAACAAACAGATTTGCAAAAACCACTTAAGTTTAAGGATACAATAAACTAATTATGTTGAATACCTTTTCATCGCTTCCAAAAGGTATTCATATTTAATCTCGTTCAGTGCATGTACTCTTACTGTGAAAACCCGGTCTTTAAAAAAAAAAGAAAACATTGTTTTTGCAAGGCTGGGATTCGAACCCAGGCATAAAGGAGGAAAGAGGCGCTCATGACCACTGAGGTGCCTTTGTTGTTTTTCCTTATATGGTGAAGTTTTATTTTATTTAAACACGTTTTGGCCGAATTGGATTTTTAAGTAAAACGGTGTGTTTTGATCTTCTTCTTCCCCAAACTTTGGAATCTCGATTCTTATGCCCTAGCCGCCGTTTTCAACCCTTCAGTTTCTCTCTCATCAATTCTCTCTCTCTCTTCGATTTCTCATCCGTTTTAGCACCTTTTCGACTGATTTTTGTGGCCTTTCAACTCCATTGTGTAGATCTCGAAGTTTCTCAGTAAATCACGTGATTTATAGTGGTTAATGGAGGATTTCAAAAGGGCATCGGTTTTGGGACGTTATCCATTGATTCTTGGCCAAAACTCGCCTATAAAAGGGACCTCTTACTCAAAGATTCTTCACACCTCTCAAAACGTGATTTTTCATCAATTTTGAGATCTCTCTCTCTCTCTCTATTCGGCCATTGTTGGGTATTTGCATTTTCTTCGGTTCTGAGGATCGTTGCAGTACGTGTTTTCTAGTGAAATTCGATTATCGAAGGAAATTGGGTAAGCGGAGCTACTATATTGTTTTCTTCAAAAATTATGAACATGTTTTCATAAACGATTTTGTGGAAAATATTTTATTGCAAGTTTATGTTATTCTGAAAACAAATGTGGAATTTCAAAAGACCTACTGAGATTGTTTATATGACTGTTCTGAATTATTTCTCACAGATTCTGTATTCTGCTGAACATCATTTCTGATTTTAAATCTGAGTTCTGATAATATATATTATACTTTTTTCAAACCCCGATGCGATGTTCTGATTACTGATTACTGCTGCTGTTGGTACCAACTCATTACTGATTACTGGTGCGCCCATTCTTCGGATTGGTTTCTGTGTAGGTTTTTTCCTAGTGCACACTTAGCGTACGTGACTAAGTCTTAGTAGGGCAAACTCCACTTTCTGTTGGCTTAATTCGGTTTGGCCGCCGGTTAAGTCGTTGCACAACCCTGCCACAGGGGTCAATGTGGCTTACTGTTGATGTCAAGGGGATTTTCTGAAAAGCTATTTTATTTTCTGTATTTCTGGTTACTGAATTGAGTATTATTTTCAAAGAAAAGAATATATATTTTTATTCTCTGCTTACTGAGTTGTCGAACTCACTCCGTTATTATTTTTACCACTTTCAGAGATTTTTGAAGAACGTGACATGGATGATACTTAGATGACATGCGGGCGGGAGTAGTATTGTTTTGAAAATTGTACAAGTTTATGTTTTAAAACATTGAAGTTTTGATGATGTTTTTATTTAGAATAAAGGAGATGATGTCTCAAAGTTGTTTTTAATGAAAATTCAAATGTTGATTTTTGGGGCGTGACACTTACAGTGCACCTACTCGTCTGCTTAAAGTCACTACTTCAATGATGGAGTCTATCATCCTATTTAATAGAGGCACAACGAGTGTAGACCTATTTGTACGTAAATATGTACCACAGTCTAGAACAATTGTCAAGTGAACAAGGAACTAAAAATTCATACTCTCCGCCTTTTGATTCGTTAATCATAGGCATAACTTTTCTATAATTTTACTTAACAATATAACTATGTAACATCTGATGTTACAATATTAAACTCAATAAGTAATAAATACATGTGATAATAAAGGAAATAATTATCTCATAATTATTCTAATAACTCATCTTGAAGGCATATTTCCACCAGCTTATTTGACCGAGACACTTGGGTAGTAAGTTATCCAAGAGATGAATGTGCCTTCGCTAAACCTTCGGTAGGGTCAGGGTCAGACTATGGTTCAACCCTCTTCTTAGGGAGCTAGCGCTTGTCTTCTCCGGTCTAGGTCTCTAGGTGACGGTTCTCTGGCTTTCCCAAAACTAATTACGAATGGTCTTAGAACTCTCTCTCTCTCTCCTCCCTTCATTCCCCAAAACATGGAGCCAAATACCTCGTGCATATATTCTATCTACATAACTTTTTTAAGGCCGGAATCTCCTTTATTCTCTCCACAACTGATCAACACCCTTTTGCCCTTAGAGATAGGACTTCAAAATAGAGTTGTCCAATTCAATGACTTGGGGGCGTTTATGACTCCCTATGCCTAGCCACTCAAACTCCTTCAACTAAGAGCATATGTTTGGGGGACCATCCTTGCTTATGACAATTGGACGAGGGATTGATAAAGAAAGGTGGGAAAAAAGATAGTGTTCCTAACTTCAAAATATAATAGGATTTTTGCTTCAAAAAGAAGAACATCTCAATGCTTTAGGACTAAGCTCTCTATTTGATTGGCTTATATTCTTTGCTTTCTTTCTCCCCCATGTTAGATTTAGTCTAACACTAAAGGGAGATGGACATAATAATTTGACAAGTCACTTCGTTCAATCTAACCTATCAATCGATATCCAACATTATAGTCCAATTCAATATTTATGTCATTTGAACATGTTGGTCTTCTGATGTCCAACTCCCTCAAGTGTAGGCCTATTTGTTCAACCAACCTCCAAGCTTTTAGTCATGTTATTGCTTTGCGGGTTTCACAAAGATTTCGGGGGAATTTTAATTGAGCTAGGAAGAGTCTAATTACTTGAAAAAAGAGAGCCAAAATGTAAAAACTTTTGAATGCAATTAGACCTTGATTTGAGTTGATTGGTTCTCGGTAACAAGCCATTTGGTGGGAAAGGACACCACCCTACTACTAGTCTCAATCTTCAACCAACTTTAGTTGTCTCTTTTTCTTGTTGATAAGAATCTAGAATTATCTTGAATCTTCATCTAACTATATTATGAAAATTTTGAGCTTCACTTGCTTCTAAAATACACATATTATGATTGACATGGTCATGCGCATGTTGTCGACCGCCCATCTCAATCAAAAATATCATTTCAATGCAGGGTTTGGAGGGTAAATTATGTGGATGAAATAATGCAAAGTCGTGTCCCACAACTTGGACACATTTTACAATCCAATTTAGAAGGGTGGGGTGGGGGGGTCATGCAACTTTACACGTTTAACATTCTTGTTTTGGAAAGCGAGGGGCCTTGCAACGAACCAAAAAGCCCTTTTTCTTGCTGTTGTTTGGAGGGGGCGGGGGGCTAGGGGTGTCACACGTGTTAAGTGGTACACATGTGAAATGTTTCAAGGAGGCAAAATATACCCGCTGGATTTGATTAGTGTACGACACTGTCGTGCAGATTAGCTTATCAAGTTTGGATAAGCACTTCTTTGTTTGCTGCCAATTTTGACAAAATATAACGTTAACTTTGCTCTCCCATTAATTGGTTAAGATTTAGCCTCAATACCCTAAATAATCTTTATTTGTAAAAATATTTTTTTTGTCTCCCAAAGGAAACAGCTCAATAATTGAAAGGACGGAATTTCATTTTTGGACCAACTATGTCTAGTGGGTGGGGGGAAACTTCAAATCATATCATCAACAAGTCAATTCTAGACTTAACTGGCACTCGGATTAGGGTCAATTCAAATGTGTGGAGTTTGCTATTTCACTCCTAACTCGATCAGTGCATTTCCTAAATGCCCATCTAGTTCACAAAGGTTGGGTACAATAAATTTTCCTTGTTACTAATATATATTTTCAAAGTTTTATTGTAATTATATGCAAAAGCCATGTTTTGGTAAGCCCATTCGAGCAAGGTATGCGTGTCCTCGGATAGTATGGTGTTCCCATAGGGCTCAGACAGATCCTCCAACCAGTAAGAGCAATTATTTCGAACAGTTTTCGCCCCACATGATTTTCTCTTTATATATATATATAAAATAAATTTACCTACATTGATTTTTAGTGAGTCATTTTTTTTTCTTTAATACAAAATAAAAGTCAACTAACCATATATTATTTCTTGGGTCTAAAAATCGCAAGAAGCATTATAGAAGGCTGAGAATTGCTCGAATGATGACAAATTTGTCTTTTTATGTATGATGAAGGTCACGTGTCCATCACGTGGGACAAAAATCATTCAATATAGTGACTCCGATAAATTGAGAGATGAAATCGCAACGAAAAACATAGTTTGAGAGGTGAGTTGTAACAAATTAAAATATGTAAAGGTATTTGAGAATCGAGTGGTAATTTGAGAGAGAAAATTATAATTTGATAATTTGCACTTGATTTTTATCTAACTCAAATAATAAATATTTGTTTTGAATGAATGCTTCAGAAATCGTACAAAGTGTTACAATAAATCTTGTAAAGTTCAAAATTATCTCTAAATAAAATAACTATCATCACAAACAAAATAAAGGAGAAATCATTATCAGAAGGATACAGAAAGCAGAGCAAAAGAATTGAGGGTAAGTTCTGCTTTGACAATTTTCAACCTCCCGAGTCCCGATGTCTGACCCAGTCCCACCCCTCTTTATCAACATGTTTTGTAGGTCTTTAGCCGGGCCAGTGGAGTCCACTTCTATAAATGGTTGGGCTTGGGCCGGCAGCCTTCTATTCTTAACTAACACACATGCCGGCATGGTACTTTGGGATCCCACGTATAGGCCTTTCTTCCGGGCCCATTTCCATATCTTTAGGAGAAACACATATTTAGCTTCTTTTTTTTTTTTTTTTTTTTTTTTTTTTTTTTTTTTCTAGAAACACATATTTAGCTAATCATCCTAATTAGTAATTTCTCACCTTTTAGGTTCGGCTCCGAACCATGGGTTTGAATATTTTCTAACGTTGGAGGGAGACAGCCCAGCTTAATTGACGATAAGACCCTCCATCTTTTTCTAAATTGTCAACGGTACATATAAAACCATACATGAGCTATTTATAATTTTGGGTGGCAATGGATGTCTGATTATTTAAGGGTTAATGAAATTTTATGTTCTTGAGTTTTATACCCTTTTAAAAAATGATCTCTGAATTTTCTTTTAATTTGGTCAATTTTGTCTTTAGCTTATTTTCTTTTTTATCAATTTGTACTTGCATATACATTCCTTAGTACAATGTCCAGTCACCTAAAGGCTCTACAAGTCAATTAGAAAATGATAAGTGACATAATAAAAATTGATTTCGCGTTTTAAAATAAATTTTGCTACACATGACATTTTCATATTTGTAACGTATAGGGCTGTTAGGTGACCAGAAATTTTACTAACATAAGTAGACGTAATGATCAAATTGATAAATAAAAATAAATTAAGGACGAAATTGACCAAAACAGAAATCAGTAGACCATTTTTTAAAAGAGTATAAAGTCCAATAACTAAAATGGTCATTAACCCTTTATTTAACACAAAAAAACTTGTACCCTCTATGATGTTTAATTAAAGAAAACTATTGTTCATCTCATTTTAAAAATTGAATAGACTTGATTATTATTATTTTATAGAAGATCACTACATAAAACTTAACTGCGTCTAATTTCTGCCATAAATTATCAAACAAAAGATTGCAAATATGGGTAGAGGACCAACAAAATTTTAGAATAATAGTTTTTTATTATTAAAACACAATCAAGTTCTTTAATATATTGTTTACAGAGTACTATCTCAAACTGAGCCATCTTTTGTGCAACAGCTCCCTATAGTTTAGTTCACATATCTATAATTTATTGATTTTTCTTGCCATTTTTAGTGGCAATCTACTTATTATAAAAGAAAAAAGAGATAAATATACTTTGCAATCTCCAATTATAGGAGTTTTGACATTTTAAACTATAAACTATTATTTTTATCACCTTACACCCACCAACAATTGATTACAGATATTTTGTACCTTAAAATTGTAAGTCAATTTGAACATAAAATGATTTTTTTAGCGCGCGGCATGCCAATTATATCCCTATAAGTTTTTTTAGAGGTGACATTTTGGGACGGTAAAATTATCAAAGATCAAACAATCAATTTTCGAGACGAAAATTTTTAATAGAGGGTGTAAATTTTTTGAAATTAATAGTTGATTGGGTGAAATATGATAAAAATAATAATTTAGAATAAAAAATGTGTATTAAAAAAAATGATGGGACCAGGTAACTTGCCAACATCCAAAGGTTTGGGACGTACTTTCCTATTCTACTGCTGCTATACTTTGATTCTTTAAACAAATGGGTAGAAGTGGCCGAAATCATGAGGTGGTGCACATATAAATAGACGTTTGCACTGTTTTTTCATTTATGACGAAATAATTTTTTGTGACCTCAGAAACCGTTCGAACACATACCTCGTTTGTGCGGACACATAGTTTGTTGAACCGTGGGAACGTATGAAACGTCGAGGATCATACATATGTCACTCATTCAATGATTCAAACGTGTTTTTTTAATGTTCGAAGGTTTTTATTAAGGACTGTGTGCACGAACGAATACCCTAGGATTGTTATGCGTGCCCACGTCTCACCAACCAAATCGTGTAGACGAACTTGTTACCTTTCGAACCCTTTATTACATATTTGAATTAATTTAATTAAAATTTTAAAAATAATTTACAAATAATACAAATAGAAAGTTATTCAATACTCATAATAATAATAATAAAATGCCTACAAATATGTAATTGTCATAAGTAAATAATACATAATCGATAAGTACTAATCAGTTAGTGAAATACATAATCTACCCAAATTTTCATTTGGACGTCTTACGAGATGTCAACTGTCTGATGTGCTCCATCATTTACTCACTTATTTATTGTTCCATTAGTTGCATCCTTCATTCTTGCTATTCTACTAGGTTTCGTTGCAGCTCCTGTATCATCTTCTAATGCTCATCTTCTTTCTCTCGTTGCTGGTCCTCTATCATCTGCTGATGCTCTCGCATCTTCTACTCCATTTCTAACCGCTTGACTAGAAGCTCTTCATATTCCATTTGTCTAGCCCTTATCTCATCTATCTCTAATCTGGCCTCCTCCAATCTCCGGGATAAATCAACGGATGATACTGAAGATGATGATCTAATAGACCGTACTTAATGGCCTAAACCTCGCACGTAATTGTCCTCAATACCTCAGCGAAAATCTCCACTTCTATGTATGACTTTCCCTCTAACTCGTGTTGCTACTGTAACGCCTCCATTTTTCCTACAAAATTAGAAAAGAATATAAAGTTAGTACATTTGAAAGATAAGAGATAACGAATGAATCATTAAATCTAACGTTAAGACTTACAAAATTTTCTCATGCATCTTCTGATGTCCACATGTCATCCTTATTAGTATGTGTTTTTTTATACAGCAACGCACGCTTAATCTGATCAGATTCTGAATTTTTTTATACCAAAAGAAATATCCAACGTGTATATTAAATACCTAAGTAATTTATTTAAGTAACAACTTCCAATATCAAGTTCCACCCATTTAATATCTTACTTTATTTGTAGTATATCTTGGGAGAAAAGCACATCGATCTATACACTATTCTCTACTTAATTATATGTTTTTTATTCAGCCAAAAAAACCCTTTCTAAAAACTAAAGAGGCAAAAAAACAAAAAAAAAGACAATCATATTATATATATTGTATACTTGCACACCAAAGAACGACTTACCTACATGGCTACATATATTGGATTCCAAAAACTTATGATACAAAGGGATCGAGATGAATACACAAGGAAAATATGCCATTCACATATACAATGGTGCTAATTATGGCTGCACAATGCCACCGGAAAATTTCGGTGGCACCGACACCGGGTTCCCGGTACCGGCCTAACCGGTGCCCGTGTAGGTTTAGTTTTTTGAAAAAATCGGCGGTTCCTGGTTTACCCGGTACCGGGAAACTCGGTGCCGGGTAAACCGGGATTTTTTTTTAGTTTTTTTAGTTTAGTTTCTATTCAAAAGTTTAAACTATAGTTTCACCTGAAGACGTAGTATTCTAAAAGCATGACAATGTCTACTCAATAGTTTAGTTTCACCTGAATATTTGAGATTTGTTGTTGGTTTTTTCTAATCAATTACTTACATTCAAGTTACTAAGAAGCTTGGTAGGTGAATTAACTAGTTATTTAGAATTTTGGTAGAAAAAAATTACAAATTTATTGTATTTAGAAGGGTATATATATGAAGGCATTGAAATCCTAATTAAAGAGTTTAATGCCAAACTTTGGTAAGTACATCGCATAATATAAGTCAAGAGGTCGAGATTCTACCTCGAAATTTTTTAAAACAATGCATGAGTTTAAGAGTTTTTTTGAAATTTTAACAAATTGTCTAAATTGATAAAATTGACAAATCACTATTAAATTTATACCATGCTTGCAAAATCAGTCACTCAATTGCATTTTAGTTCAAATTTCTAATACATTTTAGTTCAAAAATTCAGACAGAGTCATCACGTTTGACTAGCGTTGGACAATCGCTCGCGCGCTCAGTTAAAATTTCAGACAGAAACATATGCGTTCGACGAGCGTTTGACAAGCGTTCGAGTGCCTTCCGGCGAATTTCAAAAATTGCTGAATTTTTGGATTTTCCTTGTAAAACTCTACTAGGTTTTGAACATGTTTTAAAATTGTTATTGATTTGTTAATTAGAGAGAAAACACATATTCTCCCCTCTAAGTGTTGTTAGGGTCTAAACTGGATTTTTCAAAAGGTAATAGTTTCTACTTACAGTGACGTCTCTATTACTTTGAACTTTAAATTCTCATCTTATCTTTTAAGATGATATTTAATTTTATTGATTTTGGAATTTGGATTTCATTAGTTTGGATTTTATTGATATGTGATTAATGGACCAAAATAAAAAAGAAAAAATACATTGGGCCAAGTGCGTAAAATACTAAAAAAATGGCTCAATATGAATGTAGGATAACCGGAAACCACCACCGCTAAGGGCTGGTTTTTGCCCTTAACGATGTAGGTGTAGGTGACAATTTTTTCAAAAGCCGGCACCTACACAGGGGTTGTGCAGCCCTAGTGCTAATGATCGTATTAATATTATGTTTTTTTTCTTCTTAAAGTTCAGTTTGATGTCTCAAA